>CM065812.1:19800166-21013833 GCA_033398695.1 Orobanche coerulescens
GGAACATCGATGGCGCTTCAGTGTTGAACTCGGCCATAGGGATGGCATCGCGGGACGAGCACCGGAGGGAAACTTGTTGTATGCGGCGGGGCTGATCAATGGGAAACCCGTCAAGGCGTTGAGTCGACACGGGGCCGGTTACAATTACATTGGCGAGGCTGAAGCACGAGGTTGGGGCTTGGTCATCGAGGGACGGTGGATGAAGTCGAATAATGCACCACCGTTCGGGTTACTGAGGGTCGCTAATGGGGTGCGACTAAAGATAGGCACGTGGGAACCGCGTGCACTTCAAGGTGACGAGCATGGATGATCGGGACATTATCGGGCATGGACTTCCCGAGGAAGAATAATGTTGGCGTTGTTCCGCATAAGAGGGCGTATGCGTGTGTGATCAAGCCAAGTGCGGGAAATACGCTTGACCACAGAGCCTTCGAGACAAGCCATGTCGGCACTCAAGTACGTGAGGAAGCTTGAGGAGGAGCCGAGTTACCACCTTGGAGCGATTCGGTTCATCGAGGCCGCCACGTCGCCGAGGACGTCAACGAAATGGGCGGGGATAATGTCACGGCCCGGCGATCGACAACGAGACATGTGTGCGCGACGGTCGCCACAGTGCGAGGGCCGGCACGGCGAGACGCCAAGGATGGCATCGGGCCGCAAGTGAAGAGTCGGCCTTCAGACGGCGTGACCGGACGGAGAGTCACGCGAGTAAGCCGTAGAGCACGGACGCCGCTATGGGAAGCGGATCGCCCAAGGGGCATTGCGGGCCAGGACATGTCCGGCTGTCCAAGCCGCGAGGGGCCTTGAGCAAGGTCGGGCGGCACGGTCGTGTGGGACAAGGCACGACAGGACAAGGCCGAGTCTGGGAACAGGACTCGAGCCGGGCGGCGACGCGGCGTGGGATGCCGGCGCGGCCGGCGTGCGCGCGGCCTTGAGTGCGAGAGAGACCCTCCCCCATAATAGGCTTAGACGGAAAAAGCCTTGTGGGGGCGATGGACATTGAAAAGGCGAGGAGCCACTCAAAAGGAAGACTCGGCCAGGAAGCAACTAGAGCGGACCGACTTGGTCGGGAGGTTCGGGAAGAGTGCGGAACAATGCGAAAGCAGGCCCCGGATGGTCGGGGCCGAGACGGGCAGTGCGGTCGGGACGGGCGATGCGGGCGGGACGGACAGAGGCAGGCCGGGCGCCGGGGTGATGGAAGAACCTTCTAGGACCCTCCTAGAAGGATGTAGCACTTGAAGGTTGTGGAGTATTCTAGATTGTACTTAGTCTTGTACTTGTAGAATACTCTAGACTTGTGTTTGTAAGTATTGTATGTGTAGACTTGTGTGGATAATTCTAGAGATAGGTTCTAGAATAGGATAGAAGTGTGTGGATTGTATAGGATGTTCTAGAGTCCTCCAAATGAGGAGGTGGCATAGAAGTTTCTAGGTCCTAGGAGTAGTATAAATAGGTAAGGGGGAGGCTCATTTGCAACCAACCCTCAAAGACTGAACATTCTTGTATTGTAAAGTGTGATTGTGAAATAGTGAAGAGTTTTCTCTCAACTCCCAAGTGTTTAACCCCTCCTTTCATACTTAGCAACCGAGTGAGTTAGGCTTACTAGCTAGATCGAGGCAATTCTAGTCTAGTGCCGCACGGGTCCGAAGAGCTTTCGAGTGCTCAAACCCAACCCCGTGACAGATCGCATCCAAGTCTGTCGTCCAGGCCTTCGGCAAAGCAGAAACAGCCCGGTTGACGTATTGAGGGACATCACAGGCCTCGCGAGGAGATCGGATCGCGAGGAAATCCAGTACCAGCGGCGGGCAAGCTGGGTTAGTGCTGCGGATCCTGCATCAAACAACAAAGAGTTAGCACATCTCCCACGCAAGTGAAGAAACTCAGCAAACAAATAAAGTTTACCTCTCGGCTTTCTCGGGGTCGCGACCAAAGTACGGTTTCTCGCAAGGGGTTTCGGCCTCGGGGATCGCCATGGCTTGCAAGAAAGCCGACGAAGGCGTAGGCTCATCCGCCAAAGGGACCGCGGAGAGCGAAGGCGCGGCGATCGGCGGCTCATCCACAGGGGCAGAGACTGGGGACTCCCCCGACCTCTGTCGCTTGCGGTTCAGCCGGAGTCCCTCCTCCAAAACCTCCTCCCTCGTAGCGATCGTCTCCACGTGAGGCCCCACATCCGGAATAAGAGGTAGCGCCACCGGAGGAACTCGATATGACTTCTTCTAGCGCAGACGACTCAAAACTCCGGGGTTCGACATGGCTATCTCCGGTGGAGGCTCCAAGAAGCGAGGGAAGCGGACCTCTGCAATAAGAAACAATCAAATAACGGTTAGACACATTCTTCAAACAGGACGATCGCCAAGCAAATGAGATCGTAGAAAGTCATACCTGTGACCGAAAGATGTCGCGGAAAACGGAATGGCCGAGCAGACAGCCAACGGCTCTCTTTGTTAATTCGGAGAGCGTCTAAGTCGTCGTCCGGAATACTTCGTATCCGCTCCCAGACGACCAGAAAATCGAAAGATAGCTCGTCGACTGCCGGAATATGGAAACCTACAAAAGGAAAACCAAATTAGATCAGTTCAGAATATGTCCGAACAAAGGGAGAGTCAGAACCCTTACTCAGATTCCTCTCCCGAAAGCCAGTGGGAATATCCAGCTCGCCCGTGAGGTTGTCGCTCGCTGATGCCCTTTATGCACCACCGACCCAGAACCACTTCGCCGGATCGCCCCGCACCTTGTTCGGGACCCCAAGGATCACCCGACCGGATCGACCTTGGATATGATAGCCTCCGACCGACCCCTTCTGAACCGTCAGCTTGAATAAGTGGTTCATCTCCAATGGCGAGGGAAGGCGATACAGTCGGTGACCGCCGAACAAGGTGAGGGCACATACGATCTGGAGCCAGGCGTTCGGCGTTAGCTGAAGCGGCGCCACGTTCCAAGCGACCAGCAAATAGGAGACGGCGAAAGACAGAGGGAACCGAAGTCCAGCCTCCATGATTGCCTCATTCACTGCGACCATACCCTCCGTAGGTTGGTCGGATCGTTCGTTCTCAGTCGGCGCAAAAAGATCCACATCTGAGGGAACATGATACCTCGCCCTCTAGACGACCAGGTCCTTCCTGGTCGCCGAGCTCCTGATCTGGCCGAGGGACCACGGAGAGCGCTGTGCGGCCCGAAACAGCAACCGCTTCACGGATTGATAGGGATGAGCGATCGAGTACTCCCGGTAATCGAACTTGGGGAACGGACCGGCCAATCTCTCCATGATGTCTGCAAAGGCCAAATAGGCTTGGCCAAAAGCACTATGCTGCTCCCAATACGCCCTCACCACCGAATCCTTCTCCGCCAGCAAATGTTTCTGCCCAGCCGCCGCCTCCCTGGCAGCGTCGGCCTCGTTGAATAATGCCTCGACTTCTGCAGAATTAATACCAGTGCGGATAGCCTCAGCGGCCATCTCCATATGGAATTCCGCGGAGGATCCTCCCCGGACAGTCGAAGTCCCGGCGGCAGAGGCGATGTCCTTTCCAGACGATGAAGGTACTCCAGACATTTTCGAAAAGAAGAGGAGAAAAGGAGTGTTTTCTTACCGAGGATTGAGTCGATCGACGATCGGCAGGCAAAGGCTTCAGAAAATTTTCGACTATCTTCTTCTCCGGTGAAATCGCATAAGGTTCTTAACACTGTAACCCAGCGCCTTTTTATAGGAGATGGCAGGGGCTTCCATGCAATTAAGGAGAATCTCAAGGGCCGGAGTGCAACCGTCGCAATTAATGCCTCCCTTGAAACCCGCATACGCGTCGTTTCAAGGACACGCCAGACGAGGAGTCATAACTAACCGTAGGTCTCCCCCAACAGGAACCCGACACATGCCCCGGAGACTTTTCCACGACCGCTGTCATACCCCGCTCATTTCAGCGACCGACCAGGTCGTCCAAATTCAAAACCAATCCGCTCAAAGACGATCGCCAGTTCCGTAAAATGCTGAGTCACTCGTCAACGTTTAGCGATCGCAAGTAGAACCACCTCACCCCACATTTCCAACATCGGAGCGAGCTGGGGGGCAATTGTTGTGCGGTGATTTATACGCCACGACGGCGATCGATATAAGGGCCGAGCGACCGAGTTCGCGACCAAATGAGCTACGGCGAACTTATCAAAATGAAGATAACAGTCCACCTTCAAGTATCTAGCGATCGACTCCCAAGGCGATCGCCTTTTAGCACCTAGCGATCGACTCTGGTGCCCGACCAAGGGCGACCGTCCTATGCCACGAACATGGCCATCGTCCATCAAAGTCTACGAAGACTGGATCACGAAGCAAGCACCCATGTGCAGATTCGCGAAAGGCGCCGCAAAAAATGGATCGTTGACTCCAGCCCATCAGCACTGTTAGTGACAAGGACGGTCTCACCTACCGACAGACCCGTCGAAAGGTCCTAAGTGGGGCCTCCCAGGACAGCGACACGAGCGCGTGTTGCTCTATCATTGGTTCGCACTTCTAGCAGCCAGCAACTTCTGGGGACTTTAAGGAGACCAACCCATGTGCTAAAGACGATCGCCCGCTTATTATAATACAGCATAGGCGTTCCTCTTCGAAAATACAGACATACGTGCACACTTTCAGACTCTCGGCTTCCTCTCTTGAATCTATCTCAGGATTTCTCTCTCAGCACCTCCTAACCAAAAGACGGTCGACAGAGGTAAGAACTCCCTACAGTTCATATTCGAAGAGACTCGCAAGTCCAGGAGCTCAGACATTCAGCTAATATACACTGTGAGAGACTGTCGATGTCTCACAGTCGTCACAGCACTCCGCCGTTGTTACAAGAACTCACAGAGCATCACATCTGGTTCTTCCGGCAATCTTCACGCTCGATAGCTAAGATAACTAGGGTCTTTACACTCATTGTAATTGTACTCTAACATCAAGATTTGTACTCCAAAGTATTTGTATTAATAATATCTCGCGAGAGCATTCAAGCCCGGGACTAACAACCCCGACAAATCTTGTCTTATTTACTTTCTCCATGGACGTGCTCTCGCATTTGTTTGTTACTCGACCATTCCATCAATATCATCTCCGGATAATATTTTGGGTAACAACACATGCGACAAGATATAATTCAAGATGAAAATACGTAAAAACATCCTCGAAACTCGTCCAAACGGAAAAACTCCAAGAACAAAATAGATTCAGAATTCCAAAACAGTAACAAGCGAGTCGTCAGAAACGAACATGCACCAAAATAGAAATTACCAAAAATAGAAAGTACGGATATTACATTCTCCCCCCTAAAAATAAGTTTCGTCCCGAAACTTACAACGCGAATAACTCGGGGTATCTCGACTTCATACTCTCTTCCGTCTCCCACGTAGCTTCCTCGGATCCATGCCTCGACCATTGAACTTTAACCAAAGGGATGGTTTTATGCCTAAGTTGCTTCACCCGACGCTCTAAAATCTGAATCGGCCTCTCCTTGATGGTAATATCGGGTCCCAACTCAATCTCTCCAAAATCAATAATATGGCTAGAGTCCGGTACATACTTCCTAAGCTGGGAAACATGAAATATGTTATGCACGTGACTCAAGGACGGCGGCAAGCCTAACCGATATGCAAGCTCTCCAACTCTCTCTAAAATCTCGAACGGTCCAATATATCTCGGAATAAGTTTACCCTTCCGGCCGAAGCGGTAAACTCCCCATGTTGGCGACACCTTAAGCAAGACATGGTCCCCCACCTCAAACTCCAACGGCCGGCGACGTGTGTCGGCATAAGACTTTTGTCGACACTGGGCCGTTAACAACCTATCGCGAATCAAGGCAATTTTCTCTCTCGTCTCAACTACCATATCTGGTTCGGTACCAACTAACTTGGATGCATCATCCCAACACAACGGTGATCTGAACCTTCTCCCATATAATGCCTCAAATGGTGCCATTTTGATCGAGGCGTGCCAACTATTGTTGTACGTGAACTCGATCAATGGAAGGTGTGACTCCCAATCATCCTTCCAATCTAAAGCACAGGCTCTCAACATATCCTCCAGCGTCTGTATCGTCCGCTCTGACTGTCCGTCTGTCTGAGGGTGGTAGGATGTACTGAGTCTCAACTCAGTCCCCAAAGCTCGATGAACAACCTGCCAAAAATGTGATACAAACCGACCATCTCGATCCGAAACAATACTCCTAGGAGTCCCTTGTAACCTCACGGTCTCTGCAATAAACACTCGTGCCAGCCTCTCTGGCCCCCAAGTGTCCTTAATACCCAGGAAATGAACTGATTTGGTTAGTCGATCGACAATAACCCAAATCATGTTCATTCTAGTCCGAGTCCTAAGCATCCCGGTAATGAAATCCATAGAGATGTCTTCCCACTTCCATTCCGGAATGGGAAGTGGTCATAGCAACCCCGCGGGCTGCTGATGCTCAATCTTAACCTGCTGACAGGTCAAACACTTCGCCACAAACTCGCTAACGTCCATCTTCAAATTGCTCCACCAGTAGTTACTCCTCACATCCTTGTATATTTTGCTCGTACCAGGATGTATGGAGTAAAGTGTGGTATGAGCTTCACTCAAGATCTTCTGTCTCAACTCAATATCACTCGGTACACAGTCTGCCGAGAAATCTCAAAACTCCATCATCCTGAACAACAAATCCAGGGGCTTTCCCCTTCCTCACATCCTCCCTCAACTGGACCAAAAACAGATCATCATACTATTTCGCCTTGATATCATCAGTCAAGGACGAAGTGATCTCCAACGCACATAACTGACCCTGAACTCTCTGAACCCAAACCTCAATATTCTGACAAATCAAATCCCGCTGGATCCTGCTCTTTGGTGTAAGTACCTCTAACATCTGTAACGCCATTGGGTTCCGGCTCAACGCATCAGCCACTACATTAGCCCTACCCGGATGATAAAGTATCTCGTGGTCGTAATCTTTAATTAGCTCCAACCACCTACGCTGTCTCATATTCAACTCTTTCTGACTGAAGATATACTTCAAACTCTTGTGATCCGTAAAAATATTACACGACGACCCATAGAGATAATGCCTCCAGATCTTTAAGGCGAAAATGACCGCAGCTAACTCCAAATCATGCGTGGGGTAATTTACCTCATAAGGTTTCAACTGGCGGGACGCATAAGCAATAACCCTATCTCTCTGCATCAAAACACATCCGAGCCCAAGGCCCGAAGCATCACTATACACCACAAAATCCTCGTTCCCCTGAGGCAATGCTAAAATGGGTGCGGTAGTCAATCGTCTCTTCAACTTATCAAAACTATCCTGTCTGTCTGCGGTCCACTCGAACTTCTGAGTTTTCTGGAGTAACTGAGTGAGCGGTCTCGCGATCTTAGAAAATCCCTCAATGAATCTACGATAATGGCCTGCAAGTCCCAGAAAACTCCTCACTTGCTTCACATTCTTGGGCGGTTCCCATGCCATCACCGCCTCTATCTTCTGTGGATCTACCCGAACTCCCTCCGCTGAAATCACGTGCCCGAGGAACATCACTTTCTTGAGCCAAAACTCACACTTAGGGAACTTCACGTACAACTGCTCAGTTCTCAAAGTGTCCAACACAATCCGGAGATGTAAAGCATGCTCCTCTCGACTCCGGGAATAGATAAGGATGTCGTCGATAAAGACGACTACAAATTTGTCCAGATACTCGATAAAAACTTTGTTCATTAACTGCATGAACACTGTTGGGGCATTGGTTAGCCCTAAATGCATAACCACAAACTCATAATGGCCATATCTCGTCCAAAAGGCTGCTTTCGGTATATCGATGTTCCAAATCCTCAACTGGTAGTAGCCCGATCGTAAATCTATCTTCGAAAAGACTGTCGCTCCCTGAAGCTGATCAAACAAGTCGTCGATCCTGGGCAAAGGGTACTTGTTTTTGATGGTCAACTTGTTTAATTCTCGGTAGTCGATGCATAAACGAAACGATCCATCCTTCTTCTTAACAAAAAGTACAGGCGCACCCCAAGGCGATGCGCTCGGTCGAATATACCCTTTATCTAACAATTCCCCCAACTGTTTCTTTAATCCTAACATCTCCGATGGTGCCATACGGTATGGCGCTTGAGAAACGGGAGCCGTATTCGGCTCAAGATCAATAGGAAACTCAACCTCTCGCTGTGGTGGTAATCCCGAGAAGTCATCTGGAAATACGTCAGGGTACTCTCTAACAACTGGAATCGACGACATGTCGACTCCACCATCCTCCGCCTGCAGAGCGTAACACCAATAGCCGACACAACCCTGATTCAGAAGTTTCATCGCCTTCAAGGCGCTAATCACACTTCCCGATCTACCCGGCTTACAACCGACGAGAGTATGCTCAGTTCCATCCTCGTCTACTATCGAGATGGTACGAGTCCGATAGTTCATGATAGCACCGTGACGATCCAACCAATCGTCCCCGAGGATCAAATCCTCACTCTTAAGGTCTATAACAATGAGATTCGAGGGATAATCTCGGCTCCCGATCCTCACTAGGCAATCCCTAACTTCCCGGTCCCCAACCATACGATCCCCGCTAGGCTTAACCACTACAAATGGTTCACACTCGAAAAAGCAATCAATACTAATACGACTCACACAATCCGAAGCAATAAAAGAGTGGGTGGCACCCGAATCGAAAAGCACTGAAACTGGATGAGAAAGGATCTGAGTGATACCTGACGCCACTGGAACATCTGTCTCCTCCGTGCGTCTCATCTGGTACAAACGAGGGTGCACCGAGCCCGAACTGGAAGTAGCCCGGCGGTCCGGCTGACCCCGGCCCCTACCACGGCCCGAACTCTGAGGAACATGAGTAACTGGAGTCTTCTGACCAATATTGTGCTCCTGCTGAACGACAGTGGTAATCGGAGCCATGGCGGTCCTGGAAGCCCTCTCGCAATGAACTGCTCGATGCCCGGTCTGTCCGCAAGTAAGGCAAGTAACCAACGGAAACGGACAATCTTTCCTCACATGCTCGTGCTGACTGCAATTAAAACAAACTCTACCACTAGGTGTAGGAGACTGGACCGAACGGTTACTCTGAGATCCTCCAGCCTGATAAAATGATCTCTTCCCAGACGCCGGCGTACACTGCGACCTCGAAAACCGTCCACCTTTACCGGCCGAAAAACTGCCGGTAGATTTCTGCTTCTTAGCCTCGGAAACCGACTCTGATTCCGGAACAGCCATCTCAATCGCTAGGGCGCGATCCTGATACTCCTTCAAGGTGGCACACATGAGTGGTGCCATACTCTGCCTCATATGCGGCTTCATGCACATATTGAAATAGCGGATCTTATCGGCCTCGGTCCTCACTTGATCTTTCACGAATCCCAACTGCTGATTATAATGATGGCCTGAGAAATCGGCACATCCTGAGGTGTAGCAGTAAAGAATTCCACAATCCTGCGCTCCTTGACTAGCGGTGGACAATATTCTACTTTCATAGCAGTCTTAAATTCCTCCCAAGTGGCCCGACGGTCTCTGGGCGCCACAGCCTCCCACCATTCCGCAGCTTCCTTATCCAGGAGGTACTGAGCAATATGTACCCTCCTGTCATCGGGACAAGCCACGGCATCAAAAATCCTGCTCAACTGAAAGAGCCAATTCTCCCAACCGAGAGAGTCAGAAGAACCAGTGAAACGAGGGGGGTGCATCTTAGTTACTTTCTAAAGCCATTTACTAGCTTCATCCTCTGGAGTCGGAGGCGGATTCTGCTGTACACCCTGAGCTATCTGAGCTAGCTGGGCTACCAACTGCTGAAGTATGGCAGTAGCCCCGGCGTCGGCGTTATTACCCGACGGCACTGAATGAGAAGTCGAATCCGCAGAGGACTGAGAAAGTGAGCCTTCCTCATTATTAGCACCACGACCACGGCCTCAGCCGCGTACCCTAGCTGGTCTACCGCGACCTCTCAACATACTGAAGAAAATAATTGAAAAGAACAAGGTCAGCAAAATTCACAGTTTACATGGTTGGTACCACCTTTCACAATTTCCAAACAACACAAGGTATAAATTACAGGAATATAAGAGTTCGAGGAGACTTACAGCCACGGGTCGCACGAAAAGACGGTAGCACGATGATATTAGGCTCAACGACTGACTCTAACGACATAACTGACAGACCCAAAATTAACTGACAGCCTAGGCATTCAAAACCTAAGCGCTCCGATAGCATAAATGTAACACCCCAAATCACAAATGGGACATTACACGCTGTAGACCCCTCATGAGGTTTACCAGGCTAACACACGACACACAATCCGAATACTAAAAACCCAAAAGACACAATCATCATAGTAAAATAGGGTCGTGGCCTCGGCCAAAACATTTTAACCAAGCATCGAAAATTATAAATTCATCTGAATCCATTCCCCACGCAGGGGACTTGAACCAATTTATAAAGCACTCAGTCTAACTCCAACATCAAGGTAAATGCAATAGTAAAACATAAAACACGACTCGAGCCTCATCATCATGCTGGACCATCCTTTGCGTGCATATCCCTTGGCAGCTCCTCGGCTCGACCAGTACCTGAAATGCATAAAATGCATTTCCCTCATTTAAGGGGTTAGCATTCGAATAGCTAGTGCAAGTACACAATTACACAACATTATATACATACAAGATTCGACACAAGCAATTCATTTGAGAGAAAATATTTGAAACCAATATTCCGGAATATCACGATAACACCAAAAACAGTCTATCCACAAGTTTTCCACATCACAACTATCCACGCTTGGTATTCCGCGGTCGTACCTATTAGTATCGACCCCCAGAGGCCCCGTCGGGCCATCCCCAGGTGAGAAACCACTTCTGCGGCCGTACCCATTAGTATCGTCCCCCAGAGGTCCCGTCGAACCATCCCCGGGTGGAAGAACATCAACACACGCACCCAAGTCCACTTCCGTGGCCGTACCCATTAGTATCGGCCCCCAGAGGCCACACATGCCATCCCCGGGTGGAAGAACGATAACACGTCCATGCAATTACACAATTTACGTCATTCGCATCAAAACCGTACACTCATAACGAAATGTAATACATGTACTTGCCTTGAATAAAGTGAAGCGAAGGAAACGACGAAAGAATAGGTTCCGGTCCGAAAATCTTTACAAATCCATTCCTAACATAATAACGGTATACAAACAATCTCAATAATGTGAAAAACGTAGGAATTCATCCTAGCTCTACCCGATGGGACAATTCGTCGAACACTACGTGATCATATAAGATCCTTGTCTATGAACGGTGAAATCCTTGAAGTTTAATCCGTAAAACTATATTGGAAACAAGGAATCACGACTATACAATTGTATCCAAGTGGAAATTTATGACACAATCCCGAAATTCCCAAAAGTTATGGTTTTAAGGAGAGAATACCTCGATTCAGACGGATGGAGGATGATTATGATGATGATAAACCTTGCTTGAAGCACAACAATCAATCTATGGAGGAACTTTGTGGATTGTTCGGTACAAATCGCTCCAATCGCCAAAGGAACTCCCGTCGCGAGCAAAGGAAAGAAAAAGAAACGAATAACGCATCTGAGGTCAAATTAGATTTTAAGCACCTGACAGTGCATTACGTACGTAAACACAAATTGTTAACGTACGTTACGACGTTTACGTACGTAATGTCTCACCAGTTAACGTACGTAACCGAACCGCCTATACTATCTGATGAAGGCCATAACGTACGTTACCAGAAGGGCATAACGTACGTTATGCAGGTGCCGATAGCGCACGTTAAGAAGCATGCATAACGTGCGTTATGCATGCAGCAGTCCCACACTGCTGAATGTTGTTTTTTGTACAGATGATACAACGACGGAACGCAACACAAGGGCAGAACTAGAAGTGTAAACACAAGGTATCCATAACAACGAAGCTAAGTGCTGAAAGAAAATATACTTCCGACTATCGGGGAATCCGAAATACAAAAAGCAAGATAAAATTCCCTAAACTTCTAGGAAATTACAAGATGGCCCAAACATCCGAAAAGTCACGATACGACGTCGGATTAACAATCCGAAACTCACAACATGAGTAACTCATCCATACAAACTCATGGAAACGGAGAAATAATGAAATCGAACGAGTTTTATGAGAATCGAACGTACATGCGACAAGATATAATTCAAGATGAAAATACGTAAAAACATCCTCGAAACTCGTCCAAAAGGAAAAACTCCAAGAACAAAATAGATTCAGAATTCCAAAACAGCAACAAGTGAGTCGTCCGAAACGAACATACACCAAAAATAGAAATTACCAAAAATAGAAAGTATGAATATTACACTATCGGCTTGCATGTGCGGTTTTTCAAGGTGTTGGTTGATTGCATATATATTGTGTTTTAAGGTTTTTCAATATATTATGCGTGGAATTATGTGATGAATGGTGTTTTTAATTTTATTCTCAGATGTCTTTTAATCCACTAGCTGTTATTCTCAAAGAAAACAAACTTGATGGCACTAACTTTGCCGACTGGAAAAGAAACCTTGATATTGTCTTGACTGCCGAGGGGCATAAATTTGTTTTAACTTAGGAGAAACGGATGCCACTCCTGAAGAGTTGGCTGAATTCTGAAAATGGAAAAAGTCTGATGAGATGGCTCGCTGTTACATTTTGGCTTCACTGACAAATGTATTGCAGCATCAGCATCAGACGATGGGCTCGGCTGCGGGAATGATGAAAAATCTCACTGAGATGTTTGGTCATCAAAACCGGGTGGCTAGGCAAAATGCAATGAGGGTTTTGATGACAACCCAAATGTCTGAAGGGACCCCAGTAAGGCATCACGTTCTTAAAATGATGTCTCATTTGAACGAACTGAGTATACTGGGGGCCACTATCGATGCGGAGTCGCAGATCGATATTATCTTGGGCAGTTTACCAAGAAGCTTTGAGCAGTTCCACCTCAACTACAATATGAATCGTAGTACTTACACATTGGCGGAACTTCTGACAGAGCTTCAGTTTGCCGAAGGTCTCTTCAAACAAGGTTATCATCAAATTCTTGTGGCAACCGGTGCTGCTTCTTCAAAACCCAAATGGGGAAAGAAGAAAAAGCAGGTTGGCCAGAAGCAAGTGGCAACCTTCAAAGCTAAGGGCAAGTCTCCTCAGTCAAAGGCTCCTCAGACTGAGGTGAACAAAAAGCCGAAGGGCAAGTGCTTCAATTGCGGTCTGAAAGGGCATTTCAAGAGTGACTGCCCTAAGAAAGGTACGTCTCATGCACTAGTAGTCAAAACATGTTTGGTTGCCTGTTCTATCACTTCATGGATAGTGGATTCGGGCTCCACTGATCATGTTTGTTATGACTTGCAGGGATTCCAAGTAACCAAGGTACTTAGTGCGGATGAGATTGCAATAAGCTGGGGCGACTATTCCAGGCTGAAGGCTGTTGCAGTGGGAGTCGTGCAGTTAAAAGTTGATGATAGGATTTTAGTTCTAAATAATGTATTATTGGTACCCGGTTTTAGAATGAATTTAATTTAAGTTTCTAAATTGCGTCGTGATGGATATTCAGTTTCTTTTGAAGATAATGCAGTTATTAAAAGAAACGGTGAATATGTTTGCGCGAGTACTTATAGTGAAGAACTTTATATCATTAATGCTGCACCAGCTCCCTTGCATAATTATAAATCGCTTAATTCTTTGACTAATCCTAATAAAAGAAAAGAACCTTCGAGCATAAATCCAACATATTTGTGGCATTTACGATTGGGTCATATTAACCTTAGAAGGATCCAAAGATTGGTGAGTGATGGCCCATTAGATTCACTCCAAGTTGAGTCATTTCCAGTTTGCGAATCCTGTATGGAAGGTAAAATGACTAAACGGGCTTTCCAAAGCAAAGGAAATCGTGCACAAAATATATTGGAATTGGTTCATACCGATGTATGTGGTCCAATGAACATCCAGGCTAAGGGTAGTTTCGAATACTTCATCACGTTTATAGATGATTATTTGAGATATGGATACATCTATTTGATGCGACGTAAGTCTAAATATTTTGATAAGTTCAAAGAATTCAAGGCTGAAACGGAGAAGTGTCATGGGCAGAGTATCAAGTCACTACAATCTAATCGTGGTGGTGAATACCTTAGTGGAGAGTTTTTGGATTTCTTGGCACATGAGGGGATTACTTCCCAGCTCACAACGCCTGGTACACCACAACAAAATGGTGTTGCTGAACGAAGGAATCGTAGTTTATTAGAGATGGTTAGGTCAATGATGAGTTATTCTGATTTTCCTATTTCGTTTTGGGGATATGCCTTGGAAACAACGGCGTACATTCTAAACTTGGTGCCTTCGAAATCAGTCCCAAAAACACCCACAGAACTGTTGAATGGGTGCAAGCCCAGTCCAGGACATGTTCGAATTTGGGGTTCACCAGCACACGTGCTGAATAAGGAAGCTGATAAGTTGGCATCTTGTACAGAAGTACGAGTGTTTGTAGGATATCCGAAGGGAACGAAGGGTGGCCTATTCTACAGTCCTAAAGACCAGAAGGTCATTGTTAGCACCAATGCCCGGTTCTTAGAGGAGGACTATGTAATAATCCACAAGCCTAGGAGTGAGGTCATTCTAGAAGAACTTAGGGGCGAGATTTCGACAATACCAATTGTGCAAACACCTAGTGTCCCACATACCGACACTAATATGGATACGCAAACCAAGGACATGCCTCGTCATAGTGGGAGGGTTGTTCGTCAACCTGAACATTTCATCGGCGTGGGAGCGTCTTCGGACCACTCCCCGGACCAGGATGAAATGGATCCATGTACGTACAAACAGGCAGTTCAAGACAAGGATGCTGAATCCTGGAAAACAGCAATGGAATCCGAAATGTGATCTATGGATTCTAATCAAGTGTAGGAGCTAGTAGAGCTACCCAATGGGGTAAAACCCATTGGAAATAAGTGGGTCTACAAGCGTAAGAGAGGATCTAAAGGGAATGTTGAAACCTTCAAAGCAAGGCTTGTTGCGAAAGGTTACACTCAGAAGGAGGGCATCGACTACGATGAGACTTTTTCGCCAGTAGCCATGCTTAAATCGATCTGGATTCTCTTAGCTATAGCTGTGCATTTGGAAATGGAGATTTGGTAGATGGATGTCAAGACTGCATTCTTGAACGGGAGTCTTGATAAGGAAATCTATATGCGCCAACCTGAGGGATTCATTGCTGAAGGAGAGGAGCACTTAGTGTGCAAGCTTAAGAGAGCCATTTAGGGTCTCAAGCAAGCATCAACGTCTTGGAACATGCAATTTGATGAGGTCATTCAATCATATGGTTTTGAACAGTGTCCTAGTGAGGTTTGTGTATACAAAAAGTGCGATGGAAACATGATGGTGTTTCTTGTACTGTACGTAGATGATATACTTCTAATTGGAAACAATGTGAAGGTATTATCAGACGTAAGGGTATGGTTGTCTGAGTAGTTCGATATGAAAATTTGGGAGAAGCCGGGAACATCCTTGGTATTAAGATCTTTGGAGATCGCAAGAAAAGGATGTTGTGCTTATCTCAGGCATCCTATATCGATGCGGTGCTAAAGCGGTTTAGTATGGAGAATTCCAATAAAGGTTTATTACCTTACAGACATGGAATTCATCTATCTAAGGCTATGTGTCCTAAGACACAGAAGGAGATAGATGACATGAAGCTGGTCCCTTATGCTTCGGCAGTGGGAAGCCTCATGTATGCTATGCTTTGCACTAGGCCTGATATCTGTTATGCTGTAGGCATGGTAGCGAGAAGGACTAGGAAGCATATGCTTCGATATCAATCCAATGTCCCGTTCAAGAATGCAGTCTTGACATCCATCTGCCACATCTCCATATCCAAATGCGCAGCTATAACTAAAAGAATCCGGATCGATTTAAGCATGGCTACTGGCGAAAAAGTCTCATCGTAGTCGATGCCCTCCTTCTGAGTGTAACCTTTCGCAAGCATATACTCAAGTACCTGAGAATGACTAGGGATCATATGCTTGTATATCAATCAGATACACTTTGTCATTTGGGTTACACTGACTCGGATTTCAGTGCGGACAAAGAAAAGTCCAAATCAACTTCCGGATATATTTTCACTTTGGGAGATGGAGCCATCAGTTGGAGGAGTGTGAAGCAGAAATGTATAGCGGACTCTACCATGGAAGCCAAGTATGTAGCAGCCTCAGAGGCAGCTAAAGAGGCGGTATGGCTCAAGTACTTCCTAAAGGATTTGGGTGTGATTCCTCGTTTTCCTAGGAGTATTACACTTTATTGTGATAATACCGGTGATGTTGCAAATTCGAAGGAACCACGAGCCCACAAAGCAAGCAAACATATCAACCGCAAATATCATATCATTCGAGATTTTGTGACGAGAAGAAAGATCATTGTCTCCAAGATAGCATCTGAAGACAACCTAGCTGATCCTTTTACGAAAGGGTTGCCCTCAAAGTTATTTGAAGGGCATGTGGAAGGATTGAGGTTGAGATGTATGACAGCATTGCTTTGAGTATAAGTGGGAGATAGATAGACATAGTCAAGATAGTATACTTCAAAAGCATGCTTTGAGTATAAGTGGGAGATTATTAGGGTTGTATACGTCAAAGCATACTTTATGCTTGTATTACCTAATTTTCCGGTCTTTATCTATGAGGATATTTAATTCATTTATCACATGTTTTGCATATTTATTCACGCTATGGTTATGCCAATGTAGTCTAAATTACTTTATATTGTAGATAATGTGGTGTGTCGTGTCACACAGAAGATCACATTATCGGTTCCTTATATAGTAATATTTAGTTCACAACCTATATAACATTAGACCGTTATGTAAGAGGTTGTAGTATATGCTTGAGATTGGTTGGTCTTGACCATTAGCATATATTAGCGTATTCGCTATACGTTGAACAGGATCGAGGTAACATAGATTCTTCTGTATTGACTATAAGAAGAACGTACATCTCGGACAATTATTATTTCTTAATTCTAGTGATTAATATTTAATTATATGTATTTAATATTTATTGCTTTGATTTATCATGGGTTAGAGCCACAATGATTGACTCAATATGCTCGATATTTTAGGCAATATTATTATTTATATGATAATTAATGTTATAGCTAGAAATCGTGTCCCGACCAGTCGGGTTGATCATGTCCCTTGAGGCACTCGAAAAGATTATTATATTAAACCCTGCAGGTGGAATTAATTTTCCGATATAATAATAAAGGTCGAGTGGTATACTCATGTATAATATATTAATTAATTAAAAGCTGTCAGTAGTTTAAATTAATTAATGGACATGGAATATCTTAAACACAGGAAATAATTAATTCAAAAGGAGCCCAATTTTGTAATTTGGAATTTTTGTAGGAAGTGCAATATCAACCTTTTAGTGGACTAAGTTGATATTAATAGAGTCTTAATATTAGGAAGAGCCCTAATATTGGAAAGAATATATCTATTGAGAGTCCTTACCATATCCTCCTTAAGGTCCCTAGAGTAGCCCAAAACACCTATAAATAGGAAATTGGTGTTGGCCGATTTTAACATCATTATTGAAGCAAGAAAATCGATTTTTGTGTGTGTGTGTTTAATTGTGGATCTTGACTTATGTCTTGGATTCCATAATTTAGTTAACACAATATTTTTCTAAAATACCAAAATATTCAAGTAAAATAGAGAGAACAAAAATCGTGAGTTTCTTGAGAAGACAATTCGGCCGATCCATTGTAGTCCAAGTTTACTTCGGTAGATTGTTGCCCACACGACATCAGGACATAGGCGTGATATGCTCTAGAAGATCTTGAGGTAGAAATACAAGAAGATCGGAGAGGAGTACGAAGAGGAGATAAATCGACTAAAAGGGATCTCCTACCACTTCGCGTCAAAGGTATAAATTACTGACTCCCATGCGTAAATATGTGTATTTAATTATTTGTTAATCTGTTTAGTTAATTAATTGACAAGCCTAAATAGATCCGGTTTTTATGTTGGTTAGTTTATAAACCTTTCTTAACATTTCCACCAACTAACTTTCGCTGCGTTTTATATTCCAGCAGTTTGATGATGGACGGACAATAATTTACTGGGGGAAATTACAACCAACTACCCTATTAGATGGCCTCTTTACACTTTAGTCCCTATTGTTTCATAAATTACATCGAAGGACAAAAATTTGAATTGGTGTTGACTTTTATTAAAAAGACGAAAATGCCCCTCTATTTACATGAATAAAACATTTCTTTTAAAATACATTTCATATTAAACAAATAGCTTATAAGTTATTAAAGTGTTTGGCTAATACATTTCTTTTAAAAAATATTCTTTTTTCAGAAAATAATTTTTTTTGAAATATAATTTTTTTTCCAGAAAATATATTTTTTTTCGCAAAAATATTTTATTTTAATTTTTTTTCCAGAAAATAATTTTATTTTTTCGAAAAAATAATATTTTTTCAAGAAAATAATTTTATTTAGAAAAAAATATTATTTTGCCAAAAAATATTTTTTCCTCCAGAAAATATTTTTTTAATTTTTTCGAAAAAATATTTTTTTTATTTTTTTCAGAAAATAATTTTATTTTTTCGAAAAAATAATATTTTTTTCCAGAAAATAATTTAATTTTGAAAAAATATTATTTTGCCAAAAAAATACCTTTTTCTCCAGAAAATATTTTTTTAATTTTTTCGAAAAATATTTTTTTTTATTTTTTTCCAGAAAATAGTTTTATTTTTTCGAAAAACAATATTTTTTCCAGAAAATAATATTTTTTCCAGAAAATAATTTTATTTCGAAAAAATATTATTTTGCCCAAAAATAATTTTTTCTCCAGAAAATATTTTTTAATTTTTCGAAAAAAATAAAAATTCCATAAAATAATATTTTTTTCGAAAATCTTTTTTTTTTTCCCAGAAAATATTTTTTTCATTTTTTCGAAAAATAATATTTTTTTTCAGAAAACTTTCTTTTTTGGAAAAAATATTTTTTTTCTAGAAAGCTTGAAAATTTATTACACATAAGTCCAAAAGTGTTATATATATTACAATGAGGTCCAGCATGTGCCACCCACGTGAGGTGAAAAATAAATGGATAAACAAGAAAAGGAAATATAAAAGGGCAAATTCGGAATATCAGTACTCTCTCCAGTGACATCATCTGAAAATTTGACTTTTGTCCTTCGTTGTAAATATAGTTTCTGGACAGTGCAAAGTTTGTCCTTCATTGTAATATCTGAAACAATAGGGACAAAACTGTAATTAGACCATCTAAAAAGGTAGTCAGATGTAAATCGTCCTAATTTACTGCGACTTAAACTGATCATAGCCTTATCCTAATTTTATAGTTATTGTTTTCTACTCGTATAATTAATTGGTAAATAATTTATATATACGTACTAGTGCATAACCCGTGAATAAATTCACGGTTCGAGTATATATTTTTAAAATAATTATTTTTATATATGGATTTTTTTCTTAGTATCATTTTATTTATCAAATTCTTAATGAAATGATATCAAATAAATTGTGTGTTAAGAACTTAATCATGTGGTAGTGTGGTACTAAAATAACCGTACGTGATATCCAAATGAATTGTTATTTCCTCACTAAAGCTATATATATATATAATCTTAATTAGGGCTGGTCATGGGCCGGGTCGGGCCAACCCGCGTGCCTGAAGCTGAGGTTCCAGGCCTAGGACTGACCCACTGGTAGATCGGCTGGACCGGCCTGGGCCTGGGCAGGGAGGCTGCAACCCACTGCTCACCCGCCACTGGGCTGGCACGGGTGCGGCTGGCGTGGACCGGACTGGACCAGTCCTGTTTATTAAAAAAAATTATCATTACATTAAAAAATTAGTCTAAAAAATATGTTTTCGATTTTGAAAAACCTATTTGAACTAATAATTGTAATATTAAATTGTAAAATTAATTTAAAATCTTTCTTGATTGTAAAGAATCTGTTTTAAATTTGAAGAAATATGTTAACACTCAATTAAAAGTAAATATAAAAAAGTTGTTACAAATTTGAAAAATAAAAGGGGGAGGAAAATTTTATTTGGACTTAATTTTTTGAAATTATTTGGGCGGGTGGGCTACGGTAGCAGGTTGGGTGAGTTGGGTTGTTCTGGTCTAGGCTGGGGGCCGGTTGGGCTATGTTGGGCTTGTGCTGGGGATAGAGCCCAGGACTGCCCACAGCCGTGGTGGGTTGGGCCACAAGCATGGGCAGGGCTGACCCTGTAACACCCCCAAATTATTCAGGGTATATTACAGCGCCGTGAGCCCCGTCGTAGGACCCACAAGGCTATTTATACGCGGAACTATGATCTTTGACCGAGAATGTCCAAGTGCAATGAAATGGAAGACAATAAAAATGGTATTCAAAACCATATCCAATACATCCGAATACAATACATCACAAATCAATACCACGGCAACACAGGCCGGAATATCAAGGAAACCGAAAACAGTACTTGAGTATTCAAAAAAACCATTCGAGTACAACAACACTGAATGGAGGGAATACAAAACATAACCAGAGACAAACCTACTTGACTGCATAATACGTGTATAGATATATTCCTAGGATTGTGTGTCTATATGTATATGTATATATATATATATATATATATAGAGAGAGAGAGAGAGAGAGATATGGCATGCAAATTAGGCTTCATATTAGTAGACTTTTAGAGGACTTATTTCTACTGCCTATATTAACTTGAACCGTGATAAAGTAGTTTCATTGATAATCCTCAATAGCATCGAAAGTAATTTATTGACCATATCTTGGTTCCGAAAAATAATAACGCTCCCATTATTGAAAATTTTATCATGAAAAGTACTCATGGTAAACTGTGAAAAAATCATTTTCCTTTTTCTTGTATTAAGATAGCTTATCCAACTCGCCTCAAATTTAATATCTTGGACTCAAAAGAGCTTGCATACCATAGATGGGTCTCCTACGTCGAGACCACATTTGTTGCTAAGGACTATAGTGCCACAATCTTTGGTACCGCAGACGATGCACCATATGACAAAATCAAAGTTAGTGCATTAATGTTCCTTAGGCGATATATCGAACCAAGCTTGATATGGAAATATCTACAGTTGAAAATCCCCCAAAGAACTGTGGGATGCCCGTAAGGGCTAATTTGGGAACATTCACAACACTTTGCTCCCAGAGTTGACCGGGCAGTGGAATGAAATCCGCTTGCTTGATTATAGAGGAGCCAGATGGCTGGCCTGCCTTCTGGGAGTCGGATATGCCGAACTCCTGGTGACGGACTCGAGCTCCGTCGTCTCGTAGCTGGGGCCAGATTGCCCCGGTCGCCATGATGGCTCGCTGCTTAGGCGGCTGAAAACAGAGGTGCCCCGACTTGCGAGCGCCTCTTCTTGTGAATCGAGGCCTTCTGGCGATCGCTCGGTCAGTAACCCCTTGAACTTCCGTTTGGTCACGCGGCGGATGGCCGAGGGGGTTACAGCGGGCGGCGCGTCGAAAGCTCTCCGTCGCTCCCGTAGGATGGCCAGGGCTCCTTCGATCATTCCGCAGATTTGGGCCGATCGAGCGAGGCTTGGGCCATCCCTCGGGGCGGGATCGAGAGTTTCGGATCATGGCGCCCTCCGCCATAAGTGAGGCTCGGGCCCAGGAAAGAAAGAGGCGTCCGGTGGATCGGCCAGCGGCTTTCTTCGATGCAGAGGCAGAAATCATGATTCTGAAGGTTTTCTTTGAAGCACAGTGAGTGTCACTTCAAGTATATGCCACGGAGAACAGTGGGTGTTCTTCGAGACGGTAGGAATAAAAATGAGGGTTAAGATGCCCTTCTTCCAGCGCCAATTGTTGTTGCCCGAAATATTATCCGAAGATAGATATTGCTGGAATGGTCGAGCAACAGCAAATTGCGAGAGCACGTCCGAGGGAATGGAAAAACACAAGATTTGCCGGGTTTGTTAGGCCCGGGCTTGAATGCTCTCGCGAGATGTTATTAATAAGAATACGTTTGAGTACAAATATTAATGTAAGAATGCGATTACAATGAGTGTAAAAAATCCTATTTATCTAGCTCTTGAGCGAAGCTCTGCGTGTTCTTGTTCTCATTTCTGCCGACCGTCTCAGGATTGAGAGGTGCTGAGAGAGAGAAAAGCCAAGAGATAGCTGTTGCCAAGAGTGAGAAAGCTAAGTTATGAGTTGAGCTTCTGAACTGGACGTGAAAAGCAGAGAGTTTTCCAAGTGTAGACAGCCTTCTATTTATAGGAGCTGAGATGCTCTGTTTACTGACGGGCGATCGCCTTTCATGTAATATAATAAGGGGCGATCGTCTTTATGTCACATGGGATGTCTGCCTTGAAGTTCGCGGCTGCTGCTGGCAGTCAGCTGTGCGGTCCAATGAGGAGCCTGCACGCGTCCTGAGTCGCTGTCCCGGGCGGTCCCACTGTGCACCTTTCGGCGGGTCTGTCGGTAGGTGAAAATATGCTGACAGGCTGTGGTCAACGATCCATGTCTTGCGGCGCCTTTTCCGGATCTGCACGTGGGTCCTTGCTTCAAGCTTCGGCCTTCGCCGACTGGACGGGCGATGGCTTCACGTGGCATGAGGCGGTCGTCATTTGCCGGTCACCAGGGGGTCGATCGCCAAATACCGTGAGACAATCACCTTAGATGTCGATCGCTCGGCACCAGGACTTGACCTGGGACCTCCGATCGGCCAATTTGCCTCGGCTGCTAGGCTCTGGTTCGGTCGCCCGGTCTCTAACATGATCGCCTGTTGAGATGTATAAATCTTGACATAACAGGTTACTAGCGAGTTGCTAAAAACATAAATACACCAAAAATGAGAATATCGAGAAAAAAATGCGGATATTACAATAGACGCATCGACATGTTGGTCGCATGTTAGTTTATTATCCACTCGTAATGTTTCATTCACAAGATTCCTTGCCCAAATAATTCGATTAGGAGCACAATTTTCTGATCATAATATAAAGAAAATTCGACTGGACAATGCAGGAGAGTTTACATCCCAATCTTTCAATGATTATTGTATGTCAATTGGGATTGAGGTGGAACATTCTGTTGCTCACGTGCACACTCAAAATGGTCTAGCCGAATCTTTTATTAAGAGGCTAAAATTAATTGCTAGACCTTTACTTATGAGAATAAATTTACCAAATTCTGATTGGGGACATGCAATAATACATGCATCATCTCTAATTCGATTAAGGCCGACTGCTTATCATAAATATTCCCCTTTGCAGCTTGTGAATGGTCAAGAACCAAATATTTCTCATTTAAGAATTTTTGGGTGTGCAGTTTATGTTCCTCTATCTTCTCCACAACGAACAAATATGGGACCCCAAAGAAGAATAGGGGTATATATTGGGTTTGATTCTCCCTCAGTTATTAAATATTTAGAGCCCATGACTAGTGATTTATTCAAAGCAAGATTTGTTGACTGCCAATTTAATGAGATAATTTTTCCTGCATTAGGGGGAGATAAGTCAAAATTTGAAAGAGAAAGACAAGAAATTTTGTGGAATGCAGTATCTCTGTCTCATTATGATCCTCGAACAAATCAGTGTGAACTTGAAGTTCAAAAGATTATCCACCTATAAGAAGTGGCAAATAGATTGTTGATACATTTACTGATGTCAAGACAGTAACAAAGTCACATATACCAGCTATCAATGTTCCTTGTAAAATTAAACTTCATGATGAAGAAAATAAAATATTGCTAGCAAAAGAATCTAATGCATGCCAGAAGCGTGGTAGACCTATTGGATCTAAGGATAAAAATCCAACAAAGACAAGAAAACTTGATAAGCAAGCTGGTACGTCAAATGACATCATTCCTAAAGATATAGATTTGATCAGTGAAGAGACGTCTTCAAAAGATGATCAAGCACCTGAAATAGATGATAATGAGGAGATCTCGATAAACTATATCATTTCAGGAAAGAGGTGGAATAGAAAAGAAATTGGCATGGATGATATATTTGCTTATGCAGCTGCCCTTGATATTTCTGAAGAAATTGAGGATCATGAACCTAGATCGATCTATGAATGTAAAAGAAGAAATGATTGGCCAAAATGGAAAAATGCTATTGAGGCAGAGTTAGAATCACTTAAAAAACGTCAAGTTTTTGGACCTATTGTCCAAACACCTGCAGGTGTGAAACCCGTTGGTTCTAGATGGGTATTTATGCGAAAAAGAAATGAGAAAAATGAAGTTGTGAGATACAAATAACGACTTGTTGCACAAAGATTCTCACAAATATCGGAAATTGATTATGAAGAGACTTATTCACCGGTAATGGATGCAACAACATTCAGATTTTTACTCAGTCTGTCAATTTTAGAAGGTCTTCGAATGAACTTAATGGATGTTGTGACTGCCTACTTATATGGGTCACTTGATAATGACATCTACATGAAAATCCCTGAAGGATTGAAAATGTCTGAAGCATGCAACTCAAAACCCCGAGAGGTTTACTCGATTAAATTACAAAGATCATTGTACGGGTTGAAACAATCAGGACGGATATGGTATAATCGTCTCAGTGAGTACCTTTTGAAAAAAGGATATGTTAATAATGTAATATGTCCATGTGTCTTTATTAAAAGGACAAAAGGTGTATTTACTATCATTGCAGTTTATGTTGATGATTTGAACATCATTGGGACTCATGTTGAACTTGATGAAACGATTGCATATCTGAAAAAAGAATTTGAAATGAAAGACTTGGGTAAAACAAAACTTTGCCTTGGTTTTCAAATTGAACATTTATCAAAAGGAATCTTTGTTCATCAGTCATCATATATTTAAAAGATCCTCAAACGGTTTATTATGGATAAATCATATCCTGTGAGTACACTTATGGTTGTACGTTCACTTGAAAAGAAAAAGGATCCATTTCGTCCAAGAGAAAATGGAGAAAAACTTCTTGGTCCTGAAGTACCATATCTTAGTGTCATTGGTGCACTAATATATCTTGCCAACTGTACACGCCCTGATATTGCATTTTCTGTTAATTTATTGGCAAGACATAGTTCTGCTCCAACAAGAAGACATTGGACTGGCATGAAACAGATATTTAGATATCTCTGAGGAACAATGGATATGGGTCTGTTTTATTCTAAATAATCAAAAGCAGAATTAATTGGTTACGCTGATGCTGGATATCGATCTGATCATTATAAGGGAAGATCACAAACAAGTTACATATTCACATACGGTGATACGACAATATCTTGGAGATCTACAAAGCAGACTCTTGCAGCAACTTCCTCAAACCATGCTGAGTTATTGTCCCTTCATGAAGCAAGTCGAGAATGTGTATGGCTTAAATCTTTGGTCCTGTAACACCCCGAGATATTCGGAATAATTACAGCGCCGTAAACCCTTTAGATAAGGATTTACAAGGCTAATTTTAAAAGAAGTGTAAAAACAATTCAATCGAACAACTGAGGTTCAAATACAGATTTGATTCAACCGATCAAATGAGTTAACTTATACAACCATATCGAAATGACCTTATTAAAACAGACGTACTCGAGTACTAAACGAACCAAGAAGACAATTCATAATAACAATAACATCAACCACATCACTGAGCCATTTCATCGTCACTGCCGATGCTGTGGTTGCCTCCCGCTCCTCGGCTACGAACATCAAAACAATATCCACCCCGAAGGGGTTAGCAAAACAATGCTAGTACAAGTATCATCATACAATAAATCATCAATGCATCATAAAACATGCAAAGCGGACTTCCAACGGAATCCAACGATGCGAATCCTCACGATTCCATCAACATAATACGAGGTAATCCGATCAGCGCCCTTGGTATAGATCCCCATGATGATCCCGTCGGACCAACGCATGGTGGAAAACCCGTCCAATGATCCGCCCTCGGCGATAGATCCCCATGATGATCGTCGGACCAACGCATGGTGGACATTCGATCGGCACCCTCAGCATAGATCCTCATGATCCCCTCGGATCATTTATACCATAAATCAATCAACTATGCATACACATATGCATTTCAATATGTTCATCAATACGAACAAATAACAACGAATATCACGAGAATTTTCAGAAATACACCTCATATTCAACAATATGAACAAAACCACAAGCATGATAAATCGAACTCGACATATGATACTTGCCTCGAAAATGGCAAGGACGAAACACTTCAATGATCTCGACACACTCGAAGGCCGCCTCCTTCGATCAATGTAACAAGCTCGAACCTTAACAAAAGGAATGATATACAAATCATCTCAAGTCGAACGATGGCTTAACAATTCGGTCTACGGCCGAAAACCTCAAAATAAACAATCTGCCTGGACTGCTTAGCGTGCGCTACGTACTCTACGTAACGTGCGCTAAGCGGCTTTATTAGCGTCTTATCGTGTAAGACTAGCGTCTTTGTCACGGCCGGCGATCGACAACGAGACATGTGTGCGCAGACGGTCGCCGCAGTGCGAGGAGGCCGGCACGAGCGGGACGCCATGGATGGCATCGGCCGCAAGTGAAGAGTCGGCCTTGAGGCGGCGTGGCCGGACGGAGAGTCACGAGTAAGCCGTGGGAGCACGGACGCCTTGGAAGCGGATCGCCCAAAGGCATTCCGGATGGACATGTTCGGGATCGTCCCGCGTGGGGGCGCGGGCAAGGTCGGGCGGCAGCGATCGTGTGGGACAAGGCACGACAGGACAAGGCCGAGTCGGGAACAGGACTCGAGGCAAGGCGGCCGGGCCGGCGTGGGATGCGGGCGCGGCAGCGTCTTGTGCGCGCGCGCGCGCAAGGTGCGAGAGAGACCCTCCCCCCCTATAATAGGCTTAGACGGAAAAAGCCTTGTGGGGGCACTAGACATTGAAAAGCTGAGGAGCCACTCAGCAGGGAAGACTCGACCGGAAGCAGCTAGAAGCGGACCGGATTGGTCCAGGAGGTTCGGGAAGAGTCTGGAACATTGTAGAGACGGGCCCAGGTGTTCGGGCCGAGACGGGCCGGTGCGGGCCGGGATGGGCCGATACGGGCCGGGACGGACAGAGACGGGCCGGGGCGCCCGGATGATGGAAGAACCTTCTAGGACCCTCCTAGAAGGATGAAGTACTTGAAGATTGTAGAGCATTCTAGATTTGTACTTAGTATTGTACTTGTAGAATACTCTGAATGTTTGTAAGCCTTGTATGTGTAGATAAGTGTGGATAATTCTAGAGATAGGTTCTAGAATATGATAGAAGTGTGTGGATTGTATAGGATGTTCTAGAGTCCTCCAAATGAGGAGGTGGATAGAAGTTTCTAGGTTCCTAGGAGTAGTATAAATAGGTAAGGGGGAGGCTCATTTGCACTCAACCCTCAAAGACTCAACATTCTTGTACTTGTGAAGTGTTGTGAAATAGTGAAGTGTTTTTACTCTCAACTCCCAAGTGGTTAAACCCCTTATTTCATACTTAGCAACCAAGTGAGTAAGGCTTACTAGCTAGATCGAGGCAATTCTAGTCTAGTGCCGCACGGGTCCGAAGAGCTTTCGAGTGCTCAAACCCAACCCCATGACAAGTGGTATCGGAGCCACGCTAGTGGTTCAAGGAGCTTCCGCATTGAGACGTTGCTGAGAGGTATTGTGCAAGGAGGACCGATGGAGACTACGTCCAGCGTCACCAAAGTTCAACCCGGCCAGGAGAAGGACAAGTCCAGGAAAGGGTCTAGGGACAAGTCCGTGGAAAGAGATGTTGCCATGGAAGCACGAGTGGCTCGGCTGGAGGAAACCATGGGCAAGCACGCAGATGCTCTTGAGGTATGGAGCAATGTGGCCGACCAGGTGACGGAGATGAGCGAGTCGTTGGAGGAGCTTGAGAATCGGGTGACGGGCACCCTTAACGCGTTGCGACGCGACTTGTGTGAGGAGATCCTTGAAGCTGTCAGGAAAGAGGTTCGGTCGACGATCGCAGCCTTTCGAGAGGAGATCGTAGGGAGGATCGAGACCATCGAAGGAAGGACAAGCCTTTTGCAGGCGGGCGATGGCCCAGCGAGACGGCGGTGCGGCACCCCATCGAATCGACATCCCCGGCCGTGTTCGTTCAAGGATCGAGGAATGGTAGGGAAGTGGATGACTTCTGTGGAACATGGAGCGTTACTTTGGTGCATCGGGGATAGTAGATGATGCGACCAAGTTTGACGGCTCCATTCTTCTTAGCGATGTGGCGCTATGGTGGAGAAGGCGCGAAACAGAGATCGCGCGTGGAACATGTCGGATGGAGACATGGGAGGATTTCAAGGCCGAGTTCAAGCGGCGGTTTTACCGGAGAATGTTGAGTTTGAGGTCGGGCTAGGTTGAAGGAGTTGACACACGGCAAGGCGATCAAGGACTATGTGAAGGAGTTCCAGAGATCGTCTTTGGAGTTGCCTAGCCTTAGTGAGCGGGAAGCTTTGTTCGCGTTCGTGGATGGGCTAAAACCGTGGGCAAAGGTGGAAGTGCAGAGGGCGAGGCACGAACGTGTCGAGGCGATTGCGATAGCGGAACAGCCGATCGAGTTAAAACCCGGCCGGGAGAGCCGAAAGTCCAGGAGGGACGAGGCGGCATCGATGCAGCGGGACAAGTCGTACTGAGTACGGATAGGGCGCGAGGATGGCGGGGCCAAGGGCGGCAGCGATCGGGATGGGCTCGGACTTGCCATGGGTGCGGGAGTGCAGACCATCTCGTAGCAGCGTGTCCGAAGAAAAAGAAATGTGAGATTTGCTGGAGCACGGAGCATTCGACGAGGCAATGCTCAAAGTTTCCGAGGGTAGCCGCCATGGATTACACCAAGGCACGGGACGATGCCGAGGGTGATGGGACATCGATGGCGCTTCAGGTGTTGAACTCAGCCATAGGGATGGCATCGCGGGACGGAGCGCCGCTGGAGGGAAACCTGCTGTATGCGACGGGGCTGATCAATGGGAAACCCGTCAAGGCGTTGGTCGACACAGGGGCCGATTACAACTACATTGACGAGGCTGAAGCAAAGAGGTTGGGGCTTCAGGTCATCGAGGGACGGGGCTGGATGAAGTCGAATAATGCACCACCCGTTCGAGTTACAGGAGTCGCCAATGGAGTGCGACTAAAGATAGGCACATGGGAACCGCGCGTGCACTTCAAGGTGACGAGCATGGATGATCGGGACATAATACTGGGCATGGACTTCCTGAGGAAGAATAATGTTGGCGTTGTTCCGCATAAGAGGGCGCTGTACGTGTGTGATCAAGCCAAGCTGCAGGAAATACGCTTGACCACAGAGCCTTCGAGACAAGCAATGTCGGCACTCAAGTACGTGAGGAAGCTTGAGAAGGAGCCGAGTTACCACCTTGGAGCAGTTCGGTTCATCGAGGGGCCGCCACGTCGCCGAGGACGTCGACGAAATGGGCGGGGGAGAATGTCACGGCCGACAGTCGACAACGAGACATGTGTGCGCAGACGGTCGCCGCAGGTGCCGAGGACGGCACGGCGGACGCCATGGATGGCATCGGCCGCAAGTGAAGAGTCACCTTCAGACGGCGTGGCCGGACGGAGAGTCACGCGAGTAAGCCGTGGGAGCACGGGCCTTGGCCCGGAAGCGGATCGCCCAAGGGGCATTCCGGATGGACATGTTCGGGGATCGGCCAGGGCGCGGGCAAGGTCGGGCGAGCAGCAGTCGTGTGGGACAAGGCACGACGGGACAAGGCCGAGTCTGGGAACAGGACTCGAGCTGGGCGGCCGGACGCGGGCGTGGGATGCCGGGCGCGGCCGGCGTGCGCGGGCGCGCGCGCGCAAGGTGCGAGAGAGACCCTCCCCCCCTATAATAGGCTTAGACGGAAAAAGCCTTGTGGGGGCAATAGACATTGAAAAGCTGAGGAGCCACTCAGCAGGGAAGACTCGACCGGAAGCAGCTAGAAGCGGACCGGATTGGTCCAGGAGGTTCGGGAAGAGTCTGGAACATTGTAGAGACGGGCCCAGGTGTTCGGGCCGAGACGGGCCGGTGCGGGCCGGGATGGGCCGATACGGGCCGGGACGGACAGAGACGGGCCGGGGCGCCCGGATGATGGAAAAACCTTCTAGGACCCTCCTAGAAGGATGAAGTACTTGAAGATTGTAGAGCATTCTAGATTTGTACTTAGTATTGTACTTGTAGAATACTCTGAATGTTTGTAAGCCTTGTATGTGTAGATAAGTGTGGATAATTCTAGAGATAGGTTCTAGAATATGATAGAAGTGTGTGGATTGTATAGGATGTTCTAGAGTCCTCCAAATGAGGAGGTGGATAGAAGTTTCTAGGTTCCTAGGAGTAGTATAAATAGGTAAGGGGGAGGCTCATTTGCACTCAACCCTCAAAGACTCAACATTCTTGTACTTGTGAAGTGTTGTGAAATAGTGAAGTGTTTTTACTCTCAACTCCCAAGTGGTTAAACCCCTTCTTTCATACTTAGCAACCAAGTGAGTAAGGCTTACTAGCTAGATCGAGGCAATTCTAGTCTAGTGCCGCACGGGTCCGAAGAGCTTTCGAGTGCTCAAACCCAACCCCGTGACAGTGCGCTAGCTACGAACTGGCAGTTTGAATCGGCTGATACATAACGTACGCTACGTACGTATTGTGCGCTAACTGAACCCCGATAGCGCACGTTAACTCACATATGTTAGCGTGCGCTAATCTTGCATGGCAGAATACTGCTAACGGAAAAACTGGGTTGAAAGGTGGTGAATTTCATGAACTCTATGGTGATAATACAAATTACCCTCGGGCATATCATGCTAATAAGGTTTGTGGAAGTTCTATGATTATGAGGTACAAATATACGGATAATCATCTCAACATCATAATTTATCTTCGATCTTCAAGAAATATTCCAAGTTCCGATTATTCCAAGTTCCAAAACATATGATTCCTTACGTAAAACATACGAACTAGGTAATCTTCATATACTGGTCGATTGGTTTTGAAGATACATAACATGCTTAGGAATCCACATACAAAAAGGTTCAATGGATTATACGATGAATAAGTGTCGAAACGTCGAAAATATCCTTCTAACACATGATGTACGACTAATAACGAATCTAACTGACTAGACGAACATGATCAACATCCTTTAGAACACAACTAGTATTGGTGAAGAATCACCTACCTCAAGGTAGTGAAGAACACGGAGGAAATTGAAGCAATCCAACACCGAAAGCTTGAACACCGGTCTCGATGATATACGATCTTCAATCACGAACCGGGATGTTGATATGAAGTGTTTAGGATGAAGGAAGTTATGTTCTAAGTGTAAGAATTCGGGTAATGGGAGAAGAAAGAAGCTGAAATCACGAATATGATCTTTGTCTATTTATAAGAAATGGCTATTAGCGCGCGCTAGACCACTGCTCGTAGCGTGCGCTAACGGCTCTTGACTTAATCGTACTCAGCACTTAGCGTGCGCTACGCATATACCGTAGCGTGCGCTAAAGGCGTTGACTCGGCTTTTCCCGAAAGCCGTCCGAGTACATCCCGACACGATCCGGCGGGTCCCGGCCGAGATCTCACCTACCGCACGTCTCAATCAAATTGACCACACATAGCGTGCGCTAATGACCCTCAGTAGCGTGCGCTATGAATCCACGTTAGCGCACGCTAAACATAGCCGATAGCGTGCGCTACATGCGCAGAATTACAATCTTTAAATCACAAACACGAAATTATACGCTCGACAACATCGGATTATGAAATACGGAGAATAGTACTCAGACAATAGTATAATCATTACAATATCACAAGTTCCAATAACATGACAGAAATCTCGGGTATTACATCCTTCCTCCCTAAAAAGAAGTTTCGTCCCGAAACTTAAGATGAAAACAACTCCGGATATCTAGTCTTCATACTGTCCTCCATTTCCCAAGTGGCCTCTTCGACTCCATGTCGTGACCATTGTACTTTAACCAAGTGTATTGGTTTATTCCTCAATTGTTTGATCCGGCTCTCAAGTATCTTGATTGGTCTCTCTTCGAAGGTGCCATCATTAGCTATCTCGATCTCGTCGAAATCAATGATGTGGTAGGGTCGGTACATACTTAGCGGTTGGGATACGTGAAACACATTGTGAACGTGACTCAGCGATGGCGGTAAGGCCAACCTGTATGCTAAATCTCCAACTCTTCCGAGGATCTCAAATGGTCCGATATATCTCGGACTAAGCTTGCCTCTCCTCCCAAAACGGAAAATCCCTCGTGTAGGAGACACCTTCAATAGTACATGGTCCCCAGCGTCGAACTCTAGAGGGCAACGACGTACATCTGCATAAGACTTCTGTCGACTATGGGCAGTCAACAGTCTCTCTCGAATCAAAGCTATCTTCTCTTGAGTCTGAATAATCAGTGCAGTTCCGTCCCGATCAAATCCGAAGAATCATCCCAACATAGGGGTGATCGGCATCTTCTCCCGTACAAAGATTCAAATGGTGCCATCTTAATTGAAGCATGCCAACTATTATTGTAGGTGAATTCAACTAATGGCAAATGAACTTCCCAATCAGTTGACCAATCCAAAGCACAAGCTCTAAGCATGTCTTCTACAGTTTGAATAGTCCTTTGGATGCCGTCCGTTGGGGATGATAAGTCATGCTAAAGTTGAGCTCGATCCCGAGCCACGTGAACGCTTTCGAAGTGTGACACGGCGACCATCTCGATCCGAAATAATGGTCCTCGGCGTCCCATGCAATCTGACTATCTCCGCAATAAATACTCGTGCCAATCTCTCGGGTCCCCATGTATTTTTAATTCCCAGGAAATGAGCCGACTTGGTTAGTCGATCAACTACAACCCAAATCATGTTCATTCCCGTTCTAGTCCTTGGCATACTAGTGATGAAATCCATCGAGATATCCTCCCACTTCCACTCGGGGATCGGAAGCGGTTTTAACATCCCGACAGTCGTTGATGTTCAATCTTAACCTGGCGACAAGTCAAACACTTCGAAACGTGCCGCTCGTCCTTCTTCATATTCCCCCACCAGAAGTTTTGCTTAAAATCCTTATACATCTTACTGCCTGGGTGAATAGAATAGGGCGCGCTATGAGCTTCCTTCAAAATTGTCCGTCTCAAATCATCATCCTCGGGAACGCAAAGTCGACTCTGAAATCTCAGAACTCCATCGTCTTGTATCACGAATCCTGGGGCTTTTCCTTTCTTTACTTCGTCACATAATCGAAGGATCGGAGAATCGTTCAATTGTTTAGACTTGATCTCCTCGACTAGTGATGAAGTCAGTTCCATCACATAAAGTTGCCCTTGGATTCCTGGTGCCCATACTTCAATCCCCTCGCGGATCAGTTCTCGTTGAATACTGGTTTGGGACGTAAGTGCTTCCAACACTCGAGAGAAAGCAGTTTCGGCTCAAGGCATCGGCTACTACGTTTGCTTTCCCGGATGATAGAGAATCTCCAAGTCGTAATCCTTGATCAATTCCGACCACCTTCTCGCCTCATGTTTAATTCTTTACGTGAAAATGTACTTGAGGCTCTTATGATCTGTAAAGATCGACAATGAGTGCCGTCTGAATAATGTCGCCAAATTTTCAAGGCAAAGACCACATTGCTAGCTCCGGATCATGAGTAGGGTAATTAATCTCAAATGCGGTTTCAATTGCCGAGAAGCATAAGCAATCACTTTATCCTTACGCATCAACACAACCCAAACCACGATTTGAAGCGTCGGCTGTATACCATGAATCCATCGGTTCCCTCTGCGGCGCTAATATAGGTCTTGTTGTCGGTCTCCTCTTAAGTTCGTCAAAACCCGGCTGGCACTTCTCATTCCACGTGAACTTTTGAGTTTTACCTTGGTGAGTGAGCGGACGAGCAATTTTGGAAAATCCCTCTACAAAGCGGCGATAATATCCGGCAAGTCCTAAGAAGCTTGGACTTCTTTCACGTTTAGGAGCTTCCCAATCCAAGATTGCTTCGACTTTCTTGAGTCCACTGAACTCGTCGGTGATATCACATGCCCAAGGAAGGTTACTTCCTTAAGCGAACTCGCATTTTGAAAGTTTTGCATACATGTTCCTTCCTCAAGGTGCTCAAAACCACACGTAAATGTTCGGCATGTTCCTCTGCGTCCCTCGAATATATCGGGATGTCAATCAATGAAGACGACCACAAATTTATCCAAGTATTCCAAGAATACTCGATTCATCAATTGCATGAATACCGCAGAGCATTGGTAAGTCAAATGGCATTACTACAAATTCATAATGCCGTCTGGGATCTGAAGCGATTTCGGTATATCCAATTCCTTAATTCTCAACTGGTGGTATCCTGATCGCAAGTCAATCTTCGAGAATACCCTTGCCCCTTGCAGTTGATCAAACAAGTCGTCGATCCGAGGTATAGGATACTTATTCTTGATCGTCATCTTGTTGAGCTCCCTGTAATCAATACACAGTCGGAGGGATCCGTCTTTCTTCCGGACAAAGAGAACGGGCGCTCCCCAAGGAGAAACGCTCGGTTGAATATAACCCTTCTGTAACAATTCCTCCAGTTGTTTCTTGAGTTCATACATCTCGGTTGGCGCCATGCGATATGGTGCCCTAGAAATAGGAGCTGCTCCAGGCTCTAATTCGATAGTGAATTCCACTTCTCTCTGCGGAGGTAACCCAGGTAGTTCGTCAGGAAATACATCTGAGAACTCATTCACAACTGAAATAGACGAGAGCTCTACTCCTTCCTCTTTCCTCATGGCATAGCACCAAAGTCCGTGATATCCCTGCTTCAGTAATTTCACGGCTTTCATTGCTTTGATCAATTTTCCCGAGCTTCCTGGTCTCCATCCTCGGAATAAGTGTTCAGATCCTTCATCAGCAATGATAGAAATGACTCTCTCTCGGTAATTCAGAACAGCTCCATAACGGTTGAGCCAATCATCTCCGAGAATTAAATCGTCACCGTAGATGTCAACTATAATGAGATTCGATGGCCACTCTCTTCCTTCTATAGATACTGGGAAATCCCTCCGCTCGGTAATCCCACAACATAAGGTTCAGAATTATACAAGCACGAGATTTTCAAACGATTAACACAGTTCAAAGATATAAAAGAATACGTAGCTCCCGAATCGAACAAGACACTAACTGGTTGCAAAAGGATCTGAATCGTACCTGATGCAACAGCTGTGTTCTGATAATCCTTCTTCATCTCGTAAATACGCGGAGGAACGGACCCAGCACTGGATGTATCTCTCTTTCCAACGTTCTGCTGCTGAAATCCACTCTGCTGCGTCTGGTTCACACTAGTGTCCTTCGGAACCGGTACAGGAGTGCGAGTACCAAAAGATCGGGTCGCATTCCCACAAAATGTTGCGCGATGTCCTTCCTGTCCACACTCGAAACAGGTCACAGCAGGCGCGAAACAATCACGTCGAACATGTCCCGCTTTGCCACAGTTATAACACTTCTTCCCTGCGTCTGAAACAGTTGGTGCTGCCCGGAACTTCTTTCCACCTCGAGAAGGATGCGGAGGTCTCTTGGATGAATGAAAAGAGGACTGACCCCTGCGAGGCCCGCTACTCTTATTCTCCGTGAAGTTGCCAGACACCTTCTGTTTCTTTGCTTCCGTCGATTTCTCTACTGCTGCCTCCTTTATATCACAGGCCAACGCCTTGTCCTGATACTGTCGCAAGGTGGTACATTCAAATCCGAACATATACTGCTGAATTTCCGGCTTCATTCGCATGTCAAAATGAAAAATCTTCTCCGCCTCGGTCCTGACCAAGTGGCGCACATAAGTCAGCTGGTGATTAAAAGTCTTAATCACGTCCGTCACAGATGCTTCCGAATTTTGTGGTGAGAAAAACTCCCGAACTCGGGCTTCTCTAACTGGACGAGGACAATACTGCGCCTCCATCATCAATTTGAATTCCGTCCAGTCAACATTGTGCTCCTCCGGTCGAATGGCCTCCCACCAGTCGAAAGCCTCCCTGTCGGAAGATCTTGGCGGCCGGAACCTTCTATCGTTGGGACAGTTAGTCCCTGCAAAAATCTTCTCTAATTCCTTGACGGTGATCCCACGAAAGCGTCTCGTGAGCTGGTCAAATTTCGGAGGGTGCAATTTAATCACTTCTGAAGCCATCTATCTCCTCGATTTTCCACGTTATCTTTCTTTGTCCATCGCCGTCTGCATGCGATCCACAACTTGAGCAAACTGGTTTATCTGGGCAACCACCTGCTGAAGCACTCCCGGCACGTTAGGATCTGCATTATTATTTGCCGATCCCTGCTGTCCCCCGGAATGGGAATCCGTTCGACTAGCGGTTATCTCTAGGGTAGATACCGACTCTTCTTGCCTCGCATTTCCACGTCTGCGTCCACGACCGCGTCCACGTCCACGACCTCCTCTCAACATACTGTAAACATAAGTACTCAATATCCAGGACAAACTTTCTCAAAGTACATCCATCAATGTTTACAAGACATAAATTAAATAAAACGGTAGTATTCGAGATTAGGAAACTTACAACCACGGTCCACACGACGATGCTGGCTCAGCAGTGATGTTACGAACGACCAATAATAAAATAACGTAAACAGACCCAACTAACCCGACTGCCAAGATATCCATGAATCTTAGCTCCGATACCATATTCTGTAACACCCCGAGATATTCGGAATAATTACAGCGCCGTAAACCCTTTAGATAAGGATTTACAAGGCTAATTTTAAAAGAAGTGTAAAAACAGTTCAATCGAACAACTGAAGTTCAAATACAGATTTGATTCAACCGATCAAATGAGTTAACTTATACAACCATATCGAAATGACCTTATTAAAACAGACGTACTCGAGTACTAAACGAACCAAGAATACAATTCATAATAACAATAACATCAACCACATCACTGAGCCATTTCATCGTCCTGTCGGTACTGTGGTTGCCTCCCCGCTCCTCGGCTACCTGAACATCAAAACAATGTCCACCCCCGAAGGGGTTAGAAAAACAATGCTAGTACAAGTATCATCATACAATAAATCATCAATGCATCATAAAACATGCAAAACGGACTTCCGCCACCGGAATCCAACGATGCGAATCCTCACGATTCCATCAACACAATACAGGGTAATCCAGTGATCCAGCGCCCTTGGTATAGATCCCCATGATGATCCCGTCGGACCAACGCATGGTGGAAAACCCGTCCAACGATCCAGCGCCCTCAGCATAGATCCCCATGATGATCCCGTCGGACCAACGCATGGTGGACATTCGATCCAGCGCCCTCAGCATAGATCCTCATGATCCCCTCGGATCATTTATACCATAAATCAATCAACTATGCATACACATATGCATTTCAATATGTTCATCAATACGAACAAATAACAACGAATATCACGAGAATTTTCAGAAATACATCTCATATTCAACAATATGAACAAAACCACAAGCATGATAAATCGAACTCGACATATGATACTTGCCTCGAAAATGGCAAGGACGAAACACTTCAATGATCTCGACACACTCGAAGGCCGCCTCCTTCGATCAATGTAACAAGCTCGAACCTTAACAAAAGGAATGATATACAAATCATCTCAAGTCGAACGATGGCCTAACAATTCGGTCTACGGCCGAAAAACTCAAAATAAACAATCTGCCTGGACTGCTTAGCGTGCGCTACGTACTATACGTAACGTGCGCTAAGCCGGCCTGTTAGCGTACGCTATCGTGTAAGACTAGTGTGCGCTAGCTACGAACTGACAGTTTGAATCGGCTGATACATAACGTACGCTACGTACGTATTGTGCGCTAACTGAACCCCGATAGCGCACGTTAACTCACATATGTTAGCGTGCGCTAATCTTGCATGGCAGAATACTGCTAACGGAAAAACTGGGTTGAAAGGTGGTGAATTTCATGAACTCTATGGTGATAATACAAATTACCCTCGGGCATATCATGCTAATAAGGTTTGTGGAAGTTCTATGATTATGAGGTACAAATATACGGATAATCATCTCAACATCATAATTTATCTTCGATCTTCAAGAAATATTCCAAGTTCCGATTATTCCAAGTTCCAAAACATATGATTCCTTACGTAAAACATACGAACTAGGTAATCTTCATATACTGGTCGATTGGTTTTGAAGATACATAACATGCTTAGGAATCCACATACAAAAAGGTTCAATGGATTATACGATGAATAAGTGTCGAACGTCGAAAATATCCTTCTAACACATGATGTACGACTAATAACGAATCTAACTGACTAGACGAACATGATCAACATCCTTTAGAACACAACTAGTATTGGTGAAGAATCACCTACCTCAAGGTAGTGAAGAACACGGAGGAAATTGAAGCAATCCAACACCGAAAGCTTGAACACCAGACTCAAAAGATATAAGATATTAAATCACGAACCAGGATGTAGATATGAAGTGTTTAGGATGAAGGAAGATATGTTCTAAGTGAAAGAATTCGGGTAATGGGAGAAGAAAGAACTGAAATCACGAATAGGATGCTGTCCTATTTATAAGAAATGGCTATTAGCGCGCACTAGACCCTGCTCGTAGCGTGCGCTAACGGCTTACTGACTTAACTGTACTCAGCACTTGGCGTGCGCTACGCATATACCTGTAGCGTGCGCTAAGGCGTTGACTCGGCTTTTCCCGAAAGCCGTCCAGGTACATCCCGACATGATCCGACAGGGGTCCCCCGACCAGATCTCACCTACCGCACGTCTCAATCAAATTGACCACGCATAGCGTGCGCTAATGACCCTCAGTAGCGTGCGCTATGAATCCACGTTAGCGCACGCTAAACATAGCCAATAGCATGCGCTACATGCGCATAATTACAATCTTTAAATCACAAACACGAAATTATACGCTCGACAACATCGGATTATGAAATACGGAGAATAGTACTCAGACAACAGTACAATCATTACAATATCACAAGTTCCAATAACATGACAGATATCTCGGGTATTACAGGTCCATCATATTCGAAAATCATGTGATCTTCCAGTTAACAAAGAAAGTCCAACTATCCTGTATGAAGATAATGAAGCTTGTATTACTCAGATTAAAGAAGGCTACATTAAAGGAGATAGGACGAAGCACATTGATCCAAAATTCTTCTTCACCCATGAACTTCAGCAAAGGGGACAATTTGATGTTTGTCAAATTCGTTCATGTGAGAATCCAACAGATTTGTTCACGAAGGCGCTCCCTACAGCTCCTTACGAGAAATTAGTATACAAGATTGGGATGCGCAGATTCGAGATATATGTTAATATTTATAGCAATGTTAAAATGAGGGGGAGACATAATATTTTGTTATTTGTACAACACATGTACTATTTTTCCTTCACTAGAGTTTTTCCCACATGTTTTTCCTAGTAAGGTTTTAACGAGGCATGATGTTTGTACGGGTCATCCAAGGGGGAGTGTTATGTATTATTGGATGACCTTTCATCTTTCTCCATTAATACATACAACCTTTGGCTTTTCAAGTCTAGGCTGCACAGTCTTTCATCTCCATCAGAATCTTGAATCATGCGCATATAAAGGCCACATTCTTGATATGTAAGAGATGCACATATATAAATAAAAATGATCTCCCTCGCGTTTCTATTATCTAGGTTTCTTGTAGAATGAGATTATGGAAATCCAAATTTCTCCTAAAACTCTCTCTCGTACCTTTTCTTATTTTATTCTTTTCCTAACCCATCTTTCTTCTTTTTCTTTATTGTAATCCCCAACAACTCAACTTTCAATTTTATATGCATTTTTTCCTTTTTTTTAATTCACCTAAATGAAATATATTATTTGTAGATTTATATTAATTATTAAATCATTTTAGTAATTTATTAAACTCCTTATGCTGATTTTTTTTACCTTTTTTATAAATTTGGTTAAATCTTTTATTCTGCATCTAATATTTTCATGTCTAATATCTAGGAAATTTTATTTCCATTATTATCTTCCGGTTTTGATATACATAAATTAAAACTATAATAAATATTTTAAATATAAATACAAGTCTTTAATGAGAAATAGAAAAAAATAGAGTAATATATGGGATCGTTGAAAAAATAAGTTTATAGATATTGAAGGTTAGTGGTTGTACAAGTAATGTTTATGTTTTGTTGATGTGATGTATTGGGTACTCTGAATGCCTGCCAACCCACAAGTTGTGCGTGTCGGGTCGAAACGATAACGACAGGACGGTAAGGTCAAATACGAATACGATCCGTTAAATATATACCCGATACGAACATGAACACGACACGAAATGTTGAAATACGGACATGACACGAACACGACACATACACGATATGACACGATATTTTTCGTGTCGACATGATAACGACACGATACGACACAAGAATCGATAAATTCAAATAAAAAATTAGAAAATAAAGTAAAATTATTTAAAATGATAATAAATTAATATTAAAAATATATAAATATTATCGGGTTACACGAACACGACACGACACGACACGAACACTAAAGTTATCGTGCTACACGAACCCGATACGAACCCGATACGAAATTAGCGTGTCCTTATCGTGTCGACACGATAAGAACACAACACGATAAAACCAAACACTAACACATTAATTTCGTACGTGGTCGTATCGGGTTATCGTGTCGTGTCGGAAATTACTGACCCTACTCACAACACATCAAAATCCAGCATTTGGCGGGGCGGGGCAGGGCGGGCCAACCCACCATACTCGCGGGTTGCAAAACACATGCCAGCCTAACCCACCCTAAAAAATATATTGTCCAATTATAATATCAATTATTTATAAAATTAAAATCTCGCAAACATAAAAATATAACATTCATAAAATTGAATTTGACAAAAAATTTAATTTAATTTATTTATTATTAAGTACTAATATGCGAGTTAAATTTTTAAACAGGACACTAACTTTGGGGCGGTGGCAAAAATAGGACACTAACTTTCGGGCTTTCAATACTAGGATATTATGTCTTAAAATTTTCAAAGGCCAAATCTGGGTAATTTCGGGCTTTCTCTCACGGACAGCTCACGTGACCTACAAGGTGGAGCCCGAATCCTACCTAGCACTCCATATTTTTTTTAAATATGATACTTGGTACTCCACATTACAATATACGCAACAACACTCTTATTCATCTCCAAACTCATTCCCCCAAAAATCAAAAGAACTCTAGTTCGCTAGTTGGCCGATTTTTTAGATTGAATAAACTTATTTCTTGTTCAATGATATTCAATGATGAGCCTAAGAACTCGAAGAAGAAAGCCAAACTGAAAAGAAGAAAACAAAGTCTAAAATGCAGCAAATGTGGTGTTCAATGTCACAACTCAGTGACATGCGGAATAAATATACTTACAAAACAATTAGGAAAAAAATTACAGGTAAGTTTCGCAATTTTTAATTTTTCTGAACTTGCTACTTTGTTATTTTGCTGACTGTATCATTATTAAAATAGGTGAAGAAGAAGAAAGTCGAAAGTGGATCTAATAGTTCGATATTGCCTCCTCTAATTAGTGAAGTTCGTGATGAAGAACGAGTTGTTGAAGAACATGAGATTACAATGGAGGGATCACATGTACAACCTGAACCAGCAAGCATGGTCCATCTATGTACAGTCAACTCTAACAAGGAAATTCTCAAAACCGGGGTCCGATAATCTTGAATTGTGAAAAGAAGTTTGTGAGTTTGGCTACATTGCAAAATCAGGCGAGGAAGAAGAATTAGATGTTGTTAGAAGAATGATCCGGAGTTTATTTTGACTAGCTTGTTGATTTTTCAGTTATATTTTTGTCTAGAAATGACGTTTTTGTGCTTAACAATTACGAACATTTAGTGATTTTTCCTAGCTTTTGTCTAGCTGTAATAACAAGCAGTAAACTTGGAGCCTAATGTTAACAATGAATTTGGTGATTTTTAAGTTTTTTTTTTATGTGTGAGATCATATTTAATATTGGGATCTCTCTTTTTTATTACCAAAGCATAAAAGTAACAAGTTATATATCCCCATTCATAAAACTATAAGTTTTTGATACCAAAATGTGTTAAAAGACTTTATTACCCTTAAAGTCTACCACTAAAAGATAAAAAAACATAAAAAAAAAAGATTATTAAAAGCAAACAACAATAAAAAAATGGTCCCACAACTCTATTTTCCTCTGCAGAAAAACTCTCCTCATCTCTCTGCAAAAAAACTCCCCCGTCGTGAAACCCTTCGCCGGCCAGAAAATGTCGAACTCCGACTACCACAGAGAATCTGAATACGCCAGAAGTTCCGCTAGTGACACTCCATCTGAAGAGGAATTCGTCAATGAGCCGCCGGTTAGTGTATTTTCATTCACACACGATCGTGCCACGATGGTTGTTCATCGTCCCACGATGGTGCTGAAGAAGATGACACCATCGTGTACACGATGGTCTTTCGTGGGCACGATGGTTTACACACGACGGTCGTCGATCGTGTGTGCCGTCGTGTTCTAGAAGACCAAAGGCTCCTGCCCTGCACACGATGGCATGCACACGATCGACGCCCGTCGTGTGAACCGTCGTGTGGCACACGATGGTCTTCACAAGACGGGCATCGATCGTGTGCCTGCGATCGTGTGCAAGGTAGAATTTTTTTTTCGTTCTCTTAAGCATTCTATCATATTCTTATGAGTTGTATGTCTATATTGCAGACTTGTTGCGTATGGAAGAGACCTACATTGCGTTTTGTTACACGTCAAGTGAATCTTTGCATACGGGAGGCGGTATTTAAAGAGATCATTGAGACACTAAGAAGTATGGACCGCAATTCCACAGTTGCTGATCGAGCTATCGAGAGCTTGACCGAGGGGGTCCTGGGGCGCTTGATTAAAGTTAGGAGAAATGGGAGTTCAAATACTGCCCTACATCACTTGATTGCCCGTCAATTGGAGGGTGATCAAATCCCCCCGGATGAGTCGTGGTTCCAGGTTTGCGGGAGGACCATTCGTTTTACGGCCCGTGATTTTGCCATGATCACTGGACTCCATTTTGGAAACTCTACCTTCCATCCCCAGGACGACCATCTCCTTTCGTCTGACGGTATTTTCCACAGAATACTCCATGGCAAAAATATTAAGGTTAGTGTTCTGTGGAAGAGGTTCAATGCTCGAGATTTTGGTAGAGACATAAGAGATTATGTGAAGGTTGCCAATTTGCTTATATACTACTACTTTATCCTATGCCGTGACGACATGATGGTCGAGACATGGGCATGGGCATTAGTTGAGGATTTCGAGCAGTGGGATATGTTTCCTTGGGGTTCTTATGCCTTTGGGGTTTTATCTTACTACATAGGCAACGTTGCCATGAAGGAGGGACAAGAGCACAAGGACTATCACTTCTATGGTCCTGTTTGGGCTTTACAGATATGGTCGTATGAGATGATTCCTTCATTGGGAGCATTGTGTGGTATTCGAGATAAATCTGTCCAAGTCCCCCGGTGTTTGATGTGGACTACGAGGAAGATGTTTTGTGATTTCACTCATTTCTTCGACGATAAGGTACATAAATTTGTAAACGTATTTTCTCCTGACTTCATCTCTTAAACGTTATGTGATTTTCCATCTAATGGTATGCTTTAATGACTAATTTTGCAGCACAGAGTACTTCCCTCTTTACCGTATTTGGAGGAGGATGAGGCTGGGTACTACTACCTGAGCTTTGAGAATGGCTCGCCATATGACGTTAAGTTCATTAAGCCTGTAAGAATATATGTGAAGAATAAGGAGGATGAGCCTGCGCCGATCCCGAGGAAGAAAGTTATGGATAGGTTGAAGAAGGCTGCTGGAAAATTGGTTACATATGAGTCGGCACATAAAGTGTCGAAGCGACGCCGGCAGAGTACCCCACCAGTAGATGGTGCAGAGACATCGGACCGAGAGAGGCAGCCAGAGAGGGTGTGTTGTGTCTACAGACTTCCTTGTCCGGACCACACCCAGGACACGAGCAGGGATGAGTACTTCGATCGCCGTTTGAAGGCGATCTTGTACGACGATTCTGAGTCCGGATTTATTGCTCGAGTTTCTCGCCGGGTGCTTTCTGGGATCGTGGATTTCTTCGGACCTATGCATAGACGTTCTAGGAGCCCGATGCACTACTCAGCTGGGAGCCATGATAGGCCTCGTCATTCTGCATCTGTTAGCAGCGCCTAGCGGAGGATTCCTGACCCTCCACGTCACTCAATCTCTGGCGCAGCCCACAGTCACCATTCTTAGCGTCAGCCTAGTCATCATTCTCAGTGTCAGCCGAGTCACCATTCTCAGCGTCCGCCTACCCACCATTCTGAGGTCCAGCACAGTCACCATTCTCAGATTCATCATTCTTTTGAGCGGACTCAGCAGCCCCTTGATTACGAGCATCAGCATGAGCCATTTGAGGCGCTGTTTCAGCAGTATGGGACGATGTTTGACTGGTTTCAGGATGAGCATCATTATAGTGCGATGTTTCGAAGTGAGGGTGGTGGTCTGACGGCGACCTCCATTTCGATCGAGCGGCCGATTTTGAGATCGAGCGGCCATGTCTGACTCTACGATCGTTATAGTTGTGAGAGGGATGCTGAGGGTGATGAAGATGGTGAGAGTGTCGGAACACAGCATTTGGGTGAGCGTAGTCTTCCACCGCGAGTGAGTCGACCATCTGCTGCTCTTCGGGAGCCTTTTGTGGTTGCGCCTCCAAGAGATAGCGAGGCTCTGAAGAAGTTGTACCTACACTTTAGGAGAGAGCAGCCACGTGATGCTATTGTCCGGTGTTTGGAGACTGGGCATGCTCTCACCCAGGCGTTATTTGACCGGATAGAGTCTAGCCGTGAAGACTTTGATGCCGAGGTGATAGACTGTTATGTGCTTGCGACTCGAGTGAGGCTTCGGAGGGGAGTCCGTAGTGTTGGTGTCAGTAGAGTTGGCACTGTACTTGCCGGCTCCCAATTTTACATAAGTTCTATAACCTACTCGCCTGTATATCATTGGTGTGATGTGGATTTTTTTTAGTTTTATGGTTTGGCTTTTTGTAGTTAGTTTTGGCCAACGAGTTTGCAAGACTCCATCCGGATGATCCACTTGGTATCAAGGTGACAGGAAAGCCGGTTTACAAGGATTGGAAAATTCCTAAATGCATCGAGGACTACATGACAGGTCTTGATACACCACATGCGGTTCCATGGTTAAATTGCAACGAAGTAAGTTTGAAATTTATATTTATAAATAATTGACGATTTGTTGCCATTTGAAATTTATATTTATAAATGATTCGCTATTTATAAATGATTCGCTATGTTTGATGTGATGATCTTATATGATTACATATTTTGTTTCAACAGATCATTGCCATTTATTGCCTCGACCAGAGCCACTGGGTGACTATCAAGATTGACATCATAACATGGACCGTGGAGTTGTACGATTCCTTGTCACACCACCACGAAGATGGTTGATACCGATTCAACCAAATGCGACCGATTATGCGTCTGATGCCTCGTGTGCTAGCTCAATCCGGGTATTGCCTGAACAACCAATCGAAGAAGAAGTATGACACGGAGATGAGTTTCAAAATTATGCCACGAGAGCTACAGTACAAAACGACAATCACGGTTGTGGCCCCTTCGCGTGCATGTACTTGGATCGACCCGTCTCTGCAAACCCAGTAGCAAGACACCAAATCAAGGAACTTAATGAGAAATATATTAAGAAATATCGATATGGTTTAGCTGCTAAAATCTTTATGTTGTCTTTAGACATGTAAAATGATTTATGGTGTGTTGTGTTGTGGCAAGATTAATGTGTCGTGTTGTTAAATATTTATGTTGTATTTAGACGGTTTTGGCAATATGAATGTGTCGTGTTGTTAAATCTTTATGTTTTGGCTCTGTGTTACACACGATGTATGAACACGATCGTGGCCATCGTGGGTCACGATCGTGTTGTGTTGTTAAATCTTTATGTTTTGGCTCTGTGTTACACACGATGGATGCACACGATCGTGGCGATCATGTGTCACGATCGTGTGCAACCTACCCATGATCATGGGTTGATGCTGTCGTGTGCGCACGATGGCTGCCATGACCGTGTGCACACGACCGTGAGTCCCATCGTGAGCACGACCGTGCACACGATCGTGTGTCCCATCGTGGGCACGACCGTGTGTCCCATCATGTGCATATAAACTTTTGGTATTTTTACCAATTTGATTTATTGTGTTATCTAGAATGATGTTTTGTGATTCAAACATCGCTTGTTCAAACATTAATTACTATATAGCTTCTTATACAAACTCCTATTTGTCATTTCGTTGTAATTCATTAGTATATGAGATATTTCATCCAGATGATTGAACTTATCCATACGAACTAATACACTGAGAACAGATAGACTACATATGATATGCAATATATTATGTTAATTCAATCAATAACTTTTTAAATAAGTGTATCGTTAACAAATAATTGTTAATATATAAGTAACGACACCTAAATTGACGAGTAATTTGATAAATCGGCAAAATTTTTTGATGTTCTTGTGCACACGATCGTGTGTCCCATTGTGGGCATGACCATGTACATGATCGTGTGTATATAAACTTTTGGTATTTTTGCCAATTTGATTTATTGTGTTATCTAGAAGGATGTTTTGTGATTCAAACATCGCTTGTTCAAACATTAATTATTATATAGCTTCTTATACAAACTCGTATTTGTCATTTCGTTGTAATTCATTAGCATATGAGATATTTCATCCAGATGATGAACTTATCCGTACGAACTAATACACTGAGAACAGATAGACTACACATGATATGCAATATATTATGTTAATTCAATCAATAACTTTTTAAATAAGTGTATCGTTAACAAATAATTGTTAATATATAAGTAACAACACCTAAATTGACGAGTAATTTGAGAAATTGGTGAAAATTTTTGATGTTCTTGTGCACACGATCGTGTGTTCCATCGTGGACACGACCGTGTGTCCCATCGTGTGCATATAAACTTTTGGTATTTTTGCCAATTTGATTTATTGTGTTATCTAGAAGTATGTTTTGTGATTCAAACATCGCTTGTTCAAACATTAATTACTATATAGCTTCTTATACAAACTCGTATTTGTCATTTCGTTGTAATTTATTAGTATATGAGATATATCATCCAGATGATGAACTTATCCGTACGAACTAATACACTGAGAACATATAGACTACACATGATATGCAATATATTATGTTAATTCAATCAATAACTTTTTAAATAAGTGTATTGTTAACAAATAATTGTTAATATATAAGTAACAACACCTAAATTGACGAGTAATTTGAGAAATTGGTGAAATTTTTTGATGTTCTTGTGCAGACGATCGTGTGTTCCATCGTGGACACGACCGTGTGTCCCATCGTGTGCATACGTGGATACAGTGCCAATTTGACACCAAAGACAACGTGACACCTGGTTGCCAACGTGTCACACGATTGGAACACACGGTCGTGGCGATCGTGTGCACATTCGTGTTTACTGCAAAGGTCAACATCAAATTATTTTATTATAAAATCCCATTGTGGGTCGGTCCCCCCCTTTTTCAATATAAGCCCATCTTCATTGACTGAGAGTGAAATACATGTACCGTAGCCCCCCTTTTCACTACAAACCCTAATCAATTAACATCAGTTAAAATCCATTAAAATCAAATACGCGAAATGAGTGGCCGATTACGAGAAAGAGATTTAGGAGGAATCGAAGCACCACCACCAAAAAGAAGAAGGAGGATACCTCCTCCCAACCCACCATACAGAACTAGGCCGAGAGGAAGATACTCAATGCTCAGAGTAAGTTTTTTGATTTTGTTGTATGTGTAGTGACTATCATTGCGAATTAATGTGTTTCATGAAACAGGGCCTATTTAAAAACACTGCGAGCACTCCAGTCATACTAGATGGTGATGATGATAATGATTTGGAGATTTTTGAGAAGAAAAGCAAAGAAGTTATTTTAGAATAGGAAGTTCATGAAGATGGTGATACAAGACTAAAGATACAGCAGCAGATGGGGGAAAAGGGATGCAAGTGATTGTGGTTTTTATGTTATTATTAGATATTTTGGTGTGATGGTGATTAAATTTTGTTTTGTAAAGTTATATGCTTTGGATATCCCTTTGCTGTAAACTATTGCTCTTTGAAGTGAGCTACTTTGTTATGGTTAATGTTTGGCTCCATAATCACCTTATTTGCTTTACATAACTGAACACTTAAATTTCAATTCAAAGATAAAGAAAATAGATACAAAATTATGCATTTTAACTAATAATCATAATACTGAATCAATACATGGTCCATCGAGGATCAAAATATCAGCACATGATTGTTGCTAGTAAGTCAGAAAATATAAAAATACATAAGCAATTTAAGTTTCACGGTATAAACATCCCCTTATGTCATGGTCAACATTACGACAAATGTTACACCTCTTCTTCTGCCGGCGCCTTTGCCTCGTTTGTTCATCCATTCCTTGAGTTTTTTCAGGGATATTCAAATCCACACCACCTATGGGAATGAATGTTTTGCAAGATTTTCTGTTGTGGCTGGTTCCTTTACACCTACCGCACACCTGAGGCCATCCACCTGCGGGCAAATTTTCAACAGCGGATTGTGCGCGACTCATCCTTGGTCGGCCGGCTTGTCGTACCCCCTCTGGAGGTACGCAAACGATGGATGAGATCTCCGGTGGGACATTCCACTCATCAGGATGTGGGATGGGACTAATATGATCCTTATAAGTCTTTCTAAGACCTTGTTGCTTGAAATAACGACTAACAAAATCATACACGGACAAACCATTGCCGGCGCGCCTGTTACAATAAGCAATTATGTCAAGGATGTTGTATAGGATAATGTATTTTTGATATTGATGAGGTGTAGGATAAATCCAGACCAGTCCTGTTTTGCACACGATGGCAGAACACGATCGTGGGTTACGATCGTGGCGATCGTGTGTCCCATCATAGGTTACGATCAGGGCGATCGTGGGTTACGATCATGGTGATCGTGGGGTTACGATCGTGCCCATCGTGGGGTACGATCGTGCCCATCGTGGGTTACGATCGTGCCTACCGGGTTACGATCGTGCCCATCGTGGGTTACGATCGTGCCCATCGTGGGTTACGATCGTGCCCATCGTGGGTTACGATCGTGCCCATTTGGTTACGATCGTGCCCATTGTGGGTTACGATCGTGCCCATCGTGGGTTACGATCGTGTGCATTCTGCCATGACCGTGTGCACACGACAGCATAGACAAAACATTGAATGGCCATGACCATGTGCACACAACAACATAGACAATTACCTTATAGCGGCAACGGCATGACGACATGGAATCTGATCCAAATCAAACTCACGACAACAACATGTCCATGTTCGAAGGTCGACCTCATAAGAAATATTGTTTTCTTCGACTTTATAAACAAGTGGGTTGGTAGCTCGAACGGTAAGAGTCAGACTGGATTGCACAGAATTAGAAAGCTTTTCAAAAGTGTGCATTGTCAACTCATGGTCTCTTGATGTAGCTTCTCCCCACTTCTCATCAAACCAATTCTCTAAAATTAGGCGAAATATCTCAAGTAACGAGCAAATAGGTAAACGCCTCGCCCACAACATACGATTATTAAAGCATTCAACAGCATTAGATGTCAAGAAGTTATAGCGTCGTACTGGACACTTCGACCTAGCCCACCTCTCTGGCCCAATTTCAGAAAGGCGACTGTGAGCCCCATTAGGGCTTTCGATATGTAGTTTTGAAAAGTAGTTTTCAAAAACTTCTTCACAATGCGTGTAGGCAGCAGTTCTAAAGAGTCCTATAGCATGCGCACCGTAGGAGGTCAGATTTTTTTCAAGATGGTGATAGCACAACCAGTGGAATGCATTCGGATAGACGGCTCGAACAGCATTCTGAATGCTCTTATGTTGGTCACTCACAATCAGTAAATCTTCCATCGGATTGTAGCATCTGCGCAGGTTATACAGAAAATAAGTCCATGACTCGTCGTTCTCTATCGGACTGAGACCAACTGCAAGAGGAAATACTTGCTCGTTCCCATCAAATGTGACGGCCGCAAATAGAGTTCCTTTATTCCTTCCCTTCAGGTGGGTCCCATCAACTATAATCACTGGTCGAAGGCACGTATCAAATGCCCTAATACTCTGTCCGAGTGCAACGAACATGTGGCAAAACACTCCCTCACGAGTCGTCTGCAAATCATAAATTGTCCCTGGATTACGCTGTTTTAACAAATACAGATAAGATAGGAGCCTTTGATACGACTCATCAAAGCCGCCATATGTATTCTCTATCGCTATATTCCTCGTCCGGAGAGCAAAACTGTATAGCATGTCAATGCCGTACTCCCTACACATCTCTGCAATCATCTCCTTTGGCCTCAAAGTGACCCCCTCACCGGTCAATCTTTTAGCAAAATAATGGGCGGCAACCTCAGAAGTGACCGATCGTGCGGCAGCACGGTTCAAATCAGGGTGACAGCTGTGCTCCAATGTCAACTTAGTAATTCTCCAAATAGTTGCACCCTCAATAGCACACAACCTAAACTGACAATTTTTTCGCCCACTCTTACAGACAAACACTATACGTTTATCGGCGGAACGATCAGTGATACACTGTAGCATGTTTTCCAAATGATACATTCCTACAGTTATCCTCAACTCTGTCTTGGAACGAAAGGTGGACCCCACCTCTAGCTGACCGGTAACCGGTGGAGGCTGCTCGACCCAACCCAAAGTCCTGGCACTACCGGGGTCCGGAAATGGAATGATCCAGTTACGCATTGATTGTAGATGCTCATGCTCGCTCGCAGATTGATGCTCGGATGAGAAGTTCCGACGACTCATAATCATATCCATTTGGGTCGGTTGGCGAACCCAAGCAAGAAATTCCGCAGATAGTGACTCAAGCAAGTCTTTACAACAATCTTCATCTTCGGATGTATGCACCTCCTCATCTTCCTCGTCTTCCTCATCTTCCTCGTATTGATACTCTTTGGAAGGCATGTCATAATTTATGTTGCCGGGCTCTACTCTCGAGCTGCTACATCCCATATTAACCTCGGGAGTGGAGGAGCTGCTGTTCTCAACATAGACCTCAGGATCCTCCTTGTATTCTACTAGTAGTAGAAGTATCTCGGTATTGCCCCGTAATAGGACTTTTACTTTGTTTCCCTTGGCCATGTGTGTCAAGTACCATAATTTGTAATCGGACTCATTTGGACCACCCAAACCCTCTCTAATAACCCCCACGAGGTTTGCATGACTAACTTTGCTCGTGTCGATATAGACAAAAAATGAGTCTCCGTCTACATATGTCGATCGCTCCCAATGACCACCGTGATGTATCAAAATACGCTGCCACAACATCTGATTACAAAAAGATGAATAACTATTCAGAAAACTGAGCGAACAATATTATAAAACGGTCTGCCTTGGACACGACCGATGCACACGGTCGTATACTACCGTGTGCAAGTTTCTGGCCATGAACACGATCGCTGCACACGATTGTAGACGATCGTGTTAAACGATCGTGAACACGTTAGTGGTGCGCACGATGTCAAGGTCGTTGGACACGACCGTTGCACACGGTAGCTTCCCATCGTGTGCAGCGATCGTGTCCGTAAGAACAGATCGGGATTTTTTTTTTCATCGGTCAAATACTGATGCATACCTTCTTTATGAACTCAGAAGCACGACAAATGAAGTCATATTTCAACGTCAACTTTTCTTTCGAATAATCTTGTGATTTCTATAAGATTTTTGAGAGACCATTTGTCAAAAATAAAATAGTTGTGTTGTTTTGATGTATATGTTTGTAGTTAAATTTTGGTTGTTGGACATTAATATCGATCGGAGGAGGAAAGTAAAAAAGAAAAAAGAGAAGAAAAGTAGTTTAAATTAAATAACAAAAAAGTGAGAAGTAAACAATACAACAAAAGAGAGGACATTTTAGTCTTTTTAATCAAAATGGTACTAAAAACTTATAGTTTTATGAATGAGGATATAGAACTTATCAATTTTATGATTTGGTATTAAAAAATTGATTCCCACTTTAATATTTTGCTTTATTGTGTGTGGTATATTTTGCATTTAAGTTTTTCAATTTGGGAATATATGGCGACAATGAGTATTTTAAATTAAAGAAATATGATTGAACAAGAAACAAGTTTATTCAATCTCAAAAAATCAGCCATGCGTGAATTGGTGTAAATTTGGAGATGAATGGGTGGGTTGTTGCTTATATTGTTATGTGGAGTGGAGTAAAGTTGCCGGATAGGATTCGGGCTCCACCTTGTAGGTCATGTGAGTTGTCTGTGAGAGAAAGCCTGAAATTACTCAGATTTGGCCTAAATTTGAAAATTTTAAGACATAATGTCCTAATATTGAAAGCCCGAAAAGTTAGTGTCCTATTTTTGCCACCGCCCCAAAGTTAGTGTCCTGTATAAAAATTTAACCCACTAATATGCTACTAATATTAATATATAAAAACAAAAAAATAATCATAATATGAATATAATATTTATAAAATAGGATTTAACAAAGAATTTTTTTAATTTAATTATAATTAAGGACTAATAAATTATTAATATTAATATACAAAATTAAAAAATAATAATTTATCGGGGTGACCCACCCACCGGGCCCTCCCTGCCGTGTCTCGTGTCCGGTGCGAGTTAGCTCGCTGCGGTCCACCACCACCTAGCAATAGAGGTGTCGAGTGGTTAGGTTCCGATTAACCGGACCACAATTTTCGGTTAACCGAAACCATAAACGCCCCAAAATAGGAACCACTAACCACACCACTTTAAATTTCGGTTAACCGGAACCACACCGATTATATATGGTTCCGGTTCGGTTAACCTTAAAAACCATTTTTTTTTATCCGAAAAAAACTAAAATAATCAATTCTAAAATGCTAAAATTAATTTTTTAAAATAAAAATAGTAGACAACAATACAATTAATCCATAAATCCAACAACTATAAGTCAAAATTAATCCATAAATCCAACAATTAAAAATGCAACACATGTGGGGTAATTAATTTACATATTATTAATTCAATTGAATTTCATTTTAGGATAAAAATATATAATTATAATTTATTAATTTATCATAATTTCGGTTTGTGGTTCTGTGGTTCTGGAACCATTCGGTTCCGGTTAACCACTAACCATATTTTTTTTGAAGTAGAAACCACAAACCGCACCCTAACTACAAATAGTAGTTCTCGGTTAACCGAAACTACGTCGATTCGATTCGATTCCGGTTAAAACCACTAACCACGAACCTTTTAGACAGCCCTACTTAGCAAGCTGAAAAAATATCTAGCCCAACCCTCCTATTAGGTGGTGTGGGGCAGGCCGGACCGGTAGGTTTGACCCGTTAGCATTGATAATCGAAAAGAAAGTTTGGGAAGGAGTGTGGATACACATGCTCATGGTTGAACTTTTACAAATTCTCCTGTTTGTTTGTTTGTAGACTTGTTTCAAAAAGTTGGTGTATTTTCAAAAAAATAAATAAATAATTAACCCGAAAAATTCCACAAAAGAACACATATCCTTAGCATATTTTAATATTAAGTACTGATATAACCAAACTTTGAGAAAAAAATAATTATTTTTTACTACTAACCAGTGATTTGAGCATAGGGAAGGGATTTCAAACGTAAAACGAGGGATTTCGACATGCAAGCTGTCTTTTAATATCAAGTAAGTACTGATATAACCAAACTTTGAGAAAAAAATAATTACGCCGTCCGTCTCATTCATTTTCAGCATTTGCTTTTCGACACGAGATTTAAGAAAGCTGAAAAGTAATGTATAAAGTAATGGTATAAATAAATATTATTTAAAGTTGTGAGAGATAAATGTGTCTTAAATCAGTGATTTGACATTTGGAGCATAGGGAAGGGATTTCAAATGTAAAAGGAGGTGATATGTGTGGCTGAATGCAAATATTCGATTCAGATCGAGATATTCGGTTTGAGAAAGCTCGATTTGAGTTCGATTCGTGCAATCAAATGTTAAATTTAGATTCGGTGCAAATCGGACCGAACCGTTTGGTTGAGTCCGATATTTTAAATTATTTAAACCCCCCGCCCATTAGTAGTTCCCGGATCGAATCATCCGGTCCGGTCTTATTTTTGTATTTGTAAAAATATTTGTTAAAAAGGTTGTTTAAAATTCGGACAGAACTATTTGCAAACGTTCGATCAGAAATATCGAGCCGAATCAAAAGTCGAAATCGAAAAATATGCTTCGAACTCGAATAAGACCTTAATTTATGATATTTGATCGAATCAGACCGGATTGAATAATAAAAATAAATCGGACCGGACCGAATCATCCTATTATTCGGTATAATTCGATCCGGTCACAACCATAGATATATGCATAGGGCTGTTCTCGGTCCGGTTCGGTCCGGGGTATTGTCTTTCCGAGTCTGGACCGTTAAAATATCGAGTATTACCGTTTTCGGTCTACCGGTTTCGGGTCTCAACTTCAATACTTGTATCCGGACCTCTAACGTTTCAGGTGAGTATCGGTCCCGGGTATTTTGGGCGTGTTCTCGAGTATCTTGGATCGTTAAAAGCGCTAATCACCAAAACCTCATAATCGAAACAAGAATGGAGGGTTTTTTTCAAATGTATGCTAAGGAAATTAAGAGATAAGGTCTTTTAAATTATTTTTTTCTAAATGTACTAATACCTTATACAATATTTTGTACGATGCACGTTTATGAAAAATTATCGTTTTTTTATCGGGTTAACGGTTTCGATTCTTATCGGTTTCGGTTCTAACTTCGGTATCAATATCCAGACCGCTAATATTTCGAGTGAGTATCGATTTGAGGTATTATCGGGCGATTTTCGAACGGTTCTCGGATGTACTTAGATCGCTAACAGCCCTATATATGCACGACTGAACCCGGTTAATGGGACCGAGGTGAAGCGGGGGGGCAAGAAGGAGAAAACAAGTCGTACAAGCCGTTGTAGCTGCCATTACTTAACAGAGAAATGGGAACAGATTGAATTCAAATTCAAAAACGATCTTTCCATAAGCATTTCCTTTTTTTTTTTTTTTTTTTTTTGCAGCAGACGGTAAAAACACCCAATGTTTCTGATGATGAACGGAATAGTGGGAAGTAAAGAGAGATGGATAAAGCAGTATTCATCAGGGCATAACATACTGTTAGTGGGCGAAGGGGACTTCTCATTCTCCTTGTCATTGGGAATGGCATTTGGTTCTGCAACTAATATCGTCGCAACTACGCTCGACTCTTATGGTATTTTCTATCTATCTATCTTCTTCTTCTTCTTCTTCTTCTTCTTTTACTTTTTCTCTTACTTTTGTCGCTGAAACGTTGTTTTCCCCCTTTTTCTGGTTTTGTTTCTTGCTTTCGTTATTTGATCCTTCGTTCTTGATATCTAGTTTCATTACTTACATTAATTAATTATATTTGTTTGTTTTATACACCCGATATTTGAATAGTGGGCGTATTCTTTGTAGTATTACAGATAGTAATCAATGGACGTGTTGTTTGCAACTGTGCAACTCATGATTTTACGAGAGTCCAGTCTTAGAGTTGTGTATTCAATTTAGGTTTTGGTGGATTAATAATAATCTGTGAGATTTTGGCGGATTAGTAATAATGCATGGATTAATAATAATCATGATAGAATCTTGTAAAATTGATGGAGAGTCTTTCGGATTTACAAATGTATTTTTAGAAATCCTTCAAAATCTCACTGATTTTGGTGAGATTTCAAAACTTACAAAACACACTAACAAATACATCAAAATCCACCATTTTAATGAATCCAAAAAAATCCATGGATTTTGAATACCTTCAGATTTTAATGGATTGTTTTAAATCCAGATTGAATACACCAAGATTTTAAATGACATTTTGAATCCTAATTGAATACACCAAGATTTTAAATGACATTCTGAAATCTAAATTGAATACCTCAAGATTTTAATGGATTCAAAACAATCCAAATTGAATACCTATGATTTCTAAAATCCAAAAAAATCCCACAAAATCCCAATTGAATACACTCCTCTTAGTTTTTTATCCTTACCAAAAGTCGAACATCCTACCCCTCGATTCAGGTAGGAGTTCATGGCAACTCTCGTACCATCAGGCTCATGTACGTTGATGGTACCAGAGTTGCAATGGTTTCGTACCTAAACCTTGGGGCAAAAATTTGAGACCGTGATGAGCGTAAAATCATGAGTCGGTCGTTTTAAGCGTGAAGATCCGTCAACAATACTCATAATTTAAATATGTGGATTTGGTGTCATCAGCGCAAAGAATCGGTGCAGGAAGTGTAAATAATACAGATTGAAATTTCATCTCTGAGATCAGGGGTTGATTATATATTAAGTCCAGCGCAAATGATTTTCTTAAGGCCACGTGATTTTCTCATGATTATCCTGTCCTATGCCATGTATGGTGTTTGCACTTCACATTATATAACAATTGGATTACCTTTATAATGAATCAGATGGATTGATCAACAAATACAAGAATGCAAGAGCAAATGTGGCTATCTTAAAATCCTTGGGTGCGACCCTGTCGTATGGAGTCGACGCAACCAACATGGCGAATCTTCCTGATCTCCGGTGGATGAAATTTGACCGGATTATCTATAACTTCCCTCATGCAGGTTTCCATCTCCAGGAAAGTAACCCACATTTGATTAGGTAAGCCTCTGAAATGGACTAAGTATTAATCATTACATTTCATGTATATATATATCTATATAGATCAACTATATAGCGATGAACTTCATGACAAACACTCCTGTTTGATGTGCATGAGAAGATCGGTCACCAAGAACAAGATTGAACCTCCCCATTATCCAGTCACGAACCGGATCAACCTGCAAAAGAGGGCCGGGAGGATTCCCGGCGTAGGGACTCCAATGATCAAGTTAGAATCGTACTAAGAGAGCTAAAAGAAATATAATATAAAAGTAGTAAAGTAGTAGCTATTAGGATTCGAACGAGAGCATCTTAGACCCTATGTATTTATAGGGGTATTTTGGCATGTCCACTAAGTAAGGAGTTACTTTGATAAAATAGAACTCAACCTTCTAGAATCAAGGAGTGAATAAGGATGACACCTCATTTCATTGTAAGCATGTGCTGATTACGTCAGAGGTGTTCTAGAATATCGGTCTGGCGGGTCGGTCTAATGAGATAGTCCGATATATTCGAGCTACAGAGATGGGCTGATGGGCTCATCCAGCTCAGTAGAGCCGAGCTGTCTTGGTGGAGGCGTATTCCAAGCTCCAGGCTCCGGGCTGGGTCTTCGATGTATTAACTCGGGTCTTCGCTAGTCCGACCTAATTTGATATTCCAAGTTGGACTGGGATAGACCGAGTAGGTATATTTGATGCCATATCACTATTGTTGAAGGAAAATGAGATACCGTTTGAAACTTTTGAGCAGTAGTAGGAACATCAGGAAGCTATCAGATTTGTGGCTACGAGAAAATTAGTTGACCATGTTGATATGTAATGCTGTAGAAAATGACAAATGAATGTAAACCGAGGCAAGAGTTGGACTCTCTCTCCGTAAGACGAAATTGCCCCGCACAGTACACACGGTTGAACGGCAAACGTCCCCAAGATACAACGGTTTTTTCGATGAACTCGATACCTGTACTAGGAATCGAATTCCGTGAACTCTTGGATATTTGGGACTTTGTAGTATGAACTTAGGCTAGTATGACAGATTATTATCTTGATTGTTATGTGTGTGTAATCATCATCTGCGGGGTTGATTTATAGTCGTAAAGCACCTGTCCGAATTGGTGTGTCTTTACATTGGATAGACACCTTGTGGTCGAGTGGGAAGAGTGCATTGGTTGAGAATAGCCGAACCATTGTCTTTAGTCGATTTACATCGAATGGTCGAACGATGCATTGGTTCGGCCGTTAACCGCCCGTTTGTGTGTCACTCCCGCCATGTCACTACCACGTGTCATCCAAGTCACCTTCCAAGTCATCCGAGCCACTATCTTAGTTGTCAAAACGAAAGGCTCCTCATAGCTCCTCGCTCCGAGGCGTTCGAGCGAAGTGCGCCTACGAAGCGCCCGTTGCGACAAGTGCGACGTGCACGTGCTCGGACTCGGACTCGGACTCGGACTCGGACTCGGAAGGTGCTTTGCACCTTCCTCGTAGGATTCAGATTCTAGCTTTAAAAATTAATTAAAGCCAACTAGGGTGCACCTTAATGGAGCACACTTGATTGCTCCTTTATGATGGAAAGTCCTTTATAAATAGCTCAACTTTTCCTTACTTCTCCAATGTGGGATGGGATTCCACACCACATCCCCAACTATTAAATGGCTTAACTTTGTGCATTAATTACTCATTCATTTCTTAACGAAATTGAACAAGTAAATACACTAAATTAATCTACACAAAATGTAGATTCCAAATATACCATTTAATGTCATTAATTACCATAATTAATTATGGTATTAATTAAGCTATATTTCCAACAATCCCACACATGAATGATGATTAATGCAAATGCAACATGCACTAAGTCCCGACGACCTATTATTGCTTCGTGATAGGTGGTAGTTAGCCTCAACCTTCCTTAGTGTAATGCTATCGGATTTACTCGTTGCTCGGTGAACGTTATGTCTTGAACCGGTCAACTTTTGTGTAAACCAAGACAATAACATACACACAATAATAGATCTAATATCTTTCGTTCTCACGTTGTGTCCATTTTGGCCTTGGACCATTTCTTGGATTCATAAGTGTTACTAATTTTATGAAGCGGCCTTACTTCTTCACTTATATAGGTGACCTCCTATGAAGAGTATCCTGCCATACTCTACCTATAAAAGGTTATAGGAATCATTAAAAACTTTAAAAAGCTTACCCTTTACCACTGGCTGAGGCTTGCACTTGAGCGGCTACGAGAATGGATTTTCAAGTGCTTTAACTTGAACTTTCACAACTTAGTTGTCTCATTGAACCAAGTTCTTGGGATCTCCAATCATCCTGGTTGAGTTACCATTATGAAAATTCTCAATGCGTGGATTTCAATCCCATTCCCCTTGCTGCATTATATAATTGATCACGGTTAATACCTTTCGTAAACAGATCCGCTATATTGTCTTTTGACTTTACATAGTCAATACACATTATTCCTGTAGTGATCAAATGTCGAATGGTATTGTGTCTTCGACGAATATGTCGAGACTTACCATTATATATACTGTTCTTTGCCCTCCCTATGGATGCCATGCTATCACAATGTATCATAACGGGAGGCAAAGGTTTTTCCCAATGAGGAATATCTTCTAAGAAGTTTCTTAACCATTCGGCTTCTTCACGGCTTTGTCTAAAGCAATAAACTCCGATTCCATTGTAGATCGGGCTATGCATGTTTGCTTAGAAGATTTCCATGATATTGCTCCTCCACCAATGGTAAATACATAACCGCTTGTGGATTTAGTGTCTTTAGTATCGGATATCCAGTTGGCATCACAATATCCTTCCAAACATTTGGATATCTCGAATAGTGTATACCATGATTGACATGTGTTTTAAGTATCTCAACACTCTTGTCAATGCGGTCCAATGATCCTTTCCGGATTACTCGTAAACCGACTCGGTTACTAATAGAATATGCTATGTCCGCCTCAGACAATTTGCTAAGTACATTAGGCTTCAATTATCCTAGCATATTACATTTGTGATATGGGTTCTCCTCGATTTTTGGCTAAGTGTAAACTTAAGTCAACAGGTGTCTTAGCCGGAGGTAGATCGTATGCCTTGAATTTCTTAAGTACATTCTCAACATAGTGAGATTGTGATAAGACTATTCCATCGGGTGTTCTGGAGATCTTGATTCCTAGAATCACATCGGCTAATCCCATATCCTTCATGTCAAAGTTCTTCTTTAACATTTCCTTAGTGCTATGATGATTTTATTGTTGCTACCCATAATTAACATATCATCAACGTATAGACACACAATGACAAAATTGTCAGATGTACCTTTGATGTACACACATTTATCGCATTCATTGATCTTGAAACCATTTGACATCATTACTTGGTCAAATTTCTCATGCCATTGTTTGGGTGCTTGCTTAAGTCCGTATAAAGACTTAACAAGTTTGCAAACATTGTTTTCTTGGCAGTGAATCACGAACCCTTGGGTTGTTCCATATAAATTTCATCTTCTAAATCTCCATTTAGAAAGGCCGTTTTACATCCATTTGGTGTATCTCAAGATTGTGCAATCCGCTATTGCAAGTAGCATTCTAATGGATGTAATCCGAGTAATCGGTGAGTATGTATCAAAGTAATCATACCCTTCCTTTTGTTTGTATCCTTTGGCTACCAAACGTGCCTTGTATTTGTCAATAGATTTATCACCTTTGTATTTCTTCTTGAGAATCCACTTGCAACCTAAAGGTTTATTTCCGGAGGAAGATCAACAATGTGCAAGTGTGATTGTTCAAGATCGATTTCACTATTGATAGCTTCTTGCCATAGATCGGCATCGGAACCGCATAATGCTTCCTTGATTGTCTTTGGTTCATCTTCTAAAGAATAGACTACAAAATCCGGACCAAAGGTTTTGCGGTTTTATTCTTTTCCTCGCCTTAGTTAGGTGTTGGTCCATTACTATTTGGCGAGATTTCATCATAAGTCCTCTTTTCGGACTTATTTCATTCTTTTCTTTCTTAGGGAATATAGTTTCAAAAAATATGGCATTTCTTGATTCTATAATCATTCCCTCATTAATATCGGGTACTTCCGATTTGTGTACCAAAAATCGGTACGCACTACTATTATTTGCATATCCTATGAAAATGCAATCAACCGTTTTTGGTCCTATTTTTACTTGCTTGGGTTTCGGTACTTCAACTTTTGCTAAGCACCCCCACACTTTTAAGTATTTATAGGACGGCTTCCTTCCTTTCCATAATTCATATGGAGTTTTATCTTGCTTCTTTTTGGGTAATTTATTCAGAATTTTATTGGCCGAAAGAATAGCTTCTCCCCACATGTTAAGTGATAGGCCCGAGCTTATCAACATAGCATTCATCATTTCCTTCAATGTTCTATTCTTTCGTTCGGCAACACCATTCGATTGGGGTGCATAAGGTGCAGTCAGGATTGGCTAGCCAAAATTCATACCACTTTTCAAAATTCACAACACCGTCATTTGACCGCACCGTCAAAACTTTTTTTGAAAACTGATTTTCCACGATACACTCAGGTCCAAGAAATTTTAGGAAATCATTTTTAAGCACGCACGCAAGGTTATAATTATTAATAGGAGCACATCGGTTGTAAACAACAACAATTGGCCAAATACCATTAATTCTCAAACACATGCATATACGGCATCAAAAATCACCAATTCAATAAACACAAGTCACGAACGTCGGTTCCGAACACATGTCTGACCGTTTGTATGAGTTTCCCAACAAACTCTATCATCATTACGCTTCGAGAAACACATCAATGTTCAAGGCTTTCACATCATACTACACCACTAGCTGTCCAAACCATCAATACAATTAGCTCAATACACATGTAGTACATCACACGTACCGGAGACAGATTTCATCAAACAACATGCACATAAACGAAATCACGAAACACAAATATCTCACATAGAATAAGAGACATACGTCCACATGTCGCACAAAGAAAATGGTCGCCCACGATACTAATCTCAACGATCAACATTGACAATACGGAGTGACAATGCGCAACTCAACTTGTTAAATGACAACTCGAGTGACTCGACAATGACACAACTCAACTTGACCCGACAGCCTAGGTTTCCACAACCTAAGCTCCGATACCATAAATGTAACACCCCCAGAATTCAACTGGGACTATTACACGCCGTAAACCCTTCTCACCGGGATCTACCAGGCTAACATCACAGAATGACTAAATGCTTGCCTGGCCAGGGTCAAACAATATAATAATACCAACCGTTAAGGTCAGTTACAAGTAAACTACACGGACCGACGATGTCGCTCAACTCAATCAACAGATAATTTGTCATTTTCTACAGCATTACATATCAACAATCGTAAGACGAAATTTTTCTGTAGAAGATGGCATCGTCAAGCAACAATGTTCATGCTCCTGCCCATGCCGAAAAACCAGAGAAGTTCTCAGGTACCGACTTCAAACGTTGGCAATCAAAAATGCTGTTCTACCTTACTACTCTCAATCTCTGCCGCTTCCTTTCCGAATCTCCTCCTGTTGTGGGGGATGATGAAATCGACACCCTTAAACGCACGGCGTTGGATGCATGGCATCACAGCGACTTCTTATGTCGGAACTATATTTTGAATGGGTTGGATGACACACTTTACAGTGTTTATTCCACAATCAAAACGTCCAAAGAGTTGTGGGACTCGTTGGAGACAAAATATAAAACAGAAGATGCCGGCTTGAAAAAGTTCATCGTGGTCGTTTTCTTGACTTCAAAATGGTGGACACAAAATCGTTCTCGAGCAAGTGCAGAAATACGATTGATCTCGCACGATATTTTCGCGAAGGAATGAGCTTGTCTCAATCCTTTCAAGTTCTTTGCCATAATCGAGAAGTTGCCCCGATGTGGAAGGACTTCAAAAACTACCTCAAGCACAAACGCAAGGAAATGGGCCTTGAAGATCTAATTGTGCGGCGAGGATCGAAGAGGACAATCGGAAGATCGATGTCAAGATGAACAAGTCATCTATGGAGGCAAAAGCAAATCTCATCGAGTCAAGCAACAACAAAAAGCGGAAATTTAACGGAAGAAGCAAGACTCAAGAATCAAAAGAAGATCAAAGGAGAATGCTACAATCTGCGGTAAATTCGGGCATATGGCGAAAAATTGCCGCAAACCAAAGAAGGACAAGAAGAGAGATCAAGCAAATATAATCGAGAATAAGTATGTTCCCGTTGATTTGTCAGTCTTGATCGTGTGCGATTGTAGATGAAATCAATATGGTTGGAATCCCGATCGGATGGTGGGTGGACACCGGCGCTACTAAACATATTTGTGCGATAAAACCATGTTCTCCTCATACGAGCCCGTCACCGAAGAAAGAAAATTGTACATGGGAAACTCCGTTGCCTCAAATGTTGTCAGGCTCGAGAAGTTATACTCAAGATGACGTCTGGATTGAAATTGACGCTCAAAAATGTGCTACATGTTCCGGACATTCGTAAGAATCTTGTGTGCAGCTCGGCATTGAGCAAAGCCGGATTTAGGCTAGTGTTTGAAGCGGATAAAGTTGTAATAACTAAAAATGGTCACTTTATCGGAAAAGGCTATATAGATAACGGCCTTTTCAAACTGAATGCTATCAATGTACGTGGTGGAAATGAAATAAACGATAAAGTTGTTTATTTGGTTGAGTCTCCTAATTTATGGCATGATAGATTAGGACATGCAAATCTAAATATACTACGTCGTTTAGTACATTTAGATTTATTGCCAAAAATGACTTTCGATCAACACAAAAGGTGTGAAATATTGGCAAAATCTCCTTTTCATTCAGTGGAAAGATCGACAAAACCTCTTGAATTGATTCACACCGATCTGTGCGATTTAAAACTTGTGCAAACAAGAGGTGGAAAGAATTATTTTATAACTTTTATTGATGATTGCACAAGATTTTGTTATGTGTATCTTTTGAGAAGCAAAGACGAAGCATTCGAAGCTTTCAAAACATACAAAACAGAAGTTGAAAATCAACTCAACACCAAAATCAAAATGATTCGAAGTGATCGAGGTGGTGAATATGTTGCACCTTTTGAAGAATATTGTCGTGATATTCCTGAACCTTCGGGCATTCGGAATCACGCTTCATCGTAACGTTTTGGTTTCTGACTTAAATCCGTGGTGAGTGTATCCGTTGGTCATGGATACACCTTGTTATTTTTTCTCTTTTCGATCGTCTCCTCGTCGAGCAGTGTTTCAGACTGGCCTGCTGTCACAGGCCATGTTACGGCCGTAAGCCGTATATGTTACGGCCGTAATAATCGAGAGTTACGGCCGTAAGCTTCCTTCATACGGTCGTAACAAGGCTTCGTTTCTTACCTCCTGGTCCAGTTCCCTAGTTACGGGCGTATCGTGTTCGAGTTACGGCTCTCTCCGTAAGACGAAATTGCCCCGCACAGTACACTACCACGTGTGCCTACGAAGCGCCCGTTGCGACAAGTGCGACGTGCACGTGCTCGGACTCGGACTCGGAAGGTGCTTTGCACCTTCCTCGTAGGATTCAGATTCTAGCTTTAAAAATTAATTAAAGCCAACTAGGGTGCACCTTAATGGAGCACACTTGATTGCTCCTTTATGATGGAAAGTCCTTTATAAATAGCTCAACTTTTCCTTACTTCTCCAATGTGGGATGGGATTCCACACCACATCCCCAACTATTAAATGGCTTAACTTTGTGCATTAATTACTCATTCATTTCTTAACGAAATTGAACAAGTAAATACACTAAATTAATCTACACAAAATGTAGATTCCAAATATACCATTTAATGTCATTAATTACCATAATTAATTATGGTATTAATTAAGCTATTTTTCCAACAGACCATCATGTCTAGAAATCAATGATCCATGGCTTTTAATTTATATGAGTTTCTTCTCGATCGCCTTTAGTTCATGTTTTTCTTGACAGGATGCATAGGAATCTAGTCCGTGGATTTTTAGAGAATGCGAGCAGCCTGTTATGGGCTGATGGTGAGGTTCATATCAATCACAAAATCACGGCACCATTTAACAGCTGGAGAATTGAGGATATTGGATCAGAATGTTCATTACTGTATGTTGGGCGAGATAGATTCAAGATGAAAGACTACCCATGGTATCGTAACAAAAGAGGGTCGGGGTGGAGATCCGACGAGCCATTCCCCCTCGGTGCTTGCAGAACCTTCAAGTTCAAAGCCCGACGTCGTGCTCAAGAAAACCGAGGGAAGAGGAGTAAGAGGGATCCAAGTCCTTTAGCTTTTCGTGACGTGGATGCATGTACGTATGGTTATACAGGTGAGCACCGTACTAGAAAATTTGGGCGCACTAGATATGAGGATCGCCGCCATCGTGGTGAAGAAAGGTTTGTGATTAGGCGCTCACCTAGGCGCTCAGTTGTACCTAGGCGCAGTGTCGGGAGACGAAGAAGAGGATTGTTGATTACACGAGCATTCTGAGACCTGGATCAGCAACATCTTTTGTTTTTGTTTTTGTCAAGGGCTGGCATGTGGATGGATGATCCTCCCTGTTCATCAACCCTTGTATATGCTACATTGTCGGGCATTGTCCAGTAGTCATTAGTATGTTGTACCACGTGTTTTGATATGTTGTACAATACATATTGTGAATGATGATGATGATGATGATGATGATGATGATGATGAGTAGGGTTGGGTGGTTTTAGTGAATCACCACTGCTTGCATACTTTTGTATTGTGGAATATGTGACTGATGCAACCCTTCTATGCTAATTGTTACAACTTTTTAACAGTTCTCTTTTTTTGTGTTGATTACATTTTAATATTAACTGACATTTACTGAATTATAATTTTATCTATTTAATAAAGAGTATAGTAAACTTTATTTATTATTATAATTAATTGATTATTTTGTTTAATGACAACACATGAAATTTTAATTGATTATTTCAAAGTTAAGGGCACAAAGTATTGGGTCTAACCAGGAGGCCGTTATTGTAATTCAAATTTTACCGCTGGACGCCAGGACCGAAAACATGGAAAAGATGAAAAAAGGTACAAGCATAGGAAGCAAGCACGCCCAGCTTCTCAACTAACCTAAAGCCCATTTGGTGCAAGCTCTAAACCCGACACGGCCCGGCCCGGCCCAATTCCATTAATAAAAGAAAAGGAAATCTTCATTCATATTCTCAACCCGAAAACACCGCGTCATCAGTGCCTTCCCATGATTTCTCAATGAGAGAAAACCAATTTATTTCTGGGAAAGATGACGAGTGGGTTTCAAGAGAGATGGATAAAGCACTACTCATCAGGGCATAGTTTAAACTATTTGATTGTAACTTTGCATGGTTATCATCTGCCATATTTTGTATTGATAAACAAATACAAGAATGCAAGCAGGGCCCGGATCTAGCCATGTTCGGGCCTGAGTCGAGGTTCTACATTACAATGAGCAAATAATTTTCTTTATTCAATGTACAAACAAGAAAAATAATAAAAAAAGAAAGCATTCATAACGCCAAAAATCAAGTCCGACCAAGTTGCTCAATAATTTTTTTTTTTTTTCCATTGGATAACATAGCTCATCCGTCACGAACTATGAATCGCCTTCTTTTAATGTCGGTTAGGAAAAATAAGAGGTCCAAGATTTGATCCCATGTCAAATGCTCGTTGCACCATCAAACTTCATTACATGATTACCATGACAATAGTTTTATATATAAAGGTAAATATAAATAGGTTACAAAAATCCGAGCCCCTAAAAATTGCTATTTTTCGGGCCCGAGTAGACGGACTCTTCTGCCTAACGGAAGGTCGGGCCCTGGTGATGCTGCCACCATACCTCAGATGTTTCCAACTCCTCCGGTGAATCATTTGCCCGTTTATGACGTGCATGCGTCACGAACACTGCAGACGTATACAAGTAAGAGCCTTAGAATGCATGGACATAGGTGAAAACTATTGATTGATTAGAAATAGTTTTTTTTTTTTTTTTGGAAAATTTTAAGAAACTCTTGGACTTACTTGCAATAATTAGTTTCAATGGAACTGATCATACTGCAGTTTTTAGATTGATTATTATCATATAATAATAATGCATCCTAATTAATACCATTATAAATAAATAAATTTATATATCCAACTCTTCATATTTCTTCTCATTCAACTCCTATAAAATCTTTACTCAACCAACCAAAATCCCGCAAGACCTTAAACAACATGGCGAGAGTAAACAACTCTTGAGTTGGATCGAGCACAGAAACAATGGAATTAACAGACGATTCGGAGAAGTGGATTAAGCACTACAGCAGCAGGCATAGGATATTGCTGGTGGGTGAGGGTGATTTCTCCTTCGCCGCGTCGCTGGCCCGAGCATTTGGCAATGCATCCAACATGGTGGCGACCTCTCTCGATACACAAGGTGAATCTGATTTGGCCATTAACCAATATTCTCTCTCCGTTCCAACGAACTTGAAGCGTTTGACCTTTTTTTGGTCAAACTAACTACATTCCGACCATGATTATTTATAAATTTATAATCATACAAATTATAAATTTATAATTTTTTTTAAAAAAGTACATTTCATGATAAATCTGTTCTATTAATGTCTCATCAGAATTGAATATATCTTTCTATAAATTTATGGTTAAAATTAAAAAAAAAAAATTGACCAGAAATAGACGTCTCAAGTTCGTTGAGACAGTGGGAGTATCTCATTGGTTTAGTCTCCATCCATGTTGATATTTTTTTTTTGTTTCGGTTTGAGAACCGAATACAGTGTATTTGGATATAAAGCATCCGAGTGCAGCAGCCAATGTGGCTCTACTTAAAGAGAAGGGGTGCATTGTGATGCATGGCGTCGACGCTTCCACCATGAGCAATCAGCCTCTCCTAAGCCACAGAAAGTTCGATCGAGTCGTCTTCAATTTTCCTCACGCGGGTTTCTTTACATCGGAAAGCAGTTCAATTCAAATAATGTAAGTTCAAAATTCTCTACCTATCTATGTACATACACATATGTGTGCTAAAAACAGATGAGCATTATACTCATGAGTTTTATGCGAACTTCAGGCGTCATCAGGACGTGGTTCGCGGTTTTTTGAAGAACGCGTATGAGATGGTGAGCGAGAGAGGAGAAGTTCACATCACACATAAAACGGCATATCCTTTCTCAGCCTGGGGGATCGAGAAACTCGGTGAAGAAGCTGGATTCGTGTTGATGGAAAAAGCCTACTTCTGCATCTGGGATTACCCTGGTTATGGAAACAAGAGAGGCGATGGAAGTCGAAGTAACGAAACTTTTCGGATTGGCGAATGCAGAACTTATAAATTTACTAGGAACTTGAATGTTGATATCAAGTGTTAATGTGTCATCTTTACAGATGAAAAGACTATCTAAATAAACAAGAGTAGAGGATTAATCAACTTATAATAATGTGCTGGTTTCCCCCTCAATTCCATGCCTTTTCGGTGATTGTTCTTTTATTAAAGGACAAGTATTGTTTCTAGAAGAACATAGCTGTTCCATTACCTTCAAAACACAGCTCTATAAGGAGTCGACATAATGCAGAAATCAATGGAACAGGAATAATATTTACAAGAGGCAAAAATAGACACATTGCGATTAATTTGCAGAAAATATATACATCAACGGGATCTAAAGAATAAAACGAAGTTGTGTTAGTGATCTTCACAGTGCATTCTCAGTCGAGCCATGAATTCCTTGGGCGGCCATGTCATGGAAAAATAAGTGTGCAGACTTCGCATGGCACATCAGTTGTGATTCTGTTGAATGTGATAATGTTATACACAAGTTGCGATACACATGCCCCACGATGATATAATTAAATTAAAATTATTAAATTATCAGATTACTTTCTAAAAAAAAATACCTTGGTTCCCAAAATTCTAATGGCGGTCGACGGGCCTATCGTAAAAAAAAATTAAAGACCGCCGGATAGTACGCCGACCGGTCTGGCCTTAAATAAAAATGGTCGGCCGCCGGAGTAAAGCAAGCCGGCGGCCCGACGTTAAAATAAATTGCTGCCCGGCGATAGTAGCCCGTCGGAAAGCAGGCTGATGGCATGACATTTGAAAAATAATAATTGGTCGGTCGTCGGCCTGGCGTTAAATAGAAAATGGTCGATCGTCGATGGCCCGCCAGAAGTAGGCCGGTGGCCTGGCGTTAAAAAGAAAAATGGCACTGACCGGAAAGCAGGACGACAGCCTAGAGAAAAATAATAGTTTTTAATGGAACCAAAAAGTTAGAGGCGGCTCTGCAAGAAAAATTGGTCGGCCGGAGGTCTGTCGGAGGTCACTGTAATTCAATATTCCAATGATATTTTTTGAAATTTATTGTTGTTGAAAATTTGATATTATCATTATTATTAAATTCAACATAAAAAGAAGGAAAGGAGAGAGAAGGAGTACAATGATCTTTTCAGGTGCACACAAGTAGAAAATATCATTGTCTTTTATATTATAGATTAGAGATTACCATGCCATAATAGCACACTAGTGGTGATATAATTAATTTAAAATTATTAAATTATCAGATTAAATGGTTAAAAATCATCGATTCCCAAATTCTATCGCGGACGACGGCCATGCCGTGGGGGAAAAGTAATGACCGTCCGAAAGAAGGCAGCGGGCCTAGCCTTAAAAACAAAATTAACCGGCCGTCGGCAATGGCCCGCCAAAAACTAGGTCGTCACCCTGGCGTTAAAAAAAAGAGCGATCGTCGGAGGTCCGTCTGGCCGCCGGCGGTGGCTCTCCGGAAAGCAGGTCGGCGGCCTGGCATAAAAAAAAAGAAAAAGAAAAGATTGTCTGGTCACCAGAGGTCCGACAGACCTCGGTGGTGGCCTGCCAGAAAGCAGGCCGGCGCGTGGAAGGCAGGCTGGCACGTCTCGCAAAAATAAAATGGTCGGCTGCCGGAGGTCTGCCGGCGACCGGTGGTGGTCCTGCCAAAAAATTGATCGGACGGAGGTCCGTCGGTGATCACCAGAAAAATAGTTTTTTATATAATTTAATATTCAAAGTGTATTTTTAAAATTTATTATTGTTGAACGTTTGATATTACTATTAAGTTTTTAATTCAACACAAAAGAAGCAAAGAAAATGGGAAGGATACAATAATCTTTTCTAGTGCAGACTACTACAAAAAACATCGTTGTCCTTTATATTATAGACTAGAAGTAACACGTGCCATAATAGCATTGTCGCACTAATATAACTGAACTAAAACAATTAAATTACCAGATTAATTGTTAGAAAAAAAATATTGGTTCCCAAGATTCTATAGGCGGTCGACGGACGATATAGTAGGCAGGCGGGTTTGGCTTTAAAAAAAATTGGCCGATCGCCGACTGTGGCCCACCAGAAAGCAGGTCGGCAGGCCTAGCATAAAAAAAAGTTCGTCGGCCACCCGGCGTTGAAAAGAAGGGAAAAAAATGGCCGACTGCCGCGGTGGCCCTCCGGAAAGGAGGTCAACGGCCTGGCGTTCGGAAAAAAATGACCGACCGCCATAGGTCCGCCGGAAAAAAAAAAAAAACTTGTCCTGCTGTCGGTTGTTCGGCGGCCGCCGCTTGTGGCCCACCAGAAAGCCGGAAGTCTACTGACGACCATCGGCGACCCTGTTGATAAAATTGGTTGGCTGGAGGTCCGTCGGAGATTCCCGAATTCTTTTTGAAAATTAATTGTCCTTTTTAATTAATTTAATTAAATATTTTAAGGATGTTTTTTGAAATTTATTGTTGCTGAATATGATATTATTGTTATTATTATTAAATTCAACACAAAAAGGAGAAGGATATGCGAGGGGTAGAACAGTGTTTTCAAGTGTGCACTACCAAAAAGCACCATTGTCTTTTTATATATATTATAGATTTTTAATATAATCATGTTATACATTAGTTGTGATTATGCTAGTAACTACAATTGATGTATTTCTTATATGTGCATCATGTTGTGAGATGATATACCAACCTGTAATAGAGATTCACCTCGTCAATCACGGTCAGATAATGTAATCCCACTAGAAGAGTCTTATAAAAACAAAAAACTCGGCAAAATTACACCATACTTACTCTAATCGTGCCATAAAGTTTCAGACTTTTTAATTTTTTTAAATTGCATGAAACCTCCTCAACAATTGAGTAGCACACTACCCCTAGATTATTTTCCATCCATTTACAATTAACGGCCTTAGTTTGACCTTCGTTAAACCTTAATTATCCCTCATTATCCATATTTTAAGCAATTAAATATTAAAAACAACACCAAATATTAAAAATATGTAAAATTATAAATAAGAGGATATAAAATCAGAAAATATATAAAATAATCAAGAAGCTTAAAATAATTATATGCAAGTGAAAAAAGGCAAAATTCGAATATAAAAAATTTAATGGGCTTAAATACACTTTTGGTCCCCCAAGTATGACCAACTCACGATTTTGATCCTCCAAGTTTTAGTTTCACGAATTTGATCCCCACAATTTCACAATTTGTAAAATCAGGGTCCCCACTAATCTGGTCAAAATTAAGTCTGACCTATCGCCACTTAATCTACGTGCCTGCCACGCCGGCATGCCAAAGTGGATTTTTATATTAAGAATTATTTTTTATTTTATAATTTAATTGATATATATTTATATAATATTTACGAAATTAAAAATAAAAAACACTTAAAGCTAGACATAAAGCAAATCCCACGAAGAGAGAGAGACTTCTCATCTTCTTTGTTGGTTCAGTGAGAACCCTAATCCTAAAACCTCCTCCTTCTTTCTTCGTTCTTTCGAATAAAGAACGTTTCGAAAGAGCGGCGTTCGATTAGGGTCCAACCGTACTCGTTCGTTGTCATCGCCGTCGCCATGTCTGATGCTCTCTGCTCTCTCAGCGAAGAACAAACGAAGAAGATGAGGAAGCTATAGTCTCTCTCTGCTTTCTTTCGTGTTATTCAGTTATACTTTAAGTGTTTTTTATTTAATTTCTAATTTCTTAAATTATTATATTGTATAAATATATATTAACTAAATTGTAAAATAAAATAAAAAACAATTTTAATATAAAAATCCACTTTTGCATGCCAGCGTAGCAGCCACGTAGATTAAGTGGCGACAGGTCAGACTTAATTTTGACCAAATTAGTGGGGGGTCGTGTTTTTACAAATTGGGAAACTTGGGAATTAAATTCGTGAAATTAAAACTTGGGGATCAAAATTGTGAGTTGGTCATACTTGGGGGATCAAAAGTGTATTTAAGCCTAAATAATATGACATAAAATCACAAAATATATAAAAAAAGTCAAAAGGGCTCAATATGATTATATGCGATTGAAAAAAAAGGCAAAATTTTTATAATTGTTATAAAACTAATATTAAGCAAGATTATTATTGAAGATAATAATAGCATAAAATAGAAAAATAGCAAGTGAACAAGTAGGGAGGAAATGAGATGAAGTTTTATTACTTTTTCTTTTTGTGTGTCATTTCTTCATTTCCATAACCACATATTTATAGCAAAAATATGGCACTATTACAATCACAAGTCTTGTTACTATTACATCACAAGATTTGCTATTATTTATCTTGTGATAACAATTAATGCTAAAGTCCAAATGATATTATATTATAACACTCCCCCTTGGACGTAGCACTATAGCAAGCTAGATGAGTATGTCTCGTTAAAAAACTTAAGCCGGAAAACCCAGTGGGGCAAAATCGGACAGAAGGGAAAAAGAGTACATTCTCAGATCCATACCTTGTGCATAAGTTGCCTCGTTAAAAACCTTAAGCTGGAAAGCCCAGTGGGATAAAAACCAGTCATAAGAAAAAGAGTACAACACACGTAATTGATTTCACTCCTCCTGAAATAAAGAGTTTCCAAATTAATTCATCAATCTTGGTTCTTGTTAGCTCTTCTCATGCCTATGTCGTATACCAGTTTCTCTAATATCGATGTTGGCAGTGATTTTTGTAAATATATCAGCAAGATTATGGCAGGAGCGAATTTGTTGAACATTAATTTCTCCATTTTTCTGAAGTTCATGCGTGTAGAAAAACTTCGGTAAAATATGCTTGGTCCGATCACATTTTATATATCCACCCTTGACTTGTGCTATGCATGCTGCATTGTCTTCGTAAATGATTGTGGGAGTGTCTGTCACAAGCTTCAATCGACATTCATTTAGTATATGAGCTATAACCGATTTTAGCCAAACACTTTCTCTGCCAGCTTCATAGAGAGCAATTATCTCATAATGATTGGAAGATCTAGCTACTACTGTTTGTTTGGTCGATCTCCATGATGTAGCCGTACCATTATAGCAGAATAAATAACCGGTCTGTGAGCGAGCCTTATGTGGATCGGATTTGTATCCCGCATCAGCATAACCAACTAATCCAGAGTTAGTAGCCTCTTTTGAATAGGATAAACCCAGGTCAATGGTACCATTGAGATAACGAAAAATGTGTTGGTACCATTCCAATGTCTTGGAGTTGGTTCAGAACGGTATCTTGCAAGTAAATTTACTGCAAAAGAAATATCGGGTCTGGTGCATTGTGCTAAATACATCAGTGCTCCAATAGCGTTGAGATAAGGCACTTCAGGACCCAAAATTTCCTCATTTGGTTCCTTAGGTCGGAAAGGATCTTTCTTAGGATCTAAATTCCGTACAACCATGGAAGTACTCAGAGGATGAGCCTTGTCCATATTAAATCATTTGAGCAATCTCTTGTTATAAGCAGACTGGTGGACAAGTATTCCATTATCTTTATGCTCTAGCTCAAGTCCAAGACAGAGTTTTGTTATTCCAAGGTCTTTAACCTCAAATTCTTTCTTCAGATATTCAGCAACATCGGATAACTCTTTAGGAGTTCCGATTAAATTTATATCATACACATAGACTGCAATTATTGCAAATACAGTATTGGATCTTTTAATAAAAATACATGGGCATTTAAGATCATTTTTATAATTTTCTTTAGAAAGGTATTCATTCAATCTATGATACCACATGCGGTCGGATTGCTCCATACAGTGATTTCTGTAGTTTGATTGAGTATAGCTCACGGGGAGTAGAAGATTTTGGCATTTTATATCCATCAGGAATTTTCATATAGATATCAGAATCTAATGAACCATATAGATATGCCGTAACTACATCCATTAGTCGCATGTCCAAACACTCATGGACAACCATACTAATAATAAAACGGAAAATGATTATATCCATCACTGGTGAATACGTTTTGTCATAGTCAATCCCAGGCTGTTGGGAGAATCCTTGGGCTACGAGTCGGGCTTTATATCTCGCAATCTTATTTTTCTCATTTCTTTTTAGAACAAACACCTATTTGTAACCAATTGGTTTTATATTATTCGGTGTTCGAGTAATTTGCACAAATACCATCCGTTTTTCTAGGGAAGCTAATTCAGATTCTATTGCTTCCTCCCATTTAGGCCAATCCGACATTTGACGGCATTCAATTATTGAATGTGGTTCATTATCGTAATCATCATTCATAATTTCTTGTGCAACCAAGAAAGCAAATAAATTATCAACTATCATGTTTTTTTTTATCCCATATCTCATTGTATTGATTTATGGCATTCTCGGTGGTTTTAGAATCCATGATCCCATCATTATTTGCAGTATTACGCTCTACAGATTCATTTGCAGCATGCTCACTAGGTTGATCTTGGTTTGTGATCCCATTACTTCTCCCCTTTCTTTTTCGAGGAACAGTGTCTCGAACCAACAGGTCTACCACGCTTTTGTCGTGGGGCATCATCATCCATTTTTGTGTGTTCATCAGGAGCAAAGATCCTGGCTGGAGCATTCACAGCTGGAATGTAAGATTTTGTTACTTTACTTGCATCATTAAATGCATCAGGAAGTCTATTAGCAATATTTTGTAAATGGATGAATCTCTTCACCTTATTTTCACATTCTGTAGTACGTGGATTTAGGTGGGACAAGCTTTGTACATTCCAGGAGATATTCTCAACTGGTTTTTGTTAATCTTTGTTAAGAACAATCTTATCTGTAACACCCCCAGAGCCATCCAGGAATATTACAGCGCCGTGGGCCCCGAGATGGAACCCACAAGGCTGAAGGAAATTTTCGCAAATATTTACAAACGCCCAAGAGGCTAACGACGGTACTGTATTTTAAAAACATTCGAAGACTTATAAAACTCGTTTATCAAACCGTCCTAAAATCTCATTTGAAACCATAAGGTCCGAAACACCAAAACTCAACAATTTAAAAACATACGTTACACGTACCGACAAAATATTTTAGAGACGATTGCCAAAGTAACCTAAGTTACCAGATACCAATATGCCATTTAAAAATACTCACGCAGCGGAAAAAGACAAACAATAAAAATACTCTAGCAACGGAATACAAGAACTAATCAGAAAACTCAATACACAAATACATGCCCTAGCCAGTATCCTCCGGGAATTTCATCTCTCCACGACTGCTACAAGCTTGATAATCCAAGAACCTAAAAAGAAAACCCACGACGGGGTCAGCCATAATATCCAACAATGATAACCATCACATCACGACAATAATTACATACCAATGAAAATACTAAGTAAGAATACGACCAATGTAATCTTACCGTCACAACTTTACCAACTCGTGATAATAATCACCAAAGTTCACATATCGTATCCTTTCAACAACACAATAAGCTCATACCGAAATATCTGTATTATATCTCAACAATACCCAAGGTTGTCAAAACACTATCATAACTCACTGTTACGAAATCTACTAACTCTGTCCAACCCAATCCATCGGGTAACATCATCACATCTAAACACGATAATCGATTGTCCATCAAAGAGAAATACCAAAGGAAATACGAAACATACCTCAAGATACGAAATACCATGACAATCACGTCTGTATAATCCGAGATCAGATCAACACAACATACGGACAAGATCCTAACACAAGACCTACAAATGCATACTCATATGACAACGTCAATATGATCACAACAATAACGACAATGTATACTTATGGCAAACCCATAATATACATATGCACAACAACAACAACACATGGTAATCCAACGATCCAGCGCACACAGCTATAGATTCCCATGATGATCCCATCGGACCAAAGCATGGTGGAATTACATGTCCAACGATCCAGCACACACAGCTATAGATATCCCATCTTGATCTCGTCGGATCAACGCATGGTGGACATATGACAACAATGCACAACTGCACAAAACAACAGTACACAATGCACGACAACAACAATGTACAAATGCATGACAACAACAATACACGACTGTATCACGACATGATCAACACGAAATGACAAAAATGATTAGGGTACTTGCCCTGAGTCCTTCGAGAGCAATCTCGATATCAAAACCATCACCAACAATTATCCTCAATATTCGATGGTCCAAAATGTTACGGACGGTAGATAATTCATGTCTTCGTCTATACCACAATGTATCCTCGATACCAAGCATACCAATCAACAAATGTAAATCATATACATTATGATTTAATTCCCAAAAACTTGAATACAACTTATAATCCCAAATTTCTTGTGATTACGATTATAAACATTGTTATACGAATTATAAACGAATGAAACGGAAACCATTCATTAAATATTATAAACTGAGCAAGTAATAACTTGCCTCGATACTGATACGACGATGATGAAGCCGTTACCTATTCCTTGCTGTCGTCTACAAACTCCTCAACCCCGACCAAAGCAATCTATGAACATTCTCGAGCTCGACCGCAACACACGGTTATAATCACCGATCAATATTCTCAACCTATTACAGTAATTCGATAAACAACAAGTTCGATAACAATCAATAACCGACATAACCAACCAATCAATCTCAACGGTTCAACAACACTTTGATCATATACAAAACCAAATAGTATAACTCAAACCATTACGAATTGATATCGATATCCGATAATTACTAATCAATATAACCGATCGACAACTCAACGATTTCATAATATCTCGAAACACAAATCCGAACAATCCAACTCAAACAATTACGAATTCATAACCAAAATACGATTACGGATACGAATGTAAAGGAAATCATATTTGGTGATCAATCACAATCTTTCCGGATTCCAAATTGATATCATGATTCGTATTTCATTCAGAACATACGAACTCTACCACTACAATCAACATAGCATTGGTCTAAATCATCAATTCCATGATTATACTTAAGAACCATCATATATCTTATCAAATTTCCCTCTTTGATGTGATCTATATACCAAGAACATCAAGAACATCAAGAACACCAAGATTCCAAAATCATGATTATAATAAACGACATAATCGGAGACATATACCATTGTATCTTCCAATATACAATTCATATAACCTCAAGGATCATAACAACGATACCATAATCATCTTCATACGAATTATTCATCAACAATAACATAAAAATCTGAATTCAAGGTGTAGAGTTCATCAACATACCTCAAGAACATGAATAACACAATCAAACTCTTCAAGAACCATTGATATCTTCATATCCAAGCCTCAAATCCATGTTTCAAGCTTATAATCAGGTTGGAAGGGGCTAAAACTCACTAACGCACTCAGAGGGACGAAGGTTGGAGGAGGAAAGGTTTTTCTTTCATGAAGAAATGAGAATTCGATCTTCATTTTATAAACTGCATCGTCCATTACATACATTATCACTCAACATTAACGTACGTAATGCTCACTAGCGTACGCTACCTGTCCAACATAGCATACGTAACATCATTCCAGAACTTACTGACTTGTTCCGTTCACTTGTTTACGTACGTAATATATCCTTCATAGCGTACGTAATACGTACGTTGACTTGCTACAGTAAATCCTCGTTAACGTACATAATGCACTACCCATAGCGTACGTTAACCAAGGGTTGACTCGACCAAGCACGTTCTTCGCTGAAAGCTGCCGACCACGGGTCCCACCTGTCGGCCATAGCCTGAGCTGTCTGATTCCTCTCGTTATGTACGTAATGCCTTATACATAGCGTACGTAACACTTAGCATCTTAACGTACGTTAACTGTACTCATTAAAAATACTGAAACTCATTTTGAAAGGACTCACGCAGTGGATAAAATACAGTTCGAAAATACATTAGCAGCGACACCGCTCCTCATATAAATAAAATATTACAATCGAATACCCACATATCACGGAATCAAAATCCACAGAAGGATTCAATCAATCAACGATATAATCATACAAGCAGCTCATGTCACACGAGGCACAACACAAAGAAAGGAGACTTACATCTACAGGTCGCACGAAGATGATGATCGCTCCACGATACTAATCCCGACCAACAGACTCAGACGACGCGTCGCGACACGACTCAGTCAGACAAAATCCGACGAGACAAAACTCAACAAACATCACTAAACCCGACAGCCTAGGTTTCCACAACCTAAATGTTCGATGCCATTTATGTAACACCCCCCAATCCACTCAGGGATATTACACGCCGTAGACCCTTTTCTCAAGGATCTACCAGGCTGGTAAACAACGTAGAACATCTCAACAATGCCTTTAAGGCTAAAATGACTCAGTAGACCGATTTGGTCTTTCAATAAATACATACAACTCAAACACATTACATGCCCATGCAGGGGTCGAATACAACACACTCCCGTACAACGGGAAAGAATACTGCAGCGGAAATAAAATACAACTAAACCAATGACATCATACGGATCCTCGTGTGATTAGTATCGTTCATATTTTTTCATCCTTCATGCCGACCCTGTGTCATGCTCCCAAACCTGAATGCAAAAACAGATCTCCACCCCCTGAATGCTCGGGGGTTAGCAAAACTCCACTGTTTTGCTAGTGCAAGAACAAAGTGCAAATACGAGCCATACAATACAAGTTCCAAGGACAATAATAACCAGGAATCCTCAAAGATCCAAACGTAACAAAAAAAATACTTCCCGAGGAAAGAGTTTGGGAAAAACATCCTAAAACCGAAAGGTCACAAATCAAGGGAAAACAATTTATAAAACGGTTTAAAATGCCATCGAGAGTTTTAATAGAAAACAATTTAGGATTATTGAATCCTTTTCTTTCAAAAGTCAACGGGGGTCACAGCCCAAAGGTTTTGTTTTCACAAATGAAACCAACAACAATACACAAGGTTAAAACCCACGTCACGCGTCCTCAACGGACATAAAATACACATGCACCCATGAAGTTTCACTCGTGAATCCAGGGCGAAACCATTGGACTCCCTCCGTGGCCCCGTCGAACCCACCCGAGGTGAGCAAACACATTCACAAAACATACACACCAACTTGTGAAGTTTTTACTCGTGAATCTAGGGCGAAACCATTGGACTCCCTCCATGGCCCCGTCGAACCTTCCCGAGGTGAGCAAAATACATTCACTAAACATACACACGCACTCGTGAAGTTCTACTCGTGAATCCAGGGCAAAACCATTGGACTCCCTCCGTGGCCCCGTCGAACCCTCCCGAGGTGAGCAAACACATTCACAAAACATACACACCAACCTGTGAAGTTTTTACTCGTGAATCCAGGGCGAAACCATTGGACTCTCTCCGTGGCCCCGTCGAACCCTCCTGAGGTGAGAAAAATACATTCACTAAACAAGCATCGCCTAGGACCAGGACGAAGCCACGAATCCCACACGAGGCCCCGTCGGACCCTCCCGAGCTGGCTAGCGAAACAATCAAGCACACACGTCGCCTAGGACCGGGACGAAGCCACAAATCCCACTCAAGGCCTCGAAGGACCCTCCCGAGCTGGATAGCGAAACAATCAAGTACAAATAACATATCACACCAAGGATATCCAAATAATTCACCCAGAGGCATCAAACACTTAGCAAAACACCACGTCAAACCATAACGCACCGAAAAGAGATAATATGTGTATATATTATCAAAGCATAACAACCTCAACAATAACAACAACAAGCGAATTCATAGGGTTCACTTAATCATTCACGGGGCACAATATTCACAAAACACACGCGTTTTGAAAGTGAGCCTTTAACGAGGCTAAACCGAATCTTTTGAAAGTTCAATTCAAACGATCAAACAAACACATAGAGACGATCACTAATTATCATATCCACAAAACAAGAATGGTATGGATAAGGTACTTGCCTCGAATAAGAACAACGCGGAGAATCGACCGAAGTAGGTTGGCACGAACCGACTACGAACCCGCCGACTCCACCGAACGCCAACTCGCGATAATAAACTACGAAGGACAATAACAACAATGAAATGAATTCCCTAGCACGACTTAAATTCATTGAATTCAAAGAACAAATGACGAAAGTTCAAGTGTTTCCCCTAAAACGGACAAGAACACGATTCGTCCCATCAAAACACGAAAACAGAATTCCAAATTGAAATATGGATATACAATCCATATGATATGTTTAACAGCATCATTTAACAACAATTGATCCATCAAAAACGGATGGAAAACGAGATCAAGAACAAATCCCCCAAAAAGTCAATTCGAAGGAAATCAAAAAATATACTTTGATTTGACGAAGAACAATGGATTAAATGATGTTAAACACAAGAATACTACTAAGATTAATCATACCCATCATGGATTAATCAATAATACAGAACGAATCGGACAAAAACGAAAACCTCCCCAAAATTTCTCAAAATAGGGTTCTAGGAAATCTCACCTTGATTCGCTGGATCAAAGGATGATATAAGATGATCAATCAATGATATGAACTCAAGAACTTCATGGATTTGTTGTTCAACAACATGGCTTCAAGATCCCCAAGGCCCCAGCCACGGAAGAGAAAGAGAGAAATGGGAAAAATGACCGAAACTGGATTGCTCTGTCACATTTATACTGGGCCGGAGTAGCGTGCGCTAGGCTGCCGAGCTAGCGTGCGCTATCGGCCCAGGCCACAATCCAGAGACCTCTTAGACTAGACTGCTCGACCAGGTAGCGTGCGCAGCCTTCCGACCGTAGCGTGCACTACCTGCCGGTCGTAGCGTGTGTAGTGTCCGACAGTAGCGTGTGCTACTTGCCGATCCACCCGAGTCCAGAACCTCACTGCCCCTACTGTCTCGGCCGACTAGCGCGCGCAGCTAACCGGCCGTAGCGTGCGCTGCCACCCGGCCGTAGCGTGCTGTCACGGGTTTGGGTTTTGAGCACTCGAAAGCTCTTCGGACCCGTGCGGCACTAGACTAGAATTGCCTCGATCTAGCTAGTAAGCCTAACTCACTCGGTTTCTAAGTGTGAAACAAGGTGTTTAAACACTTGGGAGTTGAGGGAAAACACTTCACTATTACACAAACACTTTACAAGTACAAGAATGTTGAGTCTTTGAGGGTTGGTTGCAAATGAGCCTCCACATGCCTATTTATACAACTCCTAGGACCTAGAAACTTCTCTCCACCTCCTCATTTGGAGGACTCTAGAACATCCTATACAATCTACATACTTCTATCCTATTCTAGATAATTCCAAGTACAAGGCTAAGTACAATCATCTAGAATACTCTACACTTGTCTACACACACAAGTCTTACAAACACATTCTAGATTATTCTACAAGTACAAGACTAAGTATAAATCTATAATACTCCACAACCTTCAAGTACTACATCCTTCTAGGAGGCCCCTAGAAGGTTCTTCCATCATCCGGGCGCCCCGGCCCGTCTCGGCCCGCATCGGCCCGTCCCGGCCTGTATCGGCCCGACCATCTTGGCCCGTCTCTGCAATGTTCCAGACTCTTCCCGAACCTCCTGGACCATGCTGGTCCGCTTCTAGCTGCTTCCGGTCGAGTCTTCCCTGCTGAGTGACTCCTCAGTTTTTCCAGTATCCACTGCCCCCACAAGGCAATATTTGTCTAAGCCTATTATAGGGGGGGGGGTCTCTCTCGCACCTCGCGCGCGCGCGCCCGCGCATGTCGGCCGCGCCCGGCATTCCACGCCCGCGTCCGGCTGCCCAGCTCGAGTCTTGTTCCCCGACTCGGCCATGTCCCGTCGTGCCTTGTCCCACACGACCCTTGCTCGTCCGGCCTTGCCCGCGCCCCCTGCGCTGCCAGACAGTCCCAAACATGTCCAGTCCGCAATGCCCCTTGGGCGATCCGCTTCTCACAGCGGCGTCCGTGCTCCTCCCATGACTTTCTCGTGTGACTCTACATCCGATCACGCCGTCCTGAAGGCTGAATCTTCACATGCAGCCCGATGCCATCCTTGGCGTCCTGCTCGTGCCGGTCCCTCGGCACCCTGTGCGACCGTTTGCGCACACATGTCTTGTCGTCGACTTTCAGCCGTGACAGTGCGCTACCTTCCGGACGTAGCGTGCGCTACGCCGGTTCCTGCCGCACCCGTCCGGCCAGTGCCTGCAACCGTCCGGCCAGTGCCCGACCACCAGGACTCGACGACTCGATTTTTCGAAATCGCACGGAACGAACACGACAAAACGCTCGTGGGCAACATCATTGACCCGAAATGAAATACCATGCGACAATTAATCACACGCGACCATGAAAAGGGTCAAGACAACAAATACGAATGCGGATACCCACAACTTTGGGTAAATTACAAAATGGCCCAAAACGCCCGAAAATCACGATACGTGATCGAATAACCAAACCGAAGTTCACAACACGTATAAAAAAGCTAAACGGACTTACGGGAAACTCGAAACAGTAGTTTCGAACGAGATTCACAATAATCGAACTCGAGTGCGGAAAAGTCGTTAAGAAACACGAAACTCAACAAAACGATACCGAAACGAACTCGGATGACAAAAAGTGCAGAATTAATCATTCTCAGAATGATAAAACGGTCCCAAGCGAGTCGTGAAAATGGACTCTCGCCAAAAAAATAAAATTACCGGAAATCGAAATTGCGGATATTACATACTACCCTCCTTAAAAGAAGTTTCGTCCCGAAACTTAAAACAAGTAGGGAGAAGCGATATCCCGCCAGGGAGACTCAACGAGATACATAAGAAACATGTAACTTACTCCCAACGACGAAACATTACAAGCTACGCAAAGGGATATACGGCGTGAAAACACGCTCCACGACGACCAGCACAACGCCACCGTAGAGACATAATAAAACCAACAAGTGACAAGCGTTAACAAACAGATAATATAATCAACTCGATTATTCGAACAATCACAAAACACAATGAACGAAAATCAATATGATTGACCAACCCAACGTTACATTAATCAAAACGCGAGCCAATCGCTGAACAAATACGGAATTTCACCGCCCAAGGGTTGGAAGATCGAAAACGAGACTAATTTCCCGAACTTAAGGGAATTACGAAGGAGCCTGAACATTCAACAATTACGAAACGAGATCAACAAAAACCAAACAATCAAACGATCGAGACAACAAAAATCGAACAATCATGTTCGAATCACGAAGAACAATAAAATTCAAACAACAACTCCCAGGTTCACGTCTCGGCTCGAGACAATATATGATCTGGTGAAAACAACAAGATGTGCATTCACATAAGGTCCACAGGAAAGGTAATAGCAATTGAAAAGTCACAACGACAACCGAGTTATTCTGAAACAATACCACACTTGTTCGATCAACAAAAACAAGGGACAGGACAAGCTCAGAAAATGTCAACGAACAGAAGCGAGTCGATAGACTTGAGGAAGAGAAAATGCAGAATTCCAAAACAATACAGGTATTACAGTCGACCTCTTATAAAAGAAGGTCGTCCCCGCAACTCACAATAACGGAAACAAGGCAACAACACAAAGGCAGCTGATGGAAACATTCCCCATGGGCCTCTTAGAGCCGATCCTGATATCTGTGCTGAAGTTCATGTCCCGAAAGACTTGGATTGGAACCCAACTCGAAAAACTGGATCCTGTGTCTCTCGGGTCCACACATGAAATGTGTTACTGGTGAGAAGGACAATTGGTACGTGCACGCCCCCGGCACACCACGGTTGAAACACCTCGGCTCGGCATACCGAATATACAAATGCTCGATACAATGGAATATAACATCACAAAGCAACAAACCAGAGATGCCAATTCCACACAACATATCAACGTATAGTAGCCCGCATACACAGAATAATAGTAACGACGGCATCGTTCGGCGATCTCAACGGCCCGAACGATAACCAACACATAATCACAAAACATCATACAAATATTACCGGACTGCAAACAGGAACGATAGGTTTTTAAAATGAAAACCACCTTTGAAAAAAAATGATTTTGGAAACACTAGTTGATCTTGAGTATCACCCTTCAAAAAGTAGCACAGACATCATTATCGAGACTTTGAAAACCATCTCGCGCTTGATAAAACGAGGACACTTCCCTTTTTGTGAAAGACTTTCATAAATGTTCGACCTTCGGGTCTAAGCAAAATATTTCTAAATAATTGAAAATATCTCAAAATATTTTTGGTCCTCAACTGGAATTTTTTTGAAATATATTGCGGCACTAGAAAGCACCTTGAAAACATCGCAAGAAAATAATTCGTTTTAAAAGTACGTCTCAAAATTTAATTTTCTAAGATACTCAAAGTTTTCAAAAATTCAATAGGCCAGAATGCCCAAAACTCACAAAATTCTTTATCAAACCGTCATAAAACATTCAAGGCCAAAGTGCCAAAACTCGATTTAGGGAATCGGTTTTACGAATTAGAACTCAGTTTGCAAAATACTGAAAGTCATTTTGAAAGGACTCACGCAGCGGATAAAATACAGTTCGAAAATACATTAGCAGCGACACCGCTCCTCATATAAATAAAATATTACAATCGAATACCCACATATCACGGAATCAAAATCCACAGAAGGATTCAATCGATCAACGATATAATCATACAAGCAGCTCATGTCACACGAGGCACAACACAAAGAAAGGAGACTTACATCTACAGGTCGCACGAAGATGATGATCGCTCCACAATACTAATCATGACCAACAGACTCAGACGACGCGTCGCGACACGACTCAGTCAGACAAAATCCGACGAGACAAAACTCAACAAACATCACTAAACCCGACAGCCTAGGTTTCCACAACCTAAATGTTCGATGCCATTTATGTAACACCCCCAATCCACTCGGGGATATTACATGCCGTAGACCCTTTTCTCAAGGATCTACCAGGCTGGTAAACAACGTAGAACATCTCAACGATGCCTTTAAGGCTAAAATGACTCAGTAGACCGATTTGGTCTTTCAATAAATACATACAACTCAAACACATTACATGCCCACGCAGGGGTCGAATACAACACACTCCCGTACAACGGGAAAGAATACTGCAGCGGAAATAAAATACACCTAAACCAATGACATCATACGGATCCTCGTGTGATTAGTATCGTTCATCTTTCATCATCCTTCGTGCCGATCCTGTGTCATGCTCCCAAACCTGAATGCAAAAACAGACATCCACCCCCCAAATACTCGGGGGTTAGCAAAACTCCACTGTTTTGCTAGTGCAAGAACAAAGTGCAAATACGAGCCATACAATACAAGTTCCAAGGACAATAATAACCAGGAATCCTCAAAGATCCAAACGTAACAAAAAAATACTTCCCGAGGCAAGAGTTTGGGTAAAACATCCTAAAACCGAAAGGTCACAAATCAAGGGGAAACAATTTATAAAACGGTTTAAAATGCCATCGAGAGTTTTAATAGAAAACAATTTAGGATTATTGAATCATTCTCTTTCAAAAGTCAACGGGGGTCACAGCCCAAAGGTTTTGTTTTCACAAATGAAACCAACAACAATACACAAGGTTAAAACCCACGTCACGCGTCCTCGACAGACATAAAATACACACACACCCGTGAATCCAGGGCGAAACCATTGGACTCCCTCCGTGGCCCCGTCGAACCCTCCCGAGGTGAGCAAAATACATTCACTAAACATACACACGCACTCGTGAAGTTCTACTCGTGAATCCAGGGCGAAACCATTGGACTCCCTCCGTGGCCGCATCGAACCCTCCCGAGGTGAGCAAACACATTCACAAAACATACACACCAACCTGTGAAGTTTTTACTCGTGAATCCAGGGCGAAACCATTGGACTCCCTCCGTGGCCCCGTCGAACCCTCCCGAGGTGAGCAAAATACATTCACTAAACAAGCATCGCCTAGAACTGGGACGAAGCCACGAATCCCACTCGAGGTCCCGTCGGACCCTCCCGAACTGGCTCGCGAAACAATCAAGCACACACGTCGCCTAGGACCGGGATGAAGCCACAAATCCCACTCGAGGCCTCGAAGGACCCTCCCGAGCTGGATAGCGAAACAATCAAGTACAAATAACATATCACACCAAGGATATCCAAATAATTCACCCAGAGGCATCAAACACTTAGCAAAACACCACGTCAAACCATAACGCACCGAAAAGAGATAATATGTGTATATATATTATCAAATCATAACAACCTCAACAATAACAACAACAAGCGAATTCATAGGGTTCACTTAATCATTCACGGGGCACAATATTCACAAAACACGCATTTTGAAAGTGAGCCTTTAACGAGGCTAAACCGAATCTTTTGAAAGTTCAATTCAAACGATCAAACAAACACATAGAGATGATCACTAGTTATCATATCCACAAAACAAGAATGGTATGGACAAGGTACTTGCCTCGAATAAGAACAACGCGGAGAATCGACCGAAGTAGGTTGGCACGAACCGACTACGAACCCGCCGACTCCACCGAACGCCAACTCGCGATAATAAACTACGAAGGACAATAACAACAATGAAATGAATTCCCTAGCACGACTTAAAGTCGTTGAATTCAAAGAACAAATGACGAAAGTTCAAGTGTTTCCCCCAAAACGGCCAAGAACACGATTCGTCCCGTCAAAACACGAAAACGGAATTCCAAATCGAAATATGGATATACAATCCATAGGATATGTTTAACAGCATCATTTAACAACAATCGATCCATCAAAAATGGATGGAAAACGAGATCAAGAACAAATTCCCCAAAAAGTCGATTCGAAGGAAATCAAGAAATATACTTTGATTTGACGAAGAACAATGGATTAAATGATGTTAAACACAAGAATACTACTAAGATTAATCATACCCATCATGGATTAATCAATAATACGGAACGAATCGGACAAAAACGCAAAAACCCCAAAATTTCTCAAAATAGGTTTCAAGGAAATCTCGCCTTGATTCGCTGGATCAAAGGATGATATATGATGATCAATCAATGATATGAACTCAAGAACTTCGTAGATTTGTTGTTCAACAACATGGCTTCAAGATCCTCAAGGACCTAGCCGCGGAAGAGAAAGAGAGAAATGGGAAAAATGACCGAAACTGGACTGCTCTGACACATTTATACTGGGCCGGACTAGCGTGCGCTAGGCTGCCGAGCTAGCGTGCGCTATCGGCCCGGGCCACAATCCAGAGACCTCCTGGACTATACTGCTCGGCCAGGTAGCGTGCGCAGCCTTCCGGCCGTAGCGTACGCTACCTGCCGGTCGTAGCGTGCGCAGTGTCCGACAGTAGCGTGCGCTACCTGCCGATCCACCCGAGTCCAGAACCTCACTGCCCCTACTGTCTCGGCCGACTAGCGCGCGCAGCTAACCGGCCGTAGCGTGCGCTGACACCCGACCGTAGCGTGCGCTACCTTCCGGCCGTAGCGTGCACTAGGCCGGTTCCTGCCTCACCCGTCCGGCCAGTGCCGCAACCGTCCGGCCAGTGCCCGCAACTGTCCGTCCAGTGCCCGACCACCAGGACTCGACGACTCGATTTTCCTAAATCGCACGGAACGAACACGACAAAATGCTCGTGGGTAACATCATCGACCCGAAATGAAATACCATGCGACAATTAATCACACGCGACCATGAAAAGGGTCAAGACAACAAATACGAATGCAGATACCCACAACTTTGGGTAAATTACAAAATGGCCCAAAACGCTCGAAAATCACGATACGTGATCGAATAACCAAACCAAAGTTTACAACACGTCTAAAAAAGTTAAATGGACTTACGGGAAACTCGAAACAGTAGTTTCGAACGAGATTCACAAGAATCGAACTCGAGTGCGGAAAAGTCGCTAAAAACACGAAACTCAACAAAACGATACCGAAACGAACTCGGATGACAAAAAGTGCAGAATTAATCATTCTCAGAATGATGAAACGGTCCCAATCGAGTCATCAAAATAGACTCTCACCAAAAAAAGAAAATTACCGGAAATCGAAATTGCGGATATTACACATTTTTTGCTCGAAAAGAAATAATGTTCGTACAAGTTCTTTAGTATATGGATCATTATACTTCATTCAGGTTGGCCTAATCTATCGTGCCAAAGCCTATATGAGTCTATGTCCCAAAGTACATTGTTTGTGACAACATAGGATTTAAAAAGACTAATAATAGTGAGGTGCATCCACTAGATCGACTCATCAGTTATTCTGAAATGAAGAGAAACTCTATTCCATTGTCACAGTGGGTTTCAATCTGGAAACCATTTCTACGTATATTATTGAAGCTAAGTACGGCTCGAAGGGCTCTAGGTGCATACAGAGCATCGGTAACTTGGAAGACTGCCGTTTAGGCATCAAGAATTGGGTATTACCTTGCCGTTTGATGAGTTGGGAGGACCTAATCATCATAGTTACTGAGGTTTGGAAGGCGACTAATTCAATGAATAGAAGCCTAATTCTAAGAACATTCAAGTTCTACTCGATTCATTCAATATTCAGTACTTCGAAATAAAGCTAATAATCTAACGTAAGCAATATTAATATCTTGTTCGTGAAATAACGTTGCATCCGACCATTATTGAAAAGAAAACACCAATACAGTCGTCTTGAGGCAACGATATCAAATGTAAACGAGAAAGTAAACATAATACTAAGATTCCGTCTATAGATTGTGGCTCGTATGACTCAATTCAACGATTGGTGACTGTGAAATTGACATAGGGGGACTTGTCTAGAGCATATTCTTCCATATAGTGAGTTTTCTTTTCTTTGGATTCTCTATATTTCTTGTAGTGAGATGGGACTTTCTTGCTCGCATGGTAGTTCTTGTACCATGTCCAGCATCTCCACATCGATAGCACGGTTCATTAACAAACTCGAGCCTTAGAGGCGATAGGATAGGTAGGTGCTTTTTAGTTCCTTGGCTAGCCGAGCCGGGAGCACCAAGTCTTTGCAATGCATTGGAAAGACCCCCATGTCCTTGACCACGACGCCTGTCACGTCCAGTCCCCTATTTATTGGGTTACTTTCCATCATTCGCTTTGCCATAATTGGCCTCGGGAGTTTTCTTTGTCCCAACTGACCTAGCATTATTGCTCATAACACTTCGTTATGCCTCTCAGCCACTTGCAGTAGGTTGATTAGCTTACTGAAGGTAGTGATGCATTTATTATCATACTCCAGCCTATACTGGTTCGTTAGTATAAGAGCGGAAGTAGGGAAGGTGAAAAAAGCTTTATGGATTATGTCATCTTCTGTGATGTCCTTCCCACAGAAATTTAGGTGTGCCTTGAGTCAGATCATATCTTTGTTGAAGTCGTTGATAAAATGAGTCACGAGACAGACAAAGTCGCTTGCACACAAGACACAGTCATGGAGGTCGGTCCATCGAACTCCGCGACTGTGCACGATTCCTCAACAACGAAGCAATCAGCTCTCTACGAGGGATCGGCAAAATTGTTTATTGCAGGTACAAGACCGAAGACAGCTTGCCAATTGATCAGATCGCCCAAGTCCGAGACCAAAGTCCGCTCAACGGATCACCCGTCTTTATCCTCAACGATCGCTAGAATCACCTCACCCCATGTCTTCAACATTGGAGCGAGCTGGGGGGCAATTGTTATGTCAAGATTTATACATCTCAACAGGCGATCGTGTCAGAGACGGGCGACCGAACCAGAGCCTAGCAGTCGAGGTAAATTAGCCGATCGGAGGTCCCAGGTCAAGTTTTAGTGCCGAGCGATCGACATCTAAGGCGATCGTCTCACGGTATTTGGCGATCGACCCCCTGGTGACCGGCAAATGACGACCGCCTCATGCCACGCGAAGCCATCGCCCGTCCAGTCGGTGAAGGCCGAAGCTCGAAGCAAGGACCCACGTGCAGATCCGGAAAAGGCGCCGCAATACATGGATCGTTGACCACAGCTTGTCAGCATCTTTTCACCTACCGACAGACCCGCCGAAAGGTGCACAGTGGGACCGCCCGGGATAGCGACTCAGGACGCGTACAAGCTCCTCATTGGACCGCACAGCTGACTGCCAGCAGCAGCCACGGACTTCAAGGCAGACAGCCTATGTGACATAAAGACGATCGCCCCTTATTATATTACATGAAAGGCGATCGCCCGTCAGTAAACAGAGCATCTCAGCTCCTATATATAGAAGGCTGCCTACACTTAGAAAACTCTCTGCTTTTCACGTCCAGTTCAGAAGCTCAACTCATAACTTGGCTTTCTCACTCTTGGCAACAGCTATCTCTCGGCTTTTCTCTCTCTCAGCACCTCTCAATCCTGAGACGGTCGGCAGAAATGAGAACAAGAACACGCAGAGCTTCGCTCAAGAGCTAGATAAATAGGATCTTTTACACTCATTGCAATCACATTCTTACATTAATATTTGTACTCAAACGTATTCTTATTAATAACATCTCGCGAGAGCATTCAAGCCCGGGCCTAACAAACCCGGCAAATATTGTGTTTTTCCATTCCCTCGGACGTGCTATCGCAATTTGCTGTTGCTCGACCATTCCAGCAATATCTATCTTCGGATAATATTTCGGGCAACAACATAACCGGATTGACATTTCGAGAATATTTAATATTGGACTTCTTGTCGTTCGAGCTTGTTTCGGACTCATTTTACTCGATTCGGTGTTTTATGTCATTTTCGTCGCTATTTCGTGTATTCTCGTAAATCGTCGTTTGGAACCGCCGTTTCGGGGTCGCCGAAGATCCATCTCATGTAATTATGCATGTTGTGAGCTTTTGTTTGGTGTTTCGACCGTGTATCGTACATTTTGGATGATTTGAGCCGTTTTGTAATTTCGCAAAGTTTTGGGATAATTACAGTTGTTGTTGTTTTCCGAACCTTCGAGTAGTCGGGGATATGTTTTCCTTCAACACTTAGGTTCATCGCCTCGAATCCTTTACGTTCGTACCCTCGTGTTTTTTTGACCGTTGCATTTCGATTGTTCGGTTCTTTCCTTGCCTGTTGGTAGCGGCCTGTACTCCTCAGGAAGGGACATTACGTACGTAATGCAATATTCTGTTACGTACGTAATGGTATGTAGGAAATTGGACAGACGATCCTGCCCATTGCATTACGTATGTAAGATGGGATGGCTTATGTATGTTAACAAGCTAACGTACATTAGCTACCTGTGGCTAACGTACGTAACTCAGCCTGGGTTTATATACCCAGGAGTTGACCGATTTCAGTCACTTTTCACTTCTCCTCCTCTTCCCTCCGACTGCAAGGCGATTTGTTGGCATTTCCGGGCGATTTGAAGCTTTGTAACTCCGAGCCAGCATCTTCCTAGAGTTTTTGGAGTGTATTATCAACATCTAATCGTGTTCTTCGTTTTTAATCCGAGGTAAACTCCTAGAACCTTGTTTTTGGGGAAACTTGGGGTTTCAAGTTTTTCGTCCGATTCGTTCCGTATGGTTAATTAATCATGTTGAATATGATTAATCTTGTTGATATTCTTGGTTTCCCTACGGATTCATGGTATATTTCGTAGTTGTTGCATTTTCGAGAGGGTTTGGTTGTGGTCCGCCCTCGTTGCTATTTTTATACGAATATACATGAATTGTAGCCGGGTTTTCGGAAATATTTCAATTCCGTATTCGTTTAGAAATGGTTGTGATTGTATTCTTCGATTCGTTAGGTTTGTGATTATCGGTTCCTAGCGTTCGTCGGTGATTTTCCTTTCCGTTCGTTGCGTCGTCAATTACTCAAGGCAAGTATTTTTGGAAACCTTTATGCTTAACATGAAATGGTGATGTATATTGTGTGTGCTTTTCTCACCTCGGGAGGGTCCGACGGGGCCTCGAGGGAATCCAATGGTATAGCCCTGGATTCACGAGTTTGTTTCGCTAGCCAGCTCGGGAGGGTCCTTAGAGGCCTCGAGCGGGATCAATGGTATATCCCTGTTCCCAAGGCGATGCGCATGCGTGATTTGTTTTATGATATGGCCAGCTCGGGAGGGTCCTTAGAGGCCTCGAGCGGGATCAATGGTATAGCCCTGTTCCCAAGGCAATTGATTGACTGTTTTTTTCCGGAAAAGACATGTCTGGTTTGGTTTTGAAATGAATTTGGTGCATTGTACTACGAAATGTGTAAGTGAATGGTTTGTCTTGATTACTTGTACTAGCGTAATTGCTAACCCCTTTAGGGACCCGTTTTGGGGAAATTCTTGTTATGGATTTTATGTTACGTTCAAGCGGACGAGCGGGCGCTGGGACAATACGAGGATGCTGGTCAGGATCGTTGACATGTGCATTTGAGTCCTTTTATTTCCGTTGTTCCATTCGATATGGTTGTTGTCTACTTTATAAACTTATAGATTGTACTCGCGAGTACTTAGGCTTTTCTCTTCGAATTGTGATTGTTATTCGTTGAAGCTACTATAATTGTCGGTTGATGTTTATTATGCCGGTTGCTCCGGGTGTGTTGTTATTTGCTGTATTGTTAATGTGCGTTTCCTCGCTAACCGAGATGGTTAGTCGAGTGGTATTTTCTTGTTTTAGCCTGGTGGGTCCCACGTAAGGGTCCACGACGCTGTAATATACTTCGAATATCTCGGGGTGTTACAGAAAATGGTATCGGAACACTAGGTTTACGGATACCTAGGCTTGTCGGTTATTTGGGTCTAGTTGAGTTTTGTTTTACAAATCGTCACACCGCTGCCAACATCTCGGTACTTCCAGTGCTCGTAAGTTTTCCTTACTCGATTATTTGTTTTCTCGTAATGTAATTTCGTTTCTTGAATTGTGGATGTTTTTTCCTCTCTTACTTATCATCGAGTTGCTTTTGCTACCTCTTAACACCGGTATGGATGCTTGAAGAGGCCGTGGTCGTGGCCGTGGATGCGACCGGGGACGTGGGGCAGCCGGTGGGGTGGCCACGTCGCATTCTTCGGGGGCCGGCAGCACCGGTGACTGACATAGCCATGCTTCTTCTCAAGATGGCGCCGACCTTGGTGTTGCGGTTGTTATGCAACAAATGGTGAACCAAATGGCGGCGATAGCTCAGGCGTTTCAGAATCCGGCCCATGCTGCTCGGGTTTTGTGTCAACGTTTCGGGATTCGTATCATTGTTTTGGGCAGTTGTTTCGCAGATGTATTGTATATTATTCGTCTTATCGGAATTGAGACCTGATTATGTAGTCAGGCAGACAAAATTTGATTCGGGCAGATTGCTTCATCCGAAGATGATATATTTTGTTGAGACTCAAGGAATTGTGATTGTAAAGTGTATTGAGACTTTACAGTGAGGTCACTAGCTAGTATCTCAGGAGATCCTCGACTTGCGCAATGGTAAGTATGCTGTTGTGGTTATTCTATAGTGATGATGATTGATCATTGTCGTGATGGTTTTGGGATATTTTGGGTTGAACGTTATGTTTGTTTGTTTTATGACGGATTGCAAGTTTCGAGGACGAAACTTATTTTAAGTGGTGTAGAATGTAATATCCGGAATTTCTACTACTGTTGTTTGATATTATTTTTATTGTATAACGTGGAATCTGTACAGTAGGGATAAAATAAATAAAGGATTGAGATGTCAGTATCAGTATAATTGTCGTATCTGGTCGACAACTGCATTTGAGGATATCGTGTATCAGGCTATCGTACTTTCGATATAGAGTATATCGTATAAGAATATTATTGGATTCAGTGTTTGTGTTCAGTGTGTCTTATGTTCGTTTTTGGTATATCGAGATGTTGGACAAGAATAGCTGAAAATGGCTAAGTGTAACATTATTAGCGCACGCTAATAATCATGAGTAGTGCACGCTATCGTGCAGGTTTAGCGCACGCTACGAATATAAGATAACGCACGCTAATGCAGTCCGATCGGGAGGAATCTACGCGTGGACCAGACCATTTTCGGCGCATGTTCTGATAAGTCAACGGATGTTGTAATGTAGTGTTAGCGCATGCTAATGCATGTTGATTATCGCACGCTAACTGTATATCGGTCAACAGGGAATCTTGGCTTTATTGGTTGCTTTCGGCATGTGGGGTCACGAGCATCTTCGTGGTAGGTGTAGACTGTAGCAAGTCAAGTGGTTTTAGCGCACGCTAAATTTAAGGACTTGCGTACGCTAGACAGTGTAAGTTACGTACGCTAATGCATGGGCATTACGTATGTAAGCACATGTACGAAGCCAGACAGTAGCCTCTGGACTGCGATAGCGCACGCTAACAAAGTCAGTTAGCGCACGCTAAGGCTGTTGCGCACACTAAACATAAGGTTTAGCGCACGCTAGTAATATACTTTATAAAACGGGACAGAAGGGTGTTATGAAGCATTTCGTCCATTCCTTCCTTGCAACCGAGAGAGAGAGAGTTTTTAGAGAGAAGTTTGAGGTCCCAAACACTGAGAGATGATAATCTTTAACAAACATTAAGCTGAGGAACATGGATTAAAGTCTTGTTCTTGAAATTATTGATGATTCATAGAATGAAGTTGATTGTTCTCCTTCATGGTTCGTCTATACAAGGTAATAATTCTTCACTTTTGGATGTCGTTTGGATTGATTATTGATGTTCTTGAGTCGATGATTATCATATATTCGAGTGATGAGCATGATAACGAGTTGGATTACCGTACTAAGTTAGTGTTGTTATCAATATATGAGTATTGATAGGTTTCGTATGGTTTTGGATGGAATTCAAGAGATATGTTGATGTAATTCCCTTCTTCAATTTGGATTTTTGATGTTTTGTCGTTGGTTACTTCGTATGGTAACGATTATGGTGGTGCTATTGTGATTCTTATGTCGAAGAACATGATGAATAAGGATTTTTAGATGTTAGAACACTTCGGATTTTGTCATTTTATGGATCATGAACGTGAATTCGAATAATTCGTGTTCTTGAAGAACTATTGAATTATATGTCATGATTGTTATGAAATCCTTAATATCGATATGAGTTGATCATTGACATGATGGAAGTGTTAGACGATGCTTGAAATGCATGCCACTGCACAGCATTAGCGCACGCTAAGCTTACTGGCTAGCGCACGCTAACGGGAGCAACTTAGTGCACACTACGTTATGCGTTTAACGTGTGCTAAATAGGCAGTCAGTGCAGTATTTTCGTGTTGTGATTATGAATTCGTGATGGTTTGATTTGGTTTGTTCAGACGGCGTTTATTCAAGGTTTTTGTTGAACCGTTGAGTTCGATTAGTTGGTTTTGCCGGTTGTTGATTATTATCGGATGTGTTGTCATTTGATTATTGCATTAGGTTGCGATAATTGATCGTGGATTACGACCGTTGTGTTGCTTTGGATCGGGGCTGAGGAGCTCGTAGACAAAGGCAATGTGTTCGGTAGCAACTTCGTGGTATCGGTATCGAGGCAAGTTATTACTTGCTCAGTTATAATATGTAATGAATGGTTTCAGTTTCATTTCGTTTATAATGCATATAGCAATGATTATATGTTGTCATTCCGATTCTGGGAGTTAAATCATAAGGTTTAAGATTCATTTCGGTTATTGGAATTTTGGGTATCGAGGATACATTATGGTAAAGATGAGGATATGAGTATCTGTAGTCCATGGTACGTTTGGATTACCGAGCATTGCAGATACTCGTCGGTGATGGTTTGATATCGAGATTTCTCCCGAAGGGATCGGGGCAAGTATCTTATATCGATTCAGTTAGAGTTAGTGATTTGATCATGCATATTGTCATTCATGTTGTCGAACATGAGATCGTCTTAATTGATTTGCCATATTGTCGTTCATGTTGCGTTGTTCATGTTGATGAACATATTGTTTTGCATATGTGTATGCATATTGTGTTGTTTATGTTGTGTTGATCCGATGGGATCGCGCGATCTATGCTGAGGGCGTTGGATCGGATGTACACCTCGTGTTGGTCCGACGGGATCATCTTGGGATCTATGCTGAGGGCGCTGGATCATTGGACGGGTTTTTCCACCTCGTGTTGGTCCGATGGGATCATCTTGGGATCTATGCTGAGGGCGCTGGATCATTGGATTACCCAGTGTCGTGTTGATGGAATCATGTGGATTCGCATCGTTGGTTTTATATATGTTATTATTGTGCATATGTATATTGTTGGTTATCCACCTCGTGTTGATCTGGTAGGATCATCTTGGGATCTATGCTGAAGGCGCTGGATCATGGGATTTCCATTGAGTATACATAGTTGTTATTGTTTTTGAGCATATTGACGTTGTCATATGAGTATGCATTTGTAGGTCTTGTGTTAGGACCTTGTCCGTATTGCATTGATCTGATCTCGGATTAGACTGATATGATTATCGTGGCACATCATATCTCGAGGTATGTTCCGTATTTCCTTTGGTCTTTGTCTTTGATGGACAATCAGTTATCGTCTTGGGATTTGATGATGTTATTCGATGGATCGTATTGGTCAGAAATGGTAGATTTCCGTATCGTGAGTTGGTGATGATAGTTTGAGAATCTTGAGTATTGTTTGAGATACAATACAGATATTATGATCGAGTTTATTGGTTAATCGAGTACGAGATGTGAAATGTGATAATGGTTATTCTGATGAGAATTACTTGAGTAAGTAAAGTTATGGCGGTAAGATTACGTTGGTCGTATTCTTATGTTGTATTCTCATTGGTATGTAATTATTAATGTTTTGTGACGGTTATCATTGTTGGATATTATGGCTGACCCCGTCGTGGATTTCTTTTTAGGTTCTTGGAGTATCGAACTTGTAGCGGTCGTGAAGAGATGAGCTTCCCGGAAGATACTGGCTAGGACATGTTTTGTGCATTGAGTTTCTTGATTGGTTCTTGTATTCCGCTGCCAGAGTATCTTTATGGTTGGTCTTTTTCCGCTGCATGAGTATTTTGAAATGACCTTTTGGTATCTGGTAACTGAGGTGGCTTTGGAATATTTTTCTAAACTGTTGAGTTCTGGCATTTCAGGCCTTGACCTTTCAAACGAGATTTTACGATGGTTTTGATAAACAAATTTTATATGGTCTTCAAATGTTTTAAAGATAGTACCGTCGTTGGCCTCTTGGGCGTTTGTATAATGTTTACGAAAATTTTCTTTAGCCTTGTGGGTTCCATCTCGGGGCCCACGGCGCTATAATATTTCTGGTCAAATCTGGGGGTGTTACAGGCAGCACCGGTGACTGACATAGCCATGCTTCTTCTCAATATGGCGCCGACCTTGGTGTTGCGGCTGTTATGCAACAAATGGTGAACCAAATGGCGGCGATAGCTCAGGCGTTTCAGAATCCGGCCCATGCTGCTCGGGACGGAGCTGACCGTTGGCTTCAGGATGTCATCAAGATGCATCCTCCTCAGTTTACGGGAGCCTCGGACCCGATTGGCTGGGAGGGATGGATCAAGGAGATATCCAAAGTCTTTGTTGCCACCAACTGTCCTCAGGACCGCAAAGTCCCTATTGCCCATTATTTTCTCACTGGGGACGCTACTGATTGGTGGGAGGCCGTTGGGCCTAAGGATCACGTTGCTTCGTGGGCAGAATTCGAGGACCTGATGGAGACCGAGTATTGCCCGTGGCTGATTAGGCAGGCTCGAGTCCATGCCTTCTATGATGCCCAATCGCGGGATATTCCTGTCTATCAAGCTATTGCCGATTTCAACAAGGAGTTGGTCTACGTGAAGACCCAAGTTGTCGAGGAGAGCGACAAAATATTTCACTTTTCGAGACGGATGAAACTGTCAATTCGGGACTATATGTCTGGACTCGTCTGCACCACTTTAAAGGATTATCAGAGTAGGGATCTTGCGTATGATATGTCGGTGACGGCCAATGAAGTGGCTCGTGAGAGCACGAAGCAGAAGTCCATCGGAAATTTTTCTGGTCACAAGGGCGGAGGCAGCAGAAATCTCAGTCTGCGAATGTTCTTGCGAGCGGTTCGGCTCATTTTTCTGGGAGTTCTCGAGGTGCTGCTAGAACCTCCATTCGTGAACTCATATGCTTTAACTGTGGCTTATTGGGTCATATGAACCGGGAGTGTCCTCGTACGCAGTTGACTTGTCATACTTGTGGTCAGACAGGCCACACGGCTTCATTTTGTGAACAGATCAGACAGATCCGCAGTACCCGTTCTTCTCATCCAGCACCTAGAGAGCCGAGTGTGAACCAGGGCTCGTTTGCTCCGCAGTCTCCACCGAGTGCCAGCCGAGGGAGAGGTAGGGGTTATAACGTTAGCCTGCTAGAGAGGGAGCTTCCAGTTTCGGCTCCACCCCTCCACGTATTTATGAGATGAGTAGGGCCGATTGTAATACCCGGTTGTAATTCATTCAATATCATTCAGTAATTATCAGTAAGTAATTGCCACTCGGTAATTTTTTTCACTCATTAATAATCACTCATCATTCATGATTCATTCATTTGTATTCTTCGTTTGTGTAATTTAGCCGTGTATCAGTTACCGATCGTCATTCATCTCCGTTTGAGAATTGAGACGAGAGTATTATCATAATCATCGTGATTGGTAGTCCTGTGTTGGAAGTATCACCTATTTCATGATAGTGGACTTAATTACATTCATACGAGTATTGTATGTCGGATCATTCACCTTTTGTAACGAGAAGACGGAGTTGTCGGATTTTTGTCACGTCCAGCAGTGAGTTACAGCCGTAACTAATCAGGCATTATGGCCGTAACATGCTTTCGTTGGCTTAAGGTTGTTTTGGCCGAAGGTGAGATACGGCCGTAAGGAAGGACAGGCTACGTCCGTATCATGCGTTCGCCAGTTTAGAGATTTTAGATGAGGCCAACTTACGGCCGTAAGATCTTCTAGGTACGGTCGTAAAGATGGAAGTTACGGCTGTAAATGAGTTCTTGTTACGGCCGTAAGCCGAGCAGTTTGGAAATAATGTTTTTCTGACGAGGCAAAGTTACGCCCATAAGGATGGCTTTGTTACGGCCGTAAGGCCGTTGACCTTGGAAGTTACGGCCGTAAGAGAGGTGAGTTATGGCCGTAACTCGGAGCTGTATTTAAAGGACTGAACGGGATTTTTATGCTCATTTCACCACTTCTTCATCTTGGTTCCGTGAGAGAGAGTTGGAGGGAGAGATTTTTCATCATCAAACACTTGTGTGTTCGCATTTCATCATCTTCATTCGTTTGTGAAGCTTGGATAGTCGATTTAACACGTGTTCATCGGATCAAAGTGTTTGGATCTTCAAAGGTAAATTCTTTAACATCTTGGATTTCGATTTTGTGTTGAGATATGATGTTTTGGACGTTATAATCATGTTGTATGAAGAGATATACATATGATTATGAGTTTGTATGAATATTCATTGGATTATTGAAGGATTATTTAAGACCACTTTGAATATTGAGTTGGATTTAGGGGTTTTCGATTAGTTGTTGTTGAAATAACGAATTGGATATTCATATTGGATTATTGATTGTATTGAAGATGTTTTGTTGGTTTGAAACACTCCTTGGGGATTTGATATTGGTATAATTAAGGGTTGGTTGTAAACAATCGAAGATTGGTTACAACGTGTTTGATATAATGCCCCAATGAACTTGGTTTAGTCGTATCGACATTTTGAGTTAGCTATAATCGTGATTGGTTCATTTATTGAGCGGATTGTTGGTAATTATGTTATTCAAGGTTGTTCGAGCAACCAACATCTCATTGTAGGAGGTTTGTTCGAGGAAGGACATTCTTCACCGGTATTGTGTAAGTTAATTCTTACTCGGTTAAAAGGATATTCGTTCCTTTCGTTGTTGTTCAGTCATAATCATAATTCATTCATAATGTATTAACCGTATTGAGATTTGTAATTGTCGAATAATCATTTCATTCACGAGGAACGACGGTTCCAATCATTTCATTGAGCTATCATTCACTTCACTATTATTTCATCTCGGTGAGTCATTCTTGACCTTGTCGGATTATTATTCATTAATATTCATCAAGGTCATTCTCTTTCATATGACCCTCTGGGTTCGTATTGCGTGGCCGGGTGGTGATGTGTGGAATTTTTAGTCGGGCATATGATGGTCACGTGTTCGGGTTCACCGACATAATGGACTGTGCACACGGTAACGTACCTATGCGAGACTATTAGGTACAAGGGCGGGTGTGTCCGGACACTCGTCTTGTGCACGTGCACATACCGTTACGGGCGTACTACGATGCCCCTCTCCACCTTAATTTCATAATTAAGATATATCATGATTGTGTATATTCAACTCTTGAGGATTGTTGTTCTGTGTAACTGACCCTGTTTGGGGATGTTGTTTTCAGGTCATGGCAAGGCTAAAGCACGAGAAGAGAATGTTGACGGCTAGGAGTCCCAGTGATACTAGTAGGGGGCCCCAGACTTTTTCAGTCATTCGTGTTTTTCATTTTATTTCCGCTGCAGACTTTTGTTTGAATACTCATTTTTATTCAGTGTTGTATATTTTATCTCCATATAAAATATACCTGTATTCTGTATTATCTTGGGTGTATTGTAATGAAACTCCTCATCGGAGTAATTGATGATATAATGTGGTTCGGTACTACAATTATATTATTTAAGTCAGTAATTTTCATTCGCCTAGTGGGTCCCAGTCGGGGGTCCACGGCACTATAATAGTCGCCTAGTTTGGGGTGTTACAGAGTTGGTATCGGAGCATGGTTTTGAATACTACCTTCCGAGTCATGTCTCATTTGAAATCATCGTCATCAGACTAGTATCATTGGACTTTCGCATCACGTGTGACCTGTGCAAATGCCGAGCCCCTCAGACCGAAAGAACTGTAAGATTTCTAATGCCATGGTATAATTTCTGGCAATAAGAATCACTCATTCAGCATTGAACAATCAACAATCCTCATCATCATTCATTTTGATCATGTCTATCATGTTAACTCATTAATCACTCAATTCATTTCACTGTTCAATTGTTGATCTTGAGGATCGTATCATTAATCTTGTTAACTTGTTCAAGATAATCATTTCAAGAATTTCATCAGATAATCATATCACCTCAGTTGATCATTCATGTAATCATTGTGTTGGAGCGCGAATGCTCATTGTCATCATTTCATAACGTAATCATAATGCGGTACTCATGCGAGATATATAATCATCATGTGACTCCCTACCTCAGTATGGAGAGAGCTATCAGAGGACGCAGGGGAAGAGGCCGTGGTGCGGGCCGAAACCCGAAAGCTTGTGTATATAGACGTGCAAACGTGAGGATTAACGTCAATTCATCAAACAGGATGTTGCCACTCATTCATTGGGAAATGATCATACACCGTCAGGAAGTCATAATCGGGTCACAGCTCAATCGATAGGTCTTCAGGTCGATCCCCTCATTTTTATGCAAGGCATGATGGCCCAGATGCAATTGCTTAATCATCATTGCGCCACTCTGGCCGAATTAATCAAGAAATCTCTTACTTATGAGCTTACTGCTAAGGAAATTGCTAAGCAACAACCTTCATCTGATAGCAAGAAATCAACGAAGCGTAATCAGTTCGAAGCGGTCAGTCAACCTTCAAGAAGCCTCGTGTGGGCTCTACTTTTTCTGAGCGACCTCATACGGCGCATAAGCCCGCAGAATCTCAGTCCCAAGCGGCCAGTTCGGCCATCACCTGTTTCAACTGTGGAGCGCCGGGTCATTTCAACACTAGGTGTTCGAGGCAGACTATCACCTGTTTCAACTGTGGGATTGCTGGGCATAATGCCCGTTTTTGCCGAAGGGACTCCAAACCTACTCCGGCGTCATCTCAGGCCCCGAAGCAGTCAGCTATTCATAATCAGGCCACTCAGTCCGCGTCGTTCAAGACGACGGGATCAAACAAAGGTGGAGCCAAAAGCTATCAGACGGGAGCGTCCGTTCGGGGGCCGGAAAGCCCAAAATTTATGAGATGAAGAAGACCCGGATGATCTCAGGTACACTCGAAATTCTATATCAATCTGTGTGTACCCTTTTTGATACTGGTGCATCGCATTCATTCATTTCCGAGTCATGTTTGAGTAGACTACATTTGGGTAGTGCTACTAGTTGTGAGTCTTATGTCATTGGTCTACCTGATGGCAGACGAATTATCGGAAATCGTGAGATTAAGAATTGTCCGAATTAAGCTTAATGACCGCGATTGGTTGGCGGACCTAATCGTGGTGGATTTACCTAAGGACGATGTAATATTGGGTATTAATTGGATGGATCGTCATGATGCCATCCTCAGCGTTCGTAAGAGTATGGTCACTATCATTTCAGACGATGGAGTCGAGTGTGTATTTCAGGGAGAAAATCCCAGTTGTTCCGGAAGAATCATTAATATGATGAAAGCAGTGAAATTACTCAATCAGGGTTGTTCAATCATTCATTGTATCATTGTCATCGATTGGCCGTTCTAAGGCAATCGAGGTGTTCAATCATTCATTATATCACTGTCGTCGATTGGCCATTCTAAGGCAATCGAGGTGTTCAATCATTCATGGTATCATTGTTATCGATTGACGATGTATTCCCGGACGATCTACCTGGTTTGCCTCCACCGAGGGATGTGGAATTCACGATAGAGTTGGAGCCTGGTACGTCCCCATTATCGAAGGCACTGTATCGGATGGCCCCGACCGAAATGCAGGAACTAAAGAATCAATTGGAGGATTTGACCGAGAAGGGTTATATTTGACCGAGTGCGTCCCCGTGGGGAGCACCAGTGTTATTTGTCAAGAAGAAGGACGGTTCTTTTCAGTTGTGTATCTATGATCTCTTAGATCAACTTTAGGGAGCTTCAGTATTTTCCAAGATCGACTTAAGATCCAGATATCATCAGTTGCGAATTCGAGATTCGGATATCGCAAGGACGGCGTTTCGAACACGCTATGGTCATTATGAGTTTGTTGTAATGCCATTTGGATTAACTAATGCACCTGCGGTGTTCATGGAGTTAATGAATCGAGTTTTCATCAACTATTTAGATCAGTTCGTGGTTGTCTTCATAGATGACATTTTTGATTTATTCTCATGACCAAGAGGAGCACAAAGTTCACCTTCATCGGGTTCTTGACGTTTTGATACGCGAGCAACTCTATGGAAAGTTTTCCCAATGTGAATTCTGGATGTCCAAGGTGACATTTCTCGGACATGTAATTTCATCAGACGGTGTACGTGTCGACCCTCAGAAGACGGAGGCTATCCGAGATTGGCAACCTCCGAAGAATGTTAGGGAAATCCAAAGTTTTCTCGGATTAGATGGTTATTATCGGCGATTTGTGGAAGGATTTTCCAAAATCGCTTAACCCATGACGAACCTTTTGCGGAAGGATAAGAAGTACACGTGGTCCGACGCGTGTCAGCGGAGTTTTGAGGAACTCAAGAGTCGTTTAATTTCAGCACCTGTCCTTTCCTTGCCACAAGGGATGGAAGGATTTATGGTTTATAGTGGTGTGTGCGGACACGATCTTGGATGTGTATTAATGCAGAATGGGAAAGTTATTGCCTATGCTTCACATCAATTGAGACCCTACGAGGTCAATTATCCGACCCACGACCTGGAGCTATCAGCCGTGGTGTTCGCATTGAAGATTTGGCATCATTATCTTTATGGCGTTATATGTCAGATATTCACCGATCATAAGAGTTTGAAGTATATATTTACTCAGAAGGAGTTAAATATGCGACAGAGGCGATGGTTGGAACTAATCAAAGATTATGGTATCGAGATCCTGTACCATCCGGGTAAGGCGAACGTGGTTGCCGATGCCTTGAGTCGTAAGTCCGTTCAGGAGCAAATGCTTGCTCGTTTAACAATTCAGAAGGAGCTTCAACATGAATTCCTTAGACCCGAGATCGAGGTCTGGTTACAGCGAGTGCAAGGGCAACTTTGCATGTTGGAGATTTCATCGCCACTTGAGAAGCCAATCGGAGTGAATCAGGGTTCAGACCCATTTTTGTTGCGCATCCGAGAGGATGTGACTCAGGGGAAAGCCCCTGGATTTGTGGTCCACGAGGATGGACTTTTGCAATTTAAGAATCGATTATGCGTACCAGCGAATGACGAGTTGAAAAACTCGATTTTGAGAGAAGCTCATGCTACCCCTTATTCCATTCATCCGGGGTCTAGCAAGATGTACAAGGACTTGAAACAAAATTACTGGTGGAGTAATATGAAGTGAGAAGTCGCAGAATTTGTTTCGAGATGTTTAACCTGTCAGCAAGTCAAGATAGAACATCAGCGACCGGCGGGTATGCTGAAACCTCTCCCTATTCCAGAGTGGAAGTGGGAAGATATTTCTATGGACTTCATCATGAGTTTGCCGACGAGTCGTCGTGACATGAATACAGTTTGGGTAATTTTGGACCATTTAACTAAGTCAGCTCATTTCCTTGAGATCAAGGATACGTGGGGTCCCGAGAGACTTGCCCAGTTGTTCATCAAAGAGGTAGTGAGATTGCACGGTACTCCTAAGAGTATCGTCTCTGATCGTGACGGGCATTTCGTGTCACATTTTTGGAAATCAGTTCATCGTCCCATGGGAACTCAGCTTAATTTCAGCACATCTTTTCATCCTCAGTCCGATGGACAATCAGAGAGAACTATTTAGACATTGGAGGACATGTTGAGGGCATGTGTCCTCGATTGGAAAGACGAGTGGGAATCCCAACTAATGTTGATTGAGTTCACGTACAATAACATTTGGCATGCTTCGATTAAGATGGCATCTTACGAGGCCTTGTACGGTCGTCTTTGTCGATCTCCCTTGTGTTGGGATGACTTATCAGAATTGTTGTGTCGAGATTTATACATCTCAACAGGCGATCGGCACAGAGACCGGGCAACCGAGCCAGAGCCAAATAGACCAAGGCATATTGGCCGATCGAAGGTCCCAGGTCAAGCCCAAGTGCCGAGCGATCGACATCCAAGGCGATCGTCTCTTGGCACCTGGCGATCGACTCTGGTGCCCGGCCAATGACGACCGCCTCTTGCCAAGCGAAACCAGCATGTCTAGTCGGCGAAAGATGAAGCTCGGGAAAAGACCCACATACAGATCCGGAAAAGGCGCCGCAGGACATGGATCGTTGACCACAGCCTGTCACCAATCTCACCTACCGACAGACCCGCCGAAAGGTGTAAGTGGGACCTCCCGTGACAGCAACTCAGGACGCGTGCGGACTTTTCATTGGACCGCACAACTGGCAGCCAGCCCATATCGCGGACTTTAAGGCAACCAGCCCATGGGCTAAAAGACGATCGCCCTTTATTATATTACAAGGAAGGCGATCGCCCGTCAGAAAAGGGCATCTCAGCTCCTATAAATAAAAGGCTTCCTACACTTGGAAATCTCTCTGGCTTTTCTGGCAGCTATCTCTCGGCTTTCCTCTCTCGATACCTCTTAACCCATAAGACGGTCGGCAGAAACGAGAACACACTGAGCTTCGCTCAAGAGCTAGATAACTAGGATCTTTTACACTCATTGTAATCGCATTCTTACATTAATATTTGTACTCAAACGTATTCGTATTAATAACATCTCGCGAGAGCATTCAAGCCCGAGCCTAATAAACTCGGAAAATCTTGTGTTATTTCCATTCCCACGGACATGCTCCCGCAACCTTGTTTGTTGTCCATCCATTCTAGCAATATCTATCTCCGGATAATATTTTGGGCAACAACAATTGGCGCTAGAGGAAGGGGATCTAAACTTTCATTTTTATTCCTACCGTCTCGAAGAACACTCACTGTTCTCCGGGGCATATACTTGAAGAGACACTCACTGCTCTTCAAAGAAAGCTTCCAGAATCATGGCTTCTGCCTCCACATCGAAGAAAGTCGCTGGCCGATCCGCCGGATGCCTCATTCCGTCTCAATCCGAGCCCCAGCCTATGGCGGAGGGTAGCCGCGGTGACCTGAGACTCTCGATCCCACCCCCGAGGGACGGCCCAAGCCTCTCGCTCGATCAGTTCCAAACCACGGAACGGATTGAAGAGGCCATTGCCATCCTACGGGAGCGACGGAGAGCATTCGACGCACCCGCTATAACCCCCTCGGCCATCCGCCGCGTGAGTAAACGGAAGTTCAAGGGGTTACTGGACGAGCGATCGCCAGGAGGCCCCGATTCGCAAGAAAAGGCGCTCGCAAGGCGGGACACCTCTGTCTTCAGCCGCCTAGGAAGCGACCCATCGTGGCGACCGGGGCATTCTGGTCCCAGCCATGAGACGACGGAGCCCGAATCCGTCACCAGGAGTTCGGCGTACCCAACTCCCAGAGGGCAGGCCAACCATGTGGCTCCTCTCCGAAGAACCGACATCGGCGATGACGACCTCATCGCCTACCGCGGAGCCAGGAGATCGGTACACGATCGCCTCAGCACCCGCTCCGAGAGCCGAACCGCGAGCGACCAAGCTACTACGATGGCCGCGATGAAACGCCAGCTCGACGACATGAAGGCGCTCCTAGAAACTGGGGCAGGCGCCAATAGCAAGACCGCCAGGCCGAGCGAGCCACTCGCGGTCCACATCGAGCTCTCCCCCGTGCAGCGTAGGATCGCTCCTCCGCAAACACCTTTGTATGAGGGAAGGACGGACCCCGAGACTCACCTGAGAAAGTTCCGGATCTACATGACTGGATGTGGGGCATCAGACGCAACCAGATGCCGAATGTTCCCGCTAACATTGGGCAACCTGGCCCATAGATGGTACGTCTCATTACCGCCGCGATCCATCCGTTCCTTTGAACAACTGGCGAACGACTTCATGTCGTACTTCACCGCTAAGGTCGCTCGACCAGAAGGTCCCCACCGCATGATGAAAATCAGGCAAGGGGAAGACGAGTCTGATGCAGACTACATCGACCGGGTGGATGAGATAATCCACAACGGCGAGCCCGTAAGCGACGAGATCGCCCTATACTTGGTCCTAGAGGGATTCGATGGTCTTTCGCCTATATTCAGGCACCTTACGAAGGACATCCCCCCAACCTACGCGATCTTCCGCACTAAGGCCGCAGACTTTTTGACCAGGCAAATGTTACTTTTCCACCTATGAGCAACGCGATCGGTGTCAGAACGACGATCTTCAGTCTTCCAACCTGATCGCCAGAATCAAGCAACATCTCCAAAATAGAGGACTCGCTCGCCATCTACAGTTCATCATCTAACATGATGGACTAAGGCACGAGATCGCCTCCACCGCACAACGTATACCGTCGAGGGTCGACATCTAACATGACGATCCGAGGTAGAAAAGTGCAGCCATGGTCCTGGTGGTCGATGGAACCGACTGCTTCGGCCATGCAAGGTTCCTTTGGGTTGCGATCTCTCGCCCTTCATTTAAATACGAGGCGGGCGTAGCCGAAGGACCCTCAAATAAATCAGTGGACACCCTCACCCGCCCTCAAAGGTTCATCATGTAACTTGGTGGACCCGGACAATGCGACGCGTCCCTACCCCTGTCACAACGTATACCATCAAGGATTGCCATCTAACATGACGATCCGAGGTAGAAAAGTGCTAACAAGCCGCCGACATGGAGTCGATTAATCCAACGACGCCCCGTGCAAGGACTCCTCCAGACCAAGACTGCACGCCCTTCGTTTAAATACGAGGCGAGGCGCAGCCTAACGGAGGACCCTCACAATAAAATGAGTCACAAGACAAACCTACAGTTGGAATGTCGCTCGCGCACAAGACACGGTCATGGAGGTCGGTCCATCGAACTCCGCAACTGTGCACGGTTTCTCAACGACAAAACAATCAGCTTTCCACGAGGGATCGGCAAATTTGAAAATTGCAGGTACAAGACCGAAGATATCTCGCCAATCGATCAGATCACCCGAAGTCCGAGACCAAAGTCCGCCCAATGTATCGCCCGTCTTTATCCTCAACGATCGCCAGTAGAACCACCTCGCCCCATGTCTTCAACATCGGAGCAAGCTGGGGGGCAATTATTGTGTCGAGATTTATACATCTCAATCGGCGATCGGCACAGAGACCGGGCGACCGAGCCAGAGCCAAATAGACCAAGGCATATTGGCCGATCGAAGGTCCCAAGTCAAGCCCAAGTGCCGAGCGATCGATATCCAAGACGATCGTATCTTGGCACCTGGCGATCGACTCTGGTGCCCGACCAATGACGACCGCCTCTTATCAAGCGAAACCAGCATGTCTAGTCGGCGAAAGACGAAGCTCGGGCAGAGACCCACAGGAAGATCCAGAAAAGGCGCCGCAGGACATGGATCGTTGACCACAGCCTGTCACCAATCTCACCTACCGACAGACCCGCCGAAAGGTGTAAGTGGGACCTCCCGTGATAGCAACTCAGGATGCGTGCGGACTTTTCATTGGACCACACAACTGGCAGCCAGCCTATGTCGCGGACTTTAAGGCAACCAGCCCATGGGCTAAAAGACGATCGCCCCTTATTATATTACAAGGAAGGCGATCGCCCGTCAGAAAAGGGCATCTCAGCTCCTATAAATAGAAGGCTTCCTACACTTGGAAATCTCTCTGGCTTTTCTTATGGCCTGGCTTTTCTGGCAGCTATCTCTCGGCTTTCCTCTCTCGAGACCTCTTAACCTATAAGACGTTCGGCAGAAACGAGAACACACAGAGCTTCGCTCAAGAGCTAGATAACTAGGATCTTTTACACTCATTGTAATCGCATTCTTACATTAATATTTGTACTCAAACGTATTCGTATTAATAACATCTCTCGAGAGCATTCAAGCCCGGGCCTAACAAACCCGGCAAATCTTGTGTTATTTCCATTCCCACGGACGTGCTCCCGTAACCTTGTTTGTTGTCCATCTATTCTAGCAATATCTATCTCCGGATAATATTTTGGGCAACAACAAGAATCAATCGGCACCGAGCCCGATATGATTATAGCCGCCCGTGAGAAGGTAACTTTGATCAGGAGTCGTTTGTTGACCGCTCAGAGTCGACAAAAATCATATGCAGATAATCGTCGTCGACCATTAGAGTTCGAGGCAGGTGACCACGTTTTGGTCAAGGTATCCCCGAGTCGAGGTATCTTCCGTTTCGAGAAGCGGGGAGAGTTGAGTCCGAGATTCATTGGACCGTTTGAGATTTGGATCGAGTAGGCAATCTATCTTATCGATTGGCTTTACCTTCGGCATTGAGCCGAATTCATAATGTCTTTCACGTCTCACAGTTGCGGAATTATGTTGCCGACCCGAGTCATATACTTCAGTTTGATGAAATCGAGATCGCGGATGATCATTCGTATGAGGAGCATCCTATACGAGTCTTAGATCGGCGAATCAAACAGTTGAGGAACAAGATGATTCATTTGGTTAAAATTCAGTGGTCTAGACACGGAGTCGAAGACGCTACTTGGGAAACGAGGATAGTATGCGGGAGAGTTATCCTGAGTTGTTTGACCCTTAGTTTTGAGGACGAAACTCTTTTAAGGGGGGAGTATGTAATACCCGATTGTAATTTCACTCATTAATAATCACCCATCATTCATGATTCATTCATTTGTATTCTTCGTTTGTGTAATTTAGCCATGTGTCAGTTACCGATCGTCATTCATCTCCGTTTGAGAATCGAGACGGGAGTATTATCATAATCATCGTGATTGGTAGTCCTGTGTTGGAAGTATCACCTATTTCATGTTAGTGGACTTAATTACATTCATACGAGTATTGTATGTCGGATCATTCACCTTTTGTAATGAGAAGACGGAGTTGTCGAATTTTTGTCACTTCCAGCAGTGAGTTACGGCCGTAACTAATCTGGCATTACAGTCGTAACTAATCAGGCATTACGGCCGTAACATGCTTTCGTTGGCTTAAGGTTGTTTTGGCCGAAGGTGAGATACGGCCGTAAGGAAGGACAGGCTACGACCGTATCATGCGCTCGTCAGTTTAGAGATTTTGGACGAGGCCAACTTACGGTCGTAAGATCTTCTAGGTACGGTCGTAAAGATGGAAGTTATGGCCGTAAATGAGGTCTTGTTACGCCCGTAAGCCGAGCAGTTTGGAAATAATGTTTTTCTGACGAGGCTAAGTTACGCCCGTAAGGAGGGATTTGTTATGGCCGTAATGCCGTTGACCTTGGAAGTTACGGTCGTAAGAGAGGTGAGTTACGGCCGTAACTCAGAGCTGTATTTAAAGGACTGAACGGGATTTTTATGCTCATTTCACCACTTCTTCATCTTGGTTCCGAGAGAGAGAGTTGGAGGGAGAGACTTTTCATCATCAAACACTTGTGTATTTGGATTTCATCATCTTCATTCGTTTGCGAAGCGTGGATAGTCGATTTAACACGTGTTTATCGGATCAAAGTGTTTGGATCTTCAAAGGTAAATTCTTCAACATCTTGGATTTCGATTTTGTGTTGAGATATGGTGTTTTGGACGTTATAATCATGTTGTATGAAGAGATATACATATGATTATGAGTTTGTATGAATATTCATTGGATTATTGAAGGATTATTTAAGAACACTTTGAATATTGAGTTGGATTTAGGGGTTTTCGATTAGTTGTTGTTGAAATCATGAATTGGATATTCATATTGGATTATTGATTGTATTGAAGATGTTTTGTTGGTTTGAAACACTCCTTGGGGATTTGATATTGGTATAATTAAGGGTTGGTTGTAAACAATTGAAGATTGGTTACAACGTATTTGATATAATGCCCCAATGAACTTGGTTTAGTCGTATCGACATTTTGAGTTAGTTATAATCGTGATTGGTTCATTTATTGAGCGGATTGTTGGTAATTGTGTTATTCAAGGTTGTTCGAGCGACCGACATCTCATTGTAGGACGTTTGTTCGAGGAAGGACATTCTTCACTGGTATTGTGTAAGTTAATTCTTACTCGGTTAAAAGGATATTCGTTCCTTTCGTTGTTGTTCAGTCATAATCATAATTCATTCATAATGTATTAACCGTATTGAGATTTGTAATTGTCGAATAATCATTTCATTCACGAGGAACGACGGTTCCAATCATTTCATTGAGCTATCATTCACTTCACTATTATTTCATTTCGGTGAGTCATTCTTGACCTTGTCCGATTATTATTCATTAATATTCATCAAGGTCATTCTCTTTCATATGACCCTCTGGGTTCGTATTGCGTGGCCGGGTGGTGATGTGTGGAATTTTTAGTCGGGCATATGATGGTCATGTGTTCGGGTTCACCGACACAATGGACTGTGCACACGGTAACGTACCTCCGTGAGAATAATTAGGTACAAAGGCGGGTGTGTCCGGACACTCGTCTTGTGCACGTGCATATACCATTACGGGCGTACTACGATGCCCCTCTTCAGCTTAATTTCATAATTAAGATATATTATGATTGTGTATATTCAACTCTTGAGGATTGTTGTTCTGTGTAACTGACCCCATTGGGGGATGTTGTTTTCAGGTCATGGCAAGGATAAAGCACGAGAAGAGAATGTTGACGGCGAGGAGTCCCAGTGATACTAGTAGGGGGCCCCAGTCTTTTTCAGTCATTCGTGTTCTTCATTTTATTTCCGCTGCAGACTTTTGTTTGAATACTCATTTTTATTCAGTGTTGTAATGAAACTCCTCATCGGAGTAATTGTAATGAAACTCCTCATCGGAGTAATTGATGATATAATGTGGTTCGGTACTACAATTATATTATTTAAGTCAGTAATTTTCATTCGCCTGGTGGGTCCCAGTCAGGGGTCCACGGCACTGTAATAGTCCTCTAGTTTGGGGTGTTATACCGATGATCCAGCGGCCACTGTGACGACAAGTACCGTTCACATCCATTCCCATCCTGTTAGTGTGCTTTTTGATTTGTGTGCTACGCATTCATTCATTTCTCTGGAGTGTGTGCGCCGTTTGAGTCTTGAATGTTTATCACCTTGCGAGCCTTTCATCGTTAAACTTCCTAGCGGTGATAGAATCGTTGGCGATCGAGAGGTCCGAGGACCAAGACTGTTCTGTGTTTATTTGTGAGAGGGCTTGGCTCTCTAATCTTATTGTTGTGGGTATTGAGGGTGATGATTTGATTATCGGGGATGATTGGCTCGAGCGGCATGGTGCAATCATGAACTACCGCACGTGGATCATCACCATGCTAGCCGAGGATGGCACCGAGCACTCTTTCACGGGGCGAAAGAGAAACCAGAAGTTCGTAATTAATGCCTTGAAGGCGATGAGACTCCTGCGATAGGGGTGTACTGGTTATTGGTGCTACGCCTTGAAGGCGGAGAGTGGTGGAGTCGGGCTTTCATCGATTTCAGTCATTAGTGAGTTCCCTGATGTTTTTCCTGATGAGTTACCAGGGTTGCCACCAGATCCTGAGGTCGAGTTCACTATAGAGTAAGATCCAGGTGCGGCTCCGATTTCGAAGGCGCCGTATTGCATGGCACCTTCAGAGATGGCCGAGATAAAGAAGCAGTTGAGTGAGCTTCTTGAGTCGGGGTATATTCGACTGAGCGCTTCGCCTTGGGGCGCACCAGTTTTGTTCGTTCGGAAAAAGGATGGTTCACTACGTTTGTGTATCGACTATCGCGAGCTAAAAAAGGTGACCATTAAGAACAAGTATCTTCTGCCGAGGATTGATGACTTGTTCGATCAGTTGCAAGGAGCTGCGGTATTCTCGAAGATTGACTTGAGATCGGGGTACTATCAGCTTCGGGTGAAGGAGTCCGACGTTCCGAGAATAGCTTTTCGGACGAGATACGGAGATTATGAGTTCGTAATTATGCCTTTTGGGTTAACTAATGCACCGGCCGTGTTCATGCAGTTATTGAACAAGGTCTTATCGAGTATTTGGATAAGTGTGTCTTCGTCTTCATTGACGATATCCTTATTTATTCGAGGAATGATGAGGAACACGCGTATCATTTGCGAGTAGTGTTAGACATTTTGAGGACCCAGCAACTCTATGCAAAGTTCTCAAAATGTGAGTTATGGCTGAAGGAAGTGATATTTCTAGGTCACGTGATTTCAGCCGAGGGAGTTCGTGTGGACCCACAGAAGGTTGAGGGAGTGTTGGATTGGGCACGACCTAAGAACGTGAAGGAGGTCCGTAGTTTCTTGGGCTTGGCTGGCTACTACCGTAGGTTCGTCGAGGGTTTCTCGAAACTAGCTCGGCCACTTACGCAGTTGCTCCAGAAGTCCGAGAAGTTCGTCTGGAATGACGAGCGACAGTCAGGTTTTGAGGAGCTGAAGAGACGTTTGACCTCAGCCCCGATTTTGGCGTTGCCATGTGGCAACGAGGGTTTTGCCGTTTATAGCGATGCTTCGGGTCAGGGTCTTGGGTGCATGTTGATGCAGCACGACAAGACTATTACATTTGCGTCGAGACAGTTGAGGCCGTATGAGCTTAACTACCCTACTCATGATTTAGAGTTAGCGGCAGTTATTTTTGCGCTCAAGATTTGGCGTCACTATCTTTTTGGCTTTGTATGTCATATTTTTACCGATCATAAAAGTCTGAAGTACATATTTACTCAGCGGGAGTTGAATATGAGGCAGAGGAGGTGGTTGGAATTGATTAAAGATTATGATCTCGAAATCCTTTATCATCCGGGCAAGGCGAACGTCGTGGCCGATGCCTTGAGTCGGAGACTGGTCTGGTTACGGACACTTGAGATCCTTACGTCTCAATCTGAGCTTCAGCGGGATTTGATTGAGTTAAGTGTTGAGATGTTGTTGCTGGGAGCCGTTGGGCAACTCTGTGCTTTAGAGATTTCGTCATCACTGATCGATGAAATTAAACTGAAGGAGCTGGAGGATCCGATTATTATCCAAATTTGAGAGAATGTTCTTAAAGGAAAGTATCCCGGGTTTGTGATTCATGAAAATAGTATACTGAGATTTCAGAGTCGACTGTGTGTACCGAACGACTCGGAGCTGAGGCATGTTATTTTGCGTGAGGCCCATGCTACGTATTACTCCGTTCATTCTGGTTCGAGTAAGAATTTCTGGTGGAATGACATGAAGGAAGGGGTCGCACAGTTTGTAGCGAGATGTTTGACTTGGCAGCAACTCAAAATCGAGCATCAGCCGGCCGGGTTATTGAAGTCACTTCCGGTTCCGGAATGGAAATGGGAAGATATATCGATGGACTTCATTACGAGTTTGCCGAGATCGAGATCAAGCATGAACATGGTTTAGGTGATTGTTGATCGTCTGACCAAGTCGGCACATTTTTTGGGCATCAAGGATACTTGGGGCCCGGAGAAGTTGGCTCGTGTGTTTATTGCGTAGATTGTGAGGCTTCACGGTACTCTGAAGTCTATTGTTTCGGATCAGGATGGCCGTTTTGTATCGCACTTTTGGCAGGCGGTGCATAAGGCATTGGGTACTCGTTTGCGTTTGAGTACCTCTTTTCATCCTCAGTCAGATGGACAGTCAGAGCGCACTATTCAGACGTTCGAGGATATGTTGCGTGCTTGTGCTCTCGACTGGAGCAGTGACTGGGAGGAGCATTTGTCGTTGATCGAATTCACGTACAACAATAGTTGGCACGCGTCAATTATGATGGCACTGTATGAGGCGCTTTATGGGCGGCGATGTCGATCGCCCATTTGTTGGAATGAGGCATCCGATTTGGTTAGGACCGAACCGGATATCGTTTTAGAGACGAGGCAGAAGGTGGAAGTGATTCGGGAACGGATGTTGACTGCTCAGAGTCGACAGAAGTCATATGCCGATGTCCAACGTCGACCTTTGGAATTCGAGGTGGGAGACCACATTTTGCTAAAGGTGTCACCGACGAGAGGAGTTTTACGTTTTGGGAATAAAGGGAAGTTGAGTCCTAGATTTATTGGACCTTTCGAGATTCTCGAGAGAGTCGGCGAATTGGCTTACCGTTTGGCATTGCCCCCAGCCTTGAGCCATGTTCATAGCGTTTTCCATGTTTCTCAACTGAGGAAGTATGTCCCGGATCCTAGTCATGTCATCGACTATGGTGAGATCGATATTGCCGAGGATATTACCTTCGAGGAGCGTCCATGAAGATTTTGGAGCACCGTGAGAAGCGATTGAGGCATAAGACCATTCCCTTGGTCAAAGTGCAGTGGTCGAGGCATGATGTCGAGGAGGCAACTTGGGAAACTGAGGATAACATGCGTGCTAGGTACCCCGAGTTGTTTGTTTCTTAAGTTTCGGGACTAAACTTATTTTTAGAGGGGTAGAATGTAATATCCACATTTTTCCTTTTTCCCGATATTCTCATTTTTGGTGTATTTTCATTTTTAGCAACTCACTTGTAACCGTATTGACATTTCGAGAATATTTAATATTGGTCTTCTTGTCGTTCGAGCTTGTTTCGGACTCGTTTTACTCGATTCGGTGTTTTATGTCATTTTCGTCGCTATTTCGTGTATTCTCGTAAATCGTCGTTCGGAACCGCCGTTTCGGGGTTGCCGAAGATCCATCTCATGTTATTATGCATCTTGTGAGCTTTTGTTTGGTGTTTCGACCGTGTATCGTACATTTCAGATGATTTGGGTTGTTTTGTAATTTTTCAAAGTTTTGGGATAATTACGGTTGTTGTTGTTTTTCGAACCTTCAGGTAGTCGAGGATATGTTTTCCTTCAACACTTAGGTTCGTCGCCTCGAATCCTTTACGTTTGTACCCTCGTGTTTTGTTCACCATTGTATTTCGATTTTTCGGTTCTTTCCTTGCCTGTTGGTAGCGGCTTGTACTCCTCAGGAAGGGACATTACGTATGCAATATGTTCTTACGTACGTAATGGTATGTAGGAAATTGGACAGGCGATCCTGCCCATTGCATTACGTACGTAAGATGGGAGGGCTTACATACGTTAACAAGCTAACGTACGTTAGCTACCTGTCGCTAACGTATGTAACTCGGCCTGGGTTTATATACCCAGGAGTTGACCGATTTCAGTCACTTTTCACTGCTCCTCCTCTTCCCTCCGACTCCAAGGCGATTTCTTGGCATTTCCAGGCAATTTGAAGCTTTGTAACTCCGAGCCATCATCTTTCTCGAGTTTTTGGAGTGTATTATCAACATCTGTTCTTCGTCTTTAATCCGAGGTAAACTCCTAGAACCTTGTTTTTTGGGAAACTTGGGGTTTCGAGTTTTCATCCGATTCGTTCTGTATGGTTGATTAATTCATGATGAATATGATTAATCTTGTTGATATTCTTGGTTTCCCTACAGATTCATGGTATATTTCGTAGTTGTTGCGTTTTCGAGAGGGTTTGGTTGTGGTCCGCCCTCGTTGCTATTTTTATACGAATATACATGAATCATAGGTGGGTTTTCGGGAGTGTTTCAATTCCGTATTCGTTTATAAATGGTTGTGATTGTATTCTTCGATTTGTTAGGTTCATGATTATCGGTTCCTAGCGTTTGTCGGTGATTTTCCTTTCCATTCGTTGCGTCATCAATTACTCCAGGCAAGTATTTTTGGAAACCTTTATGCTTAACATGAAATGGTGATGTATATTGTGTGTGCTTTTCTCACCTCGGGAGGGTCCGGCGGGGCCTCGAGGGAATCCAATGGTATAGCCCTGGATTCACGAGTTTGTTTCGCTAGCCAGCTCGGGAGGGTCCTTAGAGGCATCGAGCGGGATCAATGGTATAACCATGTTCCCAAGGCGATGCGTGTGCGTGATTTGTTTTACGATATGGCCAGCTCGGGAGGGTCCTTTGAGGCCTCGAGCGAGATCAATGGTATAGCCATGTTCCCAAGGCAAATTGATTGACTGTTTGTTTCCGGAAAAGACATGTCTGGTTTTTGTTTTGAAATGAATTTGGTGCATTGTACTACGAAATGTGTAAGCGGATGGTTTGCCTTGATTACTTGTACTAGCGTAATTGCTAACCCTTTGGGGACCCATTTTGGGGAAATTCTTGTTATGGATTTCAGGTTACGTTCAGGCGGACGAGCGGTATTTGGGACGATGCGAGGATCTTTGGTCGTGGTCGTTGACATGTGCATTTGAGTCCTTTTATTTCCGTTGTTCCCTTCAATATGGTTGTTGTCTACTTTATAAACTTATAAATTATACTCGCGAGTACTTAGGCTTTTCTCTTCGAATTGTGATTGTTATTCATTGAAGCTACTATAATTGTCGGTTGATGTTTATTACGCCGGTTGCTCCGGGCGTGTTGTTATTTTTTATATTGTTAATTTGCATTTCCTCGCTAACCGAGACGATCGAGTGGTATTTTCTTGTTTTAGCCTGGTGGGTCCCACGTAAGGGTCCACGACGCTGTAATATACTTCGAATATCTCGGGGTGTTACATCTATAAGTACCATAAAGTACTGAAATGGTCCACTTGATGGTGTAATAGGTCCACATATATCTCCTTGAATTCGTTCTAAAAATGATGGACATTCAATCACAACTTTCACATGCGAAGGCTTTGTTATTAATTTTCCTTGAACGCAAGCAACACAAGTAAAACCTTTGGACAATGGAACAATCTTGTTCTTTAAAGGATGCCCATTAGAATTTTCTATTATTCTTCGCATCATTGTAGACCCAGGATGACCTAAACGATCATGCCATGTAAGAAAGTTTGTTGGGTCTGTTGATTTTTGGTTCATCACCATGTGTGTCTCCACTGGATTGATAAAGGTATAATATAATCCAGATTTATATGACAGGAGTTTTTCAATCATTTGTTTCCTCCCAGAGACAATAGACGTGATCCATAGATATTCATCATCATTTTCATTTGTTGTCTCAATATTATAACCATTGTGGCGTATATCTTTGAAACTAAAAAGGTTTCTTTTTTATCGAGAGGAAAACATTGCATTCTCGATAAATAAATGTGTACCATTAGGTAACACTATGTTTGCTCTTCCGAAGCCTTCATTTAGATATGATGCACCCGATATTGTATTTACATTAGCTTTAGCTAATATGAGATGCGAAAAATATTCTTTATTTTTTAAAATTGTATGTGTTGTTGCGCTATCCGCCAGACACAATGATTCCTCATCTTTCATAGCATATAATGAGAGTTTACTGGCCATATTTCTTCACAAAATAAATATAAATGAAGATTAGAATAATATTCAAAACTTCTTATTCATGATAAAAGGAAATTACATAGAATGCATAGAGTAAAGCCAATCATTATAGAGTCCAAACATAAATATTCAATAAACAAAGTAAAGTTTTAATATATGGCCTAATTATTGTCATCACCAGATTTGGCCATCTCTTCATTCCCATCTTCAAAAAAATCACGAACTTCCATATGGGTGATGCCTGAAGGATCAACTGGATCTCCACCACCAAAGTGTGCTTCAAGATGGGCAATACCCAAGGGATCATTCTGTTCGGTGAAATTAGTTTCAACATTCTTCAAAGAAGCTTGATAAAGGTCAACAAGATGCTTGGAGGTACGACATGCACGTCTCCAATGACCTTTCATTCCACAACGATTACAAATACTTTCATCCTTTATAACCATCGTACTTCCCTCGGGTTTCTCCTCATTTTTTGTACACTTCTAGTGGTGAGGCTTTTTTTTAAAGTTGGAGAGGTTTTGTTAATTATGGCCTCGACTATGCCCAAAACCACGGCCACAACCACGGGCACGTACATGTCCACGTCCATATCCACGCCCACATTCATATTCATTACCAGTCACAACATTCACTTCAAGAAATTGTGTTGAACCTGTTGGACGTGCTTGATGATTTTTCATCAAAAGTTCATTATTTTGTTCAGCAAGAAGCAAGACATAAATCAGCTCAGAATAGTTTGTGAATCCACGTTCACGATATTGCTGCTGTAAAAGCATAATATTGGCATTGAAAGTGGAATATATTTTCTCCAACATGTCTTTATCGGTGATATCCTCCTTTATGGTGTCACCAAGACCCATAGCATTAAGATGGATCTCAGCATCCAAAATCCACGTCAAATAATTTTTACCGGTGAACTCAAGTGCGTAGTATAACACCCCCAATCCGCTCAGGGATATTACACGATGTAGAACCTTTCCTCAAGGATCTACAAGGCTGGTAACAACATCGAACAACTCAACAATGCCTTTAAGGCTAAAAATGACTCAGTAGACCGATTTGGTCTTTCAATAAAAACATACAACTCAATTGCAACACATGCCCGCACAGGGGTCAAAATACAACGAACTCCCGTACAACGGGAAAAAAAATACTGCAGTGGAAATAAGGTACAGCTGAACCAATACACAAGGTACGGTTCCACGTGTGATTAGTATCGATCATCTTTCATCGTTCTTCATGCCGACCCTGTGTTATGCTCCCGAAACCTGAATGCAAAAACAGACATCCACCCCCCGAAAACTCGGGGTTAGCAAAACTCCATTGTTTTGCTAGCGCAAGTATAAAATACGAAAACGAGCCATACATATCATACTCCAAAGACTTAGAAATCATAAACATACTTCCCGAGTTAAATCACTTTATCAAAATGGTTAAATCGACAGATAGGGGTAAACCCGATATACATCTTGTAAAAACACTTTACGATCTCGGGAGTTTTTGAAAACATTTGGGATATTAAGAATTCTCAAACCTTTCGAAAACATTTAGGGACACAGCCCAAAAGTCATTTTCCCAAAACAAAATTACGATAACAACACACGGGGTCTACGACCTGATCATACCATCACAACCTGTTTCCACAGATTATTTGCGTCCCGTGCTAGCAAGCCACGGACCTCAGATGCTCCCGTAGAACAAACCCGAGTGAATAACCCACAGGGAAACTATATCAATCACATGTCACCGTAACAACAGTCACGTGAATACAAGCACAGATACATTCATAACCAAACCACAACCATAAGTTATCCCGGCATCGCACTAACAAGCTACGAACCTCGGAGTCCCCGCAAGACATACCCGATGATAACCCCATCAGTTATCCCGGCATCGGGCTAACAAACCACGAACCTCGGAGTCCCCGCAAGACATACCCGGTGGATAACCCTACGGCCACGCCCGACCCATACTAGTAAGTATGGATCCCGAAGATTCAACAATCCTACCCGGAGGCACATCACATACAACAAGCACACAACAATAATCACTTATCAAGCCAAACAACATTAAGCATCACAACCTCCTTTCAAAGGAGTAACAACCAATATCGCCCATCACGTATTCGCCGAACAAACACACATAACAACACGTAATCCTCGGTAAATGATAACGGTTTAATACATTCACTAAATGTGATCACAACATCTTTCAACATACGAAACTAACACACATAATCCGAGAAACACATCCATTCACAAAGTATACGAATTATCGTTGAAAGACAATATTTATCGAGAACATACCGATCCTTTTTAACGCTCATTAAACATTTGGATTTCATATGAAAATCATTTATCAACAATTATGCCTATGAAACATGAAACGTATGGGCAAGATACTTGCCTCGAATAATCACAACGCGGAGAATCGACCGAAGTGAGGAGACTCGGACCGACTACGAACCCGCCGACTCCGCCGAACGACAACCCACAACAATAAACTACGAACGACAACAATAACAACGAAAATGAATTCCAAAGTACGATCCAAAGCCGCTGAATTCAAGTAACAAACGATGAAAGTTCAAGGGTTTCCCCCAAAACGGCCAAGAACACGATTCGTCCCGTTAAAACACGAAAACGGAATTGCAAACCGAAATATAGATATTCAATCCATAGGATATGTTTATAAACATCATTTAACAACAATCGATCCATCAAAAATGGATGGAAAACGAAATCAAGAACGAATCCCCCAAAAAGTCGATTCGAAGAAAATCAAGAAATATACCTTGATTCGACGAAGAACAATGTATTAAATGATGTTAAACACATGAATAATACTAAGATTAATAATACCCATCATGGATTAATCAACAATTTGGAACGAATCGGACAAAAACCCAAAAACCCCAAAATTTCCGAAAGATAGGGTTCTAGGAAACCTAACCTTGATTCGCTGGATCAAAGGATGATAACGGATGATTAATCAATGATATGAACTCAAGAACTTCGTGGATTGATTGATAAACAACATGGATTCGCCTCCTCCGAACCTCCAGTCGTGGACAGAAAAGAAAAGAAATGAAAACTGAGTGGAAATATGACTGCTCGGTCATATTTATAGAAGTAGGCATTAGCGTGCGTTAAGCTTTCCGGGTAACGTGCGCTAACGGGCAGCCTCGGCCGGGGCCCGCGCAACCCGACACTGCTGACAAACACCGCGACCGAGACACCGCCCGCCAGATGGCGTGCGGCTGGCGGACGCTAGCGCGCGCTTGACACGCGATACCCTGCTGGACCAAGCGCTCGGCAGTAACGTACGCTAGTCGGCCGGCAACGTGCGCTACACATGCCGATTAGCGCGCGCCACGACCGACAGTAGCGTGCGTTACCTGCCAATCCTTCCCGAGTCCAGTACTCCAGTAACCCCTCTGCCCAGCCCGATAGCGTACGCTGGCCGGTCAGCAGCGTGGGCTACACCTGCCGAGCTAGCGTGCGCAGCCTTTCGGCAGTAGCGTGCGCTACGCCGGTTCCTGCCGCGCCTGCCCGGCCAGTGCCCAGCACTTCCGACAGTGCCTGCCGCACATGTCCGGCCACTGCTCAGCCGTCATGATCCGACGAATCGATTTCCGAAAACGCACGGAACGAACACGACGAAATGCTCGCGGACAGAATCAACGATCCGAAATGAAAACGTAATGTAATAATTAATCATACGCGACCAAGAAAAGGGTCAAGACAACAAATACGAATGCGGATACCCACAACTTTGGGTAAATTACAAAATGGCCCAAAACGCCTGAAAATCACGATACGTGATCGAATAACCAAAACGAACTTCACAACACGTCTAACAAAGTTAAACGGACTTACGAAAACTCGAAACAGTAGTTTCGAACGAGATTCACAAGAATCGAACTCGAGTGCGGAAAAGTCGCTAAGAAACACGGAACTCAACAAAACAACACCGAAACGAACTCGGATGATAAAAAGTGCAGAATTAATCATTCTCAGAATGATGAAATGGTCCTAAGCGAGTAGTTAAAACGGACTCTCGCCAAAAATTTTTTTACTGGAAATCGAATTTGCAGATATTACATACTACCCCCTTAAAAGAAGTTTCATCCTGAAACTTAAAACAAGTAGGGAGAAGCAATATCCCGCCAGGAAAACTCAACGAGATACACAAGAAACGCATAACTTACGCCCAACAGCGAAACGTTATAAGAAACGCAAAGGAATATACGGCGTGAAAACACGCTCCACGACGACCAACACAACGCCACCGGTAGAAACATAGTAAGGCCAACAAGTGACAAACGTCATCAAATAGATAATACAATCAAGTCAATTATCCGAACAATCACAAAACACTAAGCACCGTGCACAGTCGAGAAAACAAAAAATAAACACAAAACGATCCACTTCGAATAAAAGAACTTAATCTCCGAAATTCGAAACAACCGGGTAAGGAAATAACATAATATACAACTGATAGACCACGCCCCTCAGGGACTCCTAGGAGTCGGTCTTAATTTCAGTGCTCAAATCCGTGCCTCGGAAGGCTCGGTGACCAACTCGCAAAACTGAACCCGGTGTCCCTCAAGCCCGCACTTGTAACACGTTACTGGCGGAGAAAGACAATGTGCACGGACATGCCCCGCCACATTGCAGTTAAAACACCTCATGGCTTTACCAGGAGTCAAAGCAGATGACTTGGAACTCTCAGTCCCATGCAACGAGCGGCAGAGCTTCACAGCAGAAAGACTACGACGTTGCGAACTAGAAACACCAACTCCTGCACTGTCCACAAGGTCATCGGACTTCCTCTGCTTCTTCGACTCGGGAACACGCTCCGAAGATAACGAAGCTAGTTCACGGGCCAAGGCTCGATCTTGGAAGTCCCTCAACGAAGTGCAAGTGAGTCCCGACATATACACGCGAATCTCTGGCTTCATTCGTCTGTCAAAATGAAAGATCCTCTCTTCCTCGGTTCTCACCCGATCTCGCACATAACTGAGTTGTTTGCTATAGTCGATGATAGCCTGTGACACTGAAATATCTTGCGGTTCTGCCGAATAAAATTCGTGAATCCTCTGCTCTCTAATCGGTTTGAATGAGAACTCGGCTTCCATAAATGCACGGAACTCCGCCCACGTGACATCACGATCACGAGGCTTAACGCCTTCCCACCAATTAGCGGCATCTTTGTCAAGAAGGTATGCGCAATAGGTACCTTCCACTCTTAGGACAATCGACAAACCTCGAATATCTTTCCCAACTAGAAAAGCCAACCATCCTGCATTAACGCATCCGCAACACCGCGAATCGAGGGGATTCATATGAATTACCTCCGAGCCACCGATTTGCACTAGTGTTACGAGTCACATCATGTGCGCTGAATCACTGAGTCAACCGAGTCATCTGTGTAGCTACTGTGTAAAATAGTAGCGACACCGATCTGGCATCATCACCGACAAAGATGATCTCGACCACGCGTCGATTGCCACGACCACGACCTCGGCCCCTCAAAGATACCGAATAAGTAATCACTCGACAATGTGAAAAATCATAACATATACCACATACAACGATTTCCATCGTAAAGCAACACGCATACTAAAATCATAGCAACGACGGTATCGTTCAGCAATCTCAATGGACCGAACGATAACCAGCACATAATCACAAAACATCATGGAACAATCACCCATATACACGAACGTACCAACCCAAGCTTCAACAGCTCACACTCGTGTGTCAACACACAAATCACCACGAGGCGATAAACAGTAAATATCAGTTCACACCTCTCGCAGAGGGCTAGTATAACAATTGCGTGGCAACGCCTCAACGTTCATGCCACCAATTAGATCATGCTCGGGAGCTGACATCATAACGACAATGCGAACATCATACATACATTCCCAGACCGCAAACGGGAATTGATAGGTTTTAAAGAAAACAAAAACCACATTTTGAAAAAACAATTTGGAAACACCAGTTGATCTTGAGTATCACATTTTCAAAAGGTTGTACAAACACCATTATCGAGACTTTAAAAACCATCTTGTATTAATAAAACGAGGACACTCTCCTTTAAATTGAAACTTTCAGAAATATTCGACCCTTGGGTCTACGCAACTGCATTTCTAAAAATAATTAAAAATATCTCAAAATATTTTGGTCCTCAATTGGAATAATTTTGAAACATATTGAGGCACTAGAAGGCACCTTGAAAGTACCGCAAGAAAATAATTCATTTTAAAAGGTACGTCTCGAAACTTATTTTCTAAGAAGATACTCAAGGTTTTCAAAAATCTATTAGGCTAGAATGCCTAAAAACTCACATGATAATTTATCAAACCGTCATAAAACATTCAAGGCCAAAATGCCAAAACTCGATTTAGGGAGTTGGTTTTACGAAGTAAAAATCAGTTTGCAAAATACTGAAAGTCATTTTGAAAGAACTCACGCAGTGGATAAAATACAGTTTGAAAATACATTAGCAGCGACACCGCTCCTCATATAGACGAAATATGAGAGTCACATAAACGCAATCATGAGACTAAAAATCTGCATAAAGATTCCGTCACTTAACACATAATCATACCAGTAACTTGCATCAGACGAGGCACAAACACAAAGAAGGGAGACTTACATCCACAGGTCGCACGAAGATGATGATCGCCCCACGATACTAATCACGAGAAACCAACTCAGACGACGCGTCGCGACATGACTCAGTCAGACAAAATCCGACGAGACAAAACTCAACAGACACCACTTGACCCGACAGCCTAGGTTTCTACAACCTAAGCTCTGATACCTTTTATGTAACACCCCCAATCCGCTCAGGGATATTACACGCCGTAGAACCTTTCCTCAAGGATCTACCAGGCTGGTAACAACATCGAACAACTCAACAATGCCTTTAAGGCTAAAAATGACTCGGTAGACCGATTTGGTCTTTCAATAAAAACATACAACTCAATTGCAACTGTAACACCCCCAAGACGTTCAGGGAATATTACAGCGCCGTGGACCCCACACTGTGGAATTCACCAGGCTAACATACCAACAAGACATTCGACGACGACAAACTATTATAAATAAAACGACAATTCAAATGAAGGACTACAAACCGACAATTAAAATCTGACATCAAATCCATTTCCCAAAACGGGAACACAACATTAACAATTTCAAACAGGAAGTACTCGAGTACTTAAACCAACTTTATAATACATAAATCTCAAAATCAGACATCAATAGTAAACCGGACATAACATCGAAAATCAAATCTTGGACAATATCATGCTTGCCCATCATCCTCATACGTCCGAGTGCTCGTTTATCCCCACGATCAATACGAAATACAAAAGTATTTCCCCATTTAAGGGTTAGCGACAACTGCTAGTGCAAGTACAATCCATTTGAACTACATTCTAATCAGATGAATATATGCGCCAAAAAGTCAATTTAGAAAACATTTCATATTCCGGAATATTTATGATGTACACACAAAACACATTATCTCCAATAAATCATAATTCAAAGTTAACCGTTGGCACGAGACTCACGACCACCGTACCCCGCAGAGCCCCGTCGGACATCCCTGGGTGGCTAACCACAGTTCGTGATACGCACACACACGGCAATACGTATCCCTAGAGGCCCCGTCGGACCGTCCCTAGGTGAACATACACATATCTCCCCACAACAACCACATATAGCCATAATTCAAATACTAGAACATGTAAACAAATGTAAAGTACTTGCCTTTGTGACATCTTCGAAGAATCGGAAGTGAAAAGTGACTACGGATGATCCGACTGGAAAACAACGGTTCCTAAACGAAGAATTAACATAACTCAGTCCCAACGGACATCAATAATCGAAAGGAATACTCCCAAAACCCCGATTACAAATCACGACAATAGACGTTCAATCGATACGGGCGAGGGTTTACGCAAAATCTCCCCGTATTGATAATTCGCGGATTATAGTCAAGGAAAACGGATTTAGAATCACTCAATAATCACAATCGGTAAAGAATATCGATATATAGATGAACAATTCGAACTAAACCTAGAATCCGAAAAACCCCCAAATTCGTCAAAGTTAGGGTTCCTGAGGAAATACCTTGGATTCGACTAGTGGAAGATGTGAATGTAGTAGATTAATCTCCCTTGGTACACAATAATCAATCTCTAAAGGAAATCTACGGATTGCTCTGGACAAATCGCTCCAAAGGCACTCAAGAATACTCACGTCGCGAAAAGGGGCGAAGAAGGATGAAAAGAAACTGCCGAGGCTAAGTCGTTTAAAAACGCCGACAATACTACGCGTTAACACAAGCCGTTAACGCACGTGCGTTATGATGGTTACGTCGTAACCCAATCTTGGTTAACGTCGTAACCAATCGCTGCATCTTGGTGGGAAGGGCCATAACGTACGTTATGGATCATGCATAACGTACGTTATGTACGTAACAGATCCCAGTTCTAAACACGATTCTGCACAGTCGATTCAACGACGAACCACAACACGAGGATAGAATCAAAAGTGTAAATACGAGGTATTCATAACAACGAAGCTGAGTGTTCGACAGTAATTGTACTTCCAACTACCGAGGAATCCAAAATACGACAAGGAGACGAATTTCCCTAAACTATTAGGGAATTACAAAAATGGCCCAAGTGCCCGAAAATCACGAAACGTCGTCGGATTTACAAACCGAAAGTCTCCACATGACCAACTCAGCCATACGAACATGTACAGACCAAGAAACAACGAAAACGAATGAGTTTTACAAGAATCGAACGTTCATACGGTAAAATGTGTCATAAAACGAAATTACGTGAAAACATCATCAAAACTCGTCCGAATGGAAAAACTCCAAGAACAAAGTAGATTCAAAATGTCGAAATGGTTTCAAGCGAGTCGATAAAAATAGGTATACACCAAAAATGGAAAGCGCTAAAAGGAAAATTACGGATATTACACTCTCCCCCTCTAAAATAAAGTTTCGTCCCGAAACTTAAGAATCAAAAAGCTCGGGGTGCCTCGAACGCATATCCTCCTCCAACTCCCACGTCGCTTCTTCCACTCCGTGCCTCGACCATTGCACCTTAACCAAAGAAATGGTTTTGTGCCTTAACTGTTTGTCTCGACGTTCCAAAATCTTGACGGGCCTCTCTTCAAACGTAACATCCTTCTCGATCTCCACGTCCCCAAAGTCAATAATGTGGGACGGGTCCGGAACGTACTTCCTCAACTGGGAAACGTGAAATACGCCATGGACATGACTCAGCGACGGAAGTAAAGCCAAACGGTATGCCAACTCACCGACTCTCTCCAATACCTCGAAAGGTCCAATATATCTCGGGCTGAGTTTCCCCTTCTTGCCAAAACGGAAAACTCCCTTCGACGGAGACACTCTCAACAGAACATGATCTCCCACCTCAAACTCCAAAGGTCGACGCCTAACATCAGCATAGGATTTTTGTCGACTCTGAGCAGCCAACATTCTCTTCCTAATCAACTCAACTTTCTCCCTCGTTTCCAACACAAGGTCCGGCTCGGTGCCAACCAAATCGGACGGCTCATCCCAACATATCGGTGATCGGCAACGTCGGCCATAAAGAGCCTCATACGGTGCCATCTTAATCGACGCGTGCCAGCTATTATTATAAGTAAACTCAATTAAGGCCAAATGCTCCTCCCGGTCACTACTCGATCTAACGCACACGCGCGCAACAAATCCTCGAACGTCCGAATGGTACGTTGGACCGCCCATCGATGCAGGGATGGAACGAAGTGCTCAAACGTATCGTGTCCCCAATGCCTTATGTACCGCCTGCCAAAATGCGATACAAATCGCCATCTCTATCTGAAATAATGGTTCTCGGCGTACCATGAAGCCTCACTATCTGTGCGATAAAAATACGAGCCAACTTTTCTCGACCCCAAGTATCCTTGATGCCCGGAAAATGTGCCGATTTAGTCGATCGGTCTACAATCACCCACACCATATTCATGCCGGTCTTCGTCCTCGGCAAACTCGTGACAAAATCCATAGAGATGTCCTCCCACTTCCATTCCGAACGGAAGTGGTTTCAATAATCCGGCTGGCCGATGCTCAATCTTGACTGTGACAAGTCAAACACTTAGCTACAAACCGAACTACTTCCTTCTTCATGTCGTTCCACGTAAATTCTTCCTCGATCTTTATACATTTTACTCGAGTCCGGATGGGTGAGTAAGGTGACGCATGAGCCTCTCGCATAATGCTCCGTCTCAATTCCGAGTCGTTCGGAACACACAACCGACCTCGGAATCTCAACACTCCGTCCTCATGAATAACAAATCCCGGGGCTTTCCCCTTCTCTACACTCTCTCGAAGCTGAATAAACATCGGATCCTCTAACTGTCCCGACTTAATGTCCTCGACCAGAGATGAAGAAATCTCAAGAGTACGCAACTGCCCGGAACTCTCTGGCAGTACAATCTCAATGCTCAACCTCATAAACTCTCGCTGAAGTCCCGACTGGGCCGTGAGTAACTCAAGCGCCCGAAGCGATACCGATTTCCGGCTCAAGGCATCTGCTACTACATTAGCCTTGCCCGGATGATAGAGGATCTCAATATCGTAATCTTTAATCAGTTCCAACCATCTCCTCTGTCTCATATTAAGCTCCTTCTGCGTGAAGATGTACTTCAGGCTCTTGTGATCGGTGAAAATTTGACACGACGAGCCATAATGACGCCAGATTTTCAACACAAACACAACTGCGGCCAACTCAAGATCGTGCGTAGGGTAATTCAATTCATATGGTTTCAACTGACGGGAAGCATAAGCAATCGTCCTCCCGTGCTGCATAAGTACGCATCCGAGCCCTTGGCCCGAAGCATCACTATAAACTGAGAAACCATCATTACCACTCGGTAAAGCCAAAACAGGAGCGGTCGTCAACCGCTTCTTCAACTCCTCAAAACTATTCTGCCTCTCATCGGTCCACACAAACTTCTCTGACTTCTGTAACAACTGAGTCAGAGGTCGAGCAAGTTTAGAGAACCCCTCGACGAACCTACGATAATACCCGGCTAATCCCATAAAACTGCGGACCTCTTTCACGTTCTTGGCGGCGCCAATCCAACACCGCTCTACCTTATGTGGGTCCACACGAACACCTCGGCCGAGATCACATGACCGAGAAACATAACTTCCCGTAACTAAAACTCGCACTTTGAGAACTTCGCAAAAGATGCTGAGTTCTCAAAATATCTAACACAATATGCAAATGACGGCGTGCTCCTCCTCGCTCCTCGAGTAAATCGGGATGTCATCGATAAAAACGACTACACACTTATCGAGGTACTGATAAAGACTTTGTTCATAAGTCGCATGAACACGGCTGGTGCGTTGGTTAGCCCAAAAGGCATAACCACAAACTCGTAGTGACCGTATCTCGTCCGAAAGGCCGTCTTCGAATATCGGTATCCTTCACTGAGTGATAATACCCCGATCTCAAATCAATCTTTGAAAACACGGTCGCTCCTCGCAATCGATCAAACAAGTCATCAATCCTGGAGTGGATATTTGTTTTTGATGGTCACTTTGTTCAACTCTCGGTAGTCGATGCACAAACGAAGTGACCCATCCTTCTTCTTTACAAATAGGACCGGTGCGCCCAAGGCGAAGCACTCGGTCGAATATACCCCATGTCTAGCAACTCTCCCAATCTGTTTCTTCAACTCAAGCATCTCGGCAGCGCCATACGGTATGGCGTCTTAGAGATAGGTGCCGCACCCGGCTCTAGATCGACGGTAAACTCAACCTCTCGGCCCGGCGGCAAACCCGCAACTCATCCGAAAACGTCGGGATACTCACATACTACCGAATAGACGAGAGCTCGACTCCCCTTCTTCCGATCTCAAAGCGTAACACCAATAGCCCGTGCAACCTCCCAAGAAGTCTCACCGCCTCAAAGCGCCGATCGCAATCTCTGCCACCCCGCTTACGCCCTACAAAAGAATGCTCGGTACCATCAGAGGCTAACATCGAAACAGTCCTCGTTCTATAATTCATGATCGCCCGTGACGGTCCATCCAATCCTCACCTTAATCAAATCCTCATCTCTAATATCTACCTCAATCGATTAGAAGGCCAATCCCTCCCCGCGATACTCACGAAAAATCTCTAATCTCACGGTCCCCTACGATGCTATCCCCGCTAGGAAGTCTAACAACAAAAGGCTCACAAGCAACAAGGCAATCAATATGCATTTACGCACACAATCCATAGATATAAAAGAATGCGTAGCACCGTAATCGAACAATACGGAAACAGATGGTCAAGGATGTGGACGGCACTGTAGCCACCGTCGCGTCGGGATCTTCGGCTCGCCTCATCTCATACACACGGGGCGGAATGCACCCGCACTAGAAGCTCCCCTCTAGAAGGCCGACCACGACCTCGACCTCTACCAAAACTCACTGCTGCCGAGGAACTGCTTGCCTCGATTCACACTCGGCTCTCCTGCACTGGAGCAGATATCCGAGTAATCGGAGCCCGAGCCGCATCCGTACAAAACTTAGCACGGTGACCCATACGACCACAAGCAAGACACTCGAATCGGAGGCCTATCACACTCACTCATCATGTGGCCCGGACGATCAGCTTGAAGCATGTAGGACCACGAACTAACCAGCAGAGTGCAGACCTAGAACCGCTCTCGACCAACCGATGGCGATCGACTCCCGAAGACTCGCGAACTGGATCGAGTCTTCTGATACCCTCCCGACTTGCCTCCCAAAACTCGACCGAGGTCTTCTCGCTTCTTTCCTTCACCGCCTCAGAGCGTAAAACGACATCTCGTAAGCCATCGCTTTATTCTCGATAATCTTTCAAAGTCGTGCACCCTGCACTGACATGTAGTGGCGCACTCGGCTTCATCCGCATATCAAAGTGGCGGATCTTATCTAGCTCATCTCGGACTTGGTTTCTCACGTAGTGCACTGTTGATTGTAGTCCTTGATAGCTTGAGAAATAGGAACATCTTGGGGCTTAGCCTCAAAGAAGGCTCGGATCCTCCCTCTTTCACCGGCCACGATGCACTGTCTTCCATCGATCCCTAACTCGCCCACGTAGCGCCGGCCACGCGGTTTCACCGCTTGCCACCACGTCGCCGCCTCCTTGGCGAGGAAGTACCGAGCAATGGGTACTTTCCTCTCCTGGGCAATTAGCACCTCAAACACTTTCTCCAACTCAAATAACCAATTCTCCCAACCAAGGGTCAAGCACCATCAAATCTGCGGAGGACGATGCGAATCACGCCCCAAGTAGCTTATCATTACCGGATCCAGAGGGCGGAACCGGTTGGCATTAGCATGGCCGACTGTAACGGCCTGAGCCGCAGCGTCATCCGGTTCGCTACTGCCGTAAAATGTTGGCCACTCCAACATTCTCATGAGCATTACCGAGCTAGCAGATCGTCTGCCGACCTCCGAACTAGGGGAACATTGTTCGACAGAGAGGGCATCGCCGACCGCCCCGAGTGATCGGACATGGCCGCCCACTGGCCGCGCGCCACGTCCCTACCGCGTCCGCGACCAAGGCCCGTCCTCTACCAGCAGGAATTCTCAAGAAGCAACGGTAAGTACAATTCAAACGCAAAACGCAAAAGATACTAAGACAGAGTAGAATGTAACGGTGAAACGAGTCAAGTTAGGAAAACTTACGAGCACCCCACAGATCGAGATGATGGCATAGCAGTGATACTGTCCCAAAAACGACACTTAACTAGACCCAAATGACCGACAACCTACGTATCCATAACCTGGCTCCGATACCATATTCTGTAACACCCCCAAGACGTTCAGGGAATATTACAGCGCCGTGGACCCCACACTGTGGAATTCACCAGGCTAACATACCAACAAGACATTCGACGACGACAAACTATTATAAATAAAACGACAATTCAAATGAAGGACTACAAACCGACAATTAAAATCTGACATCAAATCCATTTCCCAAAACGGGAACACAACATTAACAATTTCAAACAGGAAGTACTCGAGTACTTAAACCAACTTTATAATACATAAATCTCAAAATCAGACATCAATAGTAACCGACAGACATAACATCGAAAATCAAATACTGGACAATATCATGCTTGCCCATCATCCTCATACGTCCCGAGTGCTCGTTTATCCCCACGATCAATACCTGAAATACAAAAAGTATTTCCCCCATTTAAGGGGTTAGCGACAACTGCTAGTGCAAGTACAATCCATTTGAACTACATTCTAATCAGATGAATATATGCGCCAAAAAGTCAATTTAGAAAACATTTCATATTCCGGAATATTTATGATGTACACACAAAACACATTATCTCCAACAAATCATAATTCAAAGTTAACCGTTGGCACGAGACTCACGGCCACCGTACCCCGCAGAGCCCCGTCGGACATCCCTGGGTGGCTAACCACAGTTCGTGATACGCACACACACGGCAATACGTATCCCTAGAGGCCCCGTCGGACCGTCCCTAGGTGAACATACACATATCTCCCCACAACAACCACATATAGCCATAATTCAAATACTAGAACATGTAAACAAATGTAAAGTACTTGCCTTTGTGACATCTTCGAAGAATCGGAAGTGAAAAGTGACTACGGATGATCCGATCGAAAACAACGGTTCCTAAACGAAGAATTAACATAACTCGGTCCCAACGGACATCAATAATCGAAAGGAATACTCCCAAAACCCCGATTACAAATCACGACAATAGACGCTCAATCGATACGGGCGAGGGTTTACGCAAAATCTCCCGTATTGATAATTCGCGGATTATAGTCAAGGAAAACGGATTTAGAATCACTCAATAATCACAATCGGTAAAGAATATCGATATATAGATGAACAATTCGAACTAAACCCTAGAATCCCGAAAACCCCAAATTCACAAAGTTAGGGTTCGAGGAAATACCTTGGATTCGACTAGTGGAAGATGTGAATGTAGTAGATTAATCTCCTTGGTACACAATAATCAATCTCTAAAGGAAATCCACGGATTGCTCTGACAAATCGCTCCAAAGGCACTCAAGAATACTCACGTCGCGAAAAGGGGCGAAGAAGGATGAAAAGAAATCGACCGAGGCTAAGTCGTTTAAAAACGCCGACAATGCTACGCACGTTAACACAAGCCGTTAACGCACGTTATGATGGTTACGACGTAACCCACACCGTTAACGACGTAACCAATCGCCTGCATCGAATTGGGAAGGGCCATAACGTACGTTATGGATCATGCATAACGTACGTTATGTACGTAACAGATCCCAGTTCTAAACACGATTCTGCACAGTCGATTCAACGACGAACCACAACACGAGGATAGAATCAAAAGTGTAAATACGAGGTATTCATAACAACGAAGCTGAGTGTTCGACAGTAATTGTACTTCCAACTACCGAGGAATCCAAAATACGACAAGGAGACGAATTTCCCTAAACTATTAGGGAATTACAAAAATGGCCCAAGTGCCCGAAAATCACGAAACGACGTCGGATTTACAAACCGAAAGTCTCCACATGACCAACTCAGCCATACGAACATGTACAGACCAAGAAACAACGAAAACGAATGAGTTTTACAAGAATCGAACGTTCATACGGTAAAATGTGTCATAACACGAAATTACGTGAAAACATCATCAAAACTCGTCCGAATGGAAAAACTCCAAGAACAAAGTAGATTCAAAATGTCGAAATGGTTTCAAGCGAGTCGATAAAAATAGGTATACACCAAAAATGGAAACTGCTAAAAAGGAAAATTACGGATATTACAGCAACACATGCCCGCGCAGGGGTCAAAATACAACGAACTCCCGTACAACGGGAAAAAAAATATTGTAGCGGAAATAAGGTACAACTGAACCAATACACAACGTACGGTTCCACATGTGATTAGTATTGATCATCTTTCATCGTTCTTCATGCCGACCCTCTGTTATGCTCCCAAAACCTGAATGCAAAAACAGACATCCACCCCCCGAATACTCGGGGGTTAGCAAAACTCCACTGTTTTGATAGTGCAAGTATAAAATACGAAAACGAGCCATACATATCATACTCCAAAGACTTAGAAATCATAAACATACTTCCCGAGGTAAATCACATGATCAAAATGGTTAAATCGACAGATAGGGGTAAACCCGATATACATCTTGTAAAAACACTTTACGATCTCGGGAGTTTTTGAAAACATTTGGGATTTTAAGAATTCTCAAACCTTTTGAAAACATTTAGGGACACAGCCCAAAAGTCATTTTCCCAAAACAAAATTACGATAACAACACACGGGGTCCACGACTCGATCATACCATCACAACCTGTTTCCACAGATTATTCGCGTCCCGTGCTAGCAAGCTACGGACCTCAGATGCTCCCGTAGAACAAACCCGAGTGAATAACCCACAGGGAAACTATATCAATCACATGTCACCATAACAACAGTCACGTGAATACAAGCACAGATACATTCATAACCAAACCACAACCATAAGTTATCCCGGCATCGCACTAACAAGCTACGAACCTCGGAGTCCCCGCAAGACATACCCGATGATAACCCCATCAGTTATCCCGGCATCGGGCTAACAAGCCACGAACCTCGGAGTCCCCGCAAGACATACCCGGTGGATAACCCTACGGCCACGCCCGACCCATACTAGTAAGTATGGATCCCGAAGATTCAACAATCCTACCCGGAGGCACATCACATACAACAAGCACACAACAATAATCACTTATCAAGTCAAACAACATTAAGCATCACAACCTCCTTTCAAAGGAGTAACAACCAATATCGCACATCACGTATTCGCCGAACAAACACACATAACAACACGTAATCCTCGGTAAATGATAACGGTTTAATACATTCACTAAATGTGATCACAACATATTTCAACATACGAAACTAACACACATAATCCGAGAAACACATCCATTCACAAAGTATACGAATTATCGTTGAAAGACAATATTTATCGAGAACATACCGATCCTTTTTAACGTTCATTAATCATTTGGATTTCGTATGAAAATCATTTATCAACAAACATGAAACGTATGGGCAAGATACTTGCCTCAAATAATCACAACGCGGAGAATCGACCGAAGTGAGGAGACTCGGACCGACTACAAACCCGCCGACTCCGCCGAACGACAACCCGCAACAATAAACTACGAACGACAACAATAACAATGAAAATGAATTCCAAAGTACGACCCAAAGCCCCTGAATTTAGGGGTGTGCATGGTACGGTATGGTACGGTTTTAGGGTAAAATCGATACCGTACTAAATATGTTCGGTTTATTATGATTTAACACCATACACATACGGTTTTTTCGGTTTGGTAGTTCGGTATTTCGGTTTGGTTTACATCGGTACGGTATTTTTTCGGTTTTTCTACTTGATACTTGATAGCATTAATAATACAAAAATACTCAAATAAATTAATTCAACAAGGTACCATAAATAGCTGATCCAAATTAATAGCTAAACCAAAAAAATCACACCAACATTAAGATAGTAACTAATTTAATGTTCAAGTTTTCATCCAACTATTTTGGAGGATAAAAATAAAAAAATAAAATAAAAGACAAACATGTGTCTTGAACTTCAATAAATTTGTTATACTTCTATATTCATATGGGTTTGTAACTACTATATATATATGATATATTAGCATAAAAATATTTAATATAAATAACGGTACGGTACGGTTTTTTTCCCGGTATTTAAGTCAAATACCGTACCGTTACCGAAGTTTCGGTTTTATAAAAAATAAAAACCATGTATGTCGGTTTAAACGGTTTATCGGTTTTTTCGGTACGGTTTTTACGGTGCGGTGCGGTTTTTCGGTTTAATCGGTTTGTTTGCACACCCCTAGCTGAATTCAAGTAACAAACGATGAAAGTTCAAGGGTTTCCCCCAAATCGGCCAAGAACACGATTCGTCCTGTCAAAATACGAAAACGGAATTCCAAACCGAAATATGGATATTCAATCCATAGGATATGTTTAAAAGCATCATTTAACAACAATCGATCCATCAAAAACGGATGGAAAACGAAATCAAAAATGAATCCCCCAAAAAGTCGATTCGAAGGAAATCAAGAAATATACCTTGATTCGACGAAGAACAATGGATGAAATGATGTTAAACACATGAATAATACTAAGATTAATCATACCCATCATGAATTAATCAACAATTTGGAACGAATCGGACAAAAAACCAAAAACCCCAAAATTTCCCAAAGATAGGGTTCTAGGAAATCTAACCTTGATTCGCTGGATCAATGGATGATAACGGATGATTAATCAATGATATGAACTCAAGAACTTCGTGGATTGATTGACAAACATGGCTTCGCCTCCTCCGAACCTCCAGCCGCGGACAGAAAAGAAAAGAAATGAAAACTGAGTGGAAATATGACTGCTCAGTCATATTTATAGAAGTAGGCATTAGCGTGCGCTAAGATTTCCGGGTAACGTGCGCTAACGGGCAGCCTCGACCGAGCACCTTCGGCCGGGGCCCGCGCAACCCGACACTGCTGACAAAACCTGCCGACCGAGACCTGCCCGCCCAACCCCGATAGCGTGCGTTGTGCGGACGCTAGCGCGCGTTAGCCAACCTGCCCAGTACCCTCTGGACCAAACTGCTCGGCCAGGTAACGTACGCTAGTCGGCCGGCAGCGTGCGCTACACATGCCGATTAGCGCGTGCCACGACCGACAGTTAGGGGTGTTCATAATCGGGTACCCGGTTTTTTGGGTACACGAATTTACGGGTACCCAGTTATGCGGGTAATGAAAAATTCGGCCCGTGACCCGACTAAAAGTCTGCACCAAAACCTGGTACCCTATTTTTTTCGGTCGGGTCATAGGTACCCTACTTAATTTAATAACACTAATTTTAAATTTTTATAAATAATTTGTAATTTTAATATAAATTTATTTTAAAATTTATTATATAAATTAATTCCCTGAGTACTAAATACATTATAAATATTTTCCATACAATAAGTAGATCTCAAAACCGACTAAATTTTTTTATATATATTATTTTTTATATAGTTATGCTTAATTCAATATTTAATTATATATATGAAAGAATATATTATTTTTTATTTAAAGATGTTATCTTCTTCTAAATTTCCAAATTAGTGAGAATAAATACCATTACTGAAAATATAATTAACATGAATTCTCATATCAAATATAATTCATATTATTTGAAAGATAGAGTTTCATATAATTACAAATTAAATAATTAAATTTATAAAAAAATAACGATTAAAAATAATCGGGTTTTCGGCACCCGAATTTACGCAACAAGTCGCCCATGACCTGCCCGATTATATGATTTTTTTCCTGCCTGCACTGACCAAAAAATTTAAAATTTTTAAAAATACCCTAATATTTGTTTGGTCATCGGGTAGTTGGGCCGGTAGTTCGTCGGGTATTTTGAACACCCTACCGACAGTGAGCGTGCGCTACTGCCGATCCTTCCCGAGTCCAAGACTCCAAGAACCCTCTCGCCCACTCGAAGGTACATGGCCGGTCGGCAGCGTGTGCTACACCTGCCGAGCTAGCATGCGTAGCCTTCCGGCAGTAGCGTGCGCTACGGCCAGTGCTTGCCCGGCCCGGCCAAGGCTCAAGACTCCGATGCTGCTCGCCGCACTGTCCGCCAAAGGTTTCACCGTCATGATCCGATGACTCGATTTCCGAAAACGCACGGAACGAACACGACGAAATGCTCGCGGAGAGCATCAACGATCCGAAATGAAAACGTAATGTAATAATTAATCATACGCGACCAAGAAAAGGGTCAAGACAACAAATACGAATGCGGATACCCACAACTTTGGGTAAATTACAAAATGGCCCAAAACGCCCGAAAATCACGATACGTGATCGAATAACCAAACCGAAGTTCACAACACGTCTAACAAAGTTAAACGGACTTACGGAAACTCGAAACAGTAGTTTCGAACGAGATTCATAAGAATCGAACTCGAGTGCGGAAAAGTCGCTAAGAAACCCGGAACTCAACAAAACAATACCGAAACGAACTCAGATGATAAAAAGTGCAGAATTAATCATTCTCAGAATGATAAAACGGTCCCAAGCGAGTCGTCAAAATGGACTCTCGCCCAAAAAAAAAAATTACCGGAAATCGAATTTGCGGATATTACATGTTGGATTCAACTTTTGTAAGTTTCGACATAGTAAAACTATAAACAAGATACAAATTAATTTTGAATTATAAAATGAGCATGTAAAGGTCTTGCACTCACATACGACATTAGTATTTAGGCACATGCATAATCTTATAAATAAATCAATTGATAAATAACTTATTTATACATAATTTTAGTCAAGTAGACAGATAATCTTAACGCATAAATAAATTACTAAACTACTGTCAGTTTGTCATATTAGTAAATAAGGACAGAACAGCGTGTAAGAATGGATTGATACAATACATAGCATACTAACAATTTTTAAATCAAAACCATAGTACAATAGTATGTTAATAGAAACTATATTTAATACAAAGACAAGTATAATAAGGACATAAAACTTATGTAAAATATTTAATTAGGACAACAACTATCTAAATATTGTGACCACAAGAATATACTGTCTCCCTTTTTTTTAAAGACTATTTTCATGTTGACCTTATGATAGTTATATTTAATAATAAAATGATTACCATTTGATGCAGACTAAAATAACAACAATTGTAATAAATTATTATTCAAATTACATATATTATAACTTTTAAACTCAACCAACCCAGGTCATAGACCTGCAAGTTACATGCATGTACCATGATATATTCATTAATAAATTGGACAGCAATTACATAATAATGTCAAAGACTCATAGAAGGCAATTTTTCATTATTATCAACATAATCAATCTAAAATGAAACTTTTTCAGTAGTTAAGCATAATGATCTGCAAAATCAACTAATCAAGCATTTTGGCCTCATAAAAGGATATCACAATCAAATAAATGAAATATATAGTTTATTGTGTCGTGTCTTATTGGCATAAGCCAGATAAGTAATAAATCAAAACAAATCATGTCACTCAGAGAGACTAAAATAAATAATAACTCACAAATATATACGCAAATAAGAATGAGGCTTGTAGGTAATTATACCGTACTTACGTAATGATGTGTACTCAATATTATTAGACGGAAGTGACAGCAATATATATATATATATATATATATATATATATATATATAGAGAGAGAGAGAGAGAGAGAGAGAGATCAGTTTTATTTATATATGTGTATCTCTTACGTATCAAGAATGTGGTTTTTATATAGGGTTAGGATTCAAGAGTTACAATGGAGATGAAAGACCAAAAGTCTAAACTTGAAAAGCCAAAGATTATATGTATTAATAGAGAAAGATGAAAGGTCATCCAATATTACATAACACAAACTCAAATCTTGCGAAACCCATTAATAAATATGCTATAATAAGAGTTCTTTTTGCTTTCCATCTTAATATTTAGAAGTCTAACAACTCTGCGGTCTCAACTCTATTTTTAAGACAAATACGTTAAATTGATATTCTTTTCACAATATTCTTTTTAATATTTATTATGCATATTGTGATTCAAATAATATTTCTCACAATATTCGGTTTCATATTTATTATGCATATTGTGATTCCAATAATATTTTTCAGTATAAATTATTTTTTTAGAAGTATTAAAATATATCTCAATTTCAATTTTTTGATAATATGATAAAATCAGATAATTTAAGAAAATAATATTTTTGTAATTTGTTTGCTTCAGTTTGTTTTTATAACAATTTTGGATTATTTGACATTTTTTTAAAAATGGTAAAACGAATTACAAATATGTTATATTAATAATATGAAGATTAGATCTTATTATTGAAAATGATTTTTTGATTTATTTATTATTTGAAAATAAAAATATGTTAACAATACATATAATAAGTTAATTATATTTTTATTTAAATAAGTTACAATAATATAGTTTATCATCTATATGCTTAATTAACCAATATCATTGTGAGATCTCATGATAATAATATTCAATTAAGTACATGAGTTTCGAATAAATATTTATCAAAAATACATGACATTATATTATAAATATTATAAATAAATCGTCACATAAATTAGTGGCATGCTCTATGTATTTTATATCGAATTTTTACCCATTGTAGTTCCACATTTTCAGAAAATCATTAAATTTTCCAGTACATAAAATTTAGAACTTTGTATCCCTTTTAAAAAATAAAACAATTTGAAAAAATAGAAAATTTCAATTTTATGAAAAAATATTCTTGTACAAAAATATTTCCATTAGTTTTTCAATGTTTTAAATGAAATAATGGAATTTATGAGATTTCCGATTTTTAAATAGTTTCTTGAGTTTTATAATTTTAATATTTAAGGGGAAACAATAACACAATTAGTATGTTGACGGAAAAGTTACAATTGGAGATTTTGTGTGGAATGTCGTACAACACAATAATATTTCATGCAATCTACAAAATACAAGAGAATCAGATACACTTATAGCTAAACACGAGAGGTCTTGGAGCATCCACAATGGATGTGTTAAAAGTGTTTGTTAGTGTCATATGTTAGCTAATAGTCATTTTTATGCTCACATTGGACATATTAACTTGTTTGTTAAGGAAAATTCTTTTAAGTGTATTGTTAACTTGTTTGCTAAAGTTAACAAACATTTTAACAGTTGACATAGCAATTTGTATTGAAATGTTCTTTTTTTATGAAAAAAAAAAAAAAATATCCCATTGCAATATGTTTTGATGGGTAAATTTAACACATCCATTGTAACACTCAAATAGTAGTTAAAGTTAACATGTATATGCGCCACTTAACATCTGCTTTATTGTCTATGTGCAAAGTTTAACAAATAAAAGTCAACACATTCATTGTGGATGTTCGTATGCATTTTTACCAGATCCCACCCCATGCATAAAATTTCTAAAATTATTGCAACATATCTTATATTTCACCTAATATTTCAAGAATTCAACCATTTTTTTTGGCAATTCTTTCTGCTCTTTATTCATGCCCAGCACCCTATTTTCATTCCATTTATCACCCTATTATCAACCAGTCCAAATTTCTTACTCGCCACACCCCCATCCAGGCCCAACACCCTTTTTTTTTCTTCCATCTTCCTTGCATCTTCATCGTATTACCCAAATCACTAGAACCATGCAAACGCACCTCTGCTTTAATTGATTCCTTCAACCCATTCATAAACGCACCACGAAGCATCATCAGCATGACGTAATGGAGACGATACAAGTTCGAATTGCTCAATGAACTCAGCCACCGAATGCGTCTGCTTCAAACTCATCAGCCTCATAAAGATTTTCCGACGTAGCATCCTGGAAACGGCTCAGCAGAGCACGTCGTAACACTGGCCACGAAATGCGCTCTGTTCGAACTTCCCACCACTGAAACCAGTTAAGAGATTTTGCTTCGAAACAGATTGAAGCTTCCAGAACCTTCTCTTCCCCCGGAATGTGATTGATGGTGAAATATTGTCCGGCACGATAAATCCATCCATATAGGTCTTCCCCCGAAAAATACGGCACTTTCAAACGTCACATCCTATCCTCCCTCCGATACCAGATGACGTTCACGAACCGTAACATCATCGTCTTCGCGGCGATTGTTGTGTTGCTGCGTAATCAAAGCACGCAACCCCATCATCGCGTCATTCAGTAACTGCCGATTCTCCAGAAGAATCTCCTTCATCCTCTTCTCTAAACTTTCGATATGTTCCATTTTTGTACTTACCATACGCACCCAGATCCAGCTCTGAATACCAAATAATAGGATGTAGCAGTAATACCATATATGATGAATGTAAGATAAGGAATATATTTGATTATATGTGTAGAGATATAGCAGACTAGCTTCTTACAAAGGAAATATTATGAAAGTGGATGGAGATTGACCCCTTACAAGATGATAAATGGAGAATACTACTAATATCCTCATAAGAATATCCCTACTGATAGCAAGAGACTCTCACTATTCAGCCCTCAATTTCCCCCCAATACCAGCCTGCCTCCCTTCATTTGTGAAGTCGTCCCCACGTTTTCTCCTCCCTCCCTAATTCTCTTTCTGCTCCTTGTGCTATACACCTGTGTCAAGGGCCTATCAACTAAGGCTTGGCACAAAAAATCAAAATTCCGATCCCGTCCCCGTCCCGTCCCAAACTTATTTGGGATGGGACGGGATCCAAAATTAAAAACACTAGGCCCGTCCCATCCCGTCTCAATAGAGTAACTACGGGACGAGACACGGGACAAAAAATTTGAGGGCCGTAAGGCCCGACCCGTCCCGCTAAGTTCTTAACCCCTTTTAAAACCATATATTTTCATTATTTGTAACCTTTTTTTAATTAATTTTTCATAATAAACTATTTTTATTTTTTACTATCTGTATATTATAATTATACACAAACCTAATCAATTGATATAAAGTTAGTAACTAGTATCTTTTCAAAAAAAATGGATATGTTGTATTCAATGTTAATAATTGATATTTTAAAAGTTTAATTTAAGCTATTAAATTAGTTTGTTGGATATTAATCTGTGCCCCGTGAGCCGCGGCACAGCTTAAGTGAGCCGCGGCACACGGGGCGGTTTTGGTGTACTCCGCGCGGGTTTGGGCCGTTTTGGAGCATGTTCTCGACCTAATCACATGGACGCATTTTGGAGGCTGAGGACTGATATAAATAAGCATTGAAGGGCTGGAAAATAGGGGGATCGATGAGATCGGACAGAGAGGAGATCGATAGCTAGGGCGAAGAACACAAGGAAGAGATTTGTGAGCCGCGGCACAGGAAGATGGCCTGAAAGCGCCCAGACAAACTGTACTCTGAGCCGCGGCACAGACAAGCTGAGCCGCGGCACAGGAAGGAAAAACAGCGCCCACGTTTTAATCTGTGCCCCGTGAGCCGCGGCACAGCTTAAGTGAGCCGCGGCACACGGGGCGGTTTTGGTGTACTCCGCGCGGGTTTGGGCCGTTTTGGAGCCTGTTCTCGACCTAATCACACGGACGCATTTTGGAGGCTGAGGACTGATATAAATAAGCATTGAAGGGCTGGAAAATAGGGGGATCAATGAGATCGGACAGAGAGGAGATCGATAGCTAGGGCGAAGAACACAAGGAGGAGATTTGTGGGGAGACGACAAGACCACGGATCCCTACGGTTTTTCTGCATCTTAGTTCCTAGATCTATTCGAGTAGGATTTTGATTGTAACCGATTTCATAACGGTTTGATTATTTATTATTATTTCGATTTACTCGTTATTCTATTGAATTGGATTCTTCTTACTGTTCTTAATGCTTTTTAATTGTCTGGCCAACAGTTAATTTGTTTTGAATGTCTTTATGGATTCGGGAAATGAAATTTAGGCATAGTTCTTGTGAGACGAATCATAATTTTCATGAGATAGGGATATACTTATGAGAATTGTGAAGCCTTTTATTGTGGGAATTCTTGAACTGTTTTAGCTATAAATTATCTAATTCAAATAGGGATATATTGAGTTAATAATTCGTAGTATTTTCTATTGACCTTGGGAAAGGCCTTAGAATAATTTAGGAATTCATGGCTTACAATCAATTGAATAACAGTGAATTGAATTGAATAAATATCATTCCTGATTGTTTGAGGTGAAAATCATAATCCTACTCCCATATTATTATTATTATTATTATTATTAGTACTATTATTTATTAGTTTAGGTATAAATTCCGTTTAATTGTTCTTTAAATAAAATTGTGAGTCGACTCTATTTTGGTACTTAGTGAAATCAGTCCTCGAGGGAACGATACTTTACTTATCACTTTATTACTTGTTGACACCGTGCACTTGCGGCATATTGTGAGGGAATTTCCCACAACAAGGACCTCCTCAATTCCATTTAACAATCTCCTCACCCCTTGTACCTCCTTCGGTTGTACCTGCAATTCCCACTCATCATTCAGCATCTAAAGTAGAGGTTGACTCGCAACAACACTGCCAACAGCCTTTTTTAATTTCGACACATGAAAAACGGGATGAATTTTTGAATGCACAGGCAGAGACAACCTATAAACAGTCTGTCCTATCCTTTCTAACGCTTCAAAAGGACCATAATACCTAGGACTAAGCTTTTCATTTGGCCTCCTCGCTAGTGACTTGAACCGGTATGGTTGAGCCTTCAAATTGACCTTATCTCCCACCTCAAACTCAATGTCTCTTCTCTTCTTATCTGCACATTGTTTCTGTAACACCCTCAATCCACTCAGGGATATTACACGCCGTAGACCCTCTCCTCGAGGATCTACCAGGATGGTAACAACATTTAACATCTCGACAATGCCTTCAAGGCTACAATGACTCCGTAGACCGATTTGGTCTTTCCACAAATACATACAACTCAAATACAACTCATGCCCACGCAGGGGACAAAATACAACTACACCTGCATAACGGAACAATACAAGAAATGAAAATAAAGTACAATCGAACCAACACACGATGTACGGTTCCTCATGTGATTAGTATCGATCATCTTTCATCATCCTTCGTGCCGACCCTGTGTTATGCTCCAAAACCCGAATGCAAAAACAGACATCCACCCCCGAATACTCGGGGTTAGCAAACTCCACTGTTTTGCTAGTGCAAATACAAAGTGCAAATACGAGCCATACAATTCACATTCCACCAATAATACTAACCTAGTATCATCATCGATCCAACCTTAACGAAACGTACTTCACGAGGCAATCGTTTGTGAAAACCTTTCAAAAACGTAATTTCATAAATCAATGGGAATAATTTATAAAGCGCTTTAGAATGCCATCGAGAGTTTTAATAGAAAACAATTTAGGATTATCAAATCCTACTTTTCAAAACCAAAGACAAAAGGGTCACCGCCCCAAAGGTTTACTTTCTGAAAATGACATTAACCAAATCGTTGGGATTTTAGCCCCAACCAGAAACGACTTTTATAAACCATTGGGATTTTAGCCCCAAATCTCATCAACTCACAAGACACGAACGTCAACAAGGTTCGTCTTCCAACGTCAAAATCCACAAATAAATGATTTAAAACAAACAACAAAATACTCTAGAGCCATCCTAGCCAAGTAGCCAAACGAACAACTTACCTCTTACACATTTAGTCAATGCATGCAAATGAAAACCGTCAAAAGTACTCATTTCCTAAATGCCAATATCAAATCACATTTGCAAAAATGCACCACAATTAACCGTCGATCCACACCTCCGTGGACCCCTACCGAGACCCCGTCGGATCTAACCCGTAGTGGTTAAAAGCAAAGCTCGTCGATCCACACCTCCGTGGACCCCTACCGAGACCCCGTCGGATCTAACCCGTAGTGAGCATACACACACACACGTTACTCATGCAATACTAACATGCTAAGAATGTAAGTTCATTAAGAATACTCACTAGAGATGGCCATTAACTCGACACCATTATCAATCTCTTCAAAAATAAATAACAAGATTAAATACGGAATACACGATTCCATAACTTAAACAATAGGAGTACCATCATAAAATCCTTCAACGTTCAAAATAATCAAATCATAATCAATTCTCAAAACACCGTTCACAAATCACACTCTTTTTGAAAGAAAGCCTTTAACGAGGCCAAATCAAATCCTTTGACACTTCATTTCAAATTACCAAACAAACTCATCAAGACGACCACAGATCATAATATCCAGAAAACGAGAAAGGTATGGGCAAGGTAATTGCCTCGATTAAGAACAACGCGGATAATCGTACGAAGTAGGTTTGCCCGAACCGACTACGAACCCGCCGACTCCACCGAACGCCAACTCACGTTCATAAACTACGAAGGACAAATAATAACAATGAAATGAATTCCATAACACGACTCAAAGCCGTTGAATTCAAAGAACGAATGACGAAAGTTCACGGATTTCCCCAAACGGCCAAGAACACGATTCGTTCGTCAAAACCCGAAAACGGAATTCCAAGTTGAAATATGGATATACAATCCATAGAATATGTTTAACAACATCATTTAACCATAATCGATCCATCAAAACGGATGAAAAGCGAGATCGGGACAAATCCCCAAAAAGTCAATTCAAGGAAATCAAGAAATATACTTGATTCGACGAAGAACAATGGATTAAATAATGTTAAACACAATAATACTATCAAGATTAATCATACCCATCATGAATTAATCAACAACACGGAACGAATCGATTTAAAATGCAAAAACCCCAAATTCACGAAATTAGGGTTCTAAGGAAGATTACCTTGATTACCGGATCAAAGGTTGATAAAGGACGATCGATTGATGTTATGAACCCAAGGACTTCATGGATTTGTTTCTAAACAACATGGCTTCCGCCCATGAATCGCCACTCGCGGATGGAGAAGGAAGGAAATGAAAACGAAGTGAAATGTGATCGTCACCATATTTATACTGCCACCTAGCGTGCGCTAGCCTTCCGGACTAGCGTGCGCTTATCGGCCAGATCGGCCGAGTACCCTCGGCCAGGCCCACAACACCGGCATCACCGACCAACCCCGCCGACCGAACTGCCGACCCAACTCCCGCTAGCGTGCGCTACGGCCGGATGCTCGCGCGCTTAATTGGCCCAAAGAGCCACCGGATCGAATCGCCGGCCAGTAACGACGCTAGCCGGCCGACGGCGGCGCTTACGCCGCCGACTAGCGCGCTACGCCGGCGTAGCGTGCGCTACTCGCCGATCTCGACCGAGTCCGAACCTCGAAACCCCATCGCTGCCCGAGCACAGACGCAGTTACCCGGCGGCGGCGCTACACTGCCGAAGAAGGCAGCCTTTCCGGCCAGAAGGCGTGCGCTACGCGGTTCGCCGCACCGTCGGCCGGTGCCCGCAATCGTCCGGCCATCCCGCCACCGTCCGGCCACCCCGCCACCGCTGTGGCTCGGCGACCCGATTTCCAAAGCAGGCGGAACGAACACGACGAAAAGTTCGCGGACAAGATAAACGACTCGAAATGAAAGCGTAATACCATAATTAGTCATACGCGACCAAGAAACGGGTCGAGACAACAATTACAGATACGGATACCCGTAACTTTCAAGAAATTACAAAATGGCCCAAAACGCCCGGAAATCACGATACGTGATCGAATAACCAAACCGAAGTTCACAACACGTCCAACAAAGTTAAACGGACTTGCGGAAACTCGAAACAACAGCTTCGGACGAGATTCGCAAGAATCGAACTCAAGTGCGGAAAAGTCGCGAAAAAACACGGAACTCAACAAAACGACACCGAAACGAACTCGGATGTCAAAAAGTGTAGAATTAATCATTCTCGAATGACGAAACGCCATGAGCGAGTCGTCAAAACAGACTTCCGCCAAAAAAGAAATTACCGGAAATCGAAAATTGCGGATATTACATTCTACCCTCCTTAAAAGAAGTTTCGTCCGAAACTTAAAACAAGTAGGGAGAAGAAATATTCCGCCAGAAAACTCAACGAGACACACAAGAATGCGTAACTAACGCCCAACGGCGAAATGTTACAAACAACGCAAAGGAATATACGGCGTGTAAACACGCTCCACGGTGACCAACACAACGTCGCCGTTAGGGATATAATAAAACCGACAAGTGACAAGCGTCATCAAACGGATACTATAGCCAAGTCAATTATCCGATAATCACAAAACACAACGAACGAAAATCAATATGATTGACCAACCCAACGGTACATCAATCAAAACGCGAGTCAACCCCGAACAAACACGGAATCCCATCGCCTAAGGGATGGAAGATTGAAAACGAAACTAATTTCCCGAACTAAAGGGAATTACGAAGGAGCCTGAACGTTCAACAATCACGAAACGAGAACAAAAACCGAACAAACAAACGAGCGAGACAACAAAATCGAACAATCATGTTCGAATCACAAAGAACAATAAAGTTCAAACAACAACTCCGAGGATGATCCGGTGAGAACTACAAGACATGCATTGCCGAACATCCACAGAAAGGGAAGAGCGATTGAAATGTCACCACGACGAACGAGTGAGTCATAATCGATCCCACACTCGTTCGATACACAAATACTAGGGGCGGACAATCTCAGTAATGTCAAAAAACATAAATGAGTCGACAGAGTCGAAAACATAAGAGTTCCAAATCCGATCCACTTCGAATAAAAGAACTAGTAGAACCCGGATGATGTCACTCCCAAACAAGGTTCACAAGAATCGAATCAACCCGCAAAAGTAACATCGATAACCGATCAACTCAAAACAAGATCATGATTCGTTCGGACGATGAAACTGAAATACCGAACAAGTACATAAAGTACCAACGAACATGAGCGAATCAATAGACTGGGGGCAGAGAAAATACAGAAGTCAAAATAGAACGGGCATAACCTCCGACCTCGTACACGAAAATCACAAATACGGGAGAAAGGTAACAAGACATAAAACATCGGAAAAATAACGGAACCATCACCGATGCACACGGTCATACCAAACCAAGCTCTAACAGCTCGCACATGCGCGACAACGCAGGAATCACTACGAGGCGATAATATTCAACACCAACATCCCGCCTCTCACAGGGGGCTAACGCAACAAATGTGTGGAAAGCGACTCAACGCTCATACCGCCAATTCGGTCATACTCGGGAGAAAGTATCAAAAGGACAACGCGAACATCACACATACATACCCAGCCCTCAAACGGGAATGGATAGGTTTTAAAAACGAAAACCTCATTTTGAAAATAATTTAGAAGAACACCGATTAATCTTGAGTATCATCTTTCAAAAAAAAGTACAAACGTGAAACATCGTTATCGAGACATTGGAGAACCATTTCACATTTGATAAAAATGAGGACATTTTCTCTTAGTGAAAACTTTCAAAATATTCGACCCTCGGGTCTAAATAAAAGTGTTGAAAATATCTCAAAACATTTTGGTCCTCGAGGTAGAAATTTTTTTTTTTGAAATACATTGTGGCACCTAGGATGTACCACAAAAAAATAAGTCATTTGAAAAGTATGTCTCGAAGTTTATTTTTCTAAGATACTCAAGGTTTTCAAAAATCCAATAGGCCAGAATGCCCAAAACTCACACATACCGACGTTCACTAAAACAACTCCTAGCACACGCATCAAAACGTTTAAAATCAAGACAATACATGTCTTTAAACGAAAATAAACGATAAAATACCACATTCATAACAAAACCACTGATAAAATACCCTCCCGCACTGGCTAGTGAACAAGTCGAACGCGTATAAGCACAAAGCTTCCACAAGAGACTTGTAAAACGTGCAAATCGATTCGAAAATCATCAACGGACAAAAACAACAATAAAAAGACATCACAAACGCATTTACATTCCTCGTATAAATCAAATACGAGAGTCGACTAAATACATATCGTGAAATCAAAATTCACATAAGGATTCCACCACTTAACAAATAATCATAAAAATAGCTCGTGTCACACGAGGCACAACACAAAGAAGGGAGACTTACTTCCACAGGTCGCACGAAGATGATGATCGCCCCACGATACTAATCACGACCAACAAACTCAAACGACGCGTCGCGACACGACTCAGTCAGATAAAAATCCAACGAAACAAGACTCAAACAACACGACTTGACCCGACAGCCTAGGTTTCCTCAACCTAAGCTCCGATACCATTTATGTAACACCCCCAATCCACTCAGGGATATTACACGCCGTAGACCCTCTCCTCGAGGATCTACCAGGCTGGTAACAACATTTAACATCTCGACAATGCCTTCAAGGCTACAATGACTCCGTAGACCGATTTGGTCTTTCCACAAATACATACAACTCAAATACAACTCATGCCCACGCAGGGGACAAAATACAACTACACCTGCATAACGGAACAATACAAAGAAATGGAAAATAAAGTACAATCGAACCAACACACGATGTACGGTTCCTCATGTGATTAGTATCGATCATCTTTCATCATCCTTCGTGCCGACTCGTGTTATGCTCCAAAACCCGAATGCAAAACAGACATCCACCCCCGAATACTCTGGGGTTAGCAAACTCCACCGTTTTGCTAGTGCAAATACAAAGTGCAAATACGAGCCATACAATTCACATTCCACGAATAACAATAACCGAGGATCCTCAAAGATCCAAACGAAACGAAAAGTACTTCCCGAGGCAAGGGTTTGAGAAAACATTTCAAAAACGAAATATCATAAATCAATGGGAATAATTTATAAAACGGTTTAGAATGCCATCGAGAGTTTTAATAGAAAACAATTTAGGATTATCAAATCCTACTTTTCAAAACCAAAGACAAAAGGGGTCACCGCCCCAAAGGTTTACTTTACGAAAATGACATTAACCAAATCGTTGGGATTTTAGCCCCAAATCCGTAAAACGACTTTTATAAACCATTGGGATTTTAGCCCCAAATCTCATCAACTCACAAATCACGAGAACGTCAACAAGGTTCGTCTTCCAACGTCAAAATCCACAAATAAATGATTTAAAACAAACAACAAAATACTCTAGAGCCATCCTAGCCAAGTAGGCCAAACGAACAACTTACCTCTTACACATTTAGTCAATGCATGCAAATGAAAACCGTTCAAAAGTACTCATTTCCGAAATGCCAATATCAAATCACATTTGCAAAAATGCACCACAATTAACCGTCGATCCACACCTCCGTGGACCCCTACCGAGACCCCGTCGGATCTAACCCGTAGTGGTTAAAAGCAAAGCTCGTCGATCCACACCTCCGTGGACCCCTACCGAGACCCCGTCGGATCTAACCCGTAGTGAGCATACACACACACACGTTACTCATGCAATACTAACATGCTAAGAATGTAAGTTCATTAAGAATACTCACTAGAGATGGCCATTAACTCGACACCATTATCAAACTCTTCAAAAATAAATAACAAGATTAAATACGGAATACACGATTCCATAACTTAAACAATAGGAGTACCATCATAAAATCCTTCAACGTTCAAAATAATCAAATCATAATCAATTCTCAAAACACCGTTCACAAATCACACTCTGTATCAAAGAAAGCCTTAAACGAGGCCAAATCAAATCCTTTGAAACTTCATTTCAAATAACCAAACAAACGCATCAAGACGACCACCGATCATCATATCCATAAAACGAGAAAAGTATGGGCAAGGTACTTGCCTCGAATAAGAACAACGCGGAGAATCGACCGAAGTAGGTTGGCCCGAACCGACTACGAACCCGCCGACTCCACCGAACGCCAACTCACGTTCATAAACTACGAAGGACAAATAATAACAATAAAATGAATTCCATAACACGACTCAAAGCCGTTGAATTCAAAGAACGAATGACGAAAGTTCACGGATTTCCCCCAAAACGGCCAAGAACACGATTCGTTCCGTCAAAACCCAAAAACGGAATTCCAAGTTGAAATATGGATATACAATCCATAGAATATGTTTAACAACATCATTTAACCATAATCGATCCATCGAAAACGGATGAAAAACGAGATCGGGGACAAATCCCCCAAAAAGTCAATTCGAAGGAAATCAAGAAATATACTTCGATTCGACGAAGAACAATGGATTAAATAATGTTAAACACAATAATACTATCAAGATTAATCATACCCATCATGAATTAATCAACAACACGGAACGAATCGGACGAAAATGCAAAAATCCCCAAATTCACGAAATTAGGGTTCTAAGGAAGATTACCTTGATTCGCTGGATCAAAGGTTGATAAAGGACGATCGATTGATGTTATGAACCCAAGGACTTCATGGATTTGTTGCTAAACAACATGGCTTCGTCGCCCATGAATCGCCACTCGCGGATGGAGAAGGAAGGAAATGAAAAACGAAGTGAAATGTGATCGCTCACCATATTTATATCGCCACTAGCGGCGCTAGCCTTTCCGGACTAGCGTGCGCTTATCGGCCAGATCGGCCGAGTACCTCGGCCAGGCCCACAACACCCGGCATCACCGACCAACCCCGCCGACCGAACTGCCGACCCAACTCCGCTAGCGTGCGCTACGGCCGATGCTCGCGCGCGCTAGCCGACTGGCCCGAGAGCCACTGGATCGAATCGCCGGCCAGTGTAACGACGCTAGCCGGCCGACAGCGTGCGCTACGCCCGCCGACTAGCGCGCGCTTACGCCAGTAGCGTGCGCTACTCGCCGATCTGGCCGAGTCCAACCTCGAAACCCCATCGCTGCCCGAGCACAGACGCTAGGCCACCACAGGCGCTTACACTGCCGGTTAGCGCGACCTTCCGGCCGTAGCGTGCGCTTACGCGGTTCGCCGCACCCGTCCGGCCGGTGCCCGCAATCGTCCGGCCATGCCGTCCGGCCATCCGCCAGTGGCTCGACGACCCGATTTCCAAGCAGACGGAACGAACACGACGAAAAGTTCGCGGACAAGATAAACGACTCGAAATGAAAGCGTAATACCATAATTAGTCATACGCGACCAAGAAACGGGTCGAGACAACAATTACAGATACGGATACCCGTAACTTTCAAGAAATTACAAAATGGCCCAAAACGCCCGGAAATCACGATACGTGATCGAATAACCAAACCGAAGTTCACAACAGGTCCAACAAAGTTAAACGGACTTGTGGGAAACTCGAAACAACAGTTTCGGACGAGATTCGCAAGAATCGAACTCAAGTGCGGAAAAGTCGCGAAAAAACACGGAACTCAACAAAACGACACCGAAACGAACTCGGATGTCAAAAAGTGTAGAATTAATCATTCTCAGAATGACGAAACGGCCATGAGCGAGTCGTCAAAACAGACTTCCGCCGAAAAAAAAGAAATTACCGGAAATCGAAAATTGCGGATATTACAGTTTCATGCTATTTTGGGCCTTTCCCAACTGCTCCTTTAACTTTTCCAAAATAATATCCCTTTCCCACAGCAACTGATCCACTTCATGAACTCTAGACCCTTCTGTAGCATATTTAATGACAATGGGTGCTTCCCTACCATACACCGCCTTAAAAGGACTCAGATCAATTGACACGTTCAAAGAAAAATTAAACCAAAATTCAGCCCATGACAACCACTTAATCCAACTTTTTGGATATCCATTCACAAAACATCTTACGTATGCTTCCAAGGTTCGATTTGTCACCTCCGATTGAACATCCATTTGAGGATGATATGCAGAACTATATTTCAATTTGGACCCTAACCTTTTGAATAGCTCTTCCAAAACAGGCTCATAAACACCCTATCTCTATCCGAAATGATAGAAGACGGAAAACCGTGTAGCCGGACCACTTCAGTAATAAAAATATCTGCCACATCTTTAGCGGTGTAAGGATGTTGTAACGGCATGAAATGTGCATCCTTTGTCAATCTCTCAACCACTACTAATATAGTGTCCTTGCCCGTAGCCATTGGCAGTCTGCCAATAAAATCCATGTCAACTCCTCCCAAATTTGATCCGAAATAGCAATTGGTTGTAACAATCCAGCTGGCTTCAAAGCTTGATACTTATTACTTTGGCACACCCCACATTTCTTCACATACTCCTCTACATCCCTCTTCATATTCTTCCAAAAAAACATTTGCAATCCTTTTAAAAGTTCTCAACCCTCCCGAGTGCCCCCCCCATAATGATGCATGGAACTCTTCCAAAATAACTGATATTTTACTGGACTTGGACGATAAAACCACCCTCCCCTTATGCCATAAGCACTCTTTTTTAAATTCAAAAGAAGGATGAGACTTCGGATCAACAACTAGTTCTTGGATCAACTTCTGAAGTTGTTCATCTTGAGTTGTTTCCTCCACAATAATACTCCAATCTACCGTACTCACCATGGAAATAGCCTTTATGTCAACAACACGTGACAGAGCATTCGCTACTCTATTCTTCTTCCCCTCCTTATAATGAATCTCAAATCATACCCCAACAGATTTGCCACCCACTTTTGTTGTTCCCCATCTAACAACCTTTGCTCGAGCAAATATTTTAAGCTTCTTTGATCAGTTCTTATAATGAAGTGGCTACCCATCAAATAATGCATCCACTTCTGCCCAGCTAACACAATGGCCACCAAGACAGCTCGGCTCTACTGAGCTGGATGAGCCCATCAGCCCATCTCTGTATCTCGAATATATCGGACTATCTCATTAGACCGACCTGCCAGACCAATATTCTAGAACACCTCTGACGTAATCAGCACATGCTTACAATGAAATGACGTGTCATCGTTATTCACTCCTTGATTTTAGAAGGTTGAGTTCTATTTTATCAAAGTAACTCCTTACTTAGTGGACATGCCAAAATACCCCTATAAATACATAGAGTCTAAGATGCTCTCGTTCGTATCCTAATAGCTACTACTTTACTACTTTTATATTATATTGCTTGTAGCTCTCTTAGTACGATAAACTAACTTGATCATTGGAGTCCCTACGCCGGGAATCCTCCCGGCGCTCTTATGCAGGTTGATCCGGTTCGTGACTGGATAATGGAGAGGTTCAATCTTGTTCTTGGTGACCGATCTTCTCATGCACATCAAACAGGAGTGTTTGTCATGAAGTTCATCGCTATATAGTTGATATATATAGATATATACACATGAAATGTAATGATTAATACTCCATCATTTCAGAGGCTTACCTAATCAAATGTGGGTTACTTTCCTGGAGATGGAAACCTGCATGAGGGAAGTTATAGATAATCCGGTCAAATTTCATCCACCGGAGATCAGGAAGATTCGCCATGTTGGTTGCGTCCACTCCATACGACAGGGTCGCACCCAAGGATTTTAAGATAGCCACATTTGCTCTTGCATTCTTGTATTTGTTGATCAATCCATCTGATTCATTATAAAGGTAATCCAATTGTTATATAATGTGAAGTGCAAACACCATACATGGCATAGGACAGGATAATCATGAGAAAATCAAGTGGCCTTGAGAAAATCATTCGCGCTGGACTTGATGTATAATCAACCCCTAATCTCAGAGATGAAATTTCAATCTGTATTATTTACACTTCCTGCATCGATTCTTTGCACTGATGACACCAAATTCACACATTTAAATTATGAGTATTGTTGACGGATCTTCACGCTTAAAACGATCAACTCATGATTTTAAGCTCATCACGGTCTCAAATTTTTGCCCCAAGGTTTAGGTACGAAACCATTGCAACTCTGGTACCATCAACGTACATGAGCCTGATGGTACGAGAGTTGCCATGAACTCCTACCTGAATCGAGGGGTAGGATGTTCGACTTTTGGTAAGGATAAAAAACTAAGAGGGGTGTATTCAATTGGGATTTTGTGGGATTTTTTTGGATTTTAGAAATCATAGGTATTCAATTTAGATTGTTTTGAATCCATTAAAATCTTGAGGTATTCAATTTAGATTTCAGAATGTCATTTAAAATCTTGGTGTATTCAATTAGGATTCAAAATGTCATTTAAAATCTTGGTGTATTCAATCTGGATTTAAAACAATCCATTAAAATCTGAAGGTATTCAAAATCCATGGATTTTTTTGGATTCAATAAAATGGTGGATTTTGATGTATTTGTTAGTGTGTTTTGTAAGTTTTGGAATCTCACCAAAATCAGTGAGATTTTGAAGGATTTCTAAAAATACATTTGTAAATCCGAAAGACTCTCCATCAATTTTACAAGATTCTATCATGATTATTATTAATCCATGCATTATTACTAATCCGCCAAAATCTCACAGATTATTATTAATCCACCAAAACCTAAATTGAATACACAACTCTAAGACTGGACTGTGGTAAAATCATGAGTTGCACAGTTGCAAACAACACGTCCATTGATTACTATCTGTAATACTACAAAGAATACGCCCACTATTCAAATATCGGGTGTATAAAACAAACAAATATAATTAATTAATGTAAGTAATGAAACTAGATATCAAGAACGAAGGATCAAATAACGAAAGCAAGAAACAAAACCAGAAAAAGGGGGAAAACAACGTTTCAGCGACAAAAGTAAGAGAAAAAGTAAAAGAAGAAGAAGAAGAAGAAGAAGAAGAAGAAGAAGAAGAAGAAGATAGATAGATAGAAAATACCATAAGAGTCGAGCGTAGTTGCGACGATATTAGTTGCAGAACCAAATGCCATTCCCAATGACAAGGAGAATGAGAAGTCCCCTTCGCCCACTAACAGTATGTTATGCCCTGATGAATACTGCTTTATCCATCTCTCTTTACTTCCCACTATTCCGTTCATCATCAGAAACATTGGGTGTTTTTACCGTCTGCTGCAAAAAAAAAAAAAAAAAAAAGGAAATGCTTATGGAAAGATCGTTTTTGAATTTGAATTCAATCTGTTCCCATTTCTCTGTTAAGTAATGGCAGCTACAACGGCTTGTACGACTTGTTTTCTCCTTCTTGCCCCCCGCTTCACCTCGGTCCCATTAACCGGGTTCAGTCGTGCATATATAGGGCTGTTAGCGATCTAAGTACATCCGAGAACCGTTCGAAAATCGCCCGATAATACCTCAGATCGATACTCACTCGAAATATTAGCGGTCTGGATATTGGTACCGAAGTTAGAACCGAAACCGATAAGAACCGAAACCGTTAACCCGATAAAAAAACGATAATTTTTCATAAACGTGCATCGTACAAAATATTGTATAAGGTATTAGTACATTTAGAAAAAAATAATTTAAAAGACCTTATCTCTTAATTTCCTTAGCATACATTTGAAAAAAACCCTCCATTCTTGTTTCGATTATGAGGTTTTGGTGATTAGCGCTTTTAACGATCCAAGATACCCGAGAACACGCCCGAAATACCCGGGACCGATACTCACCCGAAACGTTAGAGGTCCGGATACAAGTATTGAAGTTGAGACCCGAAACCGGTAGACCGAAAACGGTAATACTCGATATTTTAACGGTCCAGACTCGGAAAGACAATACCCGGACCGAACCGGACCGAGAACAGCCCTATGCATATATCTAGGGTTGTGACCGAATCGAATTATACCGAATAATAGGATGATTCGGTCCGGTCCGATTTATTTTTATTATTCAATCCGGTCTGATTCGATCAAATATCATAAATTAAGGTCTTATTCGAGTTCGAAGCATATTTTTCGATTTCGACTTTTGATTCGGCTCGATATTTCTGATCGAACGTTTGTAAATAGTTCTGTCCGAATTTTAAACAACCTTTTTAACAAATATTTTTACAAATACAAAAATAAGACCGGACCGGATGATTCGATCCGGGAACTACTAATGGGCGGGGGGTTTAAATAATTTAAAATATCGAACCCAACCAAACGGTTCGGTCCGATTTGCACCGAATCTAAATTTAACATTTGATTGCACGAATCGAACTCAAATCGAGCTTTCTCAAACCGAATATCTCGATCTGAATCGAATATTTGCATTCAGCCACACATATCACCCCTTTTACATTTGAAATCCCTTCCCTATGCTCCAAATGTCAAATCACTGATTTAAGACACATTTATCTCTCACAACTTTAAATAATATATATTTATACCATTATTTTATACATTACTTTTCAGCTTTCTTAAATTCCGTACCGAAAAACAAATGCTGAAAATGAGTGGGACGGACAGAGTAATTATTTTTTTCTCAAAGTTTGGTTATATCAGTACTTGATATTAGGTGGGACGGAGTGGGAGCGGGTAAGGGGGGTGGGTTCGTGAAACCGCACGGCTACACCGTGCCGTGTAGGTCGGGTAAGGGGGGCGGGCTGATTTTTCGGTTTCTGAAGCCGCAGCAATATTGCAAAAAAATGACTGTTGGGGGAGGGATTCTAGCCGTTGTGCAACGGCTAGGAACAATAAAAAAAAAAAAAAAAAATTTCCAACCCCTATTTAAACTAATCTTTCACCTCTATTTTCAAAATAAAAACCCACAACACACAATAATCTTTCAAAAATACTAAACTATGGATCCAAGGAGAGGTAAAAAAACTTTCACCTCGCGTCAAGGTCGGGCTCAACCATCCCCGAATCAACCAAATCAAACTCCGTTAGGATTTACCCAATTTTATTCTCAACCATCCCCGAATCCATTTTATGTTCCACAACCCCAATCTCCACAATTTTTCCCATATAATATGGGTCCTCCTCAATTGAATCCACAACACTACAACATCACTGCTACAAGCGAGTTTTCCCCGTTCGAAAACCTTAGTGAAGACGTAGAGTACGTACCCGAAACACAACCACTACCAAATGAAGAAGACGAACAAGAGGAAGTTCAAGAAGTCGATCCTAGAGGGAAGAAAAAAGCTTTCACGGAGGAGGCCCCGTGAAGTTTGGACGCCAGGCACAAGAGGAGGCGTTGGCGAAAGCATGGGTTCAAATCTCCACTTGTGGTGTTGTCATTAATGAACAAAAGTCCGACGGTTTTTGGAAACGGATTCTCGAGCATTACGAGGCAACTGTGGGTTCGAGTTCACGAACATTTCATGCGTTGAATACCAAGCGGAGAACAATGAACACGGCCATGGGTATTTTCAACGGCTACTACCTCCAAGCGGTACATAATCTATACTTTATTATTTACAATTACATTATTTTGTTTTAGCTATACTTTTTTATTTTGCGTAATCCATGCTTTTATTTACAATTAAATTATTTTGTATATAATGTAGAAACGTGCTAAGGCTTGTGGGTGCAACGACTTGGACGTGGTGAGGCAAGTGAAATGGATTTCTACACAAAGAAAAAAACAATTTCTTCATACCGGGCGTGGGAGGTTGTCGAGGACATGAGAAATGGACGGGCGAGAATGTTTTCAAGATATCACGGCTGCAAGCAATTCTTCAAAAAGGAGGTCGGGAGTATGATGCGGCAAGCAACACCATTCCCGACATGAATGAAGACCCCACCCTCCAATTGAATCAAGAAAATGAAGAAGAAGCAAGTTGCATCCTCCTCGTCTATCTCAAGCGTTGCGGATGAAATCAACGCGTACACACAAAAGAAGACACAATATTTGGAAGAAAACGCGAGATGGCGAAACAATTGTTGGCTACACAACTCGAGGGCGAAGTTCAAGAATACACAACGAGAGTCGAAGTTTTTTTGGAGCCGCATGATCACATTCGCGATCCCGCTATGTTGGAATTAGTTCTTACCCAAAAACGTGAACTTGCGCCCAAACACGGATGGGCTTGCAATTTTTAAATTGTAGTGCAAGTTATTTTAATTTCAACTTATGTAATGTTTTTTTTTTAAGTTGTAGTTTCAATTTTTAAGTTGTAGTTTTTTTAAGTATTATGTAATGTTTTTTTTTTTAATGAAATGGTATGTTTTTATTTTAAATATTGTATGTGATTTTATGTATTTAAAAAAAAAATGAATTCGGGTACTAGGGTACCACTCCCACTTGTTAGGGTAGTGTTAGGGTAGTATTGGGGTAGTTTTGAGTTGGAAGGTTTTTATTGGATAGAGGTGATGTGGCACCCTTAGGTATTAGGGTACAAAACTTCCACTCCCTCCACCCTTAAAAGACAGCTTGCATGTGGAAATCCCTCGTTTTACGTTTGAAATCCCTTCCCTATGCTCAAATCACTGGTTAGTAGTAAAAAATAATTATTTTTTTCTCAAAGTTTGGTTATATCAGTACTTAATATTAAAATATGCTAAGGATATGTGTTCTTTTGTGGAATTTTTCGGGTTAATTATTTATTTATTTTTTTGAAAATACACCAACTTTTTGAAACAAGTCTACAAACAAACAAACAGGAGAATTTGTAAAAGTTCAACCATGAGCATGTGTATCCACACTCCTTCCCAAACTTTCTTTTCGATTATCAATGCTAGAGCTGTCGAAACGGGTCAAACCTACCGGTCCGGCCTGCCCCACACCACCTAATAGGAGGTGGGCTAGATATTTTTTCAGCTTGCTAGGTAGGACTGTCTAAAAGGTTCGTGGTTAGTGGTTTTAACCGGAATCAAATCGAACCGACGTGGTTTCGGTTACCGAGAACTACTATTTGTAATTAGGGTGCGATTTGTGGTTTCTACTTCAAAAAAAATATGGTTAGTGGTTAACCGGAACCGAATGGTTCCAGAACCACAGAACCACAAACCGAAATTATGATAAATTAATAAATTATAATTATATATTTTTATCCTAAAATGAAATTCAATTGAATTAATAATATGTAAATTAATTACCCCACATGTGTTGCATTTTTAATTGTTGGATTTATGGATTAATTTTGACTTATAGTTGTTGGATTTATGGATTAATTGTATTGTTGTCTACTATTTTTATTTTAAAAAATTAATTTTAGCATTTTAGAATTGATTATTTTAGTTTTTTTCGGATAAAAAAAATGGTTTTTAAGGTTAACCGAACCGGAACCATATATAATCTGTGTGGTTCCGGTTAACCGAAATTTAAAGTGGTGTGGTTAGTGGTTCCTATTTTGGGGCGTTTATGGTTTCGGTTAACCGAAAATTGTGGTCCGGTTAATCGGAACCGAACCACTCGACAGTCGACACCCCTATTGCTAGGTGGTGGTGGACCGCAGCGAGCTAACTCGCACCGGACACGAGACACGGCAGGGAGGGCCCGGTGGGTGGGTCACCCCCATAAATTATTATTTTTTAATTTTGTATATTAATATTAATAATTTATTAGTCCTTAATTATAATTAAATTAAAAAAATTCTTTGTTAAATCCTATTTTATAAATATTATATTCATATTATGATTATTTTTTTGTTTTTATATATTAATATTAGTGAGAATAAATACCATTACTGAAAATATAATTAACATGAATTCTCATATCAAATATAATTCATATTATTTGAAAGATAAAGTTTCATATAATTACAAATTAAATAATTAAATTTATAAAAAAATAACTATTAAAAAATAATCGGGTTTTCGGGTACCCGAATATAAGCAACAATTCGGCCCATCACCCGGCCCAATTAAATGACTTTTTCCGGCCTGCACTACCAAAAAATTTAAAATTTTTAAAAATACCCGGAATATTTGTTTCGGGTCATCGGGTAGTTGGGCCGGGTAGTTCAGGTCGGGTATTTTTGAACACCCCTACCGACAGTAGCGTGCGCTACCTGCTGATCCTTCCCGAGTCCAGTACTCCAGTAACCCCTCTGCCCAGCCCGATAGCGTATGCTGGTCGGTCGGCAGCGTGTGCTACACCTGCCGAGCTAGCATGCGTAGCCTTCCGGCAGTAGCGTGCGCTACGGCCAGTGCTTGCCCGGCCCGGCCGGCTCAAGACTCCGATGCTCGCCGCACTCCGTCTCGGCCGTTTCACTGGCCATGATCCGACGACTCGATTTCCGAAAACGCACGGAACGAACACGACGAAATGCTCGCGAAGAGCATCAACGATCCGAAATGAAAACGTAATGTAATAATTAATCATACGCGGCCAAGAAAAGGGTCAAGACAACAAATACGAATGCGGATACCCACAACTTTGGGTAGATTGCAAAATGGCCCAAAACGCCCGAAAATCACGATACGTGATCGAATAACCAAACCGAAGTTCAAAACACGTCTAACAAAGTTAAACGGACTTACGGAAACTCGAAACAGTAGTTTCGAACGAGATTCATAAGAATCGAACTCGAGTGCGGAAAAGTCGCTAAGAAACCCGGAACTCAATAAAACAATACCGAAACGAACTCAGATGATAAAAAGTGCAGAATTAATCATTCTCAGAATGATGAAACGGTCCCAAGCGAGTCGTCAAAATGGACTCTCGCCCAAAAAAAGAAAATTACCGGAAATTGAATTTGCGGATATTACACGTTGAATTCAACTTTTGTAAGTTTCGACATAGTAAAACTATAAACAAGATACAAATTAATTTTGAATTATAAAATGAGCATGTAAAGGTCTTGCACTCACATACGACATTAGTATTTAGGCACATGCATAATCTTATAAATAAATCAATTGATAAATAACTTATTTATATATAATTTTAATCAAGTAGACAGATAATCTTAACGCATAAATAAATTACTAAACTACTGTCAGTTTGTCATATTAGTAAATAAGGACAGAACAGTGTGTAAGAATGGATTGATACAATACATAGCATACTAACAATTTTTAAATCAAAACCATAGTACAATAGTATGTTAATAGAAACTATATTTAATACAAAGACAAGTATAATAAGGACATAAAACTTATGTAAAATATTTAATTAGGACAACTATCTAAATATTGTGACCACAAGAATATACTGCTATTCTCCCTTTTTTTTAAACACTATTTTCATGTTGACCTTATGATAGTTATATTTAATAATAAAATGATTACCATTTGATGCAGACTAAAATAACAACAATTGTAATAAATTATTATTCAAATTACATATATTATAACTTTTAAACTCAACCAACCCAGGTGATAGACCTGCAAGTTACATGCATGTACCATGATATATTCATTAATAAATTGGACAGCAATTACATAATAATGTCAAAGACTCATAGAAGGCAACTTTTCATTATTATCAACATAATCAATCTAAAATGAAACTTTTTCAGTAGTTAAGCATAATGATCTAATCAAGCATTTTGGCCTCATAAAAGGATATCACAATCAAATAAATGAAATATATAGTTTATTGTGTCGTGTCTTATTGGCATAAGCCAGATAAGTAATAAATCAAAACAAATCATGTCACTCAGAGAGACTAAAATAAATAATAACTCACAAATATATACGCAAATAAGAATGAGGCTTGTAGGTAATTATACCGTACTTACGTAATGATGTGCACTCAATATTATTAGACGGAAGTGGCAGCAATATATATATATAGAGAGAGAGAGAGAGAGAGATCAGTTTTATTTATATATGTGTATCTCTTACGTATCAAGAATAAAACCAAACCAAACCAAACATACCCAGTATATCCCGCTCAGAGCAGGGTCTGGGGAGGGTAAGATGTACGCAGACCATGCCCCTACTTATTACGGTAGGGAGGCTGTTTCCGTGAAGACCCCCAGCTTAGTGCACAGCAGAATCTAGTGTGATAAATACAAAGGAAAACATATGATTCGAAAAAAACTCGAGACCATACCTGAGCCCATGGCTTGATCCACATGGGACTTACCTAAGCGGAATTTGGCTACTTCACTCCCGATGAACGTTGCTCTAACAAAAGAGAGGTTGGCTCTGCGCACAGCTCCCTGTCAAAAATACACCACACGCAAAGACAATAGGATACAATATACAATAAAAGTAAAAATGCAATGTTCTAGGTCATAGCTAACCGAGACAACCCAACCCTGAGGCTCTCAACTACAGCACCGCTCCCTACAAAAGAATCCACAACTCTGATCTGGCGCCTCCAAGCGCACCTATCAACAGTCATGGTCTCGGAAAGGTTTAAGGCCTTCAAATCTAATCTCAGTTGCTCCTCCCACGTCCTCCTCGGTCTGCCTCTCCTCCTCTCCCCGACAACCATTAAACTCTCGACCCTCCTCACTGGAGCAGAAGCCTGCCTCCTGTGGACGTGGCCAAACCATCTCAATCTCCCTTCCCTAACTTTCGCTGAAATGGGCGCCACTTCCAGCGCGTTCCTGAAAACTCCGTTCGCAATTCTATCTAACATAGTGCGACCACACGACCAACGTAACATTCTCATTTCAGCCACTTCCAACTTGCTCTCAAGCGACTTCTTCATCGCCCAACATTCGGAGCCATACAACATTGCAGGTCGGATTGCCGCTCTATAGAATTTACCTTTCAACTTTAGAGGGACTTTCTTGTCGCACAGGACCCATGTCGCTGCTCTCCACCTTAGCCACCCCGCCTTGATGCGATGCGTGACATCATCTTCACACTCACCTTCCTTCTGAATGATCGAACCCAAATACTTGAACTTATCCGTTCGGTGCGATCCGATCCGCAATCATTACCTCAACATCTTCCTCGTTGGCCTCACCACTAAAGTTACACCGGAGATACTCGGTCTTAGGCCGGCTCACACGCAAGCCACAGGATTCTAACTTAGCCCTCCAAAGCTCCAACTTCGAGTTCACCTCCCTCCTCGACTCCGCCACTAACACAATGTCGTCAGCAAAAAGCATGCACCACGGGATGCCATCTTGAATCCCTCGCGAAATGACGTCAAGGATTAGAGCGAAGAGAAGAGGGCTTAGCGCCGACCCCTGGTGTAGCCCTATCTCAACCGGAAAATACTGGGTGTCACCAACTGGGGTCCTAACGCACGTCCTAGCTTGGGAGTACATGTCTTGGATCGCCCTAACGAACGGCAACGACACCCTCCTCTCTACTAGGCTCCTCCAAATAACATCGCGCGGAATGCTATCATAAGCCTTCTCTAGATCTATGAACACCATATGGAGGTCCTTACGCCGCTCTCTAAACTTCTCCATAAGGCGTCTGACGAGATGAATGGCCTCAGTCGTAGACCTCCCCGGCATGAAGCCAAATTGGTTCTCTGAGATCTCAACTTCTCTTCTAACCCTGCATTCCACCACTCTTTCCCAAAGTTTCATAGTATGACTGAGGAGTTTAATACCCCTATAGTTACTACAACTCTGAGCATCGCCTTTGTTCTTGAAAAAAGGCACGACAATACTATGCCTCCACTCTGTCGGCATCTTAGAGCCTCTGAGAAGGATGTTGAACAGCTCTGCTAGCCACTGAACTCCGACTTCCCCCAAACAAAGCCACACCTCAATAGGGATCTGATCCGGGCCTACAGCCTTAGCTCTACCCATTTTCATTAGGGCACCCTTTACTTCCTAGTTGCTGATGCTCGACAGAACTAAACGAACGAGCGTAAGATAGACTAACTCCTTGCACCACCGAGTCACTACCTCTAGCCTCATTGAAAAGTTCGAAAAAATACCTATTCCACCGCTCCTTAATAGCCACATCGTTCACTAACACTTGACCCAAATCATCCTTAATAAACTTAACGGGACCCAGGTCGCGCCGCCCTCTTTCCCTAGCTTTCGCTAGTTTAAAAATAGCATTTGCTCCTTCTTTGGAGTCTAGGCGCTTGTACATCTCCTCATACGCCTCACATTTAGCCTTAGCCACTGCCTTCTTAGCCTCTCTTTTCGCCACCTTGTACGCTACAATCTTCAAAATTCTCTCCTCCCCAGCACTAACCGACAAAAGCTCCTTAAATAGCGCTTGTTTTGCCTTAACCTTGTTTTGGACCTCCTCATTCCACCACCAAGCCTCCCTAGGTCCACTAGACCTGCCCGAAGAAACCCCTACCACCTTCTCGCCCACTCTCCTAATAGCATTGGCCATGGTGGTCCACATAAGGTTAGCATCGCCCCCACGCAAAAAACCTCCTTCGCGGGTCAGAGACTCCTTGAATACTGTCGCCTTCTCACCCTTCAGATCCTTCCAGAGAATCCTAGGTCTAGCTTCTCTAACCCTGCTAACAACACGACCTCCCATGGATAAATCCATAGCCAGCAGCCGGTGTTGAGAAGCACATGCCTCGCTTCGGAACACCTTGCAGTCCACGCACGCCCTAGCATCACGACTGCGCAAAAGAAGGTAGTCAATTTGCGTGTTGTGCCCCCCACTACTGAAGGTGATGAGGTGCTCACTTCTCTCAAAACAGAGTTAGCAACTACCAACTCATGCGCAGTGGCAAACTCCAACAGTGCGGAACCTCCTGCATTCCTAACTCCGAAGCCGAAACCTCCATGCGCACTATGATAACCATCCACCCCCTCACCAATGTGCCCATTGAAATCGCCCCCCAAAATAATAAATTGATCGTCCGGAATACACCCGACCAACTCATCTAAACAGACCCAAAAAGCTTCCTTATCAAGCACACCCAAACCAACATGTGGGGCATACGCACATACTACATTAACCACCTTCTACCCAACCATCACTCTAACGGACATAATCCTATCATTGCACCTCTTCACTTCCATGACGTTGTCCTTAAGCTCCTTAGACAAAAGAATGCCCACACCATTGCTCGAGTTAGCAAGGCCTGAATACCACAATTTATAACCGTTCACCTCCCTGGACTGCGCCCCCTTCCACCTAGTCTCCTGAATACAAGCCACATCAACCCTTCTCTTGCCCAAAACATCCACAACCTCCAAAAGCTTACCCGACAAGGTACCCAAATTCCAACTACCAACCCACAAACAGTGCGACATCGACCAATACAAAACCCAAACGCGCTACGAGAAATAAAATGGGGTAGTGAAGCCAAAAATGAAAATAAGATGAGAATGACAAAGACAATATAAAAGCAATCAAACCGCATAAAAATCGCAGTAAATGGTAGATATATGGCAGACAAAAATGAAATTTAACAGAAAAGTACAATGATACCGGACTTCGACACGCCTTGGAGACGAGGGAGTAGAAGCCGCGGAAGCTGGAAACCGATCGACTCCTGAACAGGGAAAAGGCGATCGATAGGCCGACGACACCTGGGAGCAGCACGGGAAACCTACAAAACAGACAGCTAAAATACAATACTATTGTTAGATTAACGGGGAGGGATGAATGCCGCGGTGTAAAGTTATTCTTCCGGCGATACGGCCGAGATGACCAAGGCGGCCGGGCGTAAGCGCAAGTTACGGCAAAGCTCAGGGGTTAGTGAAAATCACACTGTTATCTTACAGAAAAATCAACTGAAACCCCTAATTTTCGACTTCTCTTCGAACCCTAATTTCTGGAGGAGAGGTTCGAACTCAAATTAATGCACAGAGAGGGTCGTACATGGCAAAAGAGAGAAATGTATGGTTGCGGCGGAGAAAGAGGGAAACGAAACCAAAACCAAGCACACAAAGACAATCTAACGGAAACTAAACACAACAAAGAAAGACGACAAAGAAGAAAGATAAGATCAATTCTACGTATCAAGAATGTGGTTTTTATATAGGGTTAGGATTCAAGAGTTACAATGGAGATGAAAGACCAAAAGTCTAAACTTGAAAAGCCAAAGATTATATATATTAATAGAGAAAGATGAAAGGTCATCCAATATTACATCTTATATATATAAAGCTTAAGAAGCCTTATAAATGTAAGTGGTCATAATTAATGCTTGATGAATTGATTGTATCAAAGCTTAAGAAGCCTTATAAATGTAAGTGGTCATGATTAATGCTTGATGAATGGATTGTATCATATTTGTTATTCCACATTGATTTCCAGGCATGTCAAGCAACTTTCGTTAAGTCATCATCATCATCAATAACACCTTAATCCCAACTATGTTGGGGTCGGTGGCATGAAGATTATAGTGTCGTTTAATTGTCTAAAATTAGTTAACACCATAACTCATGCAAATAACAAAGTGGCAAAATTTTACGCCGGATGCCCTTCCTGTCGCAACCTTCATATGAAGGAGAAGCAACTTTCGTTAAGTGTACAATGAATATTCACATAATGGCCATTTATATGTTAAGTATATGAAGCATTTGTCAGTTATAAACACTAAAGTGGTTATAATAAATAACTCACGAATTGAAAGTGAAATGTAGAGATGAAGTGTTTGCTGCCATGAATGCATAAATTAAACACACCGATTAGTGTTAGTCTTTTTACCTTACCGTCCATGAGTTACAAATATTTTATCAACTATATAATGTGTCAAAAATCACACACAACAAAACACAACTTCCTCCACACAGCGTGCACATTGGGCTACAACTTATTATGGTGGTAAAGTAAGCATCATATCGTCTAGCTTAATTAGCATATTGATTTATATTGTTTTATGTAAATTTCACGTATGTTTTGTGTGTGTAACAATGTAGGACATAAAGATGGTGCTTAGGAGATTTGGTAGTAACGTCATCTTCTCTAATGGTTTAAGAGATCCTACACATCGTTGTCTTATCAATTAAGTGGTACATGCACGAACATTTTTACTTTGATCGAAAATGCAATATATTGATTAACTGTATTTAAGTTACTAACGATCAACTATATCTAATTGTTTTTTGTAGCGCGTCAAGAAGCATTAAAGAAAGATATCGAGAAGTCACAAAAATTGTATCAAGAACAAAACATGAAAAATGCCAATGAACAACAACGACAAAGACAACAACAACAACAACAAGAACAACAACAAAAACAAGAACGACGCCATGGCCATCGGTGGGATGAATACTTAGCATTCATATTAATATATGTTACAAATTAAACATGCAATATTTTGCTTCATGTAATACCGATAAATGGACTAATACTATTGATTCGTTAACAAGTAAGTTTATTGAAAATAATGTGACGAGTTCAATTTTTAGTCAATAATTATTACTACACTTTGTTGGTGCATTTTAATATTTTTGCTCTTAATTTAGTTTTTATCTTGCGGTGTGTTAATGTCACTTTCTTAATTAAACGTCTTGAAATATTGCGTGACTTTGATACTTGATATGATTGTGTAAGTTATGTCAATGTTACATATTGAAAATGGTAGTATATAATAAAAATATCTTCACACTATCATCTTTATCCATAAATGGTGCAAAGCAATGGACTATAGATAAAACAAATACGTATTAATGATTCGGTTAATCATATCCACAATTAGTATCGGCAATTAAGTGATTATGTTATTTTGAGAATTTATCATTTATATAATTTTACTGTAGTTTAAATCTTACATAATAAATAATATCATTTTGACGATTTATGTAGTTTAAACAATATAGATATACCATTTATATAATCTATTATAAATTAAATTTAAATCTTACTCAATAAGTAATATCACTATGGAGATTAATTGATTATCTTAATATAATTTTAGTTTCATTTGTAGAATGACAAACAAATTTGGCAAAATGAAATTGTTATATTAGTTATTAAGAGTAGAAAAATTATATGTTGAGTATGCAACCTGGTACAAATTAAATATACTAACAATATTGGACCGATTTTCACAACAATAAAAAATATTGAAACTTAAATGGTTTTTGTGCATAAAATAAAGTTCGATTAATTAAGCGTAGTAATGTGGAACTACCGTATTTGATATGATAAACCAAAAAGATAATTAATTGTCACAAGCTAGATCTCAAAATATAGCGAATATCCACTTTGTTACGATTTTATATAAGGGTTACATTTATTTTGAAGAACCGTATGCGTTTAACCTCTCTTTGACATTTAGTATGTAACTTATACATATTAAAAAGTTACATGTGAAGAGACTCTTTTAAATGTAGCATCTTGAAAAAGTCTCTTCACATATACTCTTTAATGTCAATAAACTATTTTAAATGTGTGTAAATGCTTAGAAAAGGTGTGATACCATCACAACTTAGATATATAATGACGAAAATAAGTCTAAAGATTACGCTATGAACACTTATATACAGTACATGTAATGACGAAAATTAGTATTGAACAATACACTATGAACATTTAGATTAAGCGCATGCATCGCGAATTACGAATATTTCGGTCTAAATATAAAAGTCACCAAACAACAAATTAAACTCATTCATCTTAAACTCATGCGATCTTTACAAAAGTTGTGATACCATCACAACTTACAAACCTAATGACGAAAATAAATACCACACATTCTGTATGGCCAAATTAGATGGCGTATCGCCTTGTAGTCTGAATATTAATGTAACACAAACTCAAATCTTGCGAAACCCATTAATAAATATGCTATAATAAGAGTTCTTTTTGCTTTCCATCTTAATATTTAGAAGTCTAACAACTCTTCGGTCTCAACTCTATTTTTAAGACAAATACGTTAAATTGATATTCTTTTCACAATATTCTTTTTAATATTTATTATGCATATTGTGATTCAAATAATATTTCTCACAATATTCGGTTTCATATTTATTATGCATATTGTGATTCCAATAATATTTTTCAGTATAAATTATTTTTTTAGAAGTATTAAAATATATCTCAATTTCAATTTTTTTGATAATATGATAAAAATCAGATAATTTAAGAAAATAATATTTTTTGTAATTTGTTTGCTTCAGTTTGTTTTTATAACAATTTTGGATTATTTGACATTTTTTTTAAAAATGGTAAAACGAATTACAAATATGTTATATTAATAATATGAAGATTAGATCTTATTATTGAAAATGATTTTTTGATTTATTTATTATTTGAAAATAAAAATATGTTAACAATACATATAATAAGTTAATTATATGTTTATTTAAATAAGTTACAATAATATAGTTTATCATCTATATGCTTAATTAACCAATATCATTGTGAGATCTCATGATAATAATATTCAATTAAGTACATGAGTTTCGAATAAATATTTATCAAAAATACATGACATTATATTATAAATATTATAAATAAATCGTCACATAAATTAGTGGCATGCTCTATGTATTTTATATCGAACTTTTACCCATTGTAGTTCCACATTTTCAGAAAATCATTAAATTTTCCAGTACATAAAATTTAGAACTTTGTATTCCTTTTAAAAAATAAAACAATTTGAAAAAATAGAAAATTTCAATTTTATGAAAAAATATTCTTGTACAAAAATATTTCCATTAGTTTTTCAATGTTTTAAATGAAATAATGGAATTTATGAGATTTCCGATTTTTAAATAGTTTCTTGAGTTTTATAATTTTAATATTTAAGGGGAAACAATAACACAATTAGTATGTTGACGGAAAAGTTACAATTGGAGATTTTGTGTGGAATGTCTTACAACACAATAATATTTCATGCAATCTACAAAATACAAGAGAATCAGATACACTTATAGCTAAACACGAGAGGTCTTGGAGCATCCACAATGGATGTGTTAAAAGTGTTTGTTAGTGTCATATGTTAGCTAATAGTCATTTTTATGCTCACATTGGACATATTAACTTGTTTGTTAAGGAAAATTCTTTTAAGTGTATTGTTAACTTGTTTGCTAAAGTTAACAAACATTTTAACAGTTGACATAGCAATTTGTATTGAAATGTTTTCTTTTTTTTTGAAAAAAAAAAAATATCCCATTGCAATATGTTTTGATGGGTAAATTTAACACATCCATTGTAACACTCAAATAGTAGTTAAAGTTAACATGTATATGCGCCACTTAACATCTGCTTTATTGTCTATGTGCAAAGTTTAACAAATAAAAGTCAACACATTCATTGTGGATGTTCGTATGCATTTTTACCAGATCCCACCCCATGCATAAAATTTCTAAAATTATTGCAACATATCTTATATTTCACCTAATATTTCAAGAATTCAACCATTTTTTTTGGCAATTCTTTCTGCTCTTTATTCATGCCCAGCACCCTATTTTCATTCCATTTATCACTCTATTATCAACCAGTCCAAATTTCTTACTCGCCACACCCCCATCCAGGCCCAACACCCTATTTTTTTCTTCCATCTTCCTTGCATCTTCATCGTATTACCCAAATCACTAGAACCATGCAAACGCACCTCTGCTTTAATTGATTCCTTCAACCCATTCATAAACGCACCACGAAGCATCATCAGCATGACGTAATGGAGACGATACAAGTTCGAATTGCTCAATGAACTCAGCCACCGAATGCGTCTGCTTCAAACTCATCAGCCTCATAAAGATTTTCCGACGTAGCATCTGGAAAGCGGCTCGTGAGCACGTCGTAACACTGGCCACGAAATGCGCTCTGTTCGAACTTCCCACCACTGAAACCAGTTAAGAGATTTTGCTTCGAAACAGATTGAAGCTTCCAGAACCTTCTCTTCCCCCGGAATGTGATTGATGGTGAAATATTGTCCGGCACGATAAATCCATCCATATAGGTCTTCCCCCGAAAAATACGGCACTTTCAAACGTCACATCCTATCCTCCCTCCGATACCAGATGACGTTCACGAACCGTAACATCATCGTCTTCGCGGCGATTGTTGTGTTGTTGCGTAATCAAAGCACGCAACCCCATCATCGCGTCATTCAGTAACTGCCGATTCTCCAGAAGAATCTCCTTCATCCTCTTCTCCAAACATTCGATATGTTCCATTTTTGTACTTACCATACGCACCCAGATCGAGCTCTGAATACCAAATAATAGGATGTAGCAGTAATACTATATATGATGAATGTAAGATAAGGAATATATTTGATTATATGTGTAGAGATATAGCAGACTAGCTTCTTACAAAGGAAATATTATGAAAGTGGATGGAGATTGACCCCTTACAAGATGATAAATGGAGAATACTACTAATATCCTCATAAGAATATCCCTACTGATAGCAAGAGACTCTCACTATTCAGCCCTCAATTTCCCCCAATACCAGCCTGCCTCCCTTCATTTGTGAAGTCGTCCTTTATTCCCGCTTGCTCCATGTGCTCAGTGATTTCCTCAATCTATTGCTCCTCCAATTTCCACTACACCCTTACTATTCCTTCCTAAATGTGTCCCACGTTTTCTCCTCCCTCCCTAATTCTCTTTCTGCCCCTTGTGCTATACACCTGTGTCAAGGGCCTATCAACTAAGGTTAGGCACAAAAAATCAAAATTCCGATCCCGTCCCCGTCCCCGTCCCGTCCCAAAATTATTTAGGATGGGACGGGATCCAAAATTAAAAACACTAGGCCCGTCCCATCCCGTCCCAATAGAGTAACTACGGGACGAGACACGGGACAAAAAATTTGAGGGCCGTAAGGCCCGACCCGTCCCGCTAAGTTCTTAACCCTTTTAAAACCATATAATTTTATTATTTGTAACCTTTTTTTAATTAATTTTTCATAATAAACTATTTTTATTTTTTACTATCTGTATATTATAATTATACACAAACCTAATCAACTGATATAAAGTTAGTAACTGGTATCTTTTCAAAAAAAATGGATATGTTGTATTCAATGTTAATAATTGATATTTTAAAAGTTTAATTTAAGCTATTAAATTAGTTTGTTGGATATTAATATGTGCCCCGTGAGCCGCGGCACAGCTTAAGTGAGCCGCGGCACACGGGGCGGTTTTGGTGTACTCCGCGCGGGTTTGGGCCGTTTTGGAGCATGTTCTCGACCTAATCACATGGACGCATTTTGGAGGCTGAGGACTGATATAAATAAGCATTGAAGGGCTGGAAAATAGGGGGATCGATGAGATCGGACAGAGAGGAGATCGATAGCTAGGGCGAAGAACACAAGGAGGAGATTTGTGGGGCGACGACAAGACCACGGATCCCTACGGTTTTTCTGCATCTTAGTTCCTAGATCTATTCGAGTAGGATTTTGATTGTAACCGATTTCATGACGATTTGATTATTTATTATTATTTCGATTTACTCGTTATTCTATTGAATTGGATTCTTCTTACTGTTCTTAATGCTTTTTAATTGTCTGGCCAACAATTAATTTGTTTTGAATGTCTTTATGGATTCGGGAGATGAAATTTAGGCATAGTTCTTGTGAGACGAATCATAATTTTCATGAGATAGGGATATACTTATGAGAATTGTGAAGCCTTTTATTGTGGGAATTCTTGAACCGTTTTAGCTATAAATTATCTAATTCGAATAGGAATATATCGAGTTAATAATTCGTAGTATTTTCTATTGACCTTGGGAAAGGCTTTAGAATAATTTAGGAATTCCTGGCTTACAATCAATTGAATAACAGTGAATTGAATTGAATAAATATCATTCCTGATTGTTTGAGGTGAAAGTCATAATCCTACTCCCATATTAGTATTATTATTATTAGTAGTAGTACTATTATTTATTAGTTTAGGTATAAATTCCGTTTAAGTGTTCTTCAAATAAAATTGTAAGTTGACTCTATTTTGGTACTTAGTGAAATCAGTCCTCGAGGGAATGATATTTTACTTATCACTTTATTACTTGTTGACACCGTGCACTTGCGGCATATTGTGAGGGAATTTCCCACAACAAGTCTTTGGCGCCGTTGCCGGGGACCGATTTTTCGCTAATATCAATACCAAGCGACTCCAATTTTAATTTGAAGTTTTTTTTTATTTAGTCTCTATATTTTGAATTTCTTCATTATGTTTTCCTTTGAGTATTGTGGCCCTTGGCATTTCATAAATTTCGATGTTCTTAATAATTTGCCAAATAGGGTCAGTCAGCCCCCTCCCCCAAAACAAAAGACCATGCTTGAACAATGTGTAGACGTTCTCAAAAATCCTGATAGTACCCTTTTTGAGCTATAATGTGCACGTCGTGGTCTTGAGATTCACTATGATTGTATTCCAGCTCATATATTTAGTAGTGAAGTTGAATGGGAGGTTGAGAAGAAAGACATGTTAAGTTTTCGGGTCGATCCCCCAGCACCCGATAATTACATAAAGTGTGACGAGCCTGTAGAAGAGGTTACCATTGATGATGTTTCCCAAGAAATTTCATTAAAGTGTCATCAAACTTCGACTAATAAGGTGAACACTTATGTGCCTAAAATTTTATTAACGGTGCCACGCATAATTTTTCCTAAATCCATAATGGGAGAGATTGACCCCATCACTTCTGATTTTGTTAAGGCTGATTCTTCGAGTTCTAATGGGGTTGTTCATGATAAGTCTTTATTATTTACCCATTCGAACTCTGCTTATTTTTTCATGCCTTATCATTATTATATTCTTCCATCATTTTTTGGTTGTCCTCATAATTATTCTTATTCATTATTTTTGGCAACCGGGCATGAGTCAAAGCCTCCCTTATGGAATAAGAGGCTTATAGATTGCAAGAAGGGGGTATTTGGCAATCTCCCTAGAAAGAAGCCACGTTGAATTTTTGTTTGCCACGTCGTGCTCAAGACGTAAAATAGAGCGCTTGATGGGAGGCAACCCATCATTTTACTTGCTTTCTAGTTAGTTGTTTTCTTTATTTGATTTTTCGTTTATAATTTTTTTCCTTTGTTTGTTATTTCGTTTGGATTCGTGTATTCTTGTTGGCCCTGATTTCTCTAATATTTCTTTATAACCCTAATGAGTTATTATTCTTCATATTCTAGTCTTTCTTGATTTAATGTCTATTGTTATCTCATGACTAGAGACTAAGTTTGGGGGTCCCTTGTGATGTTGAGCGTTGTTTGAAGTATGGACTGACAGACGATTCCACTCAGACATGTGCTGGCGTTCAAGAAGACATTTGGAATGAGTTTCACTTTTTATTATTTCTTTTATTTTCACATGAGTTTTATTGTTGATGAATGTATGTGTAGTGGAATAGATTGAAGCATGCGTTAATTTCTTAATTTTTCTTGGTTATAAATTGTGATTTCATCAGTGCGTTACTTTTCGTGAATTTTTCGTGCTTCCTTGTGTGTAAAACTGATGTTACGATACTGATGTATCTTTGAAGAAACGGTTGACTTTTGGTCGAGTTGCAGTCAGCAATTTCTGCTTCTGTTGAATATTTAATTAGGTCCGAAATTTTATCATTTTTGTAGAAATCCTAGCAGATAAGAAAGGAGACATACGTGTTTTCAAATCACCGTTTATACGTTTGGTTAAACTTTTTGTGTAGCTAGTCGTCCAGTAATATGAGTCTTGTTGGGACTTGAATTGAGTTTAGAGTCGGACAGTTTTTCTCAAAAAGTCGAGATATTACATGTTCTATGATGGGAAGTCTAGTAACCGCGGGTATTCACCTGACCCGTTGTTTACTCTCGCGTAAAACCACGACCCTGAATAGATTAATAATTTAGAAATATCACATTACTGATGATAGGAAGCCTAGTAACCGGGGGTATTCACGTGACCCGTTGTTTACTCTCGCGTAAAACAGCAACCTTGACATGCGGGAATTGCTATTCGAGTTTTTTCTCCGCTGTAGAGGGGGGCTTAGTAACTAGAAGCATCCATGTGCCCCATGAGTGTCTTTTACGTCAAACGGTTCCCCAATGCATGAGAATGGAATTTCACCCTAGGATTATCCCGATGAAACATCCCGAGAGCCGAAACTTAGTGGTTAACTCGAATCATATTATTGATCATACATAAGGGAATGCTGTCCCAGGAATAATTTTGATAATGAAACTCTTGAATTTTGCCACTAGGCGTGGGGTAGGCGAATTGGCTTGTTTAATCTAACCCTTCATATTGACGGTCGGTTAAATTCACGTTTGTTAATCTTTGAGCTTGATTTTCTTCATGAACGATTGATTAGGACTGAAATTGGTTACTTAGTGAAATCAGTGTTCTGGATGTGACTCGCTATTACGATACTTGTACTATTCTTTGAGATTTTCAGGGTAGTATTGATTAAGTTGAGCACTATGGACTTGCATGATTATTCACGATACATTTTGTTTAAGATTGATAATTTTTTGCTTGAGGACAAGCAAAGGCTCAAGTTCAACGGTATTTGTTAGGCATATTTTTATGCGCTTTTATATCATTATTTTATATCCATCTTGAGCCTAATTCAGCATAAATGAGCTTTTAATGCACTATTCTTACATGTTTTGCTGGAAATCGGAGTCCGGAAGCCGAAACGATGAAAACGGCGAAATGAGTTTTGGTCATGAGCCGCGGCACAAACCATGTGAGCCGCGGCACAGGAAGATGGCCTGAAAGCGCCCAGACAAACTGTACTCTGAGCCGCGGCACAGGAAGAAAAAACAGCGCCCACGTTTTAATCTGTGCCCCGTGAGCCGCGGCACAGCTTAAGTGAGCCGCGGCACACTTTCAAGATTTATGGGATATAATCTCCCACTCATCAAGGCATCTCCATAAAAAATACCTTTATTAAATATGGACATTACACTATTCTTAATAGTAAAGTCATATCCTTCTAAATCAAGGCAAGCAACTTATACAATGTTTCTACCCATAGCAGGAACGCAATAACAGTTATTATCTAATACAAGTCCACTAGGTAGCTTTATATCATAAGTCCCTACGGCAATAGCATCAACTCTTGCTTTATTTCCAACACGTAGGTCCATTTCACCTTTTGCGAGTTGTCTACTCTTTCGCAGCCCCTACGCATTCACACAAATGTGAGCTTCACTACCGTTATCTAATACCCATGATGAACAAGTATATAAATTGACTTCTATAACAAGAATACCTGAAGCAGCAGTCTCACCGCTCTTCCGTTTTCTCATTTCTTCCAAGTAGACCTTGCAATTACTTTTCCAATGACTAGTTTCATTGCAGTGGTAGCAAGTCCCCACTTTAGGTTGTTTCGATGACTTCTTGAAAGGTTTAGGTTTGGGTCTAGGCAACATTTTCATTTTACCCTTACCTTTATCTTTCGGGGCCATCTTATTCCCTAGCAAATAAAAGAAGTTTAGTTTTTATCAATAGAGATGGCATCTTATGTCAACATGTCAGTCTCAAATATTATGTATCACATACACAGATATGAATTATAATCTAACGATCAAATAACCACAGACACAGCTTCAAAGGCCCAAGTTGCTGAAGTCCAGCCCAAAGTCTTCCATGGTCCATGGCTCGTTTCCCACGCCCGAGCCACACCGAGTTGGGTGCGCGGGTGATGCTCGCGTGTGTGCTCGGCCATGCTGTTCCGCAAGTGTAGACTCCCATTTGTATTATTTTCTATGTGGGATATGCATTTTCACGACCCCTTCCAACTCTTGGATTATCCATTTAATTCGTTATATATTCGCCAATTGTAATCATTTATTTCTCACTAATGGAAATCAATTCGAGAAAAATAAAATACTTCATCATATACTATTTATTTCCAAGAATTAAATATTGGGACAACATTTAATTAGTTCAAGTTGAGTCAAATTCATTTTTACAAAACTAAATTTCCAGCAAACACAAGCATCCAAAAAAAAAAAAGATGATCATACGATAGAATTTTGTGGTGAAGTAGTTCAAAGGGAGAGATGTTTTCCAAGTTAGGGATAGGTTTGTGATTTATTAAATAAGCGACTCTGGTAGTCCCCCAAAATGTTAGAGGAATGTGGGCTTAAAAATGAAGAGCACAGGCAACATTTAGTAAATTACGATGTTTACACTCAACGGACGCACTTTGGAGGCTGAGGACTGATATAAATAAGCATTGAAGGGCTGGAAAATAGGGGGATCGATGAGATCGGACAGAGAGGAGATCGATAGATAGGGCGAAGAACACAAGGAGGAGATTTGTGGGGAGACGACAAGACCACGGATCCCTACGGTTTTTCTGCATCTTAGTTCCTAAATCTATTCGAGTAGGATTTTGATTGTAACCGATTTCATGACGGTTTGATTATTTATTATTATTTCGATTTACTCGTTATTCTATTGAATTGGATTCTTCTTACTGTTCTTAATGCTTTTTAATTGTCTGGCCAACAGTTAATTTGTTTTGAATGTCTTTATGGATTCGGGAAATGAAATTTAGGCATAGTTCTTGTGAGACGAATCATAATTTTCATGAGATAGGGATATACTTATGAGAATTGTGAAGCCTTTTATTGTGGGAATTCTTGAACTGTTTTAGCTATAAATTATCTAATTCGAATAGGGATATATTGAGTTAATAATTCGTAGTATTTTCTATTGACCTTGGGAAAGGCTTTAGAATAATTTAAAAATTCATGGCGTACAATCAATTGAATAACAGTGAATTGAATTGAATAAATATCATTCCTGATTGTTTGAGGTGAAAATCATAATCCTACTCCCATATTATTATTATTATTATTAGTAGTAGTAGTACTATTATTTATTAGTTTAGGTATAAATTCCGTTTAATTGTTCTTTAAATAAAATTGTGAGTCGACTCTATTTTGGTACTTAGTGAAATCAGTCCTCGAGGGAACAATACTTTACTTATCACTTTATTACTTGTTGACACCGTGCACTTGCGGCATATTGTGAGGGAATTTCCCACAACAAGGACCTCCTCAATTCCATTTAACAATCTCCTCACCGCTTGTACCTCCTTCGGTTGTACCTGCAATTCCCACTCATCATTCAGCATCTAAAGTAGAGGTTGACTCGCAACAACACTGCCAACAGCCTTCTTTAATTTCGACACATGAAAAACGGGATGAATTTTTGAATGCACAGGCAGAGACAACCTATAAACAGTCTGTCCTATCCTTTCTAACGCTTCAAAAGGACCATAATACCTAGGACTAAGCTTTTCATTTGGCCTCCTCGCTAGTGACTTGAACCGGTATGGTTGAGCCTTCAAATTGACCTTATCTCCCACCTCAAACTCAATGTCTCTTCTCTTCTTATCTGCATATTGTTTCATGCTATTTTGGGCCTTTCCCAACTGCTCCTTTAACTTTTCCAAAATAATATCCCTTTCCCACAGCAACTGGTCCACTTCATGAACTCTAGACCCTTCTGTAGCATATTTAATGACAATGGGTGCTGCCCTACCATACACCGCCTTAAAAGGACTCAGATCAATTGACACGTTCAAAGAAAAATTAAACCAAAATTCAGCCCATGACAACCACTTAATCCAACTTTTTGGATATCCATTCACAAAACATCTTACGTATGCTTCCAAGGTTCGATTTGTCACCTCCGATTGAACATCCATTTGAGGATGATATGCAGAACTATATTTCAATTTGGACCCTAACCTTTTGAATAGCTCTTCCAAAACAGGCTCATAAACACCCTATCTCTATCCGAAATGATAGAAGATGGAAAACCGTGTAGCCGGACCACTTCAGTAATAAAAATATCTGCCACATCTTTAGCGGTTTAAGGATGTTGTAACGGCATGAAATGTGCATCCTTTGTCAATCTCTCAACCACTACTAATATAGTGTCCTTGCCCGTAGCCATTGGCAGTCTGCCAATAAAATCCATGTCAACTCCTCCCAAATTTGATCCGAAATAGCAATTGGTTGTAACAATCCAGCTGGCTTCAAAGCTTGATACTTATTACTTTGGCACACCCCACATTTCTTCACATACTCCTCTACATCCCTCTTCATATTCTTCCAAAAAAACATTTGCAATCCTTTTAAAAGTTCTCAACCCTCCCGAGTCCCCCCCCCCCCCATAATGATGCATGGAACTCTTCCAAAATAACTGATATTTTACTGGACTTGGACGATAAAACCACCCTCCCCTTATGCCATAAGCACTCTTTTTTAAATTCAAAAGAAGGATGAGACTTCGGATCAACAACTAGTTCTTGGATCAACTTCTGAAGTTGTTCATCTTGAGTTGTTTCCTCCACAATAATACTCCAATCTACCGTACTCACCATGGAAATAGCCTTTATGTCAACAACACGTGACAGAGCATTCGCTACTCTATTCTTCTTCCCCTCCTTATAATGAATCTCAAAATCATACCCCAATAGATTTGCCACCCACTTTTGTTGTTCCCCATCTAACAACCTTTGCTCGAGCAAATATTTTAAGCTTCTTTGATCAGTTCTTATAATGAAGTGGCTACCCATCAAATAATGCATCCACTTCTGCCCAGCTAACACAATGGCCATCAATTCACATTCGTACACAGATTTGAGTCTTCCTCTATCAGATAAAGCTCGACTTAGAAGGGCTAAATACCAAACGCATCAGTTTCGATTTCGAATGGAATTTGGAAATTTGGCATATTCAGCAAAGGTAACTCTGCCATCTTCCCCTTCAATGCCTCAAAAGCTTGACGTGCTTCATCATTCCATCGAAAGTTATCTTTCTTCAACATATGTGTCAACGGCCTAGCTATCAGCCCATATCCTTGAACAAATCTCCTATAATAACCCGTCAACCAAAGGAAACGCCTCATTCCTTTAAGGTTTTTTGGTAAAGGCCACTCTTGCATAACTTTGATTTTTTCCGGATCAGCTGCAATCCCCTTCGAAGAAATAATGTGACCCCAATACTCCAATTGTGCCATTCCAAAACAACATTTCTTATAATTCACCTTGAGAACATGTGTTCTTAGTACCTCCAACACAATCTTGAGATGGTGTAAATTGTTGGGAATAGTGCCCTAGGACATTCGATATGCCTAGATTTGTAATTGTCACATTTAAATAAAGTTATTTGATATCATTTATTTCTAATTGATTATTATAATGTGTGCATATTTTAATATTATAATAATCGAATAATAGTTATTCACGAATAATAAGATTATTCAAATGTCCCTGGTACAATCACGTTGAGAAGAGACTCAAGTGACTAATATACTAGTATAAGTTTGATTGATAATCATCGGATGATTATGCGTATGGTACGGATCAATCTTATGGGTATTGGTTGGAGAACTAATACTGGACAGACCCGCATTGAGATCACTGCATGGAAACATCATAAGTGAATCTCAATATAACAGTATGTCAATAAATCCTTGAACCTGAGATTATCATAGAGTCCAACATGATAACTGCTATGCCTTGACGTAATCCAACATCATCTGAAACATGATGTTCATAAAGGTTAGCGATTGGGATTAGTGGGAGTCATGTAGAGGGCAATGAATATTTAAGATGGGGATTTGTCTCTCTCTTTAGTGAGAGAGATATCTGCTGGGCCATTCGATAAGTAGGACTGAAGGAACTGCATGGCCATGCTCAAATGAAGAGTCATTTGATTCAATCAGTCTACTTAAGATCGAGAAATCATTTGAACATAAATAAGTATGACAGACTCCAAGACTTAGTTCAAATATGATATCGCGTGACAAAGGGATTTGACACATTAAAAGGTTTAATGGACTATTAACTTATATAATTTAGGTAATCATAATGTCTTGCTAAATGCCGCTTATGATTTATTATTTAATAAGGTATTAAATAATTGCCAACATACTATAAGCCGTTTGGGTCGCACGTACGACAATTATAGACAAGTAGGAATAAATATCAACTGTGAATAATGAATATAATATTGGATATTATATTTATGAGGAGATTAAATAATAAGTAATATATAATATTGGATATTATATGTATTGTATTATTTAATAACATGAGGGGTAACTAACCAAATACTATATTCTTGAATCTAGGGTTACTTAGTATAAATAGGGAGTCTATGACAAGGAGTTGTCATAAGAAACCTACACCTAAAATCGCCCCCCCCCCCCCCCCTTCTCAAGACTAAAGAATTTCGGCCATCGCTCTCTACAATAGAAGTTTTGGGTCGGTCATCTAGTCGTCTTCCCTTAGTTGATCTTGATCAGTAGTACAATCCTTCTAGTAAGGAATTTGTATTGTACTATTTATGAATATTATTCGTAAGGATCTAGCAATCCAGCTTGTGGAATTGTCCGTGTGTGGATCACCCAAAGAGGAAGGAGATATTCATCTGCTTCTAGTCCGGATCTAGATTTGTTCGTCGGATTAAGGTAATTCGATTAACCCATTAATCAAACAATTAAATTACTGCATGAGATCCTAAAATAAGTTTTCATATTTATTCTTCCGCTGCGTTTTTACTGCTGATTTATATATTCGATGCATGGAAAACCCAACAGTGGTATCGGAGCCAACTTGCAAGTAATTTAATTGTTTATGTAGAACTTGTTTATGTGTAAATTAAGTTCTTGAGTATGTTTATAAAATAATTTTTCTGGTTTAATTTGATTAAATCGGATCGTCAAAAATTAATTTTCTGGACTGTTTTCGCGGATTTTTGATCCAGAACTGTTCTGGAACAGATCTATTCCGAGACGGTCGGGTCGGACCCGTGGGTCGGTTTTAATTTGCAAAAATGTTTTGCAATGCTGGGGATTTGATCCCTGGTCGTCCGCCCAAGCCTTCCGCCGACTTACCAACTGGGGTGCAGTTTTAACTTGTATACAGTACACGGATCTTTTATAAAAGGTAACTAGCCTGTTTCAAAATATTGCAACTGCTACCGCCGGGTTTCGAACCCGTGCAGATACATGGGCAGAGCGCTCAGCCAGCCATATCGGCTATAGTCCATGATTGTTCATTTGATGACTCAGATTGTATTCATAGTCTGACTGTCAGACAGATTTTAATTTCTATAATTACATGCTTTTATTAATTATTGACAATTATTTATGGTATGTGTATGGTGTATGGCATGACCATAAATTGACTAATGTGATTGGATATTTTCAATTTAATTTTGTGCTGGTTTTATGGCCTGCGTGTCGTTTAATTATATTTGGATTTACTGCGAGTCGTCTATTTAAATTGTTTATTATTTTACGGCCTGCGTGTCGTTTGCACCTCTTGTAATTTAATTTACTAGTGTAGTATTAAATTTCATTAATGTAATGAAGACAAGAAGGACGGACTCGAGGAGCAAATTGATCGCGTATGACGTTCTAAGGAGTTGGAAAATCAATGAAGACCAATTGCCCCTTTGAGATTGACCCTTGTGATTTTCATGTTGGCTCATGGAAATCACGTTAGGAATTATGGTCATGCTATACACGGTCTTATGCCTTTTATTGTCATGTGATGCGATGTATGTTTAAATTTATGCATGTATGTGATGCTATGTATGTTTAGATATATGTTAACAAACATAAACATTAACATAGGATAAAATCCCTTGTTAAATTTTTTAAATGCCGTTCATTTGAAAAACACCTATCAAGGCTTCGATCATCTTGAGTGGGTCATGCTAAAGCTAGGCGCTCGGATTATCTTAGTAAGGTATGATGGGTAATGGTGATACCTATGTGTTTTAGTGAACTAAGAATTCAAAAGAGTTTTGAACCTTAAGGCATAAGATGGGATTATAACATGCTTAGGCATAAGATGCCAAATCCCATGAATATAATCTAAGAGTTACATTGTAATACCACCAGTATTACATGTTGTTTCATGTTGAGCAATCATTTCTACTTCTACTATTTAATGAATAAATGTACTCCGTCACGATAAACGTATTTTGAATGATGTGTTCGTACTGTATTATCATGAATAAAGCTTGTCCGCACCTGTTATTCTTGTAATGTGATTGTATGATGGTTGATGATTTGTCGGTGACATACCTTGATGTCGTTGGGCAATTATCGGTGCGAATATGACGGTGGCCAACGTCTTGTTCCCCGAGAGATTACTCGACGAGATTGAGAGGGGGTCGCGTTATAAGGAATCAATGTGATTATAACTTAGTGAACAAACTGAACCTTACGTACGTTATAAGCTATGTATTACGTATGCTAGTGTGTGATATTACGTACGCTAAGGATAATACCTTGCGTACGTAACACAGTCTTCGGTCTTCGGATAGGGAATCTTCGTCGGATGGTGCATTGTCAGACCAACTTTCGGCGCGATAGCGACAGGCAAGTCAACGGATGTTACATATGTTAGCCAACTTTCGTTACGTACGTAACGATGTGTGTGATTTAGTCCAGTTAGTTCTAATTTTTCCTTACGTACGATAATCTTTCTGCGATAACGTATGTAACGTGGCTTACGTACGTAAAGCTTCATGCCTAACGTACGTAAAGCCATTCCGGATTTATAAAAGGACACCCTCCATTTCATTTCTTCCGACCCTTAACTCACCTCTTACTCTTGTATACCATCCTCTACCTTCCCTATCGATTTTAACTTCCCTAATCAAGTGTTATCCTGTTGGTGTGAGTTGATCAAGCTCCGGATGAGGTTTTGAAGGTGTTACCCTCTCATTATTCGTCGTCCTTCGTCGTTCTTCATCCTCTTTTGTCAATTAAGGTAAGTTTATCGAACCTTGAACTCATTTCAGTGTTTTTATACGAGTCATACTAAATTTCGGATGCCTTGGGTTGTTTAGAAACACTGGTGAAACAAACCCAGCCGGAAATAAGCCACCGCCCGTTAATCAGAACGAACAGGAGGCGGAAAATCAGAACAACGGGGGATTTGATCCAGCCTTCGTCCAGACCCTCGCCCAGGCCATTTCTATGGGGATCGCTCAGGTCAACCGGGCAGAACGGGTACCGGTCATTGACATAGAAGAGAACACTGGAAAGGACCGTTGGCTGGGAGAGATGCTGAAGGCCAGACCGCCATTATTCGATGGATCCGGGGATAAGCACGTGGACGATTGGATCTCCGAGATGGAAACTGCCTTCGAGGTGATCGGTTTCCCAGGGAACCGAAAGGTACTGCTCGGAATCAACCAGCTCCACGACACCGCAGCCCGATGGTGGAGGACCTATAAGCCGGAGGACAGAGTAGTCGGTTGGACCGAGTTTTCCAAAATATTGAGAGACGAGTACTACCCCCGGTCAGCTCAGACTGCTCGAGCACGGAGTTTCTTCAGTGCAGGACCTCAGGACTTACCAGTACCCGAAATCATTCGAGCTTATAGGACCGAACTAAGCTATGTCGCACAGATGGTTCCATCGGAAGATCAACGAATTTGCCACCTTGCTCAATGGTTGCCGGAAGATGTTCAACGTTATGCGGTCGGGTTTCACTGCACCACTCTAAGGGCATATGGGGATGTAGTCACAACATACGCCGATACGGTTGTCAGTTCGGATACCGGGCATAACCAGAAGAAGCAGAAGACATCTAATCAGTCCGGGAGCACCAGCAGAATGAACTCAGGAATTGGGTTCTCCTCTAAATCAGCAGCTTTGTCCCAACAGAAAGCAGCATCTGGCGGGCCCTCTCGCCGGAGCTGTTTCAATTGTGGCATAGCGGGGCTTACCATGAGTCAGTGTCGTAAGGCATCTACAAAGTGTTTTTCATTTGGAAAAGGTGGGCACATGTCTCGCTACTGTTCACGGATCAAACCTACACCAAATTCAACTCCTCAAAATCAGCAAGGCTCGGTTCAAACATCCAGAGCATCCTCCATGTCCGACTATCGATCCCCACCTTACCAAACTCCTTCATACGGTGTTGGAAGAGCACGTGGGCGCGGGGGAGGCACTGCACCCTCCTCGGGGACACAGCCATCCCACGTGTTTGAACTAAGAGCTACTGATAATCAGACTGCACCTGCTGTCTCAGGTACACTTCTTATTAATTCCCAGCCTGTTCATGTACTGTTTGATACTGGAGCGACCCATTCGTTCATATCGGTGGAATGTGTTAACCGTTTGAATCTTCCTTGTGTACCTTGTGAATCTTTTAATGTTAAGCTACCCGAGGGTAGCAGGGTGGGGGGGTAATTTGGAAGTTCGAAACTGCCCGATCCGCATTGATAATCAATAGAGATGTTAAACGGGCTCGGGCCCAGCGGGCCAGCCCGTTTAGCCCGCCAAAAAACCGGGTTAGGGCTGGAATTTTGCAGCCCGTTTAAATCCGGGCCTATTTGGCCCGGACCGGTTAGCCTGTCGGGCTGGCCCATCGGTCCATATATATATATATATAATGTATTCAAGGTAAATTCAAAGGTAACCAGCTCATACCTCCAGATCGTTCGCCCCTGCAACCGCCCCAGTATAAGTATATATATATATATATATATATATATATATATATATATATATATATATATATATATATATATACAACCGTTTCTACAATGCCAGCAACCGTTTCTACATATATATAATATATATTATTAATTTTAACTTGTATTAATAATATATATAATATATATTAATATTATATATTATATAAAATATATATTATACATATATATATAGCTGTATTTTTTGTTAGTATATATTTATTGTAGTATATTTGTTACTATATATTTATTATGTATATATAATATATATTATTACTTTTTTTGTTTATAGCTTATAAAAAATAAAAAAATAAACTTTTAAATATTTAGCCCGTTTAGCCCGAAGCCCGCTAGGGTTAGGATTAGGGCCGATATTTCCGAGCCCGTTTAAATCGGGACTTTTTTGACCCCGACCGTTTAACTCGAAACCCACTAGGGCTAGCCCGAAACCGCTAGGGCTGGCCCGTTTAACATCTCTAATAATCAGGGCTGGACAGCAAATCTTATGGTTTTTCCACTTCAGAACGAAGACGTTATTTTGGGTATGGACTGGATGACAATGCATAGGACGGTATTAGACACCTATCACCTGACAGTTTCCATTGCAACTCCTGACGGTGCCACTCACATAATCAGAGGCCGAGAACACTTTAGTACTAAGGGGTCTCTCAGCCTCCTTACAGCAGGAGTACCTTGTGACGATCGGGGGACGTACTATTTGTGTTATATTCTGCAAGAGGACACATCACAACTGTCACTTGCTAATATTCCCACGGTGAGCGAATTTCCGGATGTTTTTCCCGATGAATTACCAGGATTGCCGCCACGACAGGAGGTCGATCTCTCGATTGAACTTGAGCCAGGAACGACGCCTATCTCCAAGGCACTATACAGGATGGCACTAGCCGAGATGAAGGAATTAAAGTTACGACTCGAAGAATTGCTAAGGAAGGGGCTCGTCCGTCCGAGCACTTCTCCATGGGGTGCGCCGGTCCTTTTTGTTAAGAAAAAGGACAACTCTCTGCGCCTGTGTATTGATTACAGAGAACTTAATAAAGTCACTATTAAGAACCGTTACCCGCTTCCGAGGATTGATGATTTACTGGATCAACTACAGGGAGCGACTGTGTTTTGAAAGATCGATTTACGTTCTGGATATCACCAATTGAGAATTCGAGAGGAGGATATTCCGAAGACCGCATTTCGATCAAGATACGGGCACTACGAGTACATGGTGGTGTCGTTTGGCTTGACTAATGCCCCAGCCGTTTTCATGGAATTGATGAAGAAGGTTCTGATAGAATTTCTCGATAAGTGAGTGGTAGTTTTTATTGACGACATTTTGATCTATTCCCGGAGCCGACAGGAGCATGAGGAACACTTGAGGCAGGTGTTCAGTGTTTTGAGGCAACACTAGCTTTATGCCAAACTTTCTAAATGCTAGTTCTGGATGCCGGAGGTGACCTTTTTGGGACATGTAATTTCAGCAGAAGGCGTTAAGGTAGACCCCAGAAGATCGAGACAATTATGAGTTGGGAACCACCTAGAATCGTCAAGGAAGTGAGGAGTTTTCTGGGTTTGGCAGGATATTATCGACGGTTTGTCGAAGCTTTTTCTAGTATTGCCCGGCCATTGACGAATCTACTAAAGAAGAGTACCAAGTTTGTCTGGACAACATATTGTCAGGAGAGCTTCGACGAACTGAAAAGGAAGCTGACTACCGCGCCAGCACTGGTACTACCGCAGGGCACAAAAGGATTCGTAATATACACCGATGCGTCTAAGCATGGACTTGGATGTGTATTCTTGCAAAATGACAGAGTTATTGCATACGCCTCTCGACAACTTAAACCATATGAGGTGAACTATCCGACGCACGACTTGGAACTGGCTGCAGTGGTCCACGCCCTTAAGATTTAGAGACACTACCTTTGTGGGGTTACCTGTAAGATTTTACGGACCATAAGAGTTTAAAATACATTTTCACCCAGAGGGAGTTAAACATGATACAGAGGCATTGGCTGGAGCTGATCAAGGATTACGATGTGGAGATTTTATATCACCCTGGAAAGGCCATTGTCGTAGAAGATGCACTGAGTCGAAAAATTGCACAGGAGTTGACACTATCCGGTTTAACGGTACAGTCGGAATTGCAGCAAGATCTAAGGAGAAATGACATTGAAGTATGGGTACAACACCGCCAGGGACAGTTGTGCTCAATTAACATTCATTCATCCTTGCCGGACGAGATACGCCTGGCACAAATGGAAGACCTGGAACTTCGTGCGATTGGCGCAAGGGCCAAAGAGGGAACTATTTCAGACTACAGGATCCAAGGAAACTTGGTGAGGTTTAAGAACAGAATTTGTATTCCACCGAATGACGAGCTTAAACAAACTATACTCAAGGAAGCTTATTCTACTCCCTATTCGGTACATCCCGGGGCGAGCAAAATGTATAAGGATCTGCGGAAGAGCTTCTAGTGGAAGAACATGAAACAGGAGGTAGCGAGGTTCGTTGCTCGATGTCAGCAGGTGAAGATTGAAAACCGCAGGCCGGCCGGAATCATGCAACCCTTACCCATTCCGGAATGGAAATGGGAGAGCATATCAATGGATTTTGTAACCAAGTTACTGTTAGGGTTGTATACGTCAAAGCATACTTTATGCTTGTATTACCTAATTTCCCGGTCTTTATCTATGAGAATATTTAATTTATTTATCACATGTTTTGCATATTTATTCACGTTATGGTTATGCAAATGCAGTCTAATTTACTTTATATTGTAGATAATGTGGTGTGTAGTGTCACACAGAAGATCACATTATCGGTTCCTTATATGGTAATATTTAGTTCACAACCTATATAACATTAGACCGTTATGTGAGAGGTTGTAGTATATGCTTGAGATTGATTGGTCTTGACCATTAGCATATATTAGCGTATTCGTTATACGTTGAACAGGATCGAGGTGAGATAGATTCTTCTGTACTAACTATAAGAAGAACGTACATCTCGGATAATTATTATTTCTTAATTCTAGTGATTAATATTTAATTATATATATTTAATATTTATTGCTTTGATTTATCATGGGTGAGAGCCACAATGATTGACTCAATATGCTCGATATTTTGGGCAATATTATTATTTATATGATAATTAATATTATAGCTAGAAATCGTGTCCCGACCAGTCGGGTTGATCATGTCCCTTGAGGCACTCGAAAGGATTATTATATCAAACCCTGCTGGTGGAATTAATTTTCCGATATAATAATAAAGGTCGAGTGGTATACTCATGTATAATATATTAATTAATTAAAAGTTGTCAGTAGCTTAAATTAATTAATGGACATGGAATATCTTAAACACGGGAAATAATTAATTCAAAAAAGAGCCCAATTTCGTAATTTGGGATTTTGGTAGGAAGTGCAATATTAACTTATTAGTGGACTAAGTTGATATTAATAGAGTCTTAATATTAGGAAGAGTCCTAATATGGGAAGAAGATATCTATTAAGAGTCCTTACCATATCCTCCTTAAGGTCCCTAGAGTAGCCCAAAACACCTATAAATAGGAGACTTCGGATGGCCGATTTTCACATTAATTTTTGCCCAAGAAATCGATTTTTCTGTGTGTGTTTTAATTGTGGATCTTGACTTGTGTCTTGGATTCCACAATTTGGTTAAACACAATATTTTTCTAAAATACTCAAAATATTCAAGAAAAATAGAGAGAACAAAAATCGTAAGTTTCTTGAGAAGTTTCTGCCGATTCCTTTTTGCACTCCAAGTAATCCGGTAGATTGTTGCCCACACGACATCCGGACGTAGGCGGGATATACTCTAGAAGATCTTGAGGTAGAAATACAAGAAAATCGGAGAGGAACACGAAGAAGGACAAATCGACCAAAGAGGGGATTATTCTACCACTTCGCGTCAAAGGTAAAAATTACCGACTCCCATGCGTAAATATATTTATTTAATTGTTTATTAATCTGTTTAGTTAATTAGTTGACAACCCTAAATAGATCCGGTTTTTACGTTGGTTAGTTTATAAAACCTTTTATTAAATTATCACCACCAACTCGCTTCCGCTGTGTTTTATATTCCAACAATTGGTATCGGAGCCGGTCTTTAGGTTCTGTTCAATTTAATTAATTTGGTGATTAATATGCTAGCAATTAAATATTCGTATAGTATGATTTTTTGGAATATTTTGCTAGAATTTGTCTTGCAGGGAAATATGATTCAATTATCATGGCTATATGACGTTTTTATTTATTTACGCGTTTTGGTAATTTGGGCCATTTTGTGGCATGTATAAGTTTTTCCCGTGAGAAAATCCACGGGTAGAATAGGATTTATTTTTCTTGTAATTTGATGTAAATTCGATGTATTTTATTTTGAATAAAATTGTAATCGAGTTGGAACACTCAAAGTACGAAAGAAAAAGAAGTCCAGTAGCAAGAGGAGTCCCGATCGACGGAGCGGCCGAGACCGTGACATGCCGATCGGGACTCGGCCACCAGCAGCAGGCTCGGCCGTGACTCGGCCACCAGCAGCAGGCTTGGCCGTGAGTCGGCCACCAGCAGCGGCTCGGCCAGCCGGGCAGTGGGTCGGGCAGCCGGGCAGTGGGTCGGGCAGCCGGGCAGCGGGTCGGGCAGCGGGCAGCAGGTCAAGTCGTCCAGTTCGGGTCGTTCAATTCGTTTTTCCGCGAGATGTTTGAAGCAGTGGGAGCAAACGAGCCGAAGATTTTCTCGTTATTCAAAACGAGGAATAAAAAGCCATGATAATTGGACATAATTGTCCAATTTTTTTATATTTGTTGGGTTTTTTTTATTGTTTTGATGTATGGCATGTATGGATGTATGCGTGATATGTTTCCTTGCATGTTAGGACGAGAAAATTAAAAACCTTATTTTTTCAAAATAACTAAGTGATTTTAAAATTGATTTTTCAAAATCAAATTGGCCTCCATAATTGGTTTAAATTGTGAAATAATTAGCATGCGCGTTGACATTAGAGTCTTCCTCCACATCGGATGTGCTAAATTATTGGCTCACTGGTTTTCAACTTCAAATTTGATAACAAAAAGGTGAATATTATTTTTTATGATAGGACCTCTCCATCTGTAGGACTATTATCATTAAATAATGTTCTAAGATTTGTTAAATTATGGTGTTCACTTAGGTGTATTAATTAATAAGCTCCCCATCGGAGTCTATATTAATTAAATACATGGCCAAGAGGAACCAACTATTAATTTTACTTGTCAAAATGTGTCTTGGCTAGATAGTAAAATTAAAGACGTTAAAATCTACTTGAAAAAGTATATGTAAACATCCACACTATCGTGGCTTGCATGTGCGGTTTTTCAAGGTGTTGGTTGATTGCATATATATTGTTTTTAGGTTTTTTCAATATATTTTGCGTCGAATTATGTGATGAATGGTGTTTTTAATTTTATTCTCAGATGTCTTTCAATCCACTAGCTGTTATTCTCAAAGAAAACAAACTTGATGGCACTAACTTTGCCGACTGGAAAAGAAATCTTGATATTGTCTTGACTGCCGAGGGGCATAAATTTGTTTTAACTGAGGAGAGTCCTTTGGAACCAGAACCGGATGCCACTCCTGAAGAGTTGGCTGAATTCCAGAAATGGAAAAAGTCTGATGAGATGGCTCGTTGTTACATTTTGGCTTCATTAACAAATGTATTGCAGCATCAGCATCAGACGATGGGCTCGGCCGCAGAAATGATGAAAAATCTCACTGAGATGTTTGGTCATCAGAACCGGGCGGCTAGGCAAAATGCGATGAGGGTTTTGATGACAACCCAAATGTCTGAAGGGACCCCAGTAAGGGACCACGTTCTTAAAATGATGTCTCATTTGAACGAACTGAGCATACTGGGGGCCACTATCGATGCGGATTCGCAGGTCGGTATTATCTTGGGCAGTTTACCAAGAAGCTTTGAGCAGTTCCGCCTCAACTACAATATGAATCGTAGGACTTACACATTGGCGGAAATTCTGACAGAGCTTCAATCTGTCGAAGGTCTCTTCAAACAAGGTTATCATCAAATTCTTGCGGCAACCGGTGCTGCTTCTTCAAAACCCAAATGGGCAAAGAAGAAAAAGCAGGTTGGCCAGAAGCAAGTGGAAACCTTCAAAGCTAAGTTCAAGGCTCCTCAGTCAAAAGCTCCTCAGCCGGAAGCGAACAAAAAGCCGAAGGGCAAGTGCTTCAACTGCGGTCTGAAAGGACATTTCAAAAGTGACTGCCCTAAGAAAGGTACTATAATACCCGGTCGAAAGTCATGTCATTTCAAACCTCTTCTTGTTCTTCGAATCGTGATTTGTTGAGCGAACCCTTGTAATCATTGCTTGGAACCACCGTTTTGGGGTTCCCGTACTTCTATTTCGTGTTATTGTTGCCCAGACATTGAATCATATTGCTTTAATTCTCTTTCCGGGTCATTTTTCATCATTTTAGGACCCGAAGGGGGTGTGAGCCGCGGCACAAGGAGTGTGCGCCGCGGCACACATATTTCCTAAACTCGCCGAGCGGATCACGGTGCCGCGGCTGCGCCGGCGATCCGCGGCACCTGCCGAGCCAATGCCGCGGCACACCTATCTTGAGCCGCGGCTGCCGGTGTTGCATCCTCGGCCAAAACCCGCTGTACCGGTGCCGCGGCACACTGAAGCCGAGCCGCGGCACCGCGAAACACAGGAACAATTTTTAGGCTGTGCGCGGCACACCTATCTTGAGCCGCGGCACACAATGCGGTCAACTGCATAATTCGGCTTTTTAAGCGAGATTTCAGCCATTTTCCTCCATTTCTTCTTCCATCGCGAGAGAGAGAGTTTGAGGGAGGAACTCTTTTCATATCTATCACTTGTGTGTTGAAGATTTACCACTTTCACTCGGTTGGGAAGCCCGGATAGTCGATCTATCGCGTATTCCTTGGATCATAGCGCTTGAATATTCAAGAGGTAATTTCTTCGACATCTTGACTTCTCGTTTTTGTGTGGGTTTTGATGTTTTGGATGATAAAATCATGGTGTAGGATGTGATATAGGCGTGATTATGGACATGATTGGGTATTCATCGGATTATGGAAAGATTATTCAAGAACACCTTGATTTTGTGTTGGTTTTTGGGGGTTTTCGTAGATTCGTCCGTTTTATCCGATTGAAGCTTGAGAACCTTGAGATTTTGATATATCTATACCGTATGAGTGTTTTCTTCCGATTTTTCGGGTTGAATTATGTCATTTTCGGACTTATGAGATTTGGACGATTTTCCAACCTCTAGTTGATTATCCGTATATCTTTATGAATCGTAGACGGGTTTCGGGGTTTCTTCGTGTAATTTGAATATGGATAATTGATTATCATATTCCTTGCGAATCGTTTAGGTGCTTAAGCGCATTCTTGGACCTACCAATCTCATACCCCCTTTTCCGTTCGTCCCTCGATGTCTCAAAGGCAAGTATACATTTATGATTATGCGTTCTCGACTTTGAAAGTATGAAATATTGATGGTATGATTATTTCTAGCCACTCCGGACGGGCCTATGGTCCTCTCGAGGGTTTCGTAGCCTCCAGTGCGATTCCATGGTTGATATGAACGAACCGTTTCTACGGCATTCATATGAAATAATGTTGGCATGTAATGAACGAACCGTTTTGACGGCATTCCTACATGTAACGGCGTATGATATGAACGAACCGTTTCTACGGCATTCACATACGTCCCGAGATTTTAGTTATTCTAATACTAGTCTTAAATTGATGAATTGACGGATATTGATGAATTGACGGATTACATTTACTTTATTGTCGAGGAGTATTATGTTTCATATTGTTATACTTGCACTAGCTATTCGACGGCTAACCCCTTTATGGGGAAATACGTTTCATGTATTTCAGTTCCGAGGAGCGGACGGGCGAGTATCGGGTCGGCATAAAGATGGTGGGCAAGCGTGATACCGTGTCTTTCTTCCAGTTATGTTTGGAGTTTCCCGTTCGGTGTTGTTGTATCGATTGGCTATTGAATACTCGAGTATTGTTCTCCTTTTTCCTTGATGTTCAGGCATGTGTTTGCCAAGTATTGAATTGAGTTGTGATGTTTGTGAATACATTGGTTATATTTCGAATACCTTTGTATCGCTTTTCATTCCATTGTGTGTAGACCTTATCGGTCAAAATTTATGGTTCCGCGTATGTTTAGCCTTGTGGGTCCCACGGCGGGGCTTACGGCTGTAATATCCCCGAATAACTTGGGGTGTTACGAATATGGTATCGGAGCTTAGGTCTATGGATACCTAGTCGCCGGTCTTTTGGGTCGATCGAGTCGTTAATTGTCCACAGTATAACAACACTGCCAAAATCACAGTGCGACCGGTACTTGTAAGACCTCTCACTCTTCTGGTGTTTCCTTATTCGTTTTGCTTCCATTTTATCGGTATTCTTGAGAACCGGACACTTTGTTGATGCGTGATTGAATTGTGCTTACGTGACTTGTGTGTTCTTCAGTATGTCAGCTGGTAGAGGCCGTGGCCGTGGTCGTGGCCGTGGGCGAGGAAGAGGTCGTGGTGCGGCCGTTTCCATCAGTTCAGTTGCGGGGTCGACCGACCCCAGTTTGTCGAACTCGGTGCATCCCAACACCGAGAGTCAGCACGACCAGTCAGATGGTCAGGGGAACAACGCAGACGTTGGAGTGGCGAATGCACTTCAACAATTGGCTACTCAGATGACTATTTTGGCCCAAACTGTTCAGCTGAATAACCCGAACCCAAATACGGATGCCCTGCTTCAGAATGTAATCCGTATGCACCCTCCACAGTTTGGCGGTACCACAGACCCGTTAGGCTGGGAGGATTGGTTAGCAGAATTGGAGAAGATTTTCGAGGCAGTTGATTGCCCCGAGGTGAGGAAAGTACCGATTGCTCAGTATTTCCTCACTAAGGAGGCCGCTACTTGGTGGAAGGTCATCAAGCCACAGGATCGTATTGCCTCATGGGATGAATTTAAGGAGCTCTTGGAGGCCGAGTTTTGTCCTTGGCCGGTACGAGAGAGCTGAATCCGAGCCTTCTTCGAGGCTAAACCACAAGATATTCCCGTTTCACAGGCGATCGTGGAGTATAACCAACAATTAATCCATGTGAAGGACCAAGTACGTAACGAGCGTGATAAGATCCGTTATTTTGATATGCGGATGAATTTGGACTTGCGGCGGTACATGGCCGGATTTGCTTGTACCACACTGAAAGAGTATCAGGACAGAGCTTTAGCCCATGATATGTTGAGCCCTGACAATGATACCGTTGAAGAACCGAAGAAGCAGAAAGTCGGGGGAAATTTTTCTGGCTCTAAGGGTGGCAACTTTCAGAAATCACAGACGACTAACCGTTTTGCCGGACAGTTGTCACGTTCTATTAAAGGGAAGAGGAGTTACCGTCCCACTTCGGGTACCTCAAATCGCGCGGTGACTTGCTATAATTGTGGCCGTTCAGGCCACATTAATTTGGAATGCCACTTTCCACCGTTGAAGTGTCACACGTGCGGACAGATGGGACATAGAGCGACTTATTGTTTCGAGCCGAATCAGACTTTGGACACTCGGGCTTCTGCCCCAGCTGGTCAACCTCAGCAGAATTTTGGCAGGGGCCGGGGACGGGGTCAGAACGCTGGAGGGGGGAACTCAAGCGTCGGTTCGGTACAACCACGAGTTTATGAGATGCGTCGAACAGACGAGCCCGACGCGGCGGTGGCTTCAAGTACCATCCATATTTTATCTTATCCAGTCCGTGTGCTTTTTGATTCGGGTGCTACACATTCTTTTATTTCTTTGGAGTGTGTACGCCGTTTGAATATAACTTGTCTGACTGTTTGCGATCCCTTCATCGTGAGACTGCCAAGCGGGGATAGAATCGTGGGGAACCGGGAGATTAGAGATTTTTCGGTGACTATATCCGGTATGGATTGGTTATCGAATTTAATTGTAGTTGATATGGAAGGCGAAGACGTGATCCTTGGCGAAGATTGGCTTGATAGTCATCAAGCAATTATGAACTACCGTACTAAGGTTATCACCATGATGACTAAAGACGGATCTGAGTACTCCTTTTTGGGGCGTAAGTCGGGACTATCCAAGTTACTTATCAGTGCCATGAAGGTCGTAAAACTTTTGAATAAAGGTTGTGCGGACTATTGGTGTTATGCCTTGAAAACAGAAAGAAATGAAATCGTTTTCTCTTCGATTCCGGTTGTTAGTGAGTACCCCGATGTATTCCCGGATGACCTCCCGGGATTACCACCAGATCGAGAGATAGAATTTACCGTAGACTTAGAGCCAGATGCGGCCCCGATCTCTAAAGCACCTTACCGGATGGCACCTTCCGAGATGCAGGAATTGAAGACTCAGTTGGGAGAGCTTTTGGAAAAAGGGTACATCAGACCGAGCGCTTCGCCTTGGGGCGCGCCTGTTCTCTTCGTGAGGAAGAAAGATGGTTCACTACGTTTGTGCATCGACTACCGTGAGCTGAATAAAGTAACCATCAAAAACAAGTATCCTTTGCCTCGTATAGACGACTTATTTGATCAATTGCAAGGGGCTGCAGTTTTCTCGAAAATTGATTTAAGATCCGGTATTATCAACTCGGGGTGAGGGAGTCCGACGTTCAAGACGGCGTTCGGACGAGATATGGGCATTTTGAATTTGTAGTTATGCCTTTTGGGTTGACGAATGCGCCGGCGAGATTCATGCGCTTAATGAATAAAATATTCATCGAGTACCTCGACAGTGTGTAGTCGTCTTTATTGACATCTTGATCTATTCTCGAGATAAGGAGGAACATGCCCGGCACTTGCGTTTGGTCTTAGACATTTTGAGAACCGAGCACCTCTATGCAAAATTCTCGAAATGTGAGTTTTGGTTGGAAGAAGTTATGTTTCTCGGCCATGTGATTTCGGCCGAAGGGGTTCGTGTAGACCCGCAGAAGATCGAGGCAGTGCTAAATTGGGCACCGCCTAAAAATGTTAAAGAGGTTCGTAGCTTTTTGGGCCTTGCTGGGTATTACCGTCGGTTTGTCGAGGGGTTCTCGAAACTCGCTCGACCGCTTACAAAATTACTCCAGAAGACCGAAAAGTTTATCTGGACGGATGAGAGACAACAGAGCTTCGATGAATCAAGAGACGATTGACTTCAGCGCCGATTTTAACTTTACCGCATGGTAGCGAGGGCTTTGCGGTTTATAGTGACGCTTGGTCAAGGCACAGGTTGTGTGCTTATGCAGCATGATAAGACGATAGCTTTTGCGTATCGACAATTAAAGCCTTATGAGATGAATTATCCTACTCACGATTTAGAATTGGCCGCAATTGTCTTCGCACTCAAGATTTGGCGGCATTATTTGTATGGTTCACCGTGCCGGATTTATACCGATCACAAGAGCCTGAAATATATTTTCACTGAAGGAGTGAATATGAGACAGAGGCGTTGGCTAGAGTGGATAAAGGATTATGACACGGAAATTCTTTACCACCCGGGAAAGCCAATGTCGTTGCGGATGCTCTGAGCCGCAAATCAGCATCTCTTCAAATGCTCGAAGTTCTTACGTCCCAGACGAAAATTCGTCAAGATCTAATTGAGCAAGGGATAGAAATTTGGTTTCAACGAGTACAGGGACAGTTGTGTACTCTCGAGATTACTTCGTCCTTAGTTGACGACATCAAAGGGAAGCAGTGGAGTGACCCGATGATTTCCCAACTGAAGGAAGACGTGATTAAAGGAAAAGCTCCTGGCTTTATGGTACACGAGGATAGTATTCTGAGATTTCAGGGCAGACTTTGCGTTCCGAACGATTTAGAGTTGAGACAGAGAATCCTCCGAGAAGCCCATGCTACGCCTTACTCAATCCACCCCGGGACGAGTAAGATGTACAAGGACTTGAAGCGAAATTTTTGGTGGAATAACATTAAGAAGGATGTTACGGAGTTTGTATTACGGTGCTTGACGTGTCAACAAGTCAAGATCGAACATCAACGACCGGCGGGGTTGTTGAAACCACTTCCCATTCCCGAGTGGAAGTGGGAAGATATCTCAATGGATTTTATCATCGCATGCGAGAACTCGATGGAATGAATATGATTTGGGTAATTGTCGATCGATTGACCAAGTCGCACACTTTGGGTATTAAGGATACTTGGGGACCGGATAGATTGGCTCGAACCTTTATCGCCGAGATCGTGAGGTTACACGGTACCCCCAAGACCATTGTTTCGATCGAGACGGCCGTTTCGTATCGCATTTTGGCGAGCCGTTCATCGGGCTCGGGTGCGAGTTGAGATTGAGCACCTCCTTTCATCCTCGGTCGGACGGTCGGACAGAGAGGACGATTGACGTTGGAGGATATGTTGCGGGCTTGTGCCTTAGATCGAGTAATGATTGGGAGCTTCACTTGCCGTTGATCGAGTTTGCTTACAATAATAGTTGGCATGCGTCGATCAAAATGGCACCCTTCGAGGCTCTCTATGGTAGGCGATGTAGGTTGCCATTATGTTGGGACGAGGCTTCTGAGCTAGTTGGGACGGAACCAGATATGTTGTTGGAGACCAAGGAAAAGATTTCTATCATCCGAGATCGATTACTGACTGCCCAGAGTCGTCAGAAATCTTACGCCGATACTCGTCGTCGACCCTTGGAGTTTGAAGTGGGGGATCACGTCTTGCTCAAAGTATCGCCGACCAAAGGAGTTTTCCGCTTCGGTAAAAAGGGAAAACTCAGTCCAAGGTATATCGGACCTTTCGAGATTTTAGACAGAGTTGGAGACTTATCTTATCGCTTGGCGTTGCCTCCAGCTTTGAGTCACGTCCATAATGTTTTTCATGTGTCCCAGTTGAGGAAGTACGTACCGGATCCGAGCCACATTATCAACTACAGTGAGATTGACGTAGCCGATGATATTACCTTTCCGGAGAGACCCGTGAAGATCCTTGAACGTCGCGAGAAACAGCTTCGGCATAAGACCATTCCACTGGTTAAAGTACAATGGTCGAGGCATGGAGTCGAAGAGGCGACTTGGGAGACGGAAGAGAAGATGCGGGTGGAATACCCCGAACTATTTATTTCTTAAGTTTCGGGACGAAACTTCTTTTTAGAGGGGGAGAATGTAATACCCGGTCGAAAGTCATGTCATTTCAAACCTCTTCTTGTTCTTCGAATCGTGATTTGTTGAGCGAACCCTTGTAATCATTGCTTGGAACCACCGTTTTGGGGTTCCGTATTTCTATTTCGTGTTATTGTTGCCCAGGACATTGAATCATATTGCTTTTATTCTCTTTCCGGTCATTTTTCATCATTTTAGGACCCGAAGGGGTGTGAGTCGCGGCACAAGGAGTGTGCGCCGCGGCACACATATTTCCTAAACTCAGCCGAGCGGATCAGCACGGTGCCGCGGCACACGCCGCGATCTTAGTGGCACACTTCGAGCAATGCCGCGGCACACCTATCTTGAGCCGCGGCACCGGTGTTGCATCCTCGGCCAAAACCCGCTGTACAGTGCCGCGGCACACTGAATGAGCCGCGGCACCGCCGAAACACAGGAACAATTTTTAGGCCTGTGCCGCGGCACACCTATGCTGAGCCGCGGCACACAATGCGGTCAACTACATAATTCGGCTTTTTAAGCGAGATTTCAGCCATTTTCCTCCATTTCTTCTTCCATCGCGAGAGAGAGAGTTTGAGGGAGGAACTCTTTTCATATCTATCACTTGTGTGTTGAAGATTTACCACTTTCACTCGGTTGGGAAGCCCAGATAGTCGATCTATCGCGTATTCCTTGGATCATAGCGCTTGAATATTTAAGAGGTAATTTCTTCGACATCTTGACTTCTCGTTTTTGTGTGGGTTTTGACGTTTTGGATGATAAAATCATGGTGTAGGATGTGATATAGGCGTGATTATGGACATGATTGGGTATTCATCGGATTATGGAAAGATTATTCAAGAACACCTTGATTTTGTGTTGGTTTTGGGGGGTTTTCGTAGATTCGTCCGTTTTATCCGATTGAGGCTTGAGAACCTTGAGATTTTGATATATCTATACCGTATGAGTGTTTTCTTCCGATTTTTCGGGTTGAATTATGTCATTTTCGGACTTATGAGATTTGGACGATTTTCCAACCTCTAGTTGATTATCCGTATATCTTTATGAATCGTAGACGGGTTTCGGGGGTTTCTTCGTGTAATTTGAATATGGATAATTGATTATCATATTCCTTGCGAATCGTTTAGGTTCCGGAAGCGCGTTCTTGGACCTACCAATCTCATACCCCATTTTTCCGTTCGTCCCTCGATGTCTCAAAGGCAAGTATACATTTATGATTGTACGTTCTCGACTTTGAAAGTATGAAATATTGATGGTATGATTATTTCTAGCCACTCCGGGACGGGCCTATGGTCCTCTGAGGGTTTCGTAGCCTCTGGTGCGATTCCATGGTTGATATGAACGAACCGTTTCTACGGCATTCATATGAAATAATGTTGGCATGTAATGAACGAACCGTTTTGACGGCATTCCTACATGTAACGGCGTATGATATGAACGAACCGTTTCTACGGCATTCACATACGTCTTGAGATTTTAGTTATTCCGGAATACTAGTCTTAAATTGATGAATTGACGGATATTGATGAATTGAAGGATTACATTTACTTTATTGTCGAGGAGTATTATGTTTCATATTGTTATACTTGCACTAGCTATTCGACGGCTAACCCCTTTATGGGGGAAATACGTTTCATGAATTTCAGGTTCCAGGGGAGCGGACGGGCAGGTATCGGGTCGGCATAAAGATGGTGGGCAAGCGTGATACTGTGTCTTTCTTCCAGTTATGTTTGGAGTTTCCCGTTCAGTGTTGTTGTACTGGATTGGCTATTGAATACTCGAGTATTGTTCTCCTTTTTCCTTGATGTTCCGGCCTGTGTTTGCCGAAGTATTGAATTGAGTCGTGATGTTTGTGAATACATTGGTTATATTTCGAATACCTTTGTATCGTTTTTCATTCCATTGTGTGTAGACCTTATCGGTCAAAATTTATGGTTCCGCGTATGTTTAGCCTTGTGGGTCCCACGGCGGGGCTTACGGCGCTGTAATATCCCTGAATAACTTGGGGGTGTTACAGGTACGTCTCATGCACTAGTAGTCAAAACATGTTTGGCTGTCTGTTCCATCACTTCGTGGATAGTGGATTCGGGCTCCACTGATCATGTTTGTTATGACTCGCAGGGGTTCCAAGTAACCAAGGTACTTAGTGCGAATGAGATTACAATAAGCTGGGGAGACTATTCCAAGCTGAAGGCTGTTGCAGTGGGAGTCGTGCAGCTAAAAGTTGATGATATGATTTTAGTTCTTAATAATGTATTATTAGTACCCGATTTTATAATGAATTTGATTTCAGTTTCTAAATTACGTCGTGATGGATATTCAGTTTCTTTTGAAGATAATGCAATTATTAAAAGAAATGGTGAATATATTTGCGGGAGTACTTATAATGAATAACTTTATATCATCAATGCTGCACCAGCTCCCTTGCATAATTATAAATCGCTTAATTCTTTGACTAATCCTAATAAAAGAAAGGAACTTTCGAGCATAAATCCAACATATTTGTGGCATTTACGATTGGGTCATATTAACCTTAGAAGGATTCAAAGATTGGTGAGCGATTGCCCATTGGATTCGCTCCAAGTTGAGTCATTTCCTGTTGGGATTCGGTGCCTAAAACGAAGGCCCAGCGGAAGCGGTAAAACGAAAATTAATTCGATCCGAATCCCTACGAGGATCGATCGAGCTACGTATATACGAATATATAAACGAAAAGCAAGAGTCGTAAGAAACTAACCCTCGAAGTCCGTTGATTAAATGGAAACCTTCTCTTGAGCTATTCCCCAAGCTTTAGTTGATCTCTACGTATCCGATCCGCTCCAAGCCCTTGAACGATCCAACGCCGAAAGCACCGCGTCTCTACTTGCCACGCGCCGGAAAAACGACCGGAATAACAACACTTGATTAACCTCTAAGGTTACGGCTAGAATCAAATGATGAAGCTTTTATTATTACACTCTAAGTGTATAATATATCTCTCAATAATTTTCTCTCAATTTTTCTCCAAGAAAAATGAAGAGGAAGTGAATGAAGAAGATGAAGAATGAGTGTTAAACTCAAAGTCTATCTTTCTCTCTCTCAATACTCACGTTGGAAGGCCTGTCAAACAAGTGAGGAGAGTCTTCTTTTTATGCTCCATAAAATCCTCCCAAATCAAGACTAAATAATTAAATGAATTAATTAAAAGATCTTGTTCCCTTGATACTTCAAGTCTTCCACCAATTAAGGTGGAGACTATGACCAAAGGAAAGAGGAGGGAAAATGGGATGGCCATCTAGAAGGAGCCGGGACGAGTTCGGTTCGTTTCGAACTCCCGTGAGTCCAAACAGATAAACTCCTATTCCGTTCCGATGTATTTGTGTCATTTAATTAATCCAATTAATTAAACATATCAAATACAAAATAACATAATTAATTTCTCCAAGAAATAATTATATTTATGAATTAAATTAATCACCCGGTGATATATTTAATTCATTAGGTCGTATATCAATTTATCCAATAAATCGATTTAGACATCTAATGTCTCAAATTTAGATATCCAATATCTAATATTCATAATGAGAGAATTAGCTTTATTTATTCCGTCGTCAATCCTATTGCGCGACTCGGTAGGGCCGTCTCGATCAAGAATGGGAGGAACCAAAGAGTAGTAGCACCACCTAGCCACTGGCGGCCTACACTGCACCCAACCGAGAACGAATGATTGGGATCATTCAAGAACCATTCTGTCGTGAATACCGGTATACGTATAAACCCTTCTTTCAAATGTCCCGATCAAGTTATAAAGTCACGATCACCAAACCCTATCATGCTTGACGCTATGCATGCGTTAATGCAAATCGAGATCATCGAGCTCTCGTGTATCTAATACAACTAGCTCCAATGCTTTGGCAAAGACTTATGATCTCATCCGCAATAACCGCATAGGACATATAACCCGCTCACTAACGGAGAAAGAATTCTATCTTGGTATTCATAGGACTGCTACTTGCCGTCAAGATGCACGTCGAGGTTGACCCCGCCTTCGGTTTACGTGGTCGAACTACTCTAATGAAAATCTTGACGTCACAAGCACATCCCTACTAAATCCTCAAGTCGAAGGTTCACGAATACCTATCACAACCTTTCGATTCCGTCATTGATCGTCCTGAGTGAAATCCGTGTGACGAATCAAGGGTGAGTCGGTTCGAGTATACTAATCCAATTAACATACCTATAACGTGTGCTCCCACTAACTATTAGTGTTCGACAGCACTCTCCATGTCAAAGAACATGTCATACAAGTCTTCACATAAACTTAACGCCTAGTCAAGTTTCATCGACTTATGAACGATTAAGTATTTGAGCTATAACCTTTCCAAAGGCCGACCCCTTATCCAATAAGGAGTGGAACGCTTTGCTCTCAAATACACGGACTAGTTTCTATATGTTTATTTACGAGTTAGGAATGCCAAGAACTACCAAGAAATAAAGAAACATTCATTTGCCTTATATAAATGGTTTACATAATAACAAGTACAATGCCCTCACTCAACATCCTCCGAGTGGCATTCGAGGGCATACTCCTAACAATCTCCCACTTGCACTCAATGCCACACACTATGGTATCTAATACCCATGTTCTCCGATGACGCTCCAAGCTAGTCCGAGAAAGTGGCTTGGTCATGGATCGGCGACGTTGTCGGCCGAGTCTACTCAGGCAAGACACAATGTATCCCTTGCGAACAAATTCTCTTACGAGATGATACTTCCTCTCAATATGTTTGGTCTTTGTTGTGAAACCTCGGCTCCTTGGCTGCGCTACCACTCGTCGTTGTTGCGATAAATGAACAGCAAATTTCAAAGACATGGTATCATTTGAAGTTCTCCCGAAACTTCTTAATCCGTAACCCTTCCTTGGAAGCCTCCGAGGTTGCTTGATACTCACCTGACAGTGGAATCGGCGTCGCGCTTTGCTTGGCACTACGCCAAGATACCGCTCCTCCATTAAGAGTAAATATGTAGCCGTGGACATCGAGTCGTCCTTCGCCTCCTTGGAAGTCCGAATCGGTGAATCCCACCACATCCAATTCTCCACCGCCATACATCGTAACCATATCTCTAGTCCTTCTTAAGTACTTGAGAACGTTCTTACTGGCAGTCAATGTTCCCTACTGGGTTTGCTCGAAACCTACTCACCACGCTTACGGCATGCGCGATGTCGTGTCTTGTACACAACATAGCATACATAAGGCTACCCACGGCCGAAGCATATGGTATATTACTCATTTCCTTGCGTTGTTCCTCACTTTGAGGACACATCTTCAAGGTGAGTTTTATTCCATGTTGCATCGGTAGGAACCCTCTTTTAGAATCATCCATCTTAAATCGCTTTAAGATCTTATCTATATAGAGGGCTTGGGAAAGGCCTATTGTTCTCTTCGCTCTATCCCGGTAGAGTCGAATACCAAGAATATAGGTTGCTTCTCCCAAGTCTTTCATGGAGAAATTACTCGAAAGCCAAGCTTTCACAGAACTAAGCATTCCCACATCATTTCCTATTAGTAGAATCTCATCTACATATAGTACTAAGAATGCGATCTTGCTCCCACTAACTTTCTTATATACACAAGGTTCCTCTTCATTTTGCACGAAGTCAAAATCTTTGACCGCCTCGTCAAAACGAAGGTTCCAACTACGCGACGCTTGCTTCAGTCCATAAATGGAACGCTGAAGCTTGCACACTTTCTGAATATCGACTTCAGACACAAAGCCTTTAGGCTGCTCCATATAGATTTCCTCCTCGACGAATCCATTAAGGAAAGCCGTCTTTACGTCCATTTGCCATATCTCATAATCGTGGTAGGCAGCTATAGCAAGCATCATGCGAATAGACTTGATCATGGCTACGGGCGAGAAGGTATCGTGGTAATCGATCCCTTCCTTCTGGGTATAACCCTTTGCCACAAGCCTGGCTTTATAGGCGTCAACCTTGCCATCACCATCAGTCTTTCTCTTGTAGATCCACTTGTTCCCAATAGGCACTATGCCCTTGGGGCGGTCTACTAGAGTCCGCACTGATTGACATGCATCGAGTCTATCTCTGCTTCCATAGCTTCACGCCATTTCGGAGTCTACATCCACCATCGCTTGGTCATAGGTTGTTGGGTCGGTCTCTTGGCTATCACTTGGAACCTCATGGAGACCCGGCTCCTCCAAGTGCACAAGCCCATACCTCTCGTAAATGAGACACCCTACTAGACCTACGAGGTGGTTGTACTTGTGTTTGAAAGTTCGGTTCCGCTTTCTTGCACAGTGTCTCTCGAGGAGTTTCATTGTATTCTTCTAAAGAAATACTTCTACCTGCTCCGCCTTCCGAATGAACTCATCTTCCAGAAGTGTGCTTGTAAAGCAACAATGATCCTTCGATCTTCGGGCATGTAGAATAGATATCCCATCGTCCCAGCACGGAATCCAATGAAACGTCCCTTCGCAGACCTAGCTTCCAACTTTTCCACCTTAGTCTTCTTGACATAGGCGGGACATCCCCAAATCCTAATATGATTAAGACTTGGTTTCCTTCCTTCCCACATCTCATGTGGAGTTTTAGGAACGGATTTAGAAGGACATCTGCTCAAGATATACGCGGCGATGAAGTGCATACCCCCACGTAAATCGGCAAGTCAAGATAGCTCAAGATGGAACGGACCATGTTCAACAGTGGTCCGGTTCCTTCTTTCTCGACACACCATTTAACCGAGGAGTACCTGGAGGTGTTAGTTGTGAAACTATTCCATGTTCCTTTAGGAACTCACAAACTCCGTACTCATATACTCGCCACCTCGGTCCGACCAAGTGCTTTGATATGATTACCGCTTGTTTCTCGACTAGGGCCTTGAATTCTGGAATTTCTCAAAGGCCTCGGATTTATGTTTCATTAAGTATACATAACCATACCTAGTATGATCATCTGTAAACGTAATGAAATATTGATATCCACGTGTCACGTCTTCCAAAGCACCACATACATCGGTATGGATTAATCCCGCTTATCGGCTCTTTGAAATGTCCCTGTGAAGGGGACTTAGTCATTTTGCCTTTAAGGCAAGATTCACAAGTAGGAAAGGGATCCGATCCCAATGGACCCATAAGTCCATCTTTTTCCATCTTGTAAACCTTGGTCCGACCAACATGACCAAGTCTAAGATGCCATTTCAAAACTTGATTGGTTTCATCCCTACCGCTTTCTAGTTATAGTATTCACAACTACTTTGTTGCTGAGATTTAGATGATACAATCCATTCAACAATGTAGCAGTACCCACTAGTTTATTTCTAAAATAAATTTTGCAGAACCATCACCAATGAAAAATGAAAAGCCTTTTCGGTCCATGGCGGAATGGATACAATGTTTTTGTGCCCCTTGGGCAAAACAAGTACATCTTCTAAAGTTAAAACAAAGCCGGATTCTAAACCCAAAAGAAGTGATCCTATGTCGGTCGCCTCGACACTATGCCCGCTCCGACCGTGATCATAACTTCTCCGGCTCCAAGCTTCCTACTTTGTTCCGCATCCCGATTCACGGTACAAATATGAGAACTAGCACCGTAATCCAAGATCCAGAAGTAGAAAATACGGAGCGTAACAATTTGTTTCCAAAACTAAAAGTTCTCAGACTAAGTGCCATGAAGAATCGGACAGTCTCTAGCCCAGTGGCCCAGCTCACCGCACTTGAGACAAGCATCCTTCTTCTTGTTCTTTGGAACCATTGGGGCCTTGCCCTTACCCTTAAGGTCCTTAACTTGTGGTCCAGTTTGCCTTTTGGTCTTTTTCTTCTTGTTCTTAGACCTCCGAGGTCCAGAAGAAATCACAAGAGCACTCCTTCATCCGCGAGTCTTCATCCGAGACCGAGCGGTCACAAGTTTGTTCATTAGCCCAGCTAAGTTACATGCAATCTCATTGCAGTTGAAGTTCATAACAAATCGTGAGAAGGAATCAGGAGAGACTGTAGGATAAGGTCGGTTTGGAGAGAAGTATCCATTTTAAAATCAAGAGCCTCCAATCTCTCGATCATGGATATCATTTTGAGGACATGTTCCCAACCTTCTCACCTTCCTTCATCCTTGCACCGAACAGTTGCTTGGATATCTCATATCTAGCGATTCTGCGTGCTCACCATAAAGCTCGGTTAAGTGAAATAGAATCTGCCTAGCAGAAGTCATTTTCTCATGAGCTCTCTGAATCTCATTAGACATGGAAGCCATCATATAAGCACGGACTTTCACGTCATCCTAAACCCACTTTTCGTGGTTTTCAATCTCTTCCCGATTGGCTCGGTCCGCACAGAGGCGCCGAATGTCCGTCTCCAAGACGTATCCCAGTGCCTCTATACCGAGGACAATCATCGATTGCGGAGCCAATCCACAAAGTTAGGTCCCATTAAGGTGTTCTTTTCGAGTAGAATTGCGAGTGGATTCATTGTCATATTGAGATTTGTCTGCATTAAGTATAACAGATTAATTAGTGACTCATTCAATTATGTTATGAGTGTAGAATTAAGGTCTTTTCTATTCTTGTTACCCAGCTCCCACTATTTTTATCGGAATAACACACTCCCATGTGAAATCCTAAAGTATCATCGCTCTACTTCATAGTGGTGATCGAGTTCTTTATAAATCTTAATAGAGGGCAACCGAACAGGTTTCTAGTCTATTAATTTTCATAAAGTGGTGTCCAACACCAACCCATCTAATGGATGATTCGATCTTCTTTTTCCCCTTGTTCACTCCCCTCAACCTATACGGTTTCTATGGTTCGTGAACAAGTTAAGTTTATACCATCGACGCAAATCAGTTTCACAATTGAATCTTATCCGGCAACCTATCAGGTTTCTAGGGATAAAATTTGCTCCAACCGAAGGCATCCAATGCGCTCCCGGTAATTTATCCGTCCTCCCCGAATGACTACCCCGATAACTCGGAAGCATAGCACATCCGGTTTGGATTTCAATTTCCCGAAAACTCGATGGAGGGAAGGAAAATCTTAAAACCTTATAAACTTAATAATTTATCGTGGGAGAATTTTCGCGATTAACGTTACACTTTGCACATTAATCATTTAAGCGCGTTTGTGGCATTCATACAATATGAAACAACCATTCACAACCTAGTTGCTACCAACATGTGGTTCATGGACCATTCCTAGAAAACAAAAACTCCGTAATCTAATTCCAAGTCTTCGTCTTGAATCTTCGTCTTCTCGAAATGGATCTTCCTCCGGTCTTCATCATTACATATAAATTTTACATCAAAATTGCATCCTAGATACAAACATTTCTAGTAAAATAAATAGGCTCAAAACGGCCTTTACAACCCAATCGAATAAAACGAACGATTCAAAACTAAGTCCACGAACCACATCCCCATTCAAAAGCATTCATCCAATAAATACTATATAAATGGAAAGCGTAGAGATACATTGATCCAATCAACAATACGAACCGATCCAATCGATTCACACAATCGGTAATATGATAACGTTCAAAATAATTCGGTCGACCATAAATATTCCAATTAATCAAATTTCCCTTATAAAAAGAAATACCATAAATCATTTTAATCATATTAAATCCAATTTAACATGCGGGAGATTAATTTTCAAGAATACACGAAAAAATCGAGCCGGGCGAAATCCTGCCATGGCCGAAGTCATCGCTGGCCGCATGCCGGCAGACATGCACGGCATGGCCGATCACGACGGCACCGCCGGCCGCACGGCCCGTGTCTCCCGACACGGTCGGGTCCGCCTGGCGTGGCTTGGGATCGCCGACACGGCCCGTGTCACCAGACACGGCCGAGTCACCCTGGCAGCAACGTGCCCTTTGTCCGAAAAATCGTCCGACGACGATTCGGAGCTCGATTTTCGACCGGATATCCAATATCAATATTTTTCAACATTCATATCTTCAATATAAATCATATTTCCAAGAAATTAAGATTTATATTTAGACATAAACTTACGAAAAATATAACTACAACGAACGTAAAAATATATACCACGATTATGACTAAAATGATTCCAAATCATTCACCATATAATCAAGCATTCCAAATGCTAATATCGTATATACGATCGCAAGACCTACGCTCTGATACCACTGTTGGGATTCGGTGCCTAAAACGAAGGCCCAGCGGAAGCGGTAAAACGAAAATTAATTCGATCCGAATCCCTATGAGGATCGATCGAGCTACGTATATACGAATATATAAACGAAAAGCAAGAGTCGTAAGAAACTAACCCTCGAAGTCCGTTGATTAAATGGAAACCTTCTCTTGAGCTATTCCCCAAGCTTTAGTTGATCTCTACGTATCCGATCCGCTCCAAGCCCTTGAACGATCCAACGCCGAAAGCACCGCGTCTCTACTTGCCACGCGCCGGAAAAACGACCGGAATAACAACACTTGATTAACCTCTAAGGTTACGGCTAGAATCAAATGATGAAGCTTTTATTATTACACTCTAAGTGTATAATATATCTCTCAATAATTTTCTCTCAATTTTTCTCCAAGAAAAATGAAGAGGAAGTGAATGAAGAAGATGAAGAATGAGTGTTAAACTCAAAGTCTATCTTTCTCTCTCTCAATACTCACGTTGGAAGGCCTGTCAAACAAGTGAGGAGAGTCTTCTTTTTATGCTCCATAAAATCCTCCCAAATCAAGACTAAATAATTAAATGAATTAATTAAAAGATCGTGTTCCCTTGATACTTCAAGTCTTCCACCAATTAAGGTGGAGACTATGACCAAAGGAAAGAGGAGGGAAAATGGGATGGCCATCTAGAAGGAGCCGGGACGAGTTCGGTTCGTTTCGGACTCCCGTGAGTCCAAACAGATAAACTCCTATTCCGTTCCGATGTATTTGTGTCATTTAATTAATCCAATTAATTAAACATATCAAATACAAAATAACATAATTAATTTCTCCAAGAAATAATTATATTTATGAATTAAATTAATCACCCGGTGATATATTTAATTCATTAGGCCGTATATCAATTTATCCAATAAATCGATTTAGACATCTAATGTCTCAAATTTAGATATCCAATATCTAATATTCATAATGAGAGAATTAGCTTTATTTATTCCGTCGTCAATCCTATTGCGCGACTCGGTAGGTCCGTCTCGATCAAGAATGGGAGGAACCAAAGAGTAGTAGCACCACCTAGCCACTGGCGGCCTACACTGTACCCCAACCGAGAACGAATGATTGGGATCATTCAAGAACCATTCTCGTGAATACCGGTATACGTATAAACCCTTCTTTCAAATGTCCCGATCAAGTTATAAAGTCACGATCACCAAACCCTATCTGTACTTGACGCTATGCATGCGTTAATGCAAATCGAGATCATCGAGCTCTCGTGTATCTAATACAACTAGCTCCAATGCTTTGGCCAAAGACTTATGATCTCATCTCGATAACCGCATAGGACATATAACCCGCTCACTAACGGGAGAAAGAATTCTATCTTGGTATTCGGTAGGACTGCTACTTGCCGTCAAGATGCACGTCGAGGTTGACCCCGCCTTCCGGTTTACGGTCGAACTACTCTAATGAAAATCTTGACGTCACAAGCACATCCCTACTAAATCCTCAAGTCGAAGGTTCACGAATACCTATCACAACCTTTCGATTCCGTCATTGGTGTCCCGAGTGAAATCCGTGTGACAAATCAAGGGTGAGTCGGTTCGAGTATACTAATCCAATTAACATACCTATAACGTGTGCTCCCACTAACCATTAGTGTTCGACAGGCACTCTCCATGTCAAAGAACACGTCATACAAGTCTTCACATAAACTTAACGCCTACCAAGTTTCATCGACTTGCGAACGATTAAGTATTTGAGCTATAACCTTTCCAGTGCCGACCCCCTTATCCAATAAGGAGTGGAACGTTTTGCTCTCAAATACACGGACTAGTTTCTATATGTTTATTTACGAGTTAGGAATGCCAGTAACTACCAGTAAATAAAGAAACATTCATTTGCCTTATATAAATGGTTTACATAATAACAAGTACAATGCCCTCACTCAACATCCTCTGAGTGGCATTCGAGGCCATACTCCTAACATTTCCAACCTGCGAATCCTGCCTGGAAGGTAAAATGACTAAAAGGGCTTTTCAAAGCAAAGGAAATCGTGCACAAAAGGTGTTGGAATTGATTCATACCGATGTATGTGGTCCAATGAACATCCAGGCTAAGGGTGGTTTCGAATACTTCATCACGTTTATAGATGATTATTCGAGATATGGATACATCTATTTGATGCGACGTAAGTCTGAATCTTTTGATAAGTTCAAAGAATTCAAGGCTGAAATGGAGAAGCGTCATGGGCAGAGTATCAAGTCACTACGATCTGATCGTGGTGGCGAATATCTTAGTGGAGAGTTTTTGGATTTCTTGGCACATGAGGGGATTACTTCCCAGCTCACAATACAGTACACCACAACAAAATGGTGTTCTTTGAATGAAGGAATCGTACTTTATTAGAGATGGTTAGGTCAATGATGAGTTATTCGATTTGCCTATTTCGTTTTGGGGATACGCCTTGGAAACAATGCATACATTCTAAACTTGGTGCCTTGAAATCGATTCCAAAACACCCACGTAACCGTGGAATGGGCGCAAGCCCGATCTAGGACATGTTCGGATTTGGGGTTCTCTCGGCACACGTCTTTGAATAAGGAAGCTGATAAGTTGGCATCTCGTACAGAAGTACGAGTGTTTGTAGGATATCCTAAGGGAACGAAGGGTGGCTTATTCTACAGTCCTAAAGACCAGGAGGTCATTATTAGCACCGATGCCCGGTTCTTAGAGGAGGACTATGTGATAAGCCACAAGCCTAGGAGTGAGGTCATTCTAGAAGAACTTAGGGGCGAGATTTCGACAATACCAATTGTGCAAACACCTAGTGTACCACGTATCGACACTATTGTGGATACGCAAACTAAGGACACGCCTCGTCGCAGTGGGAGGGTTGTTCGTCAACCCGAACGTTTCATCGGCGTGGGAGCATCTTCGGACCACTCCCCGGACCAGGATGAAACGGATCCATGTACGTACAAACAGGCAGTTCAAGACAAGGATGCTGAATCCTGGAAAACAGCAATGGAATCCAAAATGGGATCTATGGATTCTAACCAAGTATGGGAGCTAGTAGAACTACCCAATGGGGTAAAACCCATTGGAAGTAAGTGGGTCTACAAGCGTAAGAGAGGATCGAAAGGGAAGGTTGAAACCTACAAAGCAAGGCTTGTTTCGAAAGGTTACACTCAGAAAGAGGGCATCGACTACGATGAAACCTTTTCGCCAGTAGCCATGCTTAAATCGATCCGGATTCTCTTAGCTATAGTTGCGCATTTGGATATGGAGATTTGGCAGATGGATGTCAAGACTGCGTTCTTGAACGGGAGTCTTGATAAGGAAATCTATATGCGCCAACCTAAAGGATTCATTGCTGAAGGAGAGGAGCACTTAGTGTGCAAGCTTAAGAGAGCCATTTATGGTCTTAAGCAAGCATCAAGGTCTTGGAACATGTGATTTGATGAGGTCATTCAATCGTATGGTTTTGAACAGTGTCCTAGTGAGGTTTGTGTATACAAAAAGTGTGATGGAAACGTGCTGGTGTTTCTTGTACTATACGTAGATGATATACTTCTAATTGGAAACAATGTGAAGGTATTATCAGACGTAAGGGTATGGCTATCTGAGCAGTTCGATATGAAGGATTTGGGAGAAGCTGGACACATCCTTGGTATTAAGATCTTTCGAGATTGCAAGAAAATGATGTTGTGCTTATCTCAGGCATCCTATATCGATACGGTGCTAAAGCGATTTAGCATGGAGAATTCCAAGAAAGGTTTCTTACCTTACAGACATGGAATTCAACTATCTAAGGCTATGTGTCCTAAGACACATAAGGAGATAGATGACATGAAGCTGGTCCCTTATGCTACGGCAGTGGGAAGCCTCATGTATGCTATGCTTTGCACTAGGCCTGATATCTGTCAAGCTGTAGGCATGGTGGCGAGATATCAGTCGAACCCGAGGCAAGGACATTGGATTGCTGTCAAGCATATACTCAAGTACCTGAGAAGGACTAGGGAGCATATGCTTGTATATCAATCTGTTACGCTTTGTCCTTTGGGTTACACTGACTCTGATTTCAGTGCGGTCAAAGAAATGTCGAAATCAACTTAGGATATGTTTTCACTTTGGGGGTGGAGCCATCGGTTGGAGGAGTGTGAAGCGAGAAATGCATAGCGGACTCTACTATGGAAGCCGAATATGTAGCGACCTCGGAGGCGGCTAAAGAGGCGATATGGCTCAAGTACTTCCTAAAGGATTTGGGGTGATTCCTAATTTGCCCAGAGTATTACAACTGTATTGTGATAATAGGTCTTTGTTGCAAATTCGAAGGAACCACGAGCCCACAAAGCAAGCAAACATATCAAGCGCAAATATCATATCATTCGAGATTTTGTGAAGAGAAGGAAGATCATTGTCTCCAAGATAGCATCTGAAGACAACCTAGCTGATCCTTTCACGAAAGGGTTGCCCTCAAAATCATTTGAAGGGCATGTGGAAGGAATGAGGTTGAGATGTATGGCAGCATTGTTTTGATTATAAGTGGGAGATAGATAGACATAGTCTAGATAGTATACTTCAAAAGCATGCTTTGAGTATAAGTGGGAGATTGTTAGGGTTGTATACGTCAAAGCATACTTTATGCTTGTATTACCTAATTTCCCGGTCTTTATTTATGAGAATATTTAATTCATTTATCACATGTTTTGCATATTTATTCACGCTATGGTTATGCAAATGTAGTCTAATTTACTTTATATTGTAGATAATGTGGTGTGTAGTGTCACACAGAAGATCACATTATCGGTTTCTTATATAGTAATATTTAGTTCACAACCTATGTAACATTAGACCGTTATGTGAGAGGTTGTAGTATATGCTTAAGATTGGTTGGTCTTGACCATTAGCATATATTAGCGTATTCGTTATACGTTGAACAGGATCGAGGTGAGATAGATTCTTCCGTACTGACTATAAGAAAAACGTACATCTTGGATAATTATTATTTCTTAATTCTAGTAATTAATATTTAATTATATATATTTAATATTTGTTGCTTTGATTTATCATGGGTGAGAGCCACAATGATTGACTCAATATGCTCGATATTTTGGGCAATATTATTATTTATATGATAATTAATATTATAGCTAGAAATCGTGTCCCGACCAGTCGGGTTGATCATGTCCCTTGAGGCACTCGAAAGGATTATTATATCAAACCCTGCAGGTGGAATTAATTTTCCGATATAATAATAAAGGTCGAGTGGTATACTCATGTATAATATATTAATTAATTAAAAGCTGTCAGTAGCTTAAATTAATTAATGTACATGGAATATCTTAAACACAAGAAATAATTAATTCAAAAAGGAGCCCAATTTCGTAATTTGGGATTTTGGTAGGAAGTGCAATATTAATTTATTAGTGGACTAAGTTGATATTAATAGAGTCTTAATATTAGGAAGAGTCCTAATATGGGCAGAAGATATCTATTAAGAGTCCTTAACATATCCTCCTTAAGGTCCCTAGAGTAGCCCAAAACACCTATAAATAGGAGACTTGGGATGGCCGATTTTCACATTAATTTTTGCCCAAGAAATCGATTTTTCTGTGTGTGTTTTAATTGTGGATCTTGACTTGTGTCTTGGATTCCACAATTTGGTTAAACACAATATTTTTCTAAAATACTCAAAATATTCAAGAAAAATAGAGAGAACAAAAATCGTAAGTTTCTTGAGAAGTTTCGGCCGATTCCTTTTTGCACTCCAAGTAATCTGGTAGATTGTTGCCCACACGACATCCAGACGTAGGCGGGATATACTCTAGAAGATCTTGAGGTAGAAATACAAGAAGATCGGAGAGGAACACGAAGAAGGACAAATCGACCAAAGAGGAGATTATTCTACCACTTCGCGTCAAAGGTAAAAATTACCGACTCCCATGCATAAATATGTTTATTTAATTGTTTATTAATCTGTTTAGTTAATTAGTTGACAAGCCTAAATAGATCCGGTTTTTACGTTGGTTAGTTTATAAAACCTTTTATTAAATTATCACCACCAACTCGCTTCCGCTGCGTTTTATATTCCAACAGTTACCAGTGACGGCGGAAGGAGGAAAAGACACGATATGGGTCGTTGTAGACCGACTGACGTAGTCGGCACATTTCATTCCAATTTAGGAGGCCACCGGGACAGAACAGCTGGCCACTATCTTTATCCGGGAAATCGTGAGACTACATGGCGTTCCCTCGGGAATCGTATCAGATAGAGACACTAGATACGTGTCCCGCTTTTGGAAGGCTGTCCACAAGTCTATGGGTACTCAGTTACATTTCAGCACGGCCTATCACCCTCAAACAGATAGATAGGCAGAACGTACTATACAGACCCTGGAGGATATATTAAGAGCGTGTGTGCTCGATTGGGGTAAGGATTGGGCCAGACACCTCTGCTTGGCGGAATTCTCATACAACAACAGCTGGCATGCAAGAATAGGCATGGCACCCTTCGAGGCCTTGTGCGGTAGGAGGTGCAAGTCTCCTCTGTGTTGGGATGATGCGTCCGATGTCGTCGCTACCGAGTTGGCTCTGATCCAGGAATCTATTAAGAAGATTTCCATCGTTCGAAAACACATGTTGGCAGTTCAAAGCCGCCAAAAGTCATATGCTACGGACCGCCAGCGACCGTTGGAATTTATGGTCGGGGACCACGTTTGGGCCAAAGTATCGCCGATGCGGGGTATTCGGCGCTTCGGCCAGAAAGGCAAATTGAGCCCGAGATTTATTGGCCCATTTGAAATACTGGATCGAGTTGGTAAACTCGCTTATCGACTGGCGTTGCCACATTGTTTAGACGGAGTGCATAACGTCTTCCACGTTTCCCAACTGAGGAAATACGTGTACGACCCAAGTCACAAGAGTAATTTCGAGGAGGTAGAGATTTCTCATGATGCTACCTTTAGAGAAGTCCCAACCGCGATTTTGGATCGACGCGTAAAGACACTAAGGAATAAGGCCATACCTCTTGTAAAAGTTCAATGGTCGCACCATGGCATAGAAGAAGCGACTTGGGAGACTGAGTCGAGCATGAGGGAGAATCATCCCAAGTTATTTTATTAGTTTCAGGACGAAACTATTTTTAAGGGGGGTGGTATGTAATACCACCAGTATTACATGTTGTTTCACGTTGAGCGATCATTCCTACTTCTACTATTTAAAGAATAAATGTACTCCGTCACGATAAACGTATTTTGAATGATATGTTAGTACTGTATTATCATGAATAAAGCTTGTCCGCACCTGTTATTCTTGTAATGTGATTGTATGATGGTTGATGATTTGTCGGTGACATACCTTGATGTCGTTGGGCAATTATCAGTGCGAATATGATGGTGGCCAACATCTTGTTCCCCGAGAGATTACTCGACGAGATTGAGAGGGAGTCGCGTTATAAGGAATCAATGTGATTATAACTTAGTGAACAAATTGAACCTTACGTACGTTATAAGCTATGTATTACGTACGCTAGGTGTGTGATATTAGGTACTCTAAGGATAATACCTTACGTACGTAACACGGTCTTCAGTCTTCGGATAGGGAATCTTCGTCGGATGGTGCATTGTCAGACCAACTTTCGGCGCGATAGCGACAGGCAAGTCAACGGGTGTTACATACGTTAGCCGACTTTCGTAACGTACGTAACGATGTGTGTGATTTAGTCCAGTTAGTTCTGAGTTTTCCTTACGTACGATAATCTTTCTGCGATAACGTACGTAACATGGCTTACGTATGTAAAGCTTCATGCCTAACGTACGTAAAGCCATTCTGGATTTATAAAAGGACACCCTCCCTTTCATTTCTTCCGACCCTAAACTCACCCCTTACTCTTGTATACCATCCTCTACCTTCCCTAAGTCGATTTTAGCTTCCCTAATCAAGTGTTATCCTGTTGGAGTGAGTTGATCAAGCTCCAGAGAAGGTTTTGAAGGTGCTACCCTCTCATTCTTCGTCGTTCTTCATCCTCTTTTGTCAATTAAGGTAAGTTTATTGAATCTTGAACTCATTTCAGTATTGTTATACGAGTCATAATAAATTTCGGATGCCTTGGGTAGTTTAGAACTTTCGATAATGGTCGGAACGGTGAAAACTATCACAAATTGTTAATCGATGCCTATCTAGCTAGTAATTCGAATGGATGATGGTAGTACTCGGAGTTGGATGGGAACTCATAACCGAATTGTTAATCACCAACACCTTAGAATCATCTTGTTGAAGATTTCAATTATAATCCTATTACCATATCGTATAAACATTAATAATTCCTTGAAGAACTAACTAACGACTATCAATTCGGATAGGTATTCAAACATGTTAGGACTTCGGAGAATTAGTGCTTAATCGTTCCATTCTAGTATTTTAAACTAAAATTAGTGATGTAACTACGGTGGTCTTGAGCCATAATCACAACGTAGGAATATTGTATTAGAACATTGATCAACGAGATGAAAAATTGTAAAATGGCGAACCGAGGAATTTAGTGGTATGCATTATGGTCAAAATAGAGAATTTCGATTTTGGCAACATGAACAACCAAGTTTAGGATCCTAACGGGAGGGGGGGAAATTGCCATTAATCATCATTGTTACCATAAGATGTTAATCGATGAATATATGATAGGTTGAGATTTCGGGAGTGGTCGTTCGGCCGTTGTGTTATCAAGGGAGTAACTCTCGTCGGATTTGAGGCAAGTGAATATTGCTCGGACCTTACGTCTTAAAATTTCAGAATATTGCATGTGTTATTTTCTATGAAATGGTGCTCGTCTTATCTATCTCGTCCGGAGTATTCCTGTGTAGATACTTCCTTGACCCTTGGCTGCGGCCTTGAGAGTTTATATGCTGATATATCTTGCGGAACTGTGTTGAGGGATAAAACCTGAATGGTACCCACGTCCGGAGTATTCCTGTGTAGATACTTCCGTGACCCTTGGTTGCGACCTTGGGAGTTTATGTGTTGATAAAAGAAATGACGTTGAATATTCAGTGATAACCTTGTTTCCTGAATTTATCTGATTCTATCAATGAAAATGGTTCGATTTGTTTGACCTGGTTTGGCTGACGCGATACGTCGTGTCAGGCAAATTTGTTGAATATGTGCAGGACATTCCCGAAGGTTCCGGTCAGGCTTGAGCAGTGTTGGGAAGAAGACTTGTTAAGTTCTTAAACTAAATTTGAATAATCCACGTTGTGTAATAAACGTATGAACGGACATTTTTACCGTTTGTGTTTCGGTTGAACGAACGCTTTCATTAGAACATTTCCGCAAACTACTTGTTGAATAAATTGTTTTAAAACCTCTTTTAAAACTCGCCTTGTGGGTCCCACACGGGATTCACGGTACTGTGGCATCCAGTTTATTTTGGGGCGTTACATACATATGATGTAATTGATATAGAGTTATCCATCTAAAGTAGCTCAATTATAGGCGTCATGCCAAAGTTGAGTTTAGGATTGTGCAAAATGGGATCTTAGCCCACTAAAATTACAAATATTATAAAATTGAGGGTACTTTGTTTTAGTGGGAGTATTTTCGAGAAATAAAATAATGTGACTAAATACTTTGCATATTGAATTTTGTAGATATTATAGAATGGCATCAAACAACACGTCCACTATTTCATTGTGATCCGTCCTTGATAAGGATAAGCTCAAAGAAAACGGTAGCAACTATCTGGATTGGATCCGGAGCTTGAGAATAGTTCTCAAGCAAGAAAGAAAGTTGTATGTTCTTGAGGAAGAAATTCACGATGTGCCTACTGACAATGCCAACAAAGTAATAAAGGACAAATGGAAGAAACATTGTGATGATTCCATTGATGTCAGTTGTCTTATGTTGGCTACCATTTGTCCAGAACTTCAGAAGAATCTGGAGGAAATGGAAGCTTATGAGCTAAATGCTCATCTCAAGGAAACTTTCTCGAAGCATGCTAGGCAAGAGAGGTATGAGATCTTTCAAGCCTTGTATGCTTGCAAGATGGTTTAGGGGACATATGTCAGCGCTCATGTACTCAAGATGAAAGGATATATTGATAGTCTTGAGAGGCTTAGTTTTCCACTTTCTAAGGAGCACTCCACGGATGTGATCCTAAACTCATTGCCTGATAGTTTCGGTCAGTTCATTATGAACAATAATATGAATGAGATGGAGAAGTCCATTGGTGAGCTGCATGGGATGCTTAAAATGGCTGAGCAGAATATTAAGAAGAAACCAAGCCACATGCTGATGGTCAGCAAAGGGAAGTCCTTTAAGAACAAAGGCAAGGGCAAGGGTAAGGCAAAAGTTTCCAAATCTAAAGACTCTACTAAGCCAGTTTTCGAGGCTAAAGCTCTCAAAGATGGAAATTGCCATCATTGCAATAAACCATGACACTGGAAAAGAAATTGCAAGGTTTACTTGGAAGAGCTAAAGCGTACCAAGGGTAGTGAGACTACCACATGTATATTTGTTATAGAAGTTAACTTATCTACTTCTAACTCCTGGGTATTGGATACTAGATGTGGATCTCACATTTGTACAAATGTGCAGGGGTTGAGAAGCAGTAGAGAACTGAAGAAAGTGGAAGTAGATCTAAGAGTCGGCAATGGAGCAAGAGTTGCTGCACTAGCCGTAGGAACTTATGATCTAGTTTACCCAATGGGATTTTATTAGTTTTGAACAATTGCTAGTATGTTCTTGCTATGAATAGGAATATTATTTCAGTTTCTACATTAGATTGTGAAGGTGAAAGTTTTCTTATTAAGAATAAGATTACTCGTGTTTTCTTTGATGACTTGCTTTATGGTAGTGCAAAGTTATATACTGCCCTTTACAATATTGATCTAGATTAGTTCTACACTTTGGAAGTCTAAAACATTGCATCCAAGAAGCCTAAGCTTAATGATTCTAATCCGACTTACTTATGGCATTGTCGACTTGGTCACATAAACGAGAAATGCATTTTTAAACTCCATAATGATGTACTTTTAGACTCTTTTGACTATGAATCATATGGGACATGCGAATCTTGTTTATTGGGCAAGATGATGAAGAATCCTTTCGCCAGTCATAGAGAAAGGGCTAGTGATCTATTAGGCCTAATACATACTGATGTATGCGGACATCTTAGCACACATTCCAGAGGTGGATACTAATACTTCATTAAATTTACCGATGATTTTAACCGATATGGATATGTTTATCTTATGAAGTATAAACAAGAATCTTTTGAAATATTCAAAATATTCCAGAATGAAGTACATAATCAACTTGGCAATATAATCAACGCCCTTCGATCAGATCGAGGTGGCGAATACTTGAGTCAATAATTTGATGATCATCTTAGGAGTTGTGGAATTGTTTCACAACTTACTCCTCCCGTAACACCTCAGCATAACAGAGGGTCCGAGAGGAGGAATAAAACTTTATTAGATATGGTTCGATCCATGATGAATCGAACAGAGCTTCCATTATCATTTCGGGGCCACGCCTTAGAAACAGCAGCATTCACCCTTAACCGTGTTCCATCTAAAGAAGTTGAAAAGACACCATTTGATAAATGGACTCGTAAGAGACCGAACTTGTCTATTCTAAAGATCTGGGGTTGCGAAACGTTCGTAAGGCGCCAAGTATTTGACAAATTGGCAGCCAGATCTGAAGTATGTTTATTTGTGGGGTATCCTAAGGAAACTAAAGGATATTACTTTTATAAGCCCTCAGAGAACAAAGTGTTTGTTGCTCGAAATGCTGTATTCTTAGAAAGGGAATTTATTTCCAAAAGAGACAGTGAGAGAAGAGTAATTCTCGAGGAAACTCGAGAACCACAAGAAGACATCGCTTCACCGATAGAAATAGAACAGGCTCAACATTCCATTGAAGAGCCCGTTCAAAGTACACAAGTCCCTCGCAGATCTGATAGGATGCGACATGAACCTGAGAGATATGTTTATCTCGTAACAGAGGATGATGATGCATAGCTCATAGATGATGAGTCTAGTAGCTATACAGAAGCTGCTTCAGGACCATAGTCCGAGGAATGGCTAGAAGCCATGAAGTCACAGATGCAGTCCATGTATGACAATCAGGTTTGGAACTTGATAGATCCACCTGAGGGTGTTAAAACCATTGGGTGCAAATGGTTATAAAAAAAGAAGAAAGACATGCATGATAATCTGCAAGCCTATAAAGCTAGACGGGCCATGTTCTTTTCGACTTATTTTGATTTTGATTCGGTCGATTCGATTCAGTCCATTCGATTCGGTTCGATTCGATTCGAGTCCATTCGATTCGGTTGATTGATTCGAGTCCATTCATTCGATTCGATTTAGGTCGATTCGATTCGATTCGATTCTTCTTATTATTGTTATTATTATTATTAATTATTATTATTGTTATTATTACTAATAATATTTATCGTTGTTATTGTTGATTACTATTATTATTATTTACCATTATTATCACTATTATTATTATTATATTATTATTAATCTTAATTATTATTATTGTTATTATTACTAATAATATTTACTATTATTATTAATAATATTTGTTATTATCGTTGTTGTTGTTGATTACTATTATTATTATTATTATTTACCATTATTATGAGTGTTATTATTATTGTAGTAATTATCGTTATTGTTATTAATATCATTAATATAATTATAGTTTACCCTTATCAAATAGATCTCAACTTATCATTTATATTTTATTATATTATTATTTTTATTATTATTTTATTATATTTATTATGTTTATTTTTATTATTTTCCTTAATATATATTTCAATTCGATTCGATTCGATTTAGGTCCATTCGATTCGATTCAAATCCATTCGATTCGATTCATTTCATTCAATTGATTCGATTCGATTCAGATTCATTCAGTCCAAAAGAACAGAGCCATAGTGCAAAAGGTTATAGACAGATTCATGGTGGTGACTATGATGAGACTTTTTCGCCAGTAGTCATGCTTAAATCAATTAGAATTTTATTTGCCATTGCCGCATACTATGATTATGAAATATGGCAAATGGATGTCAAAACAGCATTCCTTAATGGAAACTTACTCGAGTATGTGTACATGACACAACCTGAAGGTTTTGTTCATCCAGAAAATTCTAAAAAGGTTTGAAAGCTTCAAAGATCCATTTATGGGTTGAAGCAGGCTTTTCGGAGCTGGAATCTTCGTTTTGATGAAACTGTCAAAGAGTTTGGGTTCATTCAAAATGAAGATGAACCATGTGTGTACAAGAAGGTTAGTGGGAGCATAGTTGTTTTCTTAGTCTTATATGTAGATGACATATTACTCATTGGAAATGACATTCCCACCTTGCAGATAGTCAAAACTTGGTTGGGAAGTTGTTTCTCAATGAAAGACTTAGGAGAAGCTGCTTACATTCTTGGGATAAAAATCTATAGAGATAGATCAAAGAGATTGATTGGTCTGAGTCAATGTACCTACATTAATAAAATATTGAAGAGGTTCAATATGCAAGACTCCAAGAGAGGACTCTTGCCAATGTCACATGGCATTCATCTGAGTGAGACTCGGAGTCCTTCGACTCTTGATGAGCGAGCCCGCATAAGCAAGATACCATATTCTTCGGTCATTGGATCGATCATGTATGCCATGATTTGTACTCAACCAGATGTATCGTTTGCCCTTAGCATGACAAGTCGATGACTCGATACCAATCGAATCCAGGTGAAAGTCACTGGACAGCAGTGAAAACCATCCTAAGTACTTGAGAAGAACTAAGGATGATTTCCTAGTTTATGGAGGGGTGGGAAACGAGTTGGATGTAAATGGTTACGCCGATTCAAGTTTCGAAACCGATAGAGATGATTTTAAATCGCAAACTCGTTATGTGTTTGTAATTGAATAGAGGTGTTGTGAGTTGGAAGAGTTCCAAGCAAAGCACGATTTCTGATTCTGTTACAAAAGCTGAGTACCTGGCAGCATCGGATGCAGCTAAGGAAGCCGTATGGATCAAGAAGTTCGTTACCGAACTAGGAGTGGTGTCGACCATCCAGGGTCCCATAAGCCTTTATTGTGGCAATAATGGTGCTATTGCACAAGCTAAAGAGTCTAGGTCCCATCATAATTCCAAACATATACTCAGAAAATATCACATAGTCAGAGAGATCGTCAGACGATGAGATATTACAATATGCAAAGTATCAATGGAAGAGAATGTTGCAGATCCACTTACCAAGCCTCTCTCACAAGGAAAGCATGTTGAGCATGCTAGAGCGATAGGACTAAAAATCATGAATGAATGGTCCTAGTGCAAGTGGGAGATTGTTGGGAATAGTGCCCTAGGACATTCGATGTGCCGAGATTTGTAATTGTCACATTTAAATAAAGTTATTTGATATCATTTATTTCTCATTGATTATTATAATATGAGCATGTTTTAATATTATGTAAATCATTAATATAAGGCAATGGATGTTTCTTTATTTACTGGTAGTTACTGGCATTCCTAACTCAAAAATATACATATAGAAACTAGTCCGCGTATTTGAGAGCAAAACGTTCCACTCCTTATTGAATAAGGGGGTCGGCACTGGAAAGGTTTATAGCTCAAATACTTAATCGTTCGCAAGTCGATGAAACTTGACTGGGCGTTAAGTTTATGTGAAAACTTGTATGACGTGTTCTTTGACATGGAGAGTGCCTGTCGAACACTAATGGTTAGTGAGAGCACACGTTATAGGTATGCTAATTGGATTAGTATACTCGAACCGACTCACCCTGGATTCGTCACACGGATTTCACTCCGGGACAGTCAATGATGGAATCGAAAGGTTGTGATAGGTATTCGTGAACCTTCGACTTTAGGATTTAGTAGGGATGTGCTTGTGACGTCAAGATTTTCATTAGAGTAGTTCGACCCTATAAACTGGGAGGTGGGGGTCAACCTCGACGTTCATCTTGACGGGCAAGTAGCAGGTCCTACTAAATACCAAGATATAATTCTTTCTCCCGTTAGTGAGCGGGTAATATGTCATATGCGGTTATTGGCAGATGAGATCATAAGTCTTTGGCCAAAGCATTGGAGCTAGTTGTATTAGATACACGAGAGCTCGATGATCTCGATTTGCATTAACGCATCCATAGCGTCAAGTACAGATATGGTTTGACTGACCGTGACCCTATATCTTGATCGGGACATTTGAAAGAAGGGTTTATACGTATACTGGTATTCATGACAGAATGGTTCTTGAATTATCCCAATCATTCGTTCTCAATTGGGGTACAGTGTAGGCCGCCAGGCTGGCTAGGTGGTGCTACTACTCTTTGGTTCCTCCCATTGCTGACTGAGACGGACCTACCAAGTCGCGCAATAGGATTGACGACGGAATGAATCGAGCTTATTCTCTCATTATTAATATTAAATATTGGATATCTAATTTATTGGACATTAGATGTCTAATTGATTTTGGGACATTGGATGTCTAAATTAATTTATTGGATAAATTAATTTACGGCCTAATAAATTAAATAAATTACTGGGTGATTAATTTAATTCATAAATATAATTATTTCTTGGAGAAATTAATTATGTTATTTTGCATTTGATATGATTAATTAATTGGATTAATTAATCGATATAAATACATCGGAACGGAATCGGAGTTTATCTGTTTGGACTCACCGGAGTCCGAAACGGACCGAACTCGTCTGATTCCTTCTAGAGGCCGCCCCACTTTATTCCTTTCACTCTTGGTCTTAGTCTTGCCTTTGGTAGGTGAAGGACTAAGGACTTTAGAGATATAGTATCTCTTATAATATGAAAAAGGAGATTTTGGGGTGATAATGTTGGAAGAATAAATGAAGACTTGAAAACTCTCACCTCACAAAAAAAAACACACGTTTTTGGCAAGTAGAGAGGAGAAAGGAAATAGTTTCCAAAGGCTTCACACTATTCATCATCTTCTTCATTATACATTCATAAGTTTTCTTGGAGGAAATTTTATGAGATAGAGAGTTATAGATTAAACACTTAGAGTGTTGTAATATTGGTAATAATAAAAGCTTCATCACTTGATTCTAGCCGTAACCATAGAGGTTAATAGGATGTTGTCATTCCACTCATTTCTCCGGCGCATGACAAGTAGAGACGCAGTTTTTCGGCGTTGGATCATTCAAGTGCTTGGAGTGCTTCGGTTCGTGGAGAACAACTATAGCTTGGGAATAACTCAAGAGAAGGAATCCATTTAATCAACGGACTACAAGGGTGAGTTTCTATATCTCTTGTGTTTCGTATATTATTCATATATACGTAGCTCGATCGATCCTCGTAGGATTCGAATCGAATTAATTTTGGTTTTACCGCTTTCACTGGGCCTTCGTTTTAGGCACCGAATCCCAACACATATACTCAGAAAATATCACCTAGTCAGAGAGATCGTCAGACGAGGAGATATTACAATATGCAAAGTAGCAATGGAATAGAATGTTGCAGATCCACTTACCAAGCCTCTCTCACAAGGAAAGCATGTTGAGCATGCTAGAGCGATATGACTAAAAATCATGAATGAATGGTCCTAGTGCAAGTGGGATATTGTTGGGAATAGTGCCCTAGGACATTCGATGTGCCTAGATTTGTAATTGTCACATTTAAATAAAGTTATTTGATATCATTTATTTCTCGTTGATTATTATAATATGAGCATGTTTTAATATTATAATAATCGAATAATAGTTATTCATGAATAATAAGATTATTCAAATGTCCCTGGTACAATTGCGTTGAGTAGAGACTCGAGTGATTAATATACTAGTATAAATTTGATTGATAGTCATCACATGATTATGCGTATGGTACGGATCAAGCTTATGGGTATTGGTTGGAGAACTAATACTGGACAGACCCGCATTAAGATCACTGCATGGAAGTGTCATAAGTGAATCTCAATATAACAGTATGTCAATAAATACTTGAACCTGAGATTATCATAGAGTCCAACATGATAACTGCTATGCCTTGACGTAATCCAACGTCATCTGCACCATGGTGATCATAAAAGTTAGCGATCGGGATTAGTGGGAGTCATGAGAGGGCAATGAATAATCAAGATGGGGATTTGTCCCTCTCTTTAGTGAGAGAGATATCTGTTGGGCCCCTCGATAAGTAGGACTGAAGGAACTCCATGACCATGCTCAAATGAAGAGTCGTGTGATTCAATCAGTCTACTTAAGATCGAGAAAGCATTTGAACATAAATAAGTATGACAGAATCCATGACTTAGTTCAAATATGATATCGCGTGACCAATGGATTTGACACGTTAAAAGGTTTAATGGACTATTAACTTATATTATTTGGATAATCATAATGTCTTGCTAGAGGCCGCTTATGATTTATTATTTAATAAGGTATTAAATAATTGTCAATATAATATAAGCCTTTTGAGTCGCACGTACGACAATTATAGACAAGTAAGAATAAATATCAATTGTGAATAATGAATATAATATTGAATATTATATTTATGAGGAGATTAAATAATAAGTAATATATAATATATTGAATATTATATATATTGTATTATTTAATAACATGAGGAGTAACTAAGCAAATACTAGATTCTTGGATCTAGGGTTACTTAGTATAAATAGGGAGTCTATGACAAGGAGTTGTCATAAGAAACCTACACCTAAAATCCTCCCCCCTGTCAATATAATATAAGCCTTTTGAGTCGCACGTACGACAATTATAGACAAGTAAGAATAAATATCAATTGTGAATAATGAATATAATATTGAATATTATATTTATGAGGAGATTAAATAATAAGTAATATATAATATATTGGATATTATATATATTGTATTATTTAATAACATGAGGAGTAACTAAGCAAATACTAGATTCTTGGATCTAGGGTTACTTGGTATAAATAGGGAGTCTATGACAAGGAGTTGTCATAAGAAACCTACACCTAAAATCCCCACTTCTCAAGACTAAAGAATTTCGACCATCCCTCTCTACAGTAGAAGTTGTGGGTCGATCATCTAGTCGTCTTCCCTTAGTTGATCTTGATCAGTAGTACAATCCTTCTAGTAAGGAATTTGTGTTGTACTATTTATCAATATTATTCGTAAGGATCTAGCAATCCGGCTTGTGGAATTGTTCGTATGTGGATCACCCAAAGAGGAAGGAGATATTCATCTGCTTCTAGTCCGGATCTAGATTTGTTCGTCGGATTAAGGTAATTTGATTAACCCTTTAATCAAATAATTAAATTACTGCATGAGATCCTAAATTGAGTTTTCATATTTATTCTTCCACTGTGTTTTTACTGCTGATTTATGTATTCGATGCATGAAAAACCCACATAAATGAGATTGTGGATCACTACTACACACCAATATATCATCAAAAAATACCAATACAAACTTCCTCAAATATGGTTTGAAAATTTCCTCATAAGAGTTTGAAATGTAGACGGAGCATTTGTCAAACCAAACGGCATTACTAGGTACTCGTAATGCCGGCAATAATCTAAATTGAATTTTTCTGATAATAGGGTCAATAACATAAACATTTAATGGTTTTCTGAGTAAGCATTGACTTGTTTATATATAGAAGAGAGAGTTCAACATTTTTCCCACTCTAGTTGAATGAAAAACATGTTTATGGTAAATTAATAAGAATTTTGAAGAAATCAAATTTTATGAATTGACCTTGATGATTGAAGAGTTTATAATTACAAAAGTCCTAAAAATTTGTATTAATAAAAATTAATTATCTAGTGTGAATTCAGATAACTCTAGAATAATCAACAGAAAACTTCACGATTGATAAATATATTAAAATCATAGAAATTTCATGAAATTCAAATAGTCTCATACTTCAAAAAGTTTAAAATAATATTTATATATCTCAATTGAATACACTCCATTGATAGTTATATCGCAAAAGTATTTAACCTAAAAGAAGAATGATAAAGTCTATAATAATCTTCAGATTTAAGATCATTTGAGGACCAAACTTTTTTTACATATCAAGGGACTAATCTCCACACTCCATCTTCCCTCCATCTTTATTTGATCTAATGGATGAGATTAATCCAACAATTTAAAAAACCCACTTTCATCATTTTTTTTCAAATATCAATATCTTTCAAACTGTTAATCGTTAAATAAAAAAATATACCGTTACGACGTGCATTTAATTATCTTTCTATAGATAGGCACTTTGATATATTTTCGACAAAATTTTTTTCGCTTTTTTCACATTTTTTTTCATGTGATATGTAATATCATATATCATATATCACATGTGATTTTTTCGGCCACGAAAAAAACGTGAAAAAAACGAAAAAATATTTTTTGTCGAAAGTATATCAAAGTGTCTGTCTATAGAAAGATAATTAAATGTTCGTCGCGATGGTGCAATTATATTCGCTTAACGATTAACGGTTTAAGAGATATTTAAATTATAAAAAATGTGTGAAATATTAAATGCTTTTAATCTCAACCATTGATTTCTTTTTGGATAGATGGTGGGGATGAATCCCTTGCTATGTAAGAAAAGTTTGGTATTTAATATAACTCTACTCTAATCTTCAAATGTCTTAATATGTCCACATAAATCTTATAAAAAAACCCACTCTCATATACTAACAAATCCAATAGAATCTAAAAAGTAAATAAATGCCCAAGAAAATCCCATATTTAAGAAATTCTCAAAATATTTTTAAAAATTCTAAATAAATACAATACCTGAGAATGTGGGATCACATCCACTATAGCAACTATATGATGTACTATTATGGAGTATTTGGTTCGTAGTGTGGTATGAGTTTGAAATTGAGAATGAAATCAGAATGGTATTGAGCTACAATTCATCACTTAATATCACGTGTTTGATTCAATTTAGAAATAAATACAATTTTCGTACGTGTTGTTTTGTCGAATTTTTTGATAGAGAAATACCTTTAATATATGCCACATCAATAATTTTTGTAATAAAAATTGAAAAAATCGAAAGAATTATTGTTCCAATAATTAGAAAAATATATATTGATCGAATAAATATAAAATCTACAATTCATACAAATATTTATTTTAAATAAACCGAAAAATGAAAACTAAACATAATTAAAATATTATAAGATAAATAGGTATTTATCATTATAAACATTTATAATTCTTATAAATATTTATAGTTGTTCATTATTTCGACATTATATCACGTTCATGTTATATTATTTTATAATATTTTAATTTTCTTTCTCGATATCTTTTTAGTTTGATACAGTAAAACCTCGATAAATGAATATGGTCGGGACCGGAGAAAAATATTCATTTAGCGAAACTATTCATTTATCGAATGAAAATTTGAACATGTTATAAAGAGTTGGGACCGGAGAAAATTATTCATTTGGCGAGGTTATTCGTTTATCGAACATTCATTTATCAAGATTTAACTGTATTTAAAAGAACGATGAACCCACTCTCTTCGTAAATTTCTAAACTTCAAATCTTACGAATTTAAAGTATAAATCTAAAATTCATAATTTTATCAACCAAACATATGGTACAAATTTTACCAATTCTGAACCCATACCTTAGTAAAAATAAATTAGCAAACCAAATTCCCTTTGTGCTGCGCTTGAAAGATATCCACAACATCCTAGTAGATGTGGTCCTGTGTGGTTTGTGGTTGCCTCCAATTTTAAAAACAGAAAAAACAAACAGACATAAATTTCATCTCTTTGCATGTGCAAAGTCAACTTCAAAAACCAATATCAAAATCTGGAAACTTAGCGAAGAAGCTATCCAGACATTAACTCATATAGGGATGTTAACGGGTCGGGCGGAATATATGTATTCCTTCCACATATCTCATTTTATTTGATTCAGATCAAATTCAGGTATTGCTAATTGGATAACTGAATAACCCAATGGATACTTGGATACCCGTATATCTTATATTTAAGAATATAAATATTTTTTAATAATCATATGTACATATAATGCAATTAAGAAATTCAAATTAGTATAATAAGTATTTAAAATATTGTATTTTATATAATATATATATATAACATAATGTAATATAATATTTATGTATAATATATAATAATAATTACTTTTATATAACTAAAACTGGTATGCGGGTCGAGTAATCAGGTAACATACCGTATGCATACCTTACTCGTACCCAATCATAAAATTTTGATTTCGACTGATACCCGATCCTATTATGGATTTATCCGACGAATAATATCAAATATGGATAAAATTGACATTCCTAACTCTGCAACTCGGGCACCGATTTGGAACCAATACATTTGGAATTTTGGACATTTATGGAGCAAAGAATTTGCAAATTGGTACAAAAAAAAGTGAAGGCATTTCACCACGACTTCATTTGGAATGGATTTAATTCCATTGTTTTGATAGATAAGAAAAGCCCTTATTCTTTGCTTGATTATAATGGAATAAAAGCAAATGACTCATTAAACCTACCACTTCTTTTCTCACAAGATTACTATTCCATGCAATTCTCGATATAATTTTTATTTTGGATCATCCGGAAACAGCCTCTCTGTGTTAAGACAGGGGTAAGACTGCGTACATCCGATCCCCCCTTACCCCGCTTTTTGCGGAAGCCATTGAGGTATTGGGGTAATGTTGTTGTTGTATGTTGTTGCTTAACAAATCTAATAAGCCTAATTAATACTACTATTTGAATAGTGTCACTAAACTATTTTAAAGCATACACAGTAAAATCTCTATCATGTCATATATTTGGGAATGCAAAAAATTATTTTTAAATAGAGATTTAAGATTTCTCCTAATTTTAAAATACATCCAAATATATGTATGAAGAATTTAACAAACATAATATTGTATGAGTTTGAAATATTTTGGGTTCAATAAGAAGGTAGTCATACAGACGAGCTATTGAATACACTCAAGTTAAAAAATGTGGTTACAACACAAAAATTGTATCCTTGTTACAATCAAACTTAGACGAATATTTTAAATCAACGTAAATCTATTATAATGATATATATATATATATATATATATATATATATATATATATATATATATATTCCTAATAGAGGTGTATTTCTTAGCATGAGACCTTAAAATATTAATTACGATGATTTTAAATTTATTCCTATTTGTAAATGATCCCAATTCGAGATAATAAACTTTTATTCCTAAATAGAATATTCATTTATAGGATCTAATGTAATAAAATTAGGTATTCTCAAAATCAAATATCTCTATGAGTACATGTCATTATTATTCTCATTCTCACAATAGCAAATCAAATATACTTTTAATCAATATAATAATCACAAACCCTAAATGAAGGTCAATATCAGCTTCAGCTACCGACCATCGACCATCGCCGACCAAAAATTATTAGTATTATTTTCCACAACAGTTGCCACAATCACTACCGACCGAGTGGCACCGAAAGGTGGCGGCCAATTACCGTGGACTTGAAAATTATTTTTTTCTTGCAGACAACGACAGTCACCGCCCGCCAGAAGTCGGTTGGCTTCCAACATCGGCCGACATTTTATTTTTCACGTTGCAGTGCAGGAAAAAAAAACAGCGGTGATCGATCACCACCAATGGGTTTTTTCTTGTGACAATCGACATCCCGATCGATCGACGAATCGGTCCACAATCGGCATTTTTCTTGCAATCGGCTGCCGCCCATCACCAGCCATCAATTTTTTTTCTTTAGTCGCTGTCGGTCGTCACCATCAGGGGACAAGTTTTCGTTTGCCCTTTGCGAGACGCCACCAACCGGCATCACACGATTGTCATCATCCATCTGACCACCATCGACCATTGTTTTTTAACATATTTTATATGGGCCTGATGCAACAATCACTGACCGCCAGAGACTGAAATATACTTATTTTATTTTAGGACACAATACGAAAATAATGCATTGCTTACATGTGTTGCATTTTTAGGTTACAAGAATTCAAATTTATCTATTTTTTGTAAATCCCGTGTGTTACATGGGGATTTTACCTAGTTATCCAATGGATTGCAACTCCTTGTTAGTTTTTTTTTTCCGAGTCATTTTGGAGAATTTTATAATCATAATAGAACAAGTTATTTGAAATCATTCCCGATCCTAAAATCCAATCCAAAATGCAGCCTGAAAATTCTGAAATATGGGCTATACGGATTTCCATAGTTGCACACCCAATCGAACATATCGTCGGAATATGTGGCAAGAAGAGTGATCGAGGTTGCCACAAAAGATTAAAGAAAGTCGAATGATCTAGTCTCGACTCTTGTGGTTTACGAAACAGTTTAAGCATAAACTTCCATGTATCCACAACAATTATAACTAACAATTAACGAACGACAGAATATAATGTTCCTGCTTCCTGATCCAATCCTAAACACTCAATTACCAGATAATATTTCAAAAACTAATGAAAGATTATTACCAGTAGCACATACCCATTCCAAAACCAGCCCAACTACTAAAACTACAGTACAACTACTTTTAGAAATCAAATGAACAAAAAACTTGAACTCAAACACTTGTTGGTACCATTGCAACCTAACAGCCTTAAGAGAACACCACAATACAAAATTACACCAATAATAAGACTATATTACATATCATTCCATCGGGCATCCACTAATCGAAATAAATCCAAGACAAAAGAATGACAAAACCCAACCACAAACTCGGTCAACCAAAGCCATATAAGATTTAACCGGTAGCAATGCTCGGACATGGTCGAGACTCGAGAGTAAGTGAGAAAAAGTAAAAATATTTATTTATTTCTCAATACGCCCATTAGAAAGTGCCGCTAACAGAAACCCGTGGCTGACACGCCTCGTGACGTCAGCCGCAACGGATGTATTGACATGTGTTCTGATTACATTCAGGACACATATCAATACATTATTAGTGGTGGACGACGCCTTAAGGAGTGTCCGCACCATAGCATTTTTGCCGGGCCATCAACAGGTTAAAACAACCGAGGGCCACCCAAATTCTTGCGGACCACTTTGCCCCCTCGCAATCATCAAAAATCCTGCCGTATGATATCATTACAAAGGCGTGCAGATGACAATAATTTTCAAGGCATTCTTTGAACGTAGAAGCAATTTTTCTATATACAATACAATCCCACTTCATATATACACCAAAATGGGGTTTATTTTTTTCCACATAACTACAGTACACACGAACAGTCGCCCCAACAGAGTAGTATCTTTCAACGAAATACTTAATTTTAGATTAGAATGAAAAAAGGTAAAAAGAAACGGAAATGGGAAGCATGTATGTATATCATTTGACCTGTACATGCTACAGTGTATTTTTTTTCTGAGGAAGAAAAAAAATATATAAGACATAATATGATCATGATCGTTGTGCTCCAAAATTGCTCTCCGATTACTTCAAGTTTCCTCTATATAATTGTATTTATAAAAACAGGATTTCCAATTTCAGCACCGTCTTGATTAAAAATTAATCATCAAGGATTATGGTGCTGAGGGAGGCGGAATCGGACCTGAGAAGCCGGTGATTTGACGGCGACCCCGTGCCAGCAGATGCCGCCGCGGCACATCTCGTGGCCGTGATCGCCCGCCGTCATGAGCGCCTGCGTCACCTTGCTCGACACATCCCAAGCGAGGCTCGCAATCAGGATCGCCGCCACAACCGCCGTGGAGAGGATGAGGACGCCGGCGCTGCTGAAGCTCCGCCCGACGGCCAGTCCGTAAGCCTTCATCGCGGCGATGACCAACAAGTAGAGCGTCGTCAAATTCCCCACCACCGCATTGGAAATCGCCATTGTTTTGTCACAGATTTCTAGAGCACGATGGTTGTCGGTTTATGGGAAAATTGGGCGTGGGTTGTGGGCTTTTAAGCGTGGAGAAGTCAAGATTAAGAAAGGGGGTTTTGGTGGGGGCGAGGGCACTTGGGTTTTGTTTTCGGGAGCTTATTATCTTATATAATATACCCACTCTCTCCTTCTATCAAAAGTGCGGTTGAGTGATACGAATTTTAAAAAAATAGAGAAGAGTTACATTTTTTAGTGGAAAATATAAAAAATATTTATTTTTATATAGAGAAAAGATAATATTTTAAATAAAATAATTTTTATTTATGAAAAAACCGCACATTTTTGTGGACGACCAAGAAAAATAAGACCATATGTCAAAGCCTTCGACTATATTTTCTGTTCGGTACTATTTCTAACAAAAAATATATATATATATTACACTTCGTCTTCTATCAATGATTGATATTTAAGATTAAATATATTACCTCGTTATAGTAGATAAATATTTATATTTTAAAAGAAAAAAAATAAGAAAAAACGTACTTTATAACCTTTCGTAATATTTAAATAGTAGGACATTTATGATCTTCAAATTTATGTACATTTTTAATTTTAAAGTTACTTTCTTTGTTTTTTAATTATTGAAGTATTTGGATTATTTTACTGTTTTTACATTCTCTTTTAATTCTTTTAGAATTTATAGAAAAATATAATTATGTGAGATTTTGTTAAATTTGTCTTGAAATAAACTATCAAGATATTAATTTTATAAACATATAATTAAAAATATTAATAGTTAAACTTGTACATTGACAAATGTGTAATTTCCATATTTGCAATTATAAGAGAAGAGAGTCGTGTATATCTCTATAACATACAAACTAACTCAAAAAGTTCATTCTAATTTTGGAACCACTAAATTCATATGCAATTCAAATCACTTCGATTTCGATTCAACTTGATCCTTTCATTTTTTTTTTCATTTAGTTATACACAGTTTGGATAAATTTAATTTGTTTGATCGGTCGGGTTTTGAATTCGCGGCGACATTTTTTTTTTTGATATCGAGGTTCCAAGTTTACACCTGACTAGTCCTCGGATAACAGCCCCGGCCCCACAGCTACCAATTAAATTGCGAGATGTGTATCTGACTCCCAGGTTCTTAAATATCCTCAGCTACCGCGCACAAGGAGTCGTCCCCCAAGTGATTGCTCCATGCTGGACACCCTCAAATCCAACCGCAGAGTCCCCCGAGATCTGGCCTCCCACACTGCCGCTTGAAGCCCTCAATATTTAATTGTTCCACCAGCGTATCCAGGAGGGCTATGACCTAACCCTTAATCAAAGACTAAGGAGGGCGTATTGAATTGAGACTTGAAATGAGTTTTAAAAACTTTTATAGAATTTGATGGATTTGAAAAAGTTTGGGTGTATTTAATTGAGACTTTTAAAAGTCAATTAAATTTTTGTGGTATTCAATATAGAATTTAATGGAGTTCTTAAAAGTCCATTAAAGTCATGAGGTATTAAATGAAAATTTTTATAAATCTTACAAAATCATGAGGTATTCAAATTTATTTTGGATTCTAAGGATTTTAATAGAATCATCTAGGTACTCATCTTTAAGCACAAAGTACAAACATAATTTGTCTTTTAAAATCTTTCCTACACCCCTAAGATTTTGATGGATTTTTACTCGTCACCACCACCCACCACCACTGACGCAACCGCATCCACCTCAACTGCCTCCACACCACCATTGTCACTATCCCGTCCCACCACCAACACCATTTCCGCTGTCACCCTGTTGCCACCACCACTGCCACTACCACCATATAGGGCTGTCGAACGGTTCGGTTCCGGTTAGTCGGACCGAAATTTTCGGTTAACTGGAACCATAAATGTCCTAAAATAAGAACCGAAAATCGGACCGTATGAATTTTCGGTTAACCGGAACCGGACCGATTATTTCCGGTTCCGGTTCGGTTAACCAGAAAACTGTTTTTTTCTTAATTTCAATTTAAAAAAATTGAAACAATATAATATAATTATAAAATATAAAAATATAATTTCATAAATAAAATCTGCTTCTGGATCGGTTTATAAAATATATTTATAAATATGATTTTTATTTTATAATTATATAATATAATTACAAAATATAATTTCATAACCACAATCTAATTTCCAATTTTAATTTACAAAAATTAAAATAATATAATATAATTATAAAAAAAATATTTAGTAAAATCGATTTTCGGTTCGAAACTGAACGGTTATCGGTTAGACCGAAAACCGAACAATGATACACAATGGAATCGAAAATCGGACCGATAACCGAAATTGTGGTTCTCGGTTAACCGGAACCGCGCGGTTCTGGTTCTAACCGAGAACCGAGAACCATTTAGACAGCCCTACCACCATATCCCGGAACAGTAAAGTAGTTCTTATAATATTTTTATTTTCTGTTCTTCAACTATTTATGGAAAAAAATAATTATTTACAAAAATTTGTAAAAAAGATTCAGTTTATAATTAAATATTTTTTATCTGCTCATTGCTTTAATAACTTGTATTTGTTTTAGTCTTTTTAATATGAGATACTTCTTTAGTCTTTCTCGTCAAATTATATCAATTTGTTGTAAAATTTCTCTTTGTAATAGATATTTATTTTTAATTAAAAAATCCATTATACATAACAATTGATTGAGAATCACATATAGAACAACTATCTATTAAGATAGAACGCTAATAAATGAAATTCATGTGATTACTATCTTTTGAGAAACATTAAGTCATTAGAAATTCATAAAAGTCCATAAAAATCCGTAAAAGTCTATAGAATTCTAATAGATAGAAGTCCATTGAAATCAAAGAGAATTTATGAAAGTCTTTTGAATTCCATTAAAATCTATCAAGTCCATCAAACTCTAAAATTTATCAAATTTCATTAAAATCTTAATTAAATACAAGCCCCTAAGGGATCACTGGGTGTTGAAATATTCAATTTCAAAGTGTTGTCATTAAGAATTGAAGCCCTGACCTCCAATTAAATTGAAGGTCATATAGTCAACTGCGCCAAGTCAGTTGATTTCGGGGCGACATTTCTAAATTGGTGGTTGTGGGGTGTGATATGTGCGTTTCGGGGAGAACCGTATTAGTGTTCTTTGAGGATATGAAAGACCAACATCAATGCATCATTAACCCATTGGCTTAAGAAGAAAATGAAACCAAAAAGACAAAAAAAAAAAAGAAAAACTATGGGCCACTAAATATGCTGATTCTATATCAATCCAAAGTCCAAACCAACATCCGGACAAGTGGTGGTGACGGGCTCATACAAATTATCACCTAGATACGTGGCTACACCTGAAAAATCAGTCTATTTTTGTATCGTGGACTTTTATATTTTGTGCATCAAAAATCCAAACTCATACACGACACGAAATGAATTCGTGTCGTGTCGTGTTATGTACCGCTCAAATTCGTGTATTTCGTGTCATAGACACATAATCTAAAATAAATATTAAAATATTATAAAAAATAACAACTTTAATATCCGAGGTCTATATGGGGCTAAATGAGTTGTGAAATCGGATATTTTTAGCACTTCACAATATATATATATATATATATATATTGTAATCTATATTACTACAATATAAGTATAAAGGAGGATGAAAGAAGATGAAGAAATTGAACTTTTATTAGAATGAATTATATCTCCAAAGCTCTACCAAAGAGTGCATTTATAAATTTCGATTTCATGCTATACAACAAATTAATATTATTTATTATACAACACAATTCTCTTTATATTAGATATTTCAATCCAATAATTGATTGAATTATTGATTGTTGATCCCACATATCATTATTGATGATACTATAATACTCCCCCTTTGAAATATCTTATATCATGATATCTCATTTGGGAGCATCACAAGCTGCCTCGTTAAAAACCTTATTAAGAAAAACCTAGGGGATAAAAACTTAATAAGGGAAAAAAAGTAAAATTGTATGCTCCCCCTCAACCCAGCATGGGTAGTTCTTCTTTAAAGGTCTCGAAGATGATGCATTCCAATATTCTGAATGTGTTTCTTGAAAACATTCGTAGGGAGTGATTTTGTGAAGAGATCTGCCGCATTATCACAAGATCGAATATATTGGATGTCGATCTCTTTATTTCTTTCAAGTTCCTGAGTGAATGCGAAGAACTTTGGGGGGATATGTTTGGTTTTATCGCTTTTGATGTAGCCTTCCTTCATTTGAGTAACACATGCAGAGTTGTCCTCGTATACTATTGTTGGGCCGTTATCGACTGGCAAGCCTGATGTTTCTTGAATATGTTGTGTTACTGATCTTAACCATCTACATTCTTTACTTGCTTCATGAAGAGCTATTATCTCAGCATTGTTTGAGGAAGTAGTCACGATTGTCTGTTTTTGAGATCTCCAGGATATTGCAGTGCCTCCATATGTGAATACATATCTAATTTGTGACTTAGAATTATGTGGATCAGATAGATGATCTGCATCTGCATAGCCAAGCAAAACTGGTTTTGCATTGTTAGAATAAAACAAACCAAGATCAATCGTACCTCGTAGATATCTGAATATATGTTTTAATCCGTTCCAATGCCTCTTTATAGGACATGAACTGGTAAATTTACTGCAAAAGCTATATCCGGTCGTGTACAATTAGCAAGATACATTAGGGCTCCAATTGCGCTAAGGTATGGTATTTCAGGACCAACTTCCTCTTCATTTTCTTCTTTTGGTCTGAATGGATCCTTTTCAATATTAAGTGTTCTGCCGACCATTGGGGTACTCAAAGGTGTTGATTTGTCCATGTGAAATCTTTTCAATACCCTTTCTGTATAATTTGATTGGTGTACTACCATTTTTAGTATGTTCCATTTGTAGACCAAGACATAATTTTGTTTTTCCCAAATCTTTCATTTCAAATTCTTTCTTTAAGTAATTCATTGCTTCCAAAATTTCTGCATTAGTTCCAATGATATTCAAATCATCAACATAGACAGCAATGATTACAAATCCAGATGTTGTTTTTCTTATAAAAACACAAGGGCAAATAGGTTTATTCACATAGCCTTCTTTAATCAAATATTCACTTAATCTGTTATACCACATGAGTCCAGATTGTTTCAACCCATATAAGGATCTCTGCAATTTAATTGTATAAATTTCTCTGGGTTTCGATGCTTCAGGCAACTTAAATCCTTCAGGAATTTTCAAATATATATATATATATATATATATATATATATATATATATATATATATATATATCAGCATCAAGTGATCCATATAAATATGCTGTAACAACATCCATGAGATGCATATTAAGATTATAAGATATCGTTAAACTAATTAAATAACGAAAAGTAATGGCATCCATAACAGGGGAATATGTTACCTCATAATCAATCACAGGTCTTTGTGAAAAACCTTGTGCAACAAGACGAGCCTTGTATGTTACAATCTGGTTTTTCTCATTTCGTTTCCTTACAAAGACCCATTTATACCCAACAGGTTTCACATAACTGGTGTGACAACAACCGGTCCAAACACTTTTCGTTTTCTAAGAGAATTTAGTTCGGCATCTATTGCATCTTTCCATTTTGTCCAATCGGATCTATTTTGACATTCGAAAATAGATATGGGTTCAGGATCGTCATCTCCAATTATTATATCACACGCAATGGAGTATGCAAATATCTCATCAATGTGATTATTTCTCCTGTTCCATAAATTCCCCGTATTAATATAATTAATAGATATCTCGAGATCATTTGTATTTTCAGTTTCATTTTCAATGACTTCCTTATTTGCCTCAGCTTGTGTTTCAACATGATCATATTTTTCATCATTTTGTGCTTCTTTAGCACATTCATTTATATTGGCTATTTTTCTTTTCCAGGGATTTTTGTCTTTGGAACCAACAGGCCTTCCACGCTTTAAGCGTACTTTAGATGTACTTCTATTTTCATTTTATTTTGGAACTTCAATTCGAGCAGAAGTATTAATAGCGGGCACATGTGACTTTGTCACTCTTTTCATATCAGTAAATGCATCTGGCAATTCATTTGCCAAACCTTGTAAATGTACAATTTTTCTTACATTTTCTTCCCATGATTTTGTATATGGATCCAAATGTAATAATGATGGTACATACCATGTTATGTCCTTTTCCAGCTGTTTATTACCTCCCCCTAAGGTTGGGAATCCTGTCTCATCAAAATGACAATCAGCAAATCTTGCTTGAAAAACATCACCTGTTAGAGGTTCAAGATATCTAATAATAGAGGGTGAGTCAAACCCAACATATATTCCCAACCTTATTTGAGGTCCCATTTTTGTTCTTTGTGGGGTAGCTATTGGTACATATACTGCACAACCAAAAAATTTTAGATGGGAAACATCTGGTTCCTGACCAAGTGCAAGTTGATATGGAGTATATTTATGATTAGCACTTGGTCTTAACCTTATTAGTGAAGCAGCATGTAAAATTGCATGACCCCAAACAGTAACTGGTAGCTTTGTTCTCATTATTAGTGGTCTAGCAATATATTGAAGGCGTTTAATTAATGATTCAGCTAAACCATTTTGTGTATGCACATGCGGAACATGATGTTCGATTGTAATTCCAATTGACATACAATAATCATTAAATACTTGTGATGTGAATTCACCAGCATTGTCAAGTCTCACATTCCGTATAGTATAATCAGGAAATTGTGCCTTTAGTTTGATTATCTGTGCAAGGAATATTGCAAATGCCATATCACGACTTGACAATAAACAAACATGTGACCATCTACTAGATGCATCAATTAAAATCATAAAATACCTGAAAGGTCCTGATGGTGGATCAATAGGTCCACATACGTCACCTTGAATTCTTTCGAGAAATGTAGGTGATTCCTTTTTAAGTCTGCCTGGTGAATGCCTTGTTATAAACTTTCCAAGAGAACAAGCTTCACATAATTTAATATTTATGAGTTTTATACCTTTCATTGGGTGACCATGTGTACTATTAATTATTTTTCTCATCATCGTGGAGCCAGGATGGCCTAGGCGTTCATGCCATAATGTCAATATTCTAGGATCCTCTTTTATTATCAACTTACATTCAGTTTCATGAATATGTGTATAATGTAATCCACGAGATAATTGTGGTAGTTTTTCCAGTATTTGTTTCTTTCCCAAAATATTAGCAGTAATGTACATATATTTCATATTACCTTCATTCTTGTTTGATATCATATCCTTGACGGTATATGTCATTAAAGCTCAACAAGTTTCTCTTAGATTTTGGAGAAAATAAAGCATTATTAATGACAAATTTTGTTCCATTTGGTAATATGAATTTAGCATTACCTGTTCCTTCAATCAAGTCCGCGAGACCTGAAATTATATTTATTACTGCTTTTGTAGATTGTACCTCAGTAAAATATTTCTTATTTTTTAGGATTGTATGAGTTGTGCCACTGTCCGGGATGCAAATTTCTCCAATACCTTCCATACTCAAACTCCTTAATGAATAACAATATAAGACTAAAAGATGGTAAGTTAGCTTAATATAATAACATTTATTAAATACTTCATACAAACTTCAAGTGGGATAATACACATTTCAAACAAGAGAATACAAACAAGAGAATACAAAAAGTATAATAAAGATGCAACAAACATGGAAATCACATATTTATTTATTTATTTATTTATTTTATTCCATGTCCATATCCACGTTTGCATCCTCAGTAAAATCTGCAGCTTCTAGGTAAGTTGAGTCGTCCTCAGGTTCATATTCATGAAAATTGACTTCCTTTTCTTTATTTTTCAGAGATGCCTTATACATTTTACAAATATGGTTTGGCGTTCTACATGCCTTAGCCCAATGTCCCTTTTTCCCGCATCTGAAACAAGAATTTTCATTTTTATTGGATGAACCTTCTTGGACATACTTATCTTTGTCTTGTTGGTTTTTATTAATCATTTCATTTTTGGGAGGACTAAAGTAATTTCCATAATCACGGCCACGACCTCGACCTCGACCACGAAAGTGGCCGCGACTGCGTCCCCGACCTCGACCTCTAAACCAGCCATGACCACCACGTCCTTGATTAGTAGTTGTGGCATTTGCTTCAGGAATCGCTATCACCCCTGTAGGACGAGACTGGTGATTCTTTATCAACAGATCATTATTTTTTTCAGCAAGTAAGAGAGTTGCAATTAATTCAGAGTATTCGGTATATCCCCATATTCTGTATTGTTGTTGCAGTATTAGATGTGACGTATGGAATGTAGCATACGTCTTTTCCAGTTTTTCACATTCTGTTATGATTTTACCACAAAACTCTAGTTCTGATACAATTCTGAACATAGCAGAATTATACTCGCTCACACTTTTAAAATCTTGGAATCTTAACTTGTTCCATTCATCAACTAGTGCGGGTAATAACACTTGCTTTTGATACCCAAATCTTTTCTTAAGATTGTCCCATAAAATTTTGAGATCATCCACGTTCATGTACTCTAGTTTTAATCCTTCATCAAGATGTTGCCTCATGCATTTTAATGCTTTTGCTTTATTCATAGAAAGCTCTTTTTCATCTACCTCCTTTTCTTTCGTAGCATCTGGCACATTATTTGTTAGAATATTTTCGAGTCCTTTGCATGTGAGATATGCCTTCACATCATTTGTCAAAGACATATAATTGTCTCCATTAAGATTCAAGGGAGCGAAATCGAGCTTAAGATTGGACATGGTTATCTATTACAAAACATAAGATTGAAATATAATTAACACATAGCTATTACATTTAATGATGTCAGCTAAACAAAAGTATAATTGAAATTATTACTCAATATAAATACCATTCATACTTAAATATTAAACACAACAAACCAACTAAAAACTAAAAGAAGAATCGTGACCATCATAATGATGATCACATATGTCTCACTAAAGCAATCGACTTGAGTGTAGCAAATGATGAAATTGAAAAATATAATAAAAGTGAGGAAAGTCATTAAATATTTACCCATTTTGTAAAAATAGGTAGATATTTTGGAGATGATTAATAAATGTGGAGTATAATATGAGTGTTTATAGATTTGATTTTTGAAATATGACCGTTTATGACCGTTGGAGAAAAGAAGATTTTTTATTTTATTTTATTGTTAATTATCATGAAAATTGGTGAATATGTTCTTATATATTTTAATGAACTAACCGTTGGTAATTAGAGTTTGGAGAATGGAAATTCATATATATATATATATATATGTGAATTATAATCTATATAGTTAGTTATAATAATATCACTACTCGATTATAAAATCTTTCATGACTACTAAAAATAAAATATCACTACTCGATTATAAAATCTTTCATGACTACTAAAAATAAAAATATCACTACTCGATTATAAAATCTTTCGTGGTCTTATGAATGAGGATTTTGTATTACTCCATTAGTAATTCTCTACAAAATATATATGAAGATTCAACTCTTCACTAATAAATGGAACTCTTCAAATAAAAATAGGTGAAGATTTTTACACTTCACACAAATTCATTATTATTTAGGTCCTACATATAATTAGTCCATAGTCCAAGAATCATCTTAAAAATAAGATTGAGCTTAGGTCCTTACGCATATAAATTTAAATTGATGATATTTACATAATTATTATATTTGCTCAAATATATTAATTATCATCAATAATGATATTAGATTAATACCATATCTAAATATTATTATTACATAAAATAAATATAAATAAAGTTAATTACATACCTTTAGAATTTAAGGATGATGTACCAATATATCGAGTCCGGCTGCAGAATGGGATTAAATCGGTAGAGCTTGTGCTGATAACGTGCTGTAAAATCGGATATTTTTATCACTTCACAATATATATTATATATATTGTAATATATATTACTACAATATAAGCATAAAGGAGGATGAAAGAAGATGAAGAAATTGAGCTTTTATTAGAATGAATTATATCTGCAAAGCTCTACCAAAGAGGTCTATTTATAGCTCAAGTTTATATGCTACACAACAAATTAATATTATTTATTATACAACACAATTGTCTTTATGTTAGATATTTCAATCCAATAATTGATTGAATTATTGATTGTTGATCCCACATATCATTATTGATGATATTAAATGTAAGATAAACATTTTATAATTTAAGAGATATTAATTTTTACATTCTTCGTAATACGACAGCAATATTATTATAGTTATATACACAATATGTTGACGTAAAAGCAAGTAAGACAAGAATTAGGACAGAAGATGATGTATATTCTCATTAATATGATCCCTTTAAATAAAGAGAGATTACATATTCTGGAACATTCTAACAAGCCTAGCCCTATACTAGTTGGGAGAAGCACAATAGCCTATAGACTAAGGCATACACTGTGTATTTACTTTAACACTCCCCTTGTGCCGAGTCTCCAACGCATGTCAAGTTGCCTCGTTAAAACCTCGTCAAGCAAAAACCACATGTGAAAAATGTCTTGATCGTAGGAAAAAGAGTACAACATCCAGACATATAGGTTATACTAATTTCGTTAAGCCAAAACCTATATTGATCATTTCGTCGATCAATGTGTGCTCAAGAATGTGATCAGTTCGTCGATCAATGAGCTAAAGATCTAGTTACCTCGTTAAAAACCTTTCCAAGTGGTAAAAACCCATTAAAAAAAAAGAATCCTTGGTTAAGGAAAAGAGTGTAACTTGCGACGTAGATGTAAGACTCCCTCTCAAGTCTACATCTCCCCCTAATTAGTTCGTCAATCAAGGAATATGAAAAACAGTGCATGTGAAGTTGCCTCGTTAAAAACTTTGCCAAGTAACAAAACTCATTGGGACAAAATAAACGTTGGTCAAAGAAAAGAGTACAACATTGGTGGGTAAAATTCGTTATACCTCACCCTCCCATCAGATCCTTACTTCGATCTCGAGAGTTCGAAATCCTACGCATTCCGAATGTTTCTCACATATTTTTCAATTACGGCCTTGGGCAGTGATTTAGTGAATAAATCAACCACATTATCCTTAGATTTCACTTGCTAACTTGGATGTTGAGGAGGGCTCGTTGTTGCTGATTGCAGAAAAACTTTGGAGAGATATGCTTCGTATTATCCCTATTGATATATCCAAGCTTCATCTGTTCGATGCAAGCGGCATTATCTTCGTATATGCATGTGGGCGCATCAGTGACATTACTTAGTCCACTATTACCTCGAATATGTATAACGATAGTTCTCAACCATATATACTCACATACCACCTCATGTAGAGCGATAATCTTAGCGTGATTCGAGGAGGTAGCAACAAGGGTTTGCTTAGTTGATCTCCAATATATCTCGGTGTTCCCAATGGTAAAAGCGTAACCAATCTGGGAGCGATCTTTATATGGGTCCAAGATGTACCCAACATCAGCAAATCCTACTAACACATTCGTCGGGGTAGTTTCGTCGGCATTCACACTTACTTTAGTGATTACACATTCATCGACAGTTTCGTTAGCCTGATAGGGAAAGAAAAGTCCCGAGTCAATAGTTCATTTGAGGTATCAAAAGATGTTCTTGATATCATTCCAATGACGTTGCGTGCGGTCAGAACTATATTTAGCCAACAAGTTCACTGAGAAAGCTATATCAGGTCGAGTATACTGAGCCAAGTATAATAATGCACCCATTGCACTTTAGATAGGGAATTTCGTCTCCCAAAAGCTCTTCGTCACATTCCTTCGGACGAAATAGATCTTTCTTCAAGTCCAAACTACGACCGATCATGGGAGTGCTAACCGTATGTGCCTTGTCCATGTTAAAATGCCTAAATTTCTTTTGGACATAGGCAGCTGGGTGGATGAGGATTCCACTAGCTCGATGTTCTAGCTCAATCCCTAGATAAGACTGAGTCTTCCCAGATCATCATCTCAAATACGGATTTTATAATCCCTTCAATTTCAGTCCTCAAATGTCTAGTTCTTTCAATTTTACTCCAGTCAGCTTTTTAGTAGTTAATTTCAGCTCTATTTTGGGGCAAGCCATTAAAATATTAGTTATATTAATTAATATTAATAATCCAATTTTAATCATTATTAGTCATTATATATTTAGTTATAATAATAATAATAATTATTATTATTAATTGTAGATAACATCGTGAATTTACGGGCCTAGGATTGTCGAGTCAAGCATCTTCATCACATTCAAGTTCAAGAACTGCATTTTATCCAGGTGTGGGGATTTATTACGCTTTTGTTTATTTTAATTGCTTTATATATTGTCTTGTATGTGCACGTGAAATCAGTTAGAAGCACTTAAATGTGCAACCAGTCAGAAGCACTTAAATGTGCAAATCAGTCAGAAGCATTTAATTGTGCATAAAGCCTTCGAGCTAGCCGACGGGCTTCAGAATTTATCAGTCATGTTGTTTATACTTGCTAATATATTTAGTAATTAACGTAGAATATTGCGTACTCTCCACACTGAGCGAGTTGGAAGCTCACCCCACTATTTACCCATTTCAGGTTGAGGAGCTCGATGTGACATGCGCTTGAGTGTGGGATGATCAAGCTTATGATTAGATGTTTATTTATTTAATGTTACTCAAACTATATTTTATGAACAAGTGTTCGATTTGTTTTAATTTCACGTCGAAGTATGTTTTTTTATTTAATGGTGACTTGAAAATATTACTTGCGATTATTAATTTGTCTTTTGAAAATGTATTTCCGCAGCAAAATTTTTATTTATTCTTTTTCAAAATTAGACGGATTATTTTTCTAGAAAAGTGGTCGCTACATAAGTGGTATCAGAGTGAGTCTACAGTTCTGTAGACTCGTTAAAATAGTTTCTTTTTATAAACTGAAATTTAATTTTTGCAAGTAGTCAAATATTTTTTAGCAATTATGATCATCCACCTCGGCCGCTCCACGTCGACTCCAAGGTACATTAAGTTATGATTATTCTTTATGTGATAAATGCAGTTTCCCAGATCAACCATGATTCATGCATTAAAGATACATCTTCAGTCTATTTTGTACATATGAATTTTATGAAAAAGTATTTGGGCATGAAATTGTTTTCTTATAAATTTATAAGTATATGTGTAACATGCGTAAATCATCATTGCTAGAAATCTCTGGTTCTCAACCTATAGATGCAATGTAACTCCCCATTTTATTTCTCCCTCTCGTTGGGTAAGTACTGAAGGATCGCTACGTGCGGTATGCCTTAGGATAATGGCAACTCGTGGACGTGGACACCCAGCTAACTGAGGTGCAGATAATCTCGTTGGTCAGAATGCCAACCTTGGTGGTGGTGACGGAGGTCAGGATAACCACAATAATAACATGTCAGCTCCTACTCAGGCACAAGTTGTACAACAGTTCCGACGTTTCACCCCACCAACATTCAACGGTCGAGAATGTAATACCCGAGACTTCTGATGTGTAATTGATCCTTGTGATATTGTATTTGTTGCATTTTATCTGAGTATTATTCTCCGTATTTCACGATCCGGTGTTGTTGAGCGCATGATTGCATGAATGTGTTCTAAGTGTTGATTTTTGCACATATAGCGCACGCTATAGACTTAGCGTAGCGTACGCTAAACTGGATTCGTAGCGCACGCTACTTATGTACCTTAGCGCACGCTATACGTAGTCAGCACGATTAAGACAGGGTGGTAGGTGATATCAGCTGCGGATCTTGGTCGGATTATGTCGGGATGAACCTGGACGGCTTTCTGGAAAAGCTAAGTCAACGCGGTAGCGCACGCTAATGATATGAGGATAGAGCACGCTAAATGCTTAGTACAGTGAAGTCATTAAGCTTCGTATGACCATTAGCGCACGCTATGGATAGGGACTAGCGCGCGCTAATAACCCTTTTCTATATATAAGACAGCTCACTTTTCATTTTTCCAGATCTTTTCACTTCCCTAATCCGAATTTTGAGCTTAAAGAGTTACTTCTTCCATCCTCAACCTCTCTTATCATCCTCCTAGCACGAGTTTGAAGATTGTAGATCATTGGAGATTGGTGTTCAAGCCCTCGGTGTTGGATTTATTCAAGCTCCTCCTTGTTCTTCATTACCTTGAGGTAGGTGATTCTTCACCAAGTTAAGTAACATTCTGAAGGATGTTTTGATCATAATTTGGGGTCATCTAGTCAGTTAAATTAGTAAGTAGTCGAACATCATGTGTAGAAGAGTATTTTCGATGTTTCGGTACTTCTTCATTGTAGAAACCATTGAGCCTTTTAGTGTTTGAACTCCTAGCATATTCATGAAGCTTATAACCGATTATGACCAGTATATGGAGATTATCAAGTTCTTATGTTTTTATACAATGGAATCATTCATTTTGGGACATAGAATAAATGGAACTTAGGATACTTTCTTGAAGATCAAGATGAATTGTGGTGTTGTGATGATTATAAGTATCCTTGTATCTCGTAGTCGTTTAATCTGTATAGATCTTTCGCAAACCGTATGAGCATGATATGCACGGAGATGACATGTATGAACACTGAAGATTTCATGAGTTTCATCACCATTAGATTAAGTCTACTGCCCAGTAGTAAACTGCCATGCACGGTTAGCGCACGCTAAGATAGGCATATTAACGTGCGCTATCGGGAATGAGTAACGCACGCTACGTTTGGTATGTAATGTACGTTATGTCATCAGACAGGTCAGTCGGCTGATCAGAGAGGACTGTCAGTACATAGTTAGCGTACGCTAGACTTCGTCGTTTACGTACACTAAACGGGCAGGCTTAGCGCACGTTACGTAGAGTACGTAGCGCGCGCTAAGTAGTTCAGGCAGATTACATTTTTTTAGAGCTTTCGGCCGTAGACCGGATTGTTAGACATTCGTACGACTTGAGATGAATTCTATATTATTCTTTTGTTAAGGTTCGAGCTTGCTACGTTGATCGAAGGAGGCGGCCTTCGAGTGTGTTGAGATCATCGGAGTGATTAGTTCTTGCCATCTTTGAGGCAAGTATCGTAAATTGTTAATATTGGTATTTTGAGCATACATGTGGTTTGTTTATGTTGTTGAACATGGGATTTATTTCGTTGAATTGTCATGATATTCGTTATCTAGTGTTTGTATGTTCATGTTGATGGACATAGCGATTTTGCATATATCTATGCATGAGTTGCGTTTGTGTATGTTGTACGATCTATGCTGAGGGCGCTGGATCGGATGTCCACCTCGTGTTGGTCCGACGGGATCATCTTGGGATCTAGGCTGAGGGCGCTGGATCATTGGACGGGTTTTTCCACCTCGTGTTAGTCCGACGGGATCATCTTGGGATCTATGCTGAGGGCGCTGGATCATTGGAATACCCATGATGTGTTGATGGAATCTTGTGGATTCGCATTGTCGGATTCCGGTAGCGGAAGTCCGTGTGGTGTATCTTGTTATGTATTATTGATGCATATTCGATTTGTTTAATATGATACTTGTACTAGCATCATTTTGCTAACCCCTTCGGGGGTGGACATTTGTTTAATGTTCAGGTAGCCGAGGAGCGGGGAAACAACCACAGTACCGACGTGATGACGATGGGGCTCAGTGATGTTTGTTGTTTCTTTTTATTGTCTTATTGGTTCATTTTCAGTACTCGAGCACACGTGTATTATTAATATCATTTCGATATGGTTGTATTAATTAACTCGTTGGATCACTTGGAACCGGTTTTGTAATTTGAATTTCTGTGGTATTGTTGGATTATTTTCACATTTCTTTTAATTAGCCTTGTAAATCCTTACTTAAAGGGTTTACGGCGCTGTAATTATTCCGAATATCTCGATGTGTTACAGAATATGGTATCGGAGCTAAGATTCATGGATATCTTGGCAGTCGGGTTTTAGTTGGGTCTATTTACGTTATTGATTTACGGGTCGTTCGTAACATCACTGTTCAGCCAAAGTCGTCATGTGGACCGTGATTGTAAGTCTCCTAATCTCCTATACTACCGTTTTACTTGATTTCTGCTTTGTGAGTATTTGACGGGCTTTATTTTGAAAATTTTGTCCTGGATATTGAGAAATTGTGTTTACAGTATGTTGAGAGGAGGACGTGGACGCGGACGCGGTCGTGGACGCAGACGTGGTAACATGAGACAGGAAGATTCTGCAACTACCCCAGAATTATCGGCTAGTCGAACCGATTCCCATTTTGGAGGGCAGCAGGGATCAGCGAATGACGACGCGAATCCTAACATGCCGGGAGTGCTTCAACAGGTAGTGACTCAGATAAACCAGTTCGCTCAAGTAGTTGACCACATGCAGACGGCGATGGGACAGCCACACCACGAGGATAACCGGGGAGACAGATGGCTTGCTGAGGTGGTCAAATTGCACCCGCCAAAATTTGACGGATCTGCTGAGGCACTTACTTGGGATCATTGACTAAAGGAGTTAGAAAAGATATTTGCGGGTATTAACTGTCCCGAGGACCGGAAAGTTCCTATTGCCCAGTATTTTCTGACTGGGGAGGCTTTTGACTGGTGGGAAGCTATTCGACCCGAGAATCATAATGCTGACTGGACGAAATTCAAACTAATGATGGAAGCACAATATTATCCTCGTCCAGTTAGAGAGGCAAAAATCCGAGAGTTTTTCTCACCACATAGTTCGGAAGCAACTGTGACAGATATAATCAAGACTTTTAATCATCAGCTGACTTGTGTGCGACACTTGGTCAGAACGGAGGCAGAAAAGATTTTTCATTTCGATATGCGGATGAAGCCAGAGATACAACAGTACATGTCCGGATTCGAGTGTACTACGTTGCGACAGTATCAAGACAAAGCGCTGGCCTACGACATGAAAAAGGCGACGGTGGAGAAATCGATGGAGGCAAAGAAGCAAAAAGTGACCGGCAAATTCTCAGAAAACAAGAGTGGTGGGCCCCGCAAGGGCCAGTCTTCCTTTTATTCATCTAGGAAACCTCCACATCCTTCTCGAGGTGGAAAGAAGTTCCGGACAACATCAGTAGTTTCGAACGCATCAAAGAAGTGCTATAATTGTGGTCGAGCAGGGCATATTAGACGTGATTGCCCCGCATCTTCTGTGACTTGTTTCGATTGTGGGCAAGAGGGGCACCGTGCGGCTTTCTGTGGAGTGGCGACTAGATCGTTTAGTACTCGCACTCCAGCGCCAGTTCCGAAAGAGGTAAGTGTGAACCAGACGCAGCAGAGTGGATTTCAGCAGCAGAATGTTGGGAAGAGAGAGACATCCAGTGCTGGGTCCGTTCCTCCGCGCCTGTACGAGATGAGGAAGTCTGACGATCAGAACACTGCTGTTGCATCAGGTACGATTCAGATCCTTTTGCAACAAGTTAGTGTCTTCTTTGATTCCGGAGCTACGCATTCTTTCATATCATCGAACTGTGTTAATCGCTTGAAAATCTCGTGTTTATTCGATTGTGAACCATATGTTGTGGGTTTTCCGAACGGAGAGAGAATTGTGTGAACCCTAGAAACTAGAGATTTTCTAGTATCTATAGGAGGGAGAGATTGGCCATCAAATCTTATTGTAGTTGACATCCATGGTGACGATTTAATTCTCGGAGACGATTGGCTCAACCGTTATGGAGCTATTTTGAATTACCGAGAGAGAGTCATTTCTATCATTGCTGATGACGGATCTGAACACTTATTCAGAGGATGGAGACCAGGGAGCTCGGGAAAATTGATCAAAGCGATGAAAGCTGTGAAATTGCTGAAGCGGGGATGTCATGGACTTTGGTGCTATGCCTTGAGGAAAGAAGAAGGAGTAGAGCTCTCGTCTATTCCAGTTGTGAATGAATTCTCAGATGTATTCCCTGACGAACTACCTGGGTTACCTCCGCAGAGAGAAGTGGAGTTCACTATCGAATTAGAGCCTGGAGCCACTCCTATTTCCAGAACACCATACCGCATGGCGCCAACCGAGATGTATGAACTAAAGAAGCAACTGGAGGAATTATTGCAGAGGGGTTATATTCAACCTAGTGTTTCTTCTTGGGGAGCACCCGTACTCTTTGTCCGGAAGAAAGATAGATCCCTCCGATTATGTATTGATTACAGGGAGCTTAACAAAGTGACGATCAAGAACAAGTATCTTATACCTCGGATAGATGACTTGTTTGATCAACTGCAAGGGGCAACGGTATTCTCGAAGATTGACTTGCGATCAGGATATCATCAGTTGAGAATTAAGGAATTGGATATACCAAAATCTGCTTTCAGATCCCGGTACGGGCACTATGAATTCGTGGTGATGCCATTCGGACTTACCAATGCTCCTGAGGTATTTATGAAATTGATGAATCGGGTATTCTTAGAATACCTAGATAAGTTTGTGGTCGTTTTCATTGATGACATCTTGATCTATTCGAAAGACACATAGGAACATGCCGAGCATTTGTGTGTGGTTTTGTGCATCTTGAGGAAGGAACATCTTTATGCGAAGCTTTCCAAATGCGAGTTCTGGCTTAGGGAAGTAACTTTCCTTGGGCATGTGATATCAGCTGACGGAGTTCAGGTGGACCCGAAGAAAGTCAAAGCAATCTTGGAATGGGAAGCCCCTAATAACGTGAAAGAAGTCCGAAGCTTCTTAGGACTTGCTGGATATTATCGCCGTTTCGTAGAGGGATTTTCCAAAATTGCTCGTCCACTCACTCAGCTGTTACAGAAAACTCAAAAGTTCACGTGGGATGAGAAATGCCAGGCTGGTTTTGATGAACTTAAGAAGAGACTGACGACAACACCTATATTAGCATTACCAGATGGAACTGATGGATTCATGGTATACAGCGACGCTTCAAATCAGGGTCTGGGATGTGTGTTGATGTAAGGGGATAAGGTGATCGCCTATGCTTCTCGGCGGTTAAAACTATACGAAGTTAATTACCCGACTCATGATCTGGAGTTAGCAGCTGTGGTCTTTGCCTTGAAAATTTGGCGACATTATTTATACGGCACTCATTGTCAGATCTTTACAGATCATAAAAGCCTCAAGTACATTTTTAGTTAGAAAGAATTAAACATGAGGCAGAGAAGGTGGCTGGAATTGATCAAGGATTACGACTTGGAAATTCTCTATCATCCGGGTAAAGCAAACGTAGTAGCCGATTCATTGAGCCGTAAACCTGTTTCTCTTCGAGTGTTGGAAGCACTTACATCCCAAACCAGCATTCAACGAGAACTAATCTGCGAAGGGATTGAAGTATGGGCACCAGGAATCCAAGGGCAACTATATGTGATGGAACTGACTTCATCGCTAGTCGAGGAAATCAAATCTAAGCAGTTGAACGATTCTCTGATCCTTCGGTTATGTGACGAAGTAAAGAAAGGAAAGGCCCCTGAATTCGTGAGACAAGATGATGGAGTTCTGAGATTTCAGAGTCGATTTTGCGTTCCCGATGATGATGATTTGAGACGGACAATTCTGAAGGAAGCTCACAGCGCGCCCTATTCTATTCACACGGGCAGCAGTAAGATGTATAAAGATCTAAAACAAAACTTCTGGTGGGGAAATATGAAGAAGGACGTAGCAGAATACGTTTCGAAGTGTTTGACTTGTCAGCAGGTTAAGATTGAACATCAGCGACCTGCCGGAATATTAAAGCCACTTCCGATCCCTGAGTGGAAGTGGGAGGATATCTCGATGGATTTCATCACCAATATGCCAAGGACCAATACGGGAATGAACATGATTTGGGTTATAGTTGATCGACTAACCAAGTCGGCTCATTTCCTAGGAATTAAAGACACGTGGGGACCCGAGAAATTGGCACGAGTATTTATTGCAGAGATAGTCAAATTGCACGGGACGCCGAAGACCATTATTTCAGATCGAGATGGTCGCTTCGTGTTGCATTTCTCGAAGGCAGTTCACAGGGCTCTGGGGACCGAGATGAACTTTAGCACAGCTTATCATCCTCAAACTGACGGTCAGTCCGAAAGGACTATACAAAGCGTAGAAGACATGCTTAGAGCTTGTGCTTTGGATTGGTCAACTGATTGGGAAGTTCATTTACCCTTGATTGAATTAACCTACAACAATAGTTGGCATGCTTCTATTAGGATGGCACCATTTGAAGCTTTGTATGGGAGAATATGCCGATCACCCCTGTGCTGGGATGATTCTTCGGACTTGATCGGGACGGAACCGGAATTGATAATTCAAACTCAAGAGAAGATAGCTTTGATTTGGGAAAGACTGTTGACTGTCTAGAGTCGACAGAAGTCTTATGCAGACGTGCGTCGTCGCCCTCTAGAATTCGACATTGGGGACCACGTACTATTGAATGTGTCTCCTACACGAGGAATTTTCCATTTTGGGAGAAAAGGTAAGCTAAGTCCGAGATATATCGGACCATTTGAGCCTCGAGAGAGTTGGGGATTTAGCATACCAGTTGGCCTTACCGCCATCGCTGAGTCATGTTCACAATGTGTTTCACGTATACCAATTGCGGAAATATGTACCAGATCCCAGTCATATCATTGAGTTCAATGAGATCGAGATAGCTAACGACGGCACCTTCGAAGAGAGACCAATCAAGATACTTGAGAGTCGGATCAAACAATTGGGAAATAAACCAATACCCTTGGTTAAAGTACAATGGTCACGACACGGAGTTGAAGAGGCCACTTGGGAAATGGAGGACAATATGAAGACTAGGTATCCGGAGTTATTTTCATCTTAAGTTTCGGGACGAAACTTCTTTTTAGGGAAAAAGGATGTAATACCCGAGATTTCTGATGTGTAATTGATCCTTGTGATATTGTATTTGTTGCATTTGATCTGAGTATTATTCTCCGTATTTCACGATCTGGTGTTGTTGAGCGCATGATTGCATGAATGTGTTCTAAGTGTTGATTTTTGCACATATAGCGCACGTTATAGACTTAGCGTAGCGTACGCTAAACTGGATTCGTAGCGCACGCTACTTATGTACCTTAGCGCACGCTATACGTAGTCAGCACGATTAAGACAGGGTGGTAGGTGAGATCATCCGCGGATCTTGGTCAGATTATGTCGGGATGAACCTGGACGGCTTTCGAGAAAAGCCAAGTCAACGCGGTAGCGCACGCTAATGATATGAGGATAGCGCACGCTAAATGCTTAGTACAGTGAAGTCAGTAATCTTCGTATGACCATTAGCGCACGCTATGGATAGGGACTAGCGCGCGCTAATAACCCTTTTCTATATATAAGACAACTCACTTTTCATTTTTTCAGATCTTTTCACTTCCCTAATCCGAATTTTGAGCTTAAAGAGTTACTTCTTCCATCCTCAACCTCTCTTATCATCCTCCTCGCACGTGTTTGAAGATTGGTGTTCAAGCCCTCGGTGTTGGATTTATTCAAGCTCCTCCTTGTTCTTCATTACCTTGAGGTAGGTGATTCTTCACCAAGTTAAGTAACATTCTAAAGGATGTTTTGATCATGATTTGGGATCATCTAGTCAGTTAAATTAGTAAGTAGTCGAACATCATGTGTAGAAGAGTATTTTCGATGTTTCGGTACTTCTTCATTGTAGAAACCATTGAGCCTTTTAGTGTTTGAACTCCTAGCATATTCATGAAGCTTATAACCGATTATGACCAGTTTATGGAGATTATCAAGTTCTTATGTTTTTATACAATGGAATCATTCGTTTTGGGGCATAGAATAAATGGAACTTAGGATACTTTCTTGAAGATCAAGATGAATTGTGGTGTTGTGATGATTATAAGGATCTTTGTATCTCGTAGTCGTTTAATCCATATAGATCTTTCGCAAACCGTATGAGCATGATATGCACGGAGATGACATGTATGAACACTGAAGATTTCATGATTTCATCACCATTAGATTAAGTCTACTGCCCAGTAGTAAACTGTCATGCACGGTTAGCGCACGCTAAGATAGGCATATTAACGTGCGCTATCGGGAATGAGTAACGCACGCTACGTTTGGTACGTAACGTATGTTATGTCATCAGGCAGGTCAGTCGGCTGATCAGAGAGGACTGTCAGTACATAGTTAGCGTACGCTAGACTTCGTCGTTTACGTATGCTAAATGGGCAGGCTTAGCGCACGTTACGTAGAGTACATAGCGCGCGCTAAGTAGTTCAGGCAGATTACATTTTTTTAGAGCTTTCGGCCGTAGACCGGATTGGTAGACATTCGTACGACTTGAGATGAATGCTATATTATTCTTTTGTTAAGGTTCGAGCTTGCTACGTTGATCGAAGGAGGCGGCCTTCGAGTGTGTTGAGATCATCGGAGTGATTAGTTCTTGCCATCTTTGAGGAAAGTATCGTAAATTGTTAATATTGATATTTTGAGCATACATGTGGTTTGTTCATGTTGTTGAACATGGGATTTATTTCGTTGAATTGTCATGATATTCGTTATCTAGTGTTTGTATGTTCATGTTGATGGACATAGCAATTTTGCATATATCTATACATGAGTTGTGTTTGTGTATGTTGTACGATCTATGCTGAGGGCGCTGGATCGGATGTCCACCTCGTGTTGGTCCGACGGGATCATCTTGGGATCTAGGCTGAGGGCGCTGGATCATTGGACGGGTTTTTCCACCTCGTGTTGGTCCGACGGGCTCATCTTGGGATCTATGCTGAGGGCGTTGGATCATTGGAATACCCATGATGTGTTGATGGAATCTTGTGGATTCGCATTGTCGGATTCCGGTAGTGGAAGTCCGTGTGGTGTATCTTGTTATGTATTATTGATGCATATTCGATTTGTTTAATATGATACTTGTACTAGCATCGTTTTGCTAATCCCTTCGGGGGTGGACATTTGTTTAATGTTCAGGTAGCCGAGGAGCGGGAAAGCGACCACGCGATGCAAGCGTGATGACGATGGGGCTCAGTGATGTTTGTTGTTTCTTTTTATTGTCTTATTGGTTCATTTTCAGTACTCGAGTACGCGTGTATTATTAATATCATTTCGATATGGTTATATTAATTAACTCGTTGGATCAATTGGAACCGGTTTTTTAATTTGAATTTTTGTGGTATTGTTGGATTATTTTCACATTTCTTTTAATTAGCCTTGTAAATTCTTACTTAAAGGGTTTACGGCGCTGTAATTATTCCGAATATCTCGAGGTGTTACAGAGAAGGACCAGCTTTTGTTGATGAATGGTTCATGTCGCTCGAGGGCACCTTTGAGCTCATTAGGTGCACTGATGCGCAAAGAATTCGTTGCGGCTAATACCAAATGGTGGAGGATGCTGGACGCTGGTGGATAAGCTATTGGCGTTTGAGGCCGGCAGCCGAGCATGCTGCATTGACTTGGAATCGATTTAAGGAAATAGTGATGGAACAATACTATCCACAGCATTACCGAGAGAAGGTGTAGAGAGAGTTTTGGAATCTCGAACAAGGAGGGATGACGGTTGAAGAATATGAGAGGAAATTCAACCAAATCAGCTTCTTTATGGAGCACATGGTGGATACAGACTGGAAGAGGGCCCTTAAGTTTCGGAGTGGTTTACGCCTGAGTATTCGTCACATCGTGGCTGGTCATGGGGTGCTACCGTATACCGAGACAGTGTTTCGAGCTCAAGAGGTTGAGACTGGCCATAATCTGGATAAGCCACAGTCTACTAAGCCTAATACCGGTAAGAGGCATTAGCGGGAAGAAAAATAAGGCTGTGGTTTCTAATAAGCAAGCAAAGATTGATCAAAGGTCGGGACCTAAGCCCCAAACCAGTAATCCAGAGTGCTCGAAGTGTGGCAAGAATCATGGAGGAGAGTGTCTGTACGGTAAAGGTGTCTGCTACAGATGCAAGGATCCAGGGTATGCATCTTCGAACTGTCATCTCCAAAGGGCCAAAGGTCAAGGTTCTGGGGGAAAAGCTCATATTTATTCTTTGACCCAAAAGGACGGAGATGAAAATCCCGGTACGGTGTCAGGTATGCTTATGATCTCTAATGTGCCTGCGTTCGCTTTATTTGACACTGGTGCCACACATACTTTTATATCTGCAAAGTTTTATTATGCCATTGGTCATAGAAACGTTAGAACTGTTGAGTCTCTTGAGGTTAGCTTACCGTCAGGAAATACGATACTCACTAATAGAATGATTGACGAGAATATTGAGATAGGAGGTAGAGAATTTGACGCTAGCCTGTATTTAATTAACTCGATGGATTTTGATGTGATCCTTGGTATGGACTGGCTCGATAGACATGATGCCGATATAACATGCCATGAGAAGAAGGTGACATTGAGGTGTTCCGAAGGTGAGTCGATCACCTTTTATGGTACTAAGAGTAGGACAGTACCCAGAGTAATCAGTGCTATGAAAGCACTAAGAAGTCTAAGGAAGGAGCAATGTGAGGGTTACTGGGTGAGTTTGGTCGACACTCGTACTAATGAGGTGTCCCCTACAGACGTACCTATAGTACAGGAGTTTTTGGATGTGTTTCTAGAAGATTTGCTGGGAGTCCCACCTGACCGACAAGTGGAGTTTAGTATTGATTTGGTCCCTGAGGCGGCCCCAACATCCAAAGCGCCATATAGAATGGCTCCGAGGGAACTTCAAGAATTGAAGGTCCAAATTCAAGAGTTATTGGAGCTCGCATTTGTTCGTCCTAGTGTGTCACCATGGGGTGCACCAGTGCTGTTTGTAAGAAAGAAGGATGGGTCACTTTGGATGTGTATAAATTATCGAGAGTTGAATCGACTCACAGTGAAGAATAAATACCCATTGCCGAGAATCGAGGATCTATTCGATCAGTTGAGGGGACCCGGAACCTTTTCGAAGATCGATTTGCGGTCGGGGTACCACCAATTGAAGATTAGGGAGTGTGACATTCCCAAGACGACTTTCAGGACGCGTTATGGACATTTTGAATTTGTAGTGATGCCATTTGGTCTGCGTAATAAACCAGCAGTCTTTATGGATTTGATGAACAGGGTGTTCCAACCTTACTTGGATAAGTTCGTGATCGTCTTCATAGATGACATCTTGGTGTATTATAAGGACAAGGAACAACACCAAGAGCATTTGAGGGTTACACTGGAGACACTTCACAAAGAGAAGTTGTATGCCAAGTTCAAGAAATGTGAGTTTTGGTTAAATAGAGTTGGATTCCTTGGACATGTGGTGACCTCAAAAGGAATTGAGGTAGATCCCGATAAGGTTGTAGCAGTGAGTAGTTGGGGAGTACCCAAGAATGCGAGTGAAGTTTGTAGCTTTTTGGGCCTAGCTGGCTATTATAGAAGATTTATTGAAGGATTTTCTAAAATCTCCACTCCTATGACCCAATTAACAAGGAAAGGCGTGAGGTTTGAATGGAGTGAGAGGTGCGAGGAAATTTTTCAAGAGTTGAAAAGGAGACTAACCCCGGCACGAGTATTAACGATTCCTGATCTGACGGAAGATTTTGTTATTTATAGTGATGCCTCAAAGCAGGGTTTGGGTTGTGTTTTGATGCAACATGGTAAAGTAGTAGCCTAAGCATCGAGACAGCTTAAACCACATGAGTTGAACTATCCAACGCATGATCTGGAGCTGGTTGTTGTAGTACATGCGCTGAAGATTTGGCGCCACTATCTCTACGGAGGGAAGTGTGAGATATACACGGACCACAAAAGTTTGAAATATCTTTTCACACAGAAGGATCTTAACATGAGACAACGGTGTTGTGGGAAAATCCCTCACAATATGCCGCAAGTGCACGGTGTCAACAAGTAATAAAGTGATGAGTAAAGTATCGTTCCCTCGAGGACTGATTTCACTAAGTACCAAAATATAGTCAACTCACAATTTTATTTGAAGAATAATTAAATGGAATTTATATCTAAACTAATTGCCAAAAATAAATAATAGTACTAATAATAATAACAATACTAATAAGGATGTAGGATTATGATTTTCACCTCAAACAATCAGGAATGATATTTATTCAATTCAATTCACTTTTATTCAGTTGATTGTAAGCCAGGAATTCCTAAATTATTCTAAAGCATTTCCCAAGGTCGATAGAAAATACTACAAATTATTAACTCGATATATCCCTATTCGAATTAGATAATTAATAGCTAAAACAGTTCAAGAATTCCTAAAATAAATAGGCTTCACAATTCCATGAGTATATCCCTATCTCACGAAAATTATGATTCGTCTCACAAGAAATATGCCTAAATTTCATCTCCCGAATCCATAAAGACGTTCAAAACAAATTAACTGTTGGCCAGACAATTAAAAAGCATTAAGAACAGTAAGCAGAATCCAATTCAATGGAATAACGAGTAAATCAAAATAATAATAAATAATCAAACCGTCATGAAATCGGCTACAATCACAATCCTACTCGAATAGATCTAAAAACTACAATACGGAAAAATTAAGAAAAACCGTAGGGATCCGTGGTCTTGTCGTCGCCCACAAATCTCCTCCTTGTGTTCTTCGCCCTAGCTATCGATCCACCTCCGAATTCCTTCTGATCGATCCCCCTCTTCTTCAGCCCTATGATGCTTATTTATAGTCGTCCCCAGCCTCCAAAACGCGTCCGTGTGATTAGGTCGAGAACAGGCTCCAAAACGGCCCAAACCCGCGCGGAGTACACCGAAACCGCCCCGTGTGCCGCGGCTCACTTAAGCTGTGCTGCGGCTCACGGGGCACGGATTAAAACCTGGGCGCTGTTTTTCCTTCCTGGGCCGCGGCTCGGCTTATGCATCGTGCCGCGCTCAGTACTGATTGCCTGGGTGCTTTCAGCCATCTTCTGTCCGCGGCTCACATGGTTTGTGCTGCGGCTCATGACCAAAAGCTGCTTTCGCCGTTTTTCATCGTTTCGGCTTCCGGACTCCGATTTCCTGCAAAACATATAAGAATAGTGCATTAAAAGCTCATTTATGCTGAATTAGGCTCAAGATGGATATAAAATAATGATATAAAAGTGCATAAAAATACGCCTAACAAATACCCACAAACTTGAGCCTTTGCTTGTCCTCAAGCAAAAAATTATCAATCTTGAACAGAATGGGTCCTGAATAATCATGCAAGTCCATAGTGCTCAACTTAATCAATACTACCCTGAAAATCTTAAAGAATAGTACAAGTATCGTAATAGCGAGTCACATCCAGGACACTGATTCCACTAAGTAACCAATTTCAGTCCTAATCAATCGTTCATGAAGAAAAATAAGCTCAAAGATTAACAAGCGTGAATTTAACCGACCGTCAATATGAAGGGTTAGATTAAACAAGCCAATTCGCCCAGTCCCACAGTCTAGAGGCAAAAGTCAAGAGTTTCATTATTAAAATTACTCCTAGGACAGCATTCCCTTATGTATGATCAATAATATGATTCGAGTTAACCACTAGGTTTGGATCTCGGGATGTTTCATCGGGATAATCCTAGGTTGGAATTCCATTATCATGTATTGGGGAACCGTTTGACGTAAAAGACACTCATGGGGCACATGGATGCTTCTAGTTACTAAGTTCCCCTCCACAGCGGAGAAACAACTCGAATAGCTATTCCCGCATGTCCGATTCAAGGTTGCTGTTTTACGCGAGAGTAAACAGCGGGTCACGCGAATACCCCCGGTTACTAGGCTCCCCATTATCGGCACATGCGAAATATCTAAACCACTAGTCTAATCAGGGTTGTCGTTTTACGCGGGAGTGAACAGCGGGTCACACGAATACCCCCGGTTACTAGACTTCCCATCATAGAACAAATAATATCCCGACTTTTTGGGAAAAACTGTCCGACTCTAAACTCAATCCAAGTGCCAACAAGACTCAAATTACTGGACGATTTGCTACGCGAAAAGTTTAACCAAACGTATAAACGGTGATTTGAAAACATGTATGTCTCCTTTCTTATCTGCTAAAATTTCTTCAAAAACAAAAAAATTTCGGACCTAATTGAATATTCAACAGAAGCAGATATCGCTGACTGCAACTCAACTAAAACTCAACCGTTTCTTCCCCGAGAAATTAGTATCGTAACATCAGTTTACACACGGAAGCACGGAAAATTCACGAAAAATTCATGTTTGCAAAAACCATCAACAGCATGCAGAGACAATAAAGCAATGATGAAATAGCAATTTATAATCAAGAAAATTTAAGACAATATCGCATGCTTCAATTTATTCCACTATACATAAAATCATCAATAATAAAACTCATGTGAAAATAAAAGAGATAAGGAACAGTCAAACTTATTCCAAATGTCTTCTTGAACTCCAGCACATGTCTGAGTGGAAACGTCGGTCAATCCATACTTCAAATAACGCTCAGCATCACGAGGGACCCCCAAACTTAGTCTCTAGTCATGAGATAACACTAGACATTAAATCAAGAAAGACTAGAATATGAAGAATAATAACTCATTTGGGGTTAAAATATTAGAGAGATAAGGGCCAACAAGAATACACGAATCCAAACGAAAAAAAACAAAATAAAGGAAAAAAATCAATAACAAACAAAATCAAATAAAAATAACTAACTAGAAATCAAGTAAAAATGATGGGTTGCCTCCCATCAAGCGCTCTATTTTACGTCTTGAGCACGACGTGGCAAAAAGAATTTAACGTGGCTTCTTTCTAGGGAGATTGCCAAATGCCCCCTTCTTGCAATCTATAAGCCTCTTATTCCATAAGGGAGGCTTTGGTTCATGCCCGGTTGCCAAAAATAATGAGTAAGAATAATTATACGGGCAACCAAAAAATGATGGAAGAATATAATAATTATAAGGCACGAAAAAATAAGCAGAGTTCGAATGGGTAAATAATAAAGACTTATCATGAACAATCTCATTAGAACTCATGGTATGAGCCTCAACAGAATCAAAAGTAATAGGGTCAATCTCTCCCATTATGGATTTAGGAAAGATTATGCGCGGCACCGTTAATAAAATTTTTGGCACAAAAGTGTTCACCTTATTTGTCGAAGTTTGATGACAATTTAATGAAGTTTCTTTGGAAACATCATCAATGGTAACTTCTTCTATGGGCTCATCACACTTTATGTAATTATCGGATACTGGGGAATCGACCCTAAAACTTAGCATGTCTTTATTCTCAAACTCCCCCTCAACTTCACTACCAAATATATGAGCTGGAAAATAACCATAGCGAATCTCAAGACCACGACGTGCACATTCTAGCTCAAAAAGAGTACTATCAGGATTTTTGAGAACGTCTACACATTGTTCAAGCATGGTCTTTTGTTTTGGGGGAGGGGGCTGACTGACCCTATTTGGCAAATTATTGAGAACATCGAAATTTAGGAAATGCCAAGGGCCACGATACTCAAAGGAAAATATAATAAAAATAAAGAGACTAAAGAAAAAAACTTCAAATTAAAATTAGAGTCGCTTGGTATTGATATTAGCGAAAAATCAGTCCCCGGCAACGGCGCCAAAAACTTGTTGTGGGAAAATCCCTCACAATATGCCGCAAGTGCACGATGTCAACAAGTAATAAAGTGATGAGTAAAGTATCGTTCCCTCGAGGTCTGATTTCACTAAGTACCAAAATATAGTCAACTCACAATTTTATTTGAAGGATAATTAAATGGAATTTATATCTAAACTAATTGCCAAAAATAAATAATAGTACTAATAATAATAACAATACTAATAAGGATGTAGGATTATGATTTTCACCTCAAACAATCAGGAATGATATTTATTCAATTCAATTCACTTTTATTCAATTGATTGTAAGCCAGGAATTCCTAAATTATTCTAAAGCCTTTCCCAAGGTCGATAGAAAATACTACAAATTATTAACTCGATATATCCTTATTCGAATTAGATAATTAATAGCTAAAACAGTTCAAGAATTCCTAAAATAAATAGGCTTCACAATTCCATGAGTATATCCCTATCTCACGAAAATTATGATTCGTCTCACAAGAAATATGCCTAAATTTCATCTCCCGAATCCATAAAGACATTCAAAACAAATTAATCAAGCTGACAATTAAAAAGCATTAAGAACAGTAAGCAGAATCCAATTCAATAGAATAACGAGTAAATCAAAATAATAATAAATAATCAAACCGTCATGAAATCGGCTACAATCACAATCCTACTCGAATAGATCTAAAAACTACGATACAGAAAAAATAAGACAAACCGTAGGGATCCGTGGTCTTGTCGTCGCCCACAAATCTCCTCCTTGTGTTCTTCGCCCTAGCTATCGATCCACCTCCGAATTCCTTCTGATCGATCCCCCTCTTCTTCAGCCCTATGATGCTTATTTATAGTCGTCCCCAGCCTCCAAAACGCGTCCGTGTGATTAGGTCGAGAACAGGCTCCAAAACGGCCCAAACCCGCGCGGAGTACACCAAAACCGCCCCGTGTGCCGCGGCTCACTTAAGCTGTGCCGCGGCTCACGGGGCACAGATTAAAACCTGGGCGCTGTTTTTCCTTCCTGGGCCGCGGCTCAGCTTGTCTGTGCCGCGGCTCAGAGTACAGTTTGCCTGGGTGCTTTCAGGCCATCTTCCTGTGCCGCGGCTCACATGGTTTGTGCCGCGGCTCATGACCAAAAACTGCTGTTTTCGCCCGTTTTTCATCATTTCGGCTTCCGGACTCCGATTTCCTGCAAAACATATAAGAATAGTGCATTAAAAACTCATTTATGCTAAATTAGGCTCAAGATGGATATAAAATAATAATATAAAAGCGCATAAAAATACGCCTAACAAACGGCGATGGTTAGAATTGGTGAAGGACTATGATTGTACCATCCATTACCATCCGGGTAAGGCTAATGTGGTAGCTGATGCCTTGAGTCGGAAGACTAGAGGCGAGTTAGCTTGCTTGACCAATCAGGAGAGTTTGATAGAGGAGTTTTCCGAGTTGAGGATTGAGGTAGTTGAGTCTTCAAAGAGTTCGAAAGCAATCCTATCATCTTTGGTCTTGCAACCAAACTTGAGGGATAAGATTAAGGGGGCTCAAACTCGTGATAAGTTCTTGTACAAGATGAAAGATCGAGCACAAGATAGAAGTATTGAGAAGTTTGTCATTGCCGCATACGATGTTTTGACTTATGATGGGAGGTTATGTGTTCATAAGGATCCATCCCTTAGGAAGCAAATTATTGAAGAAGCTCACAATGCACCATACTCCGCTCACCCAGGAGGTACAAAGATGTACCACGACCTTAAGAAGTTCTTTTGGTGGAGAGGAATGAAACGGGACATTAATGTATTTGTGGAGAGGTGTATGATATGTCAGCAGGTGAAGGCAGAACACCAACGGCCAGGAGGTTTACTTCAATCGTTGGAAATCCTATAATGGAAATAGGAGCATATCACAATGGATTTCGTGGTTGGTCTGTCGCGAACCGTGAGGAAGATCGATGCTATCTGGGTGATAGTAGATCGCTTGACGAAGTCATCTCATTTTCTACCTTTGAGGATGACTTATAGTATGGAACAGTATCTAAGGATTTATATTCGGGAGATTGTGAGTTTACATGGTGTTCCAGTGTTGATCGTCTCGGATAGGGATCCACGATTTACGTCGAAATTTTGGAAGAGTCTTCAGAGTGCATTAGGCACTAAGTTGAATTTCAATACTGCATATCATCCGCAAACCGATGGTCAATCTGAACGGACTATCAAGACACTTGAAGATTTGTTGAGGGCGTGTGTTCTTGATACTGGTGAGAATTGGGAGAATATTTTGCCGTTAGTAGAGTTTTCTTATAACAATAGTTACCAAGCGACTATACAAATGGCCCCGTACGAGGCTCTCTACGAAAGGAAATGGCGATCGCCTCATTATTGGAATGAGGTTGGAGAAGAAAAGATTTTGGGTCCAGAATTGATCGAGCAGACTGTAGAAAAGATAGCCGAGATCAGAAGCAGAATTAAGACTGCCCAGGATCGGCAGAAGTCTTATGCTGATAAGCGAAGGAAAGATATCCAATTTGAGATTGGAGGGAAGGTGTTCTTGAAGGTAGCGCCGATGAAAGGAGTGATACGATTCGGTAAGAAGGGAAAGCTACGGCCTCGTTATATCGGACCTTTTGAGATTTTGGGTCATGTTAGTGACCTTACTTATAGTTTGGCACTGCTGTTGGAGTTATCGCGAGTGCACAATGTCTTTCACGTCTCCATGATGAGAAAGTACATACATGATGCTGATCACATATGCAATTTCAAAGAGTTGCACGTAGCCAAGAACCTGACTTATGAGGAGGTACCTACAGCTATTTTGGAGCGTAAGGTACATCAGTTATGAAATAAAGAGGTGAAATTGGTGAAAGTTCAGTGGAGTCGTCATGGACCAAATGAGGCAACTTGGGAACGTGAAGAGGAGATTCGTTCTAAGTATCCAACACTCATTTTCCAAGGTACGTAACCTAATTTTCGAGGACGAAAATTTGTTAAAGGGAGTAGGTTGTAACGTCCTATTTTCGCATATACATTTATTGTGAATTATAGAAACATGTTCAATTTTATTAAATCAATGCCCGAATAATTTTATCATTTAATTCATCTCATTCCCATGATCTTGCAAATCCATTTATATCATTATAATTCATGTCAAGTCAAGTGATTCATGTTTAATTTCTCATTTTATTTTATTATGTTTCATCTCGTTATTTCTATGCCCGAGTCAAATATTAAACAATATTAATTATTACCAAAAGATTTTTTTTACAAGTCAAATAATAATATTATTTATTATTATTATTATTAATGTTATTATTATTATTTAGTTAGCCCAATTATTATTTATTTGTATTGTAGGGCCATATTAATGTTGTGGCCCAAATTCTTTTTTTAGTCCAAATAAATAAGTTGGTCCAAATCTTAAACCTAAGCCCACATAACTTTTTTAGAAAAAACCTAATTTGGAATATAGTATAAATACTGTATTGTATACACAGAATACATAAATATATATTTTTTTCTTCTTCCTGCAGTCTGTCCCATCCGTTTCTGGTAAAAATCTCAAACTCAGGTTATTATTTTTTTTCTTTACTCCTTGTATTTCTTCTGTGCTTCTTCCTGGTGTGTTCTTCTGCAAATTTGAACCCAAACTCTACTCCGTTAAATCCAGTATTCCAACTCTCATGTTCTTCCTAAACCTTGGATTGTAAACATCAAATCTATGTATCTTTAAATTAGCATCCATCGTATTTTGCACGTTCGAACCACCACAGCCTGTTTTTACTGCCCCTCTTCGAATGAAAACATGAAATATTCATTCGGAAACTCATAGGGACAACCCGAACCATTACAATAGATCAATTTCAAACCTTCGTGCAACAAGAGACCCACACTATCCTTATAGATCAACTTCCACTCTTCAAACCGAATACAACATCCAGAACAACCAAAAAAAAAATTTGAAACCTACCGCTGATCGGAACCTCACCAGACCCAGCAACCATCACAGATCCAAATCCGACCGCCGCTTCCATATAGTATGTGTCAGGTTCCGATAGGAAACCCTTCGGTTCTGCCACCATCACCGCTTTGCTCCGTTTTCTGCACGATTTTGGCCGCCATCACGTGTTACTCGGCATCTGACGGGAATTCCACCGCGATAGTGCCGGTTTTCACATGTGTGAGTCGGAGAGCTTTTGTGTGTGTCTTTCTGTCGTTTTAGTTCCGGCCGAGAGAGTGAGAGAGAGAAACCGAGAAGAAATTATGAGAGGGAGAGAGGCTGAGACGGGAAGAAATTATGAGAGGGAGAGAGGCTGAGACGGGAAGAAATTAGAGAGAGAGAGAGAGGGGAGAGGGTTGAGTAAGGGAGGGGGTTCGGCAGGGGAGAGAAAAAGGAGTGAGGCGGCGGACATCGTTTTGTCTGGAAGGAGAGAGAGGGAGATGAACCGGACGAGCCGAGAGATTAGGTGAAGTGTAGAGTAGAAAGGGAGGAAAGTGATTTTTCTCGTTGTGTTGACTCTTGAAGGATTTTTATATCCCTTATTATTAGCTAAAGCCAATTTCCTCCCCCCAACTTTCAATCTCTTTCAATTTAATCCCACTTACTTTTAGTTCATGCAATTTAGCCCTTAACATCCTTCTATTTCGATTTAACACCAATCAATTTTATAATCCCTTCAATTTCAGTCCTCAAATTTCTAGTTCTTTCAATTTACTCCAGTCAGCTTTTTAGTAGTTCATTTCAGCCCAATTTTGGGGAAAGCCATTAAAATATTGGTTATATTAATTAATATTAATAATCTAATTTTAATCATTATCAGTCATTATATATTTAGTTATAATAATAATAATTATTATTATTAACTGTAGATAACATCGTGAATTTACGGGCCTAGGATTGTCGAGTCAAGCATCTTCATCACATTCAAGTTCAAGAACTGCATTTTATCCAGGTGTGGGGATTTATTACGCTTTTGTTTATTTTAATTGGTTTATATATTGTCTCGTATGTGCACGTGAAATCAGTCAGAAGCACTTAAATGTGCAAAGTCAGAAGCACTTAAATGTGCGAATCAGTCAGAAGCACTTAATTGTGCATAAAGCCTTCGGGCTAGCCGACGGACTTCAAAATTTATCAGTCATGTTGTTTATATTTGCTAATATATTTAGTAATTAACGTAGACATATTGCGTACTCTCCACACTGAGCGAGTTGGAAGCTCACCCCACTATTTACCCATTTCAGGTTGAGGAGCTCGATGTGGCATGCGCTTGAGTGTGGGATGATCAAGCCTATGATTAGATGTTTATTTATTTAATGTTATTTCTCTCAAACTATATTTTATGAACAAGTGTTCGATTTGTTTTAATTTCACGTCGAAGTATGTTTTTTATTTAATGGTAACTTGAAAATATTACTTGCGATTATTAATTTGTCTTTTGAAAATGTATTTCCGCTGCAAAATTTTTATTTATTCTTTTTCAAAATTAGAAGGATTATTTTTCTAGAAAAGTGGTCGCTACATACAATCCCTAATCCGAAACTTGTGTTCTTAATAAACACGCAGGGACACAGTTCGTCGTTCTTATATCCCCTTCTAATCAAGCAGTCACTTAGGCGGGTATACCACATCCGCCCGGATTGTTTTAATCCATAAATTGAGTGTTTTAACCGTACTGCTAATGCACTTCGTGGTCTAGAGTCACTTGACTTGGGTAATGAAATGCCATCGAGCACTTTCATATCTATCTCTATATTAAGATCCCATAGAGTTATCACTAACCACATTTATAAGCTGCATTTACAGTCCTTCGGAAATTACTAATCTAATGAAGTAGCTTAGGGGAGAGTACGTCTCCTCAGTCAATTCCACGGCATTTATGAGAACCTTCGAGCCTTGTACTTCAGGACTTCATTCTTCTCATTATGCTTACTGACAAAGATTTATTTTATGTCCTATAGGATTTACACTTGGTGATGTTAGCACTACCTACTGTTGTGCGGCGATTTGTATGCCTCGACGGCGATCGGTATAAGGGCCGAGCGACCGAGCCCACAACCAATCAAGCTACGGCGAACTCGCCTAAGCGAAGATAACAGTCCACCTTCGAGTATCTAGCGATCGACTCTCAAGGCGATCGCCTTTGGCACCTAGCGATCGACTCTGGTGCCCGACCGAGGACGACCGTCCTATGCCACAAACAAGACCTTTGTCCGTCAAACTCTACAAAGACTGGATCTCAAAGCAGCGTCCATGTGCGGATCCGCAAAAGGCGCCACATAACATGGATCGTTGACCACAACCTGTCACCACCTTCTCACCTACCGACAGATCCGCCGAAAGATACGAGGTGGGACCGCCCGTGACAGCGACTCAGACGCATGCAGACTTCCTATCGACCGCACACCGATCACAAGAACTCCCCGGACTTCAAGGGGACCATCCCATGTGCTAAAGACGATCGCCCGCTTATTATAATACAGCAAAGGCGATCGCCCAACTTCCCCGAGTCCTATAAATAGAGAACCTCCAGTAACTGGAGAAAGGTTGGAAAATCATTCCGAAAAACATTCACAAAGGTTCTCCTCCCAGTTCAGAGAAAACGCTCAAATACATACACTCTTCCAGGCCCTCGGCTTTCTCTTGGATCTACCTCAGGATTTCTCTCTCAGCACCTCTCATCCAGAAGACGGTCGGCAGAGGCAAGAACTCCTTGCAGTACAGATTCAACGAAACCCACAAGCCCAGGAGCTCAGACATACAGCTAATACACACCGTGAGAGACTGTCGATTTCTCACGGTCGTCACAGCTCATCAACGTTGTTACAAGAACTCACAGAGCTTCATATCTGGTTCTTCCGGCAATCTTCACGCTCTATAGCTAAGATAACTAGAATCTTTACACTCATTGTAATAGTATTCTAACATTAATATTTGTACTCCAAAGTATTTGTATTAATAACATCTCGCGAGAGCATTTAAGCCCGGGAATAACAATCCCGGCAAATCTTGTGTTATTTACTTTCCCACGGAAATGTTCTCGCACTTTGTTTGCTACTCGACCATTCCAACAATATCTATCTCCGGATAATATTTTGGGTAGCAACAATTGGCGCTAGAGGAAGGGTCTCTTAATCTTCATTTTTATTCCTACCGTCCCGAAGAATACTCACTGTTCTCGGGGCATATACTTGAAGTGACACTCACTGCTCTTCAAAGAAAGCCTTCAGAACCATGACGTCCGCCACTACATCGAAGAGAGCCGCTCTCCAAACCGCCGGACACCATATCCCGGCTCAATCCGAGCCCCAGCCGACAGTAGAGGGAAGTCGCGGCAACGCGAGACTCTCGATCCCGCACCTGAGGGGTGGCCCCAGCCTCTCACTCGACCAGTTCCAAACCGCGGAACAGATCGAGGAGGCTATGGCCATCCTAAAGGAGCGACGGAGAGCATGCATGGTGCCCGCTATAACTCCCTCGGCCATCCGCCGCGTGGGCAAACGGAAGTTCAAGGGGCTATTGGGCGAGCGATCGTCAGAAAGCCCCGAGTCGCGAGAAAAGGCTCTCGAAAGGTCGGACGGTTCCGTATTCAATCGCTTGGGAAGCGATCCATCATGGCGACCGGGGCATTCTGGCCCCAACCACGAGACGACAGAATCCGAGTCCGTCACCAGGAGTTCGGCCTATCCAACTCCCAGCCAAATACAGGTCAGCCGTCTGGCTCCCGCTGCGAATGCCAGGGGGTCAGTACTTGATCGCCTCGGCTCCCGCTCCGAGTGCCTAGCCGCGAGCAGCCAGGCCGCGGCAATGGCCGTTATGCAACGTCATCTCGACGAGATGAAAGCGCTCCTGGATACTGGGGCAAGCACCAGTAGAAAGATCATCGGACCGACCGAGCCACTCGCGGTCCACATCGAGCTTGCCCCCGTGCAACCAAGGATCTCTCCTCCCAAAACACCTCTATACAAAGGGAGATCGGACCCCGAAACCCACCTAAGTAAGTTCCGGATCTACATGACCGGGTGTGGGGCATCAGATGCGACCAAGTGCCGAATCTTTCCGTTAACATTGGGCGAGCTAGCCCATAGGTGGTACGTCTCACTACCACCACGATCGATCATCTCCTTTGAGAAACTGGCGAGTGAATTCATGTCATACTTCGCCGCCAAGGTCGCTAGACCTGAAGGCCCCCACCGCATGATGAAAATCAGGCAGGGGTAAGATGAATCCGACGCAGATTTCATCGACCGAGTAGACGAAATCGTCCTCACTGGCGAGCCCATCAACGACGAGCTCGCTCTCTATTCGGTCCTGGAGTGGTTCTACGGTCACTCACCCATGTTTAGACATCTGACGAAGGACATCCCCCCAACCTACGCGATCTTCCGCGCTAAGGCTGCCGACTTTCTGGCCAGGCAAAGGATACTCACCCTCCGCCTAAGCGAGGGAACGTCTCCTCCTGTCCGAAAGACGGCGATCGCTAAATCCAAAAAGACGGTCGCCAAGCCATCCGCCGATCTCAAGGCCTGCGAGGATGTGGAAACCCATCTCCTCCATACGTTCAACCGAACTCCGGCCCATATTTTCTACGCCATCAAGGGGCGCGAACCACTGAACAAGCCAAAGGCAATAAGGGACCACAGTCATCTGGACCACAATCAATATTGTGCCTACCACAAGAGTCCCGGTCACAACACCAACCGATGCCGCGACCGCCTCAGACAACTCTGGAGATTGTTCGAAGAAGGCAAGTTAGACAGCTTATTGGCTTAGCCGGAACCCCTCCAATCTCCCAACACGGTCGCCCGAGTCGAACGCGAACAGGCCGGAAAGCTCATACGAGCCAACCCCTCGATCAACCTCGGCGACCGTATCTACATGCTTCAATCAAGAGCAGGGAACTTCGGAAGTCTCTCCCCGATTTGCCACCTCACTGAACCAAAGGCTACTGCCTGAGCAAATGCTCCAAATCAGAGGATTACTCGCTCGCTCTCTAAAGTTCGTCATCTACATGAAGAACCTAGGCAGGCGATCTCCTCCCCTTACACAACGTATACCGTCGAGGATCGTCATCGGACTTGATGGTCCGAGGTAGAAGAGTGTCGCCACGGTCGTGGAGGACGATGGAACCGTTCTCTGTGCCCATGCAAGGTCCCTTTGGGCCACGATCGCCCGCCCTTTGTTTAAATACGAGGCCGGCGTAGTCTGAGAGCCCTCCAAAACTAATCTGTGGACACGTTCGCCCACCCTCAAAGATCCATCACTTAACGTGGTGGGTCCTTCCCGAACAATGCGACGCGTCCCTCCCCCCATCTCAACGTATACCGTCGAGGGTCACCATCTTAATGGCGGCTCGAGGTAGAAGAAGAGCTAACAAGCCGCGGACGTGGAGTTGATTAATCCGACGACGCCCCGCGCAAGGAATCTTCCAGACCAAGACCGCACGCCCTTCATTTAAATACGAGGCGAGCCGCAGCCTTCGGAGGACCCTACCAATTAAGTGAGTCGTGAGAACTTAGCCATCAGACGGAATGTCGCTCGTGCACAAGACATGATCATGGAAATCGGTCCATCGAACTCCGCGATCGTGCATGGTTCCTCAAGACCGAGATGGACGGCCTTTCGAGGATTCGACAAAATTGAAGACCGCTCACTCAACGATTTATTTTCGTCCCCTTACTTTCACTAAGTGAACAAAAACAAAGGGGAAGAGTGCGGAGCTATTTATACGACAATCGTCCCTATTCAATTACATACGGAGATCGGCATTATTCATATGTTTGTGCAGCGATCGAATTTGTTGTAAAAGTTATCTATGTGAGTTTATCAATTCACTTGGAGCTACACTCGCAATAATCTCTCCTCACACATTTGTACAAAGTCATGCAAAAACTCAGAAAAGCAATCATTCAAGTAATAAATCGGAGAAATAAATATTCATTTCATTACTTGAAATATCGGAGTACATACACAGTCACCCGAAGGCTTAAAATACTACAAGAGAAAGCTACAAAATTACAAGGCAAAAAGCTAAAACAATAAGAACGAAGAGCCTTAGGCCCCTGCCTGGCCTTCGCCTTCAACCTCAGGATCAGCCCGCGATCCTTCGCCAGCTTCCGGAGCGGCCTTCCCGTCCTCCGGAGCATCAGGATGTACGAGGTTCGTCGGAGTCGGGTACCAGATCAGGTCTATGCCGATGTCCGCGAGATCTAAGATCGGCACGGAGAAAGCAGGATGGAGAGGATGCTCCAACGCATAGGCCTTGAAGTTCTCAGCAAGAGGGCCGACCTCCAACCCACCCTTCTTAGCAGCTCGGAGCGAGTCAGCGAACGCCATATAATAGGCAAACTCACTGATGAACTCCACATTGAGAAAGGGATCGGCCTCGGTCGCCTCCAACTTCCCTTTCAGCTCCGCCATCGCCTGTTGCGCGCCTTGAAGCTCGGCCTCCTTAGTGGCCGTCTCTCCCCTCGATGCCGCCAGCTCGCTGTTCAGCCGAGCGACAGTCACCTTCAGTTGATCGGCCTCCTTCTCAGCGGCCGCGTGCAACCGTCGGGCATCTGTCATCTGGTCCCAAAATCAGTCGACCGTCGCCCGAGCTCGCTCATAGTTCTCTCTCATCAGTTCAAGGTCATGACTCGCCCACTTAGCTGCATCCAGGGAGTCCTTCTCTATAGCCACAATCCTGTCAGCAAACTCGGCATTCTCTTTCCGAGCAGCCTCGAGATCTGCCTGGAGACGGGAAGTAGAAGGACGCCCTTCGAATTCTTGCACAGCCTGGGCACCCATCGTCGCCGCCTGGATAGAGAGAGCGAGAGTGGCCTGCATTGTATTTCCGGATCGCTGACGAGCGATCGCATCTAAATCGGTCGTCCAGGCCTTCGGCAAAGCAGAAACGGCTCGGTTGACATATAGCGGGACATCGCAGGTCTGGCGAGGAGATCGGCTCGCCAGAAAATCCAATACCATCGGCGGGCAATATGGGTTAGTGCTACTGATCCTGCATCAAACAACAAAAAGTTAGCACATCTCCCACACAAGTGACGAAACTCCAACACCCAAACAAAGTCTACCTCTCGGCTCTCTCGGGGTCACGGCCAAAGTATGGTTTCCCGCGAGGGGTCTTAGCCTTGGCGATCGCCATCTCTCGCAAGAAAGCCGCAGAGGGCGTAGGCTCATCCACCAGTGGAACCGCGGTGATCGGAGGCGCGACGATCGGCACCTCACCGGGAGGGGCAGAAACTGGAGTTTCTCCCGACCTCTGCCGTTTGCTGTTCATCCGAAGCCCCTCCTCCCGAACTTCCTCCTCCGCCACGATCGGCTCTACGCGAGGCATCACCTCCGGGATGAGAGGTAACGCTACAGGAGCCCGAGATGACTTCTTCTGGTGAAGACGGCTCAGAACTTCGGGATTTGACATGGCTATCTCCGCTGGAGGCTCCAAGAAACGAGGAAAGCGGACTTCTGCAATAAAGAACAATCAACCCACGGTCAGACACACTCTCCAAAGCAGGACGATCGCCAACCTATTGGAGATCGCAGAAACTCATACCTGGGACCGAGAGGTGACGTGGAAAACAGAATAGCCGAGCAGACAGCCAACGGCTCTCCTTGTTGATCCGGCGAGCGTCTAGGTCATCGTCCGGCAAACTTCGTATCTGCTCCCAGACGACCAAAAAGTCGAAAGGAAGCTCGTCGATCGTCGGAATCTGGAAACCTGCAAAAGAAAAACCAAATTAGATCAGTTCAGAACATATCCGAACAAAGGGAGAGTCAGAACCCTTACCCGGATTCCTCTCCCGAAATCCAGTAGGAATATTCAACTCGTCCATGGGATTGTTGCTCGTTAATGCCTTCCATGAACCGCCGACCCAGAACCACTTCACCGGGTCGCCCCGCACCTTGTTCAGGACTCCGAGGATCACCCGACCGGATCGGTCTTGAATATGATAGCCTTCAACCGACCCTTTCTGAGCCGTCAGCTTGAACAGGTGGTTCATCTCCAACAGCGAAGGAAGGCGGTACAGTCGGTGACCGCCGAACAAGGTGAGAGTGCAAATGATCTGGATCCAGGCATTCGGCGTCAACTGGAGCGGCGCCACGTTCCAAGCAGCCAGCAGATGGGAGACGGAGGACGACAAAGGAAACCACAGCCCAGCCTCCATGATTGCTTCGTTCACAGCAACCATGCCATCCGGAGGCTGATCGGCTCGCTCATACTCGTCCGGCACAAAAAGATCCACATATGAAGGGACATGAAACCTCGTCCTCCAGACGGCCAGATCCTTCCTGTCGCCGAGCTCCTTATCTAGCCAAGGGACCATAGAGATCGCTGCGCAGCCCGAAACAGCGACCGCTTAGCAGGTTGGTAAGGATGAGCGATCGAGTACTCCCGGTAATTGAATTTAGGAGACGGACCAGCCAACCTCTCCATGATTTCAGTGAAGGCCAAATAGGCCTGACCAAAAGCATTATGTTGCTCCCAGTAGGCCCTCACCGCCGAATCTCTCTCCGTCTGCGACCGTCTTGGCTCAACCGCCGCCTCCCTGGCAACGTCGGCTTCATTGAACAAAGCCTCGACTTCCGCGGGGTCAATACCGGCCCGGATAGCCTTGGCGGCCATCTCCAGATGGAAATCCACGGAGGATCCTCCCCGGGCAGTCGAAGCCCCAGCAGCGGAGGTGGTGCCCATTCCGTACGAAGAAGATATTCCAGACATTCTTGAAACAAGAAGAGGAGAAAAAGAGTGTTTTCTTACCAAGGATCGAGTCGATCGACGATCAGCAGTCGAAATCTTCAGACCTTCGTCCGTCAAAGTCTACAAAGACTAGATCTCAAAGCAGCGCCCATGTGCGGATCCGCAAAAGGCGCCGCATAATATGGATCGTTGACCACAACCTGTCACCACCTTCTCACCTACCGACAGATCCGCCGAAAGATACGAGGTGGGACCGCCCGTGACAGCGACTCAGACGCATGCAGACTTCTCATTGGACCGCACAGCTGACTGCCAGTAACTCCTGCGGACTTCAAGGGGACCAGCCCATGTGCTAAAGACGATCGCCCGCTTATTATAATACAGCAAAGGCGATCGCCCAACTTCCCCGAGTCCTATAAATAGAGAACCTCCACCAACTGGAGAAAGGTTGGAAAATCATTCCGAAAAACATTCACAAAGGTTCTCCTCTCAGTTCAGAGAAAATTCTCAAATACATACACTCTTCCAGGCCCTCGGCTTCCTCTTGGATCTACCTCAGGATTTCTCTCTCAGCACCTCTCATCCAGAAGACAGTCGGTAGAGGCAAGAACTCCTTGCAGTACAGATTCAACGAAACCCACAAGCCCAGGAGCTCAGACATACAGCTAATACACACCGTGAAAGACTGTCGATTTCTCACGGTCGTCACGGCTCATCAACGTTGTTACAAGAACTCACAGAGCTTCATATCTGGTTCTTCCGGCAATCTTCACGCTCTATAGCTAAGATAACTAGAATCTTTACACTCACTGTAATAGTATTCTAACATTAATATTTGTACTCCAAAGTATTTGTATTAATAATATCTCGCGGGAGCATTCAAGCCCGAGACTAACAACCCCGGCAAATCTTGTGTTATTTACTTTCCCAAGAAAATATTCTCGCACTTTGTTTGCTACTCGACCATTCCAGCAATATCTATCTCCGGATAATATTTTGGGTAGCAACACCTACCAATTACCTGTCTCTTTGTCAAAGAATCTAGTTTTACGTGGAATGCTTTATCCTTTAAGGCCAATTAACTCAATGTTGATATCATACGACAGAGCGAGGTTCGACATCGTCTTGCTCTATGCTTTGAGCAACGATAGATCATCAAATTGGGTGGATGGTCAGTCCACACTCTCGTGATTCATCGAGATTTCTTGATTTTCTTAATCATATCAATCTTCGGGGCGTCCCCCTCGTCATGACTCATGGACATAGTAAAATTAAGTATGATCTCATGAAACGAGTTTATTGATGACTAATATATAAGTTTGTGCCTTACTCTACCTCCTCATTAGGTGAGTGTTAAGTCGAACCAAGTAGCTTCCACCTCTTCCTTTAGGGAGCTATGGCCTAAATCACACATCCACCATGTGCGATGGCAACACTCGATTCGTCGGTGTTGCGCCTCTTACCGAGGACTTTCAACCTTACAGGCTGCAACTGGTATATATGATCTCGTCACTTTCACGATATCAGTAAACGCACCAGGCATCGAATCTGCTACGTTTCGAAGATCGGGAATTTTCACTATCACATAGCCAAATACGGGGATCAATATGAGGTAAAGTAGGGATACACCATGACAATTCCTGTCGTTCCCTGAGAAAGTTCGTCTTCTCTCCTCCCCCTAACGACGGGAAGATTGTCTCATCAAAGTGACAAACCGCAATCGAGCGATAAAGAGATCACCTGTCAAAGGTTCTATATAGCGGAATACCATTGGAAATTCGTATCCAATGTAACTACTTAATCGTCTTTAAAGACCCATGCACTGTGGGGGTGCAGAAGGCACAATACTACATAACCAAATATGCGCAATTGACACTCAAGTATGCCTGAGTACAGAATGTAAAAATCAGGACTTATCCAGTTACCAACTGGTATGCATAAATAGTTTGGTTAGCAGAGGGTCTAAAATGAGCGAATAAGTAAAACTGCATGCAAGACTACATAACCCGAGACAGAAATAGGCAAATTGGTGGGCATAACCAATTCCCGGGATACCATTTGATTCGTTCGATGGTTGCCTTCGTGAGTCCATTTTGCGTATGCTCGTGGGGGATGGGATGCTTTTCGTCCCTCCCGATCGATATGCAGTATTCATCAAGTACTTTAGATGTGAACTCTCCAGCATTATAAAGTCTTATAGACCGAACTAGGGCGGAAGTAAAAGCAAGTAAGACAAGAATTAGGGCAGAAGATGATGTATATTCTCATTAATATGGTCCCTTTAAATAGGGAGAGATTACATATTATGGAACATTCTAACAAGCCTAGCCCTATACTAATTGAGAGAAGTAAAATAGCATGTAGACTAAGGCACACAGTATATTTACTAACACAATAAGAATTATCTCTTTTTCTCTGCCTATAACATTAATTTTCGCTTCAAAAAACGAGGCAGAAGGAAGAGAAAGGCCGGATCTGCTTCGCACTCTGTTTTTTTTCTTCATACTTATGATGAACTCTATGTTTTCTAGAGTCAATATGCCAGATTAGATTTTTTGTTTCCAGTTGAGGCTTGAGGGGAAGCTTTGAACCCGAATATAAATAATCTACAACTTAATTCCGTAATGTATTGTCGGCTCTCTCAATATACTTTTGTGTTATCGAGTGAAATATGTTGTTCACATATATATAATTTCTTGAATTAGTTTGGCTAACTAACTTAGGTTTTTATGTCTCAAGCTGAATTTAGAGTTATAATTTGTTATTTCTGCAATTCAAATATCACAAGTAGCAACACTTAATTTTGAATCAATTAGGTAATACAAAATCAAAATCTCTCAGGTCGAGTTTGTGAACTTAATATCTTGCATATTCCATTATTTTGGTATTCAATGCATCTAGTGATTTGTGAATAGCTTGTTTTAAATTACTCATCTAAATAAGTTCGATTAAAAAACTTGTTTTAATCTCCCTATGTACTAATTTTATAACCAATTTGACGGATGTTAAGAAATTAGATGTTCACCTTATAAGTCATCTTCTATTATCCAATCAAATCTCATAATTACATATCATTCCTTATTGGCACATAATAATTAATTTATGCGTAATTTATATTTATAATTTAAATTGAGATGTGACATATTTATGGATGAAAATCTTATTATAGTTATCAAACTAAAAATAAAAATTAATATGTTTTAATTATATATTTGGAATAAGACACACCTTTGAATATTAGATTCTCAATTTTGGTAATTAAAATATTTTTATAATATTTGATATTTAGTTTAAGACATTCTAGATATCTAATTAACATAATTAATATATTTGTTTGATTAATAATTCTAATCAATATGGTGAACTAATTGAATAATAAAATATACAATAATATTAATTATAAATTATTATAATTCAAATCTTTACAAATAGATACATATTAAAATAGTTAAACATTATATTTGCATTGTAAATAACTTTGTATGTAAATTGATATCTTTGAAACTCTCGCCATACATAAGAGTATAATTTCTAGTCATATTAAAATAAAATTGTCATTTAGAATCAAGTACACAAGTTTTTTTAGGTAAAAAGTTTATCTACTAATTTTTTCAAAATCAACATTTTGGACCAGAAATTTTAATTTAAACTTCTACTTCCCGTTTCAAGTAATTAGATATTTTATAAATTTAAACGAGTTCAGATAGTAGCATTATTTCTAGGTAAAATATCTAACTTTTTCAATCGATATTTTGGACCAAAAAATTTAATCTAAGTTTGTATTCAATATTTTATAAACTTAAATAAATTCAGAGGATTAATAGATATTACCAGACAGGTTTCATACGAAATGAATAGTAAAATCAGTTCTTAATCGGATTTGGGACATGTACGAGTGTATAATTTATATATCGAGTTTCATAGATCGTGTTATTTCCAAATTAGTAATTCAAATTTAATTTTTAATATGCAATCACATATACTATTAATTCTTAATGTTCATATTTTTATCAAAATGGATAGCCAATTTTGTAACAATTTATATTTAATTGTTTAGATATTTTATAAATTTAAATGAGTTTAGGTACGTTGTGGTCTACTATATTGGTTTGAGCAGTGGCGGAATCAGAGCATTTATTCAGGAGGGTCCGGAGCTATAAAAATTACGAAGGTCGGACAACTATATATATAGTTTTCCCTATCTTGTAGGAGAATTTTCATCCGTCGGGGGTCCGTGGACCCCCTTGGACCCCCTCCCTCCGCCCATGGGTTTGAGTGTATATAAATTTTAAAAAGTCTGAGTGACTGAACCTTATACTCATCGTTTCGAGTATTAGTATATGAATTTAAAATACAAATGGGTAATAAGTCACCGTTTAATTGGATTTGCGACGGATATGGGTATATAAATTTTAAATGGGTTTTTGTAGTCGAACTCTAACCTTATTATTTCGATTCACTATCATTCCCCGTGGTAAATAACACCGTGTGACTGAACTCCAGCTAGATATTAATTTATTTAGTTTATTTATATTTATAAATTACAATGTGGGGTGATTTTTTGTCTAATTTTAACGGATTGAACACTAGCAAAATATAATTAAAAACGAGAGAGATCAAATAACTTTTTGTTAATTTCGTTATAGGAATTCAAAGGATTTGAGAGAAATAGGCATTACATTATTAGATCATAAATAAACTGGAACAGTGAGCAAATGGGGACCAATGACTGGAATCTTTCCGGAAAATTTTGATTTTATACTTTAATCTATTTTTCTTAAATATTTTACTCAAATTTTTAATAGTTAAAAGAGCCAATAAAACCCTACTTTTCATTCGTTAAAATAATCAACTCGTTGAGAAAAATAATTTATTTGCTCTTTGGCGGTAATTAAAATTTTAATTTTGATATAATTCGACAATACATTTAATTCGCAACAAGAATTTCCTTCATAATTATTCTTATATGATAAACTATATGAATAAATTCACGATTCTCCTATATTATGGGTGTAACTAGGATTTAAGAATGGAATGGGACAACAATTAAAAATGACAAAATTTGATGGTTGAATTTTTTTAAAATAATATAACTTACTAATTTATTTGTTATTATATTATTTTTAGAGAAAAGTATACTTTGTGTACTGCATTTTGGTGTACATACACTTGCAATACTATATTTCGAAATTCTGCACTTGCAATACTGAAGTATCAAAATTTTTGTAGTTACTTTTCCTCCATGCTGATGGCATCTTATTGCTTCTCTAAATCTTATTGAACAAATGTGATGTTCAAGATTGTTCTAATTATCGCGGAATTAAACTAATGAGTCATACCATGAAGTTGTGGGAACGAGTGATTGAACAAAGGATCAGGAAATGTGTGAAGATAACAGAAAATCAGTTTGGATTTATGCCTGGAAGATCGACCATGAAAGCAATTTATCTTATCCGGCAATTGATGGAACATTATCGAGATAAAAAGAAAGATCTACATATGGTTTTTATTGATTTAGAGAAGGCATATGATAAAGTACCAAGAGAAGTACTTTGGTGGGCCTTAGCAAAGAAGGGTGTATCGCGGAAATATATTGACATTATAAAAGACATGTATGAGGGAGCTAGTACATTTGTACGTACTAATGTTGGGAGGACAGAAGAATTCCCTATTACGATTGGGGTGCATCAAGGATCTGCTCTGAGTCCTTTTCTCTTTGCCATAGTCATGGACGAATTGACAAGAGAAATTCAAAATGACGTTCCGTGGTGTATGATGTTCGCAGATGATATTGTGTTGATTGATGAAACGGAGGTTGGAGTGCAACAAAAAGTGGAACTTTGGAGGGATACTTTGGAAGCTCGAGGCTTTAGGCTGAGCAGAAGTAAGAATTAATATATGGAGTGTAGGTTTAGCGAAAACAGTGATAGAGAGGCGGGGATGATCACATTTGATGGGAAAGTTGTTCATGGATCCACTTTCTTTCGGTATCTTGGATCTATTATCCAAAAGGATGGAGAGCTAGATGGCGATGTGACTCACAGAATAAAGGCCGAGTGGTTGAAGTGGAAGAGTGCCACAGGGGTTCTTATGTGATCCTGACATGCCTCATAGATTAAAGGGTAAATTTTACCGCACGGCAATTATGCCTGCGTTGTTATATGGCTCCGAGTGTTGGGGGCTGTAAAACAGTGTCACGTTCAAAAGATGAATGTGGCGGAGATGCGTATGCTACGGTGGATGTGTGGTCATACAAAAAAGGATCGGCTCAGAAATGAGGTGATTAGAGAGGAGGTAAGAGTTGCGGTTATAGAAGACAAGATGATGGAGAATCAATTACGATGGTTTGGTCATGTGAGAAGAAGACCTGTTGATGCCCCAGTGAGGAGGCTAGAAAGTTGAGGAACAAGTAATGTTGTGAAAGGTAGAGGAAGACCCAAGAAAATTTGGATAAAGATGATTGAAAATGATATGCGGTTTATTGGAATTGGAGAAAGTATGGCGATAGAGAGGCAAATGTGGCGGGAAAGAATACCGATGGTGGATGGAATCTGATTTTTTTTTCTGTATTTTTATTCCTATTTTTTTTTTATTTCATGTTATCTGTTAATTTATTTTTCAAGATTTTTCATTTTTTTTAACATTCATTCTCTTTTTTTATTTGCTTTTTTTCTCTAGTTTTCCCTCTTTTTCTCCTTTTATGTTATTTATATAACGATCATTAGGGGTGTTCAAAAATATCCGATATCCAATATCCGATCCGAAATATCCGATTATTCGAAGTTCTGGATATCCGGAACTTCGGATTCGGATATCGGATAGTACTTTTCAGAAAAATCGGATATTCGGATATCCGAAATATCCGAAAAATCCTAATTTTTTTATTTTTTATATTTCAAATAATAGAAGGTATTCGGATATTCGGATATCCGATATCCATATCCGAAGTTTTTTTTGGATATTCGGATATCCGATATCCAAATCCGAATATTTTTTTTCGAATATAAGGATATCCGAATAAAATTCATATTTTTTCCGGATATCGGATATCAAAATCTACTATCCGAACTTTCGGATATCCGAATTTTCGGATATCCGAAAGTCTGGATATCCGGTTTTGAACACCCCTAACGATCATTGACAATTCCAAAGTTTGATTCATGTTAGCCGACCCCAAATCATTTTGGGACTAAGGCTTAGATGTTGTTGTTGTTGTTGTTGTGTGTATTTCCGCAATTTCAATAAATGGCGCGAGGGTAATGTTGTTCATTCAATATTCCAACGGTTATTAAGTGTAGAGAAAAGTACACTTTGTGTACCTCCGCTTTGGGGGTACATGCATGTAATACCCGAGATTTCTGACTTATGATATTGTAATCGTTGTACTTGATCTGAGTATTATTCTCCGTATTTCATAATCCGATGTTGTCGAGCGTATGATTTCATGTATGTGATTTACAAATTGTAATTCTGCGCATGTAGCGCACGCTATCGGCTATGTGTAGCGTACGCTAACATAGACTCAATAGCGCACGCTACAAAGGATTATTAGCGCACGCTATGTGTGGTCAATTTGATTGAGACGTGCGGTAGGTGAGATCTGCCGGGACCCCCGGATCGTGTCGGGATCAACTCGACGGCCGGCTTTGAAAAGCCAAGTCAACGCCTTAGCGCATGCTACAGGTATATGCGTAGCGCACGCTAAGTGCTGAATACAGTTAAGTCAGTGAGCCGTTAGCGCACGCTACGAGCAGGGTCTAGCGCGCGCTAATAGCCATTTCTTATAAATAGGACAGCATCCTATTCGTAATTTCAGTTCTTTCTTCTCCCAGTACCCGAATTCTTACACTTAGAACATAACTTCCTTCATCCTAAACACTCCATATCAACATCCTAGATCGTGATTGAAGATCGTACATCGTTGGAGATTGGTGTTCAAGCCTTCAGTGTTGGATTGCTTCGATTTCCTCCGTGTTCTTCACTACCTTGAGGTAGGTGATTCTTCACCAATACTAGTAGTGTTCTAAAGGATGTTGATCATATTCATCTAGTCAGTTAGATTCTTTATTAGTCGTACATCATGTGTTAGAAGGATATTTTCGACGTTTCGACACTTATTCATCGTATGATCCTTTGAACCTTTTAGTATGTGGATTCCTAAGCATGTTATGTATCTTCAAAACCAATCGACCAGTATATGAAGATTACCTAGTTCGTGTGTTTTACGTAAGGAATCATATGTTTTGGGACTTGGAATAATCGGAACTTGGAATATTTTCTTGAAGATCGAAAATGAATTATGATGTTGAGATGATTATCCGTATATTTGTACCTCTTGTTCATGGAACTTCCACAAACCTTATTAGCATGACATGCTTGAGGATGACTTGTTGTATCACCATAGAATTCATGAGTTCATCACCTTTCAATCCAGTTTTCTGTTAGCAGTATTCTGCCATGCAAGGTTAGCGCACGCTAACACTTGTAAATTAGCGTGCGCTATCGGGGTTAAGTTAACGCACGATTCGTACGTAACGTACGATGTCAGCCGAGTCATCTGTCAGTCCGTGGCTAGCGTACGCTAGGCTTATACGATAGCGTACGCTAACAGACAGGCTTAGCGCACGTTACATAGAGTACGTAGCGCACGCTAAGCAGTCCAGGCAGATTGTTTATTTTGAACTTTTGGGCCGTAGAACGAATTGTTAGGCTATCGTTCGACTTTAGATGATTTGTATATCATTCCTTTTGTTAAGGTTCGAGCTTGTTACGTTGATCGAAGGAGACGGCCTTCGAGTGTGTTGGGATCATCGAAGTGTTTCGTTCTTGCCATTTTCGAGGCAAGTATCATATGTCGAGTTCGATTTATATTGAAACTATGATCATGCTTGTGGTTTGTTCATATTGTTGAATATGAGATGTATTTCTGAAAATTCTCGCGATATTCGTTGTTATTTGTTCGTATTGATGAACATATTGAAATGCATACACTACGCCATAGATGGCTTTCTACAACACTTAAGGGGGGGTGTTACTTTCTTGGATGTTACCATAGCTATGAAATTTTGGACCTACCACAACGTTCGGGTTATGGTGTTACCAAATCCTGAAATATATGTTACTCTAGCTATAAAAGGTGTAACTCTCAGTAACACCATGAGATGTGTTACCTTAGAGTATTAATAAGCAAAATTTTGAATTTTATATAAAATCAATGATTTAATAAATTTTTAACTTTAAAAATAATTAATTTTAATAAAACATTGAATCTATTTTTATAAAAAATTATTCTATCAAATAATGAATTATATATATTTTTTTATAAATAATAAAATATTTTTAATAAATTTAAATTGAAAAAGTTTTAAAATAAAATAGTATTTGAAAATTAATAAATTTTGATTTAAATAATTAAAAAAATTAAAGCTTGTAATAACTATGAATAATTACAAAATACTTAAAATAACAAATTTAATGTCTACATATAATAACAAATTTTAATAAAAATAATGTCGAGTCGCTAAGCTGACTAAAATAAATGCCCATTAATTAAGGCAACAACATGACATAGATAAGAGGTAATAATTGCGGCGGAAATAAATTTATAAATTAATATTTCTAATCAAGATTTTTCTCAAATTTTACAACATGTATCCAAAATTTAAAACGTAAATAAAATATCACATAGCAGTCCAATTAAACACCACTACAAAAACAAGCAAAGAGATCACTAATAAAAGACATGTTGGTCAAGGTAACGGGTCTCTTTAATATAAGAGACCTCATATTAGACATAACAGGTCTTTTAAGGTGTCAAAGGTCTGTCATTTTTTGTGTGAGAGAAATTAGAGACCTCTTGTTTGATTTAACAGGTCTCTAATGTGTAAGAAATAAGAGACCCGTTGTTCGATTTAACGAGTGTATTTCCTTCCTATTTACCAAATCCCCCCCTTCCTCTTCTTCCTCGAGGTATTTACAAGGCTAAATATACGGAAGTTTCTTCCCACGTGAAATTCGGAGACCTCACTCCGACACGACTACTGATGAATTACCCACCACCATCGTCGGCGAGTTAACCACCATCAACGACCATCTACTCACCATTTTATCCTCTGCGGCCCCACCCCTCTATTTTCTGCTCCAGGAGAAATCAATGTTTTTAAGTTTGTAATTGAAATTGGTGGTGACGAGGCCGAGTTGGACGTTAACAACGGAGGCACATCGGATGTGTCTTTGTAGGAGACCATCCCATCTGTTATACGTGGTTTTCGGAGATCGACCTGGTAATTTCTCAACGAATATATACATATATACATATGTACTGATCTCTTTGTGAATAAATTCGAGATTTTTATTATGATTTTTTGTTTCTAGTCTTTTTTTTAGATAATTTCAATGATTCTACTTTTGCTCGTTATAATTGTGCTGCCTCAAACAATGGTTAGGTTCTTATTGTTGATTTAACCTAATATCTAATCTGTTAGTAAGAAGGGGGAAATTGAACTGTGTTCCTTTCTGCTCTGTGATTTTTCCCCCATTTAATTAAGAAACTTTATGATTTTGTGAAGCACTTTGCGAATTGTGCGTCTTCTTTTCCTGTTTTTCCTTTTCACGTTTCCTGCATTATTTTTCTTTTTGCATATGTTCATCTCGTGTGTGGTATTTTAGTTGGTCAAAGTGTCCACATTTCACTCAAAGGATCCAACATGTCATGGACACGGGTACGGTGACCAAACCCGAAGAGAGTCGAATGTGATTTCTAGGAACCTAGCCCTTGCATTTAATACATTGATCTATACTTTTCATGTTCTTGCTTGTGATAATAGGATAAAATCTAGTAGTGTTACTCATGCCTAATTGAATAATAAAATAATTAAATGGCTAAGTAACTGCACTGTATAGTCATTCTCCTGGTTACTCATTAGTTTGTGTGTCTAAGCACAATACTATATGTGTTTGTTCTTTTATCTTGTTTGTGAAGACCTTGTTAATTCTTGGTTTTGTTGACCTCATCTGACAGATATCAAACCAGGAGCATTTGAAAGGGAAGATTATAGACGGAATGATGAATTACAAAAAATCGAATACTCAAAGATGGCACTGGCTCAGCTTTTAAACTTGGTTAGACCTTGTTAATTCTTGGACAAAGTGTTACTTAAAATTTAAGAGTAAAAGAACATATATGGTCCAAGCAACTCGATTATAATATGACGCCGACTACCCTACTTGGTGCTCTTAGCCAAAAGGCATGTCAAGGTTGGCAACTTAGCATGCATTCAGTAGGGCTTAGATATTTTGAAGCTTGTTTGATTACTAATTACTGGATCCTAAATGTTGTTGTTGCGATGACACCTCTCTTTCATGTTGACAAGATAGATAGCTAAATGACAGTATGTTATATCATTTTTTTTCTCTTGCTAAAACTAATATTAATGTGCCCATACATTAGTAGTATACGGGGAAAATACGTTATGAGTCATTTTTCTGTTACGATTTTGTCCTCCAAAATGGATCCCCTCTTATAACATGCATATGGACAACATCTTTTCTTTTAGCTACTTCTTCCTTTTGTTCTTCAACAAAGCAAAAAAGTACTATATGCAAGCTTCTTTTGATTAAATTAGAAAAGAATTGAACGCGGTGATGACGAAATCCAAAATTATCAGTATGCAGATATTGCATATTCTTTACTATGTTACTAGCAAAAACAAAAATGGATAAAGATATCCATAATTATATTTTTTTTCAGTCTTTGTTCAACTAAAGTCAGCTAGTTAGGTTTTGTTGCTTAGCTAAGGTGTTCATATGATCCTTAATTGCTTATCAAAGTATTGCTGAATTGAGTTGATTCTTTTATCATAATTTTTCCCGCCTATAGAATTTTGTTTTGCAATCATATGCAGTGTCTATACAATGCTTTAGTAGTTTAATGTATCTGCAACAGAATGTCTATAGTTGACAAACTTTTCAAACTCATGACCAGACTTGACTTAACGGTATGCTGTCATGTCGCATTAAAATTTTAGGAAATTGAATTTTCTATGAAACAGTTTCCAGTCGTCCAATAAGCATCCAAATACAAAAATCTGTCTATTTTTTCAATATTCTCGCGACTTTATAAGTAGAAATCAATTTACACTGTTCAGGTCCCGACTGGATTAGGGAATTGTGACACTTGTACAAACGATCAGTTTGTTTGATATTTCTAATTGTTAAAGAGTTTACATACATTGTTGTAGGTTGACTATTCTGAATTCTTACGGTTCTATGGTTTCGTGTCCTTCATTTGCACGGAAAATGGTCAAAAGAATATAAGTAAGGCGGCTATGATACTTTATTTAAGTTAAACCGCACTTTCATCCTACTTTCTTGTACATCTTTGGCATATGGATCTTTTACATTGTCAGTTTCTCCATAAATATTCGGGAGCAGAAGCGATTACGCTTAGAGACCGGTTCTAGCCGGAAGGTTTCGCCGCTTAATGAGTGGTGTAACTTTGTTGAGGTACCGGTTGTAAAGTCGCGTATGAAGATGCTTAATTAAGGAAATGAAACTATTCATAAGTTTGAAACAAAGATAAATGTGCATGAATTGAATTTAGAGCATAGCTGTGATATATCAAGTTTGGAACCACTGACTCCTTCCCTTTTTTAGAGCTTCCACCTAATTTTCTCTATTGTTGCGGCAGATGACCCGGGATTTAGAAACACTATTTTTCCACCAATAACTACTTTGAATGGTATATCACCTTACTTGTAGTCGAGGTTGCAAGATATGATATCATTATTGCCATTTTACCCTGTGTGCTTGTCTTTTCTTTGGTGACATGGTTTGATTATAGGTCCTATCTCTGATGCTCCTCAATGTATGAAATCAGACACAGTGAGTGTCGAAGAGCAAGAAGCCTTAAAGATGATTCATGAATGCTTAGATTTGAGGAGAAAATACGTTTTCAGGGAAAATATTCATCCGTGGATGAAAAGTAAGGAAAAATCGTTCATCGGAGGTCAAGAATGATCCATATACTTTTGTCCCTGTTCAAGGATCTTCTCGTGAGTTTTCCTTCAATCGCATACGTAATTTGTTAAGTTGTCTCATTTACTAATAGTATGTAATTATTTTTATCTGGTATTGCTTCTATGGTGGGCAAGCAGCACTTCTTCAAAATGGAAGATGGTGTAGTTCGTGTTTATGCGAGTGAAAGGGGTGAGCTTTGAGTAGTCTAGTCCTAGCAAAATACCTATGCATACATCTCCTTCTATATGGTGATAAATTCTTCTTTTTTTTTTCTTTCTTTCTTTTTTTTTTTGAATGATTTAGATACAGAATAGCTTTTTTTGAATGTCATCCAAAAGAACAATGCTTTTCTTTCATATCTCCCAGTGGCACTAGTGTCACTTAAGGTGACCCTTATTATCCCCCAAAGATAAGAAGCCATCAGTTCGGGGCCTTTAAGATAAAAACTAACACTTAAGGGCCTGGAAAATTGAATTATCAATTAAATACCCATAAATCTAATGCATGTTTGGCGTCTTGCAATATGTAGTTATTTAAAGATATTTTCAAAATTATAATCCATAAAATATTATCGGTGAATTTGATGTGTACTAAAAAAGGAAAGAATAATAATATTATATTAATCAAATATATTCATAATGGTATGAATTGGAAGATCCGTAATGTTAAGGCCGCTATTTGGAAGCTTAGTAACCATCACTAATTATTGACTCTTCTTTCTTGTTTCATTCTGCAGCCTCCCTGCTCAAAGAAGGTGAAGTTTGTGAATGGACACCAACTCAGGCAAATTGGCTAATTGAATAAGTGTTCCACATAATAGTTTCTTAGAGTCTTTTTGTATATTAGTCTTAGACGCCCACTGATGTAATTGGTTAAAAATAACCAAGTTATTTTCTTCTAGTACTTGTATATATGTAGTTGGTTGGTTTTGTGATTGGATATAGTTGTTTTTTATGATGGGATTATGTAGTTGGATGATGTAGTTGGTTTCTGTGAATTAGTTTGTTGGTTTTTTAATGGGAAATGCTAAATTTAAAATTTAAATTTTTCTTTTGTTAAAATGAAGGTGTTACCTTCGGCACTATATATATGTTGCAAATGTCTTTCATTTGTAACACCTAGTGTGTTGCAATTGGTAATATAGAATAGACTAAAAAATTATTGCACAATTGTCGCACCACCCGTGGGCCCACAAAGTAGGCCCACTAACAGAAAAGTGGGTCCCACATATGGGCCCCACCAGCTGACCCCAGTACGTGGGTCCCATCGGTGAACCCGGCCTGTGGGACCCACAAAATGGGCCCCACATGTGGAACCCATTAAATTGGCTATATATTTTACAAAATTATAAAGTCTATTGCAACACGAATATGATGTTGTTGTAGGGTCCTTAGGATGTTGCTGTAGGGTACTTAGCTAACCAATAATTCTATGTTAGCTTGGGATGATCCACATGTTGCCTTTGAGTCCAAAGGTTACTGCTCACAGAGCAACATAGCTAAAATGTTACCTTTGCCCATTTTAGGTCTGTGGCAACAGAAAATTGGCTCTAAGGTAACACAGTTATGTGGTTGCCGAATGCCATTTATGGCGTAGTGATATGTGTATGCATAGTTGATTGATTTATGGTATAAATGATCCGAGGGGATCATGAGGATCTATGCTGAGGGCGCTGGATCGAATGTCCACCATGCGTTGGTCCGACGGGATCATCATGGGGATCTATCTTTGGCGCCGGATCGTTGACGGGTTTTCCACCATGCGTTGGTCCGACGGGATCATCATGGGGATCTATACCAAGGCGCTGGATCATTTGGATTACCCTGTATTGTGTTGATGGAATCGTGAGGATTCGCATCGTTGGATTCCGGTGGCGGAAGTCCGTTTTGCATGTTTTATGATGCATTGATGATTTATTGTATGATGATACTTGTACTAGCATTGTTTTGCTAACCCCTTCGGGGGTGGACATTGTTTTGATGTTCAGATAGCCGAGGAGCGGGGAGGCAACCACAGTACCGACAGGACGATGAAATGGCTCAGTGATATGGTTGATGTTATTGTTATTGTGATTTGTCTTCTTGGTTCGTTTAGTAGTCGAGTACGTCTGTTTTAATAAGGTCATTTCGATATGGTTGTATAAGTTAACTCATTTGATCGGTTGAATCAAATCTGTATTTGAACTTCAGTTGTTCGATTGGATTATTTTTACACTTCTTTTAAAATTAGCCTTGTAAACCCTTATCTAAAGGGTTTACGGCGCTGTAATTATTCCGAATATCTCGGGGTGTTACAGATTATGGTATCGGAGCTAAGATTCATGGATATCTTGGCAGTCGGGTTAGTTGGGTCAGTTTACGTTATTTGATTATTGGTCGTTCGTAACATCACTGCTGAGCCAGCATCGTCGTGTGGACCGTGGTTGTAAGTTCCTAAATCTCAAATACTACCGTTTTATTTTATTCATGTTTTGTGAACATTGATGGATGTACTTTTAGAAAGTTTGCCCTGGATATTGAGTATTTATGTTTACAGTATGTTAAGAGGAGGTCGTGGACGCGGACGCGGTCGTGGACGCGGACGTGGAAATGTGAGGCAAGAAGAGTCGGTATCTACCCAGAGATAACCGCTAGTCGAACGGATTCCCATTCCGGGGGACAGCAGGGATCGGAAAATAATGATGCAGATCCTAACGTGCCAGGAGTGCTTCAGTAGGTGGTTGCTCAGATAAACCAATTTGCTCAAGTGGTGGATCGCATGCAGACGGCAATGGGACAACAGCATAACGCGGATAATCGGGGAGATAAATGGCTTACCGAGGTGGTCAAATTGCATCCTCCGAAATTTGATGGTTCGACTGAGACGCTTTCTTGGGATCACTGGTTGAAGGAATTAGAGAAGATTTTTGCGGGGATTAACTGTCCCAACGATAGGAAGGTTCCGGTCGCCCAGTATCTTCTGACAGGGGAGGCTTTCGACTGGTGGGAGGCCATTCGACCGGAGGAGCACAATGTTGGTGGGAATTCAAATTGATGATGGAAGCGCAGATTGTCCTCGCCCGATTAGAGGCCCGAGTTCGAGAGTTTTTCTCACCACAGAACTCAGAAGCATCTGTGACGGACGTGATTAAGACTTTTAATCACCAGCTGACTTATGTGCGCCACTTGGTCAGGACCGAGGCGGAGAAGATTTTCCATTTTGACATGCGAATGAAGCCGGAAATTCAACAGTATATGTCCGGATTTGAATGTACCACCTTGCGACAGTATCAGGACAAGGCGTTGGTCTATGATATGAAGGAGGCAGCAGTAGAGAAATCGACGGAAGCAAAGAAACAGAAGGTGTCTAGCAACTTCACGGAGGATAAGAGTAGCGGGCCTCGCAGGGGTCAGTCCTCTTTTCATTCATCCAGGAGACCTCCGCATCCTTCTCGAGGTGGAAAGAAGTTCCGGGCAGCACCAACTGTTTCAGACGCAGGGAAAAAGTGTTATAACTGTGGCAAAGCGGGACATGTTCGACGTGATTGTTTCGCGCCTGCTGTGACCTGTTTCGAGTGTGGACAGGAAGGACATCGCGCAACATTTTGTGGGAATGCGACCCGATATTTTTGTACTCGCACTCCAGCTCCAGTTCCGAAGGAGACGAGTGTGAACCAGACGCAGCAGAGTGGATTTCAGCAGCAGAACGTTGGGAAGAGAGAGACATCCAGTGCTGGGTCCGTTCCTCCGCGCCTGCACGAAATGAGGAAATCTGATGATCAGAACACTGCTGTTGCATCAGGTACAATTCAGATCCTTTTGCAACCAGTTAGTGTTTTATTCGATTTCGGAGCTACACATTCTTTTGTATCTTTGAACTGTGTTAATCGTTTGAAAATCTCGTGCTTGTATAATTGTGAACCTTATGTTGTGGGTTTACCGAGCGGAGAGAAAATTGTGGGAACCCTAGAAGCTAGGGATTTTCCAGTATCTATAGAAGGAAGAGATTGGCCATCGGATCTTATTGTAGTTGACATCTGCGGTGACGATTTAATTCTCGGAGATGATTGGCTCAACCATTATGGAGCTATTCTGAATTACCGAGAGAGAGTCATTTCTATCATTGCTGATGACGGATCTGAACACCTATTCCGAGGATGGAGACCAGGAAGCTCGGGAAAATTGATCAAAGCAATGAAAGCCGTGAAATTACTGAAGCAGGGATGTCACGGCCTTTGGTGTTATGCCATGAGGAAAGAGGAAGGAGTATAGCTCTCGTCTATTTCAGTTGTGAATGAGTTCTCAGATGTATTTCCTGACGAACTACCTGGGTTACCTCCGCAGAGAGAAGTGGAATTCACTATCGAATTAGAGCCTGGAGCAGCTCCTATTTCCAGAGCACCATACCGCATGGCGCCAACCGAGATGTATGAACTCAAGAAACAACTGGAGGAATTATTACAGAAGGGTTATATTCAACCGAGCGTTTCTCCTTGGGGAGCGCCCGTTCTCTTTGTCCGGAAGAAAGACGGATCCCTCCGATTGTGTATTGATTACAGGGAGCTCAATAAGATGACAATCAAGAATAAGTATCCTATACCCTGGATCGACGACTTGTTTGATCAACTGCAAGGGGCAAGGGTATTCTCGAAGATTGACTTGCGATCAGGATACCACCAGTTGAGAATCAAGGAATCGGATATACCGAAATCTACTTTCAGATCCCGGTACGGGCATTATGAATTTGTAGTAATGCCATTTGGACTTACCAATGCTCCTGCGGTATTCATGCAATTGATGAATCGGGTATTCTTAGAATACTTGGATAAATTTGTGGTCGTCTTCATTGACGACATCCTGATATATTCGCGGGACGCAGAGGAACATGCTGAACATTTGCATGTGGTTTTGAGCACTTTGAGGAAGGAACAGTTGTATGCAAAGTTTTCAAAATGCGAATTCTGGCTTAAGGAAGTAACTTTCCTTGGGCATGTGATATCGGCTGACGGAGTTCAGGTGGACCCGAAGAAAGTCGAAGCAATCTTGGAATGGGAAGCCCCTAATAACGTGAAAGAAGTCCGTAGTTTCTTAGGACTTGCGGGATATTATCGCCGCTTTGTAGAAGGATTTTCCAAGATCTCTCGTCCGCTCACTCAGCTGTTACAGAAAACTCAAAAGTTTAAGTGGGATGAGAAATGCCAGGCTGGTTTTGATGAGCTTAAGAGGAGACTGACGACAGCACCTATATTAGCGTTACCAGATGGAACTGATGGATTCATAGTTTACAACGACGCTTCAAATCAGGGTCTGGGATGTGTGTTGATGCAAAAGGATAAGGTGATTGCCTATGCTTCTCGGCAATTGAAACCGTATGAGGTTAATTACCCGACTCATGATCTGGAGCTAGCAGCTGTGGTCTTTGCCTTGAAAATTTGGCGACATTATTTGTACGGCACTCATTGTCGATCTTTCTGAGACCATAAGAGCCTCAAGTACATTTTCGATGTAAAGAGTTAAACATGAGGCAGAGAAGGTGGCTGGAATTGATCAAGGATTACGACTTGGAGATTCTCTATCATCCGGGGAAAGCAAACGTAGTAGCCAATGCTTTGAGCCGTAAACCTGTTTCTCTCAGAGTGTTGGAAGCTCTTACGTCCCAAACCAGCATTCAACGAGAACTGATCCGCGAAGGGATTGAAGTATGGGCACCAGGAATCGAGGGCAATCAGTATGTGATGGGCCGACTTCATCACTAGTCGAGGAGATCAAATCTAAGCAGTTGAACGATTCTCTGACCCTTCGATTATGTGATGAAGTAAAGATGGGAAAAGCCCCAGGATTCGTGATACAAGACGATGGAGTTCTGAGATTTCAGAGTCGACTTTGTGTTCCCGAGGATGATGATTTGAGACGAACAATTTTGAAGGAAGCTCATAGCGCTCCCTATTCTATTCACCCAGGCAGCAGTAAGATGTATAAGGATTTAAAGCAAAACTTCTGGTGGGGGAATATGAAGAAGGACGTAGCGGAGTACGTTTCGAAGTGTTTGACTTGTCAGCAGGTTAAGATTGAACATCAGCGACCTGCCGGGATGTTAAAGCCGCTTCCGATCCCTGAATGGAAGTGGGAGGACATCTCGATGGATTTCATCACCAGTATGCCAAGGACTAGAACGGGAATGAACATGATTTGGGTTGTAGTTGATCGACTAACCAAGTCGGCTCATTTCCTAGGGATTAAAGATATATGGGGACCCGAGAGATTGGCGCGAGTATTTATTGCGGAGATAGTCAGATTGCATGGGACGCCAAAGACCATTATTTCGGATCGAGATGGCCGTTTCGTGTCACACTTCTGGAAAGCAGTTCACAGGGCTTTGGGGACTGAGCTCAACTTTAGCATAGCTTATCATCCCCAAACGGACGGTCAGTCTGAAAGAACTATACAGACAGTAGATGACATGCTTAGAGCTTGTGCATTAGATTGGTCAACTGATTGGGAAGTTCACTTGCCCTTGATCGAGTTCACCTATAATAATAGTTGGCATGCTTCTATTAAGATGGCACCATTTGAAGCTTTGTACGGGAGAAGATGCCGATCACCCCTGTGTTGGGATGATTCTTCGGATTTGATCGGGACGGAATCGGAATTGATTATTCAGACTCAAGAGAAGGTAGATTTGATTCGAGAAAGATTGTTGACTGCCCAGAGTCGACAGAAATCTTATGCAGATATACGTCGTCGCCCTCTAGAGTTCGACGCTGGGGACCATGTACTATTGAAGGTGTCTCCTACGCGAGGGATTTTCCGTTTTGGGAGGAGAGGCAAGCTTAGTCCGAGATATATTGGACCATTTGAGATCCTCGAGAGAGTTGGAGATTTAGCATACAGGTTGGATTTACCGCCATCGCTGAGTCACGTTCACAATGTGTTTCACGTATCCCAATTGCGGAAGTATGTACCGGACCCCAGTCACGTCATTGATTTCGATGAGATCGAGATAGCTAATGATGGCACCTTCGAAGAGAGACCAATCAAGATACTTGAGAGTCGGATCAAACAATTGAGGAATAAACCAATACACTTGGTTAAAGTACAATGGTCACGACACGGAGTCGAAGAGGCCACTTGGGAAACGGAGGACAGTATGAAGGCTAGATATCCAGAGTTGTTTTCATCTTAAGTTTTGGGACGAAACTTCTTTTTAGGGAGGTAGGATGTAATACCCGAGATTTCTGACTTGTGATATTGTAATCGTTGTACTTGATCTGAGTATTATTCTCCGTATTTCATAATCCGATGTTGTCGAGCGTATGATTTCATGTATGTGATTTACAAATTGTAATTCTGCGCATGTAGCGCACGCTATCAGCTATGTGTAGCGTACGCTAACATAGACTCAATAGCGCACGCTACAAAGGATTATTAGCGCACGCTATGTGTGGTCAATTTGATTGAGACGTGCGGTAGGTGAGATCTGGCCGGGGGACCCCTGTCGGATCGTGTCGGGATGAACACAGGCGGCTTTCGGGAAAAGCGAGTCAACGCCTTAGCGCACGCTACGGTATATGCGTAGCGCACGCTAAGTGCTGAATACGATTAAGTCGGTGGCCGTTAGCGCACGCTACTGGCAGGTCTAGCGCGCTAATAGCCATTTCTTATAAATAGATGACATCTATTCGTAATTTCAGTTCTTTCTTCTCCCAGTACCCGAATTCTTACACTTAGAACATAACTTCCTTCATCCTAAACACTCCATATCAACATCCTAGCTCGTGATTGAAGATCGTACATCGTTGGAGATTGGTGTTCAAGCCTTCGGTGTTGGATTGCTTCGATTTCCTCCGTGTTCTTCACTACCTTGAGGTAGGTGATTCTTCACCAATACTAGTAGTGTTCTAAAGGATGTTGATCATGTTCATCTAGTCAGTTAGATTCGTTATTAGTCGTACATCATGTGTTAGAAGGATATTTTCGACGTTTCGACACTTATTCATCGTATGATCCTTTGAACCTTTTAGTATGTGGATTCCTAAGCATGTTATGTATCTTCAAAACCAATCGACCAGTATATGAAGATTACCTAGTTCGTATGTTTTACGTAAGGAATCATATGTTTTGGGACTTGGAATAATCGGAACTTGGAATATTTTCTTGAAGATCGAAAATGAATTATGATGTTGAGATGATTATCCGTATATTTGTACCTCTTGTTCATGGAACTTCCACAAACCTTATTAGCATGACATGCTTGAGGATGACTTGTTGTATCACCATAGAATTCATGAGTTCATCACCTTTCAATCCAGTTTTCTGTTAGCAGTATTCTGCCATGCAAGGTTAGCGCACGCTAACACTTGTAAATTAGCGTGCGCTATCGGGGTTAAGTTAACGCACGATACGTACGTAACGTACGATGTCAGCCGAGTCATCTGTCAGTCCGTGGCTAGCGTACGCTAGGCTACGATAGCGTACGCTAACAGACAGGCTTAGCGCACGTTACATAGAGTACGTAGCGCACGCTAAGCAGTCCAGGCAGATTGTTTATTTTGAACTTTTGGGCCGTAGAACGAATTGTTAGGCTATCGTTCGACTTGAGATGATTTGTATATCATTCCTTTTGTTAAGGTTCGAGCTTGTTACGTTGATCGAAGGAGGCGGCCTTCGAGTGTGTTGGGATCATCGAAGTATTTCGTTCTTGCCATTTTCGAGGCAAGTATCATATGTCGAGTTCGATTTATATTGAAACTATGATCATGCTTGTGGTTTGTTCATATTGTTGAATATGATATGTATTTCTAAAAATTCTCGCGATATTCATTGTTATTTATTCATATTGATGAACATATTGAAATGCATATGTGTATGCATAGTTGATTGATTTATGGTATAAATGATCCGAGGGGATCATGAGGATCTATGCTGAGGGCGCTGGATCGAATGTCCACCATGCGTTGGTCCGACGGGATCATCATGGGGATTTATGCTGAGGGCGCTGGATCGTTGGACGGGTTTTCCACCATGCGTTGGTCCGACGGGATCATCATGGGGATCTATACCAAGGGCGCTGGATCGCTGGATTATCCTGTATTGTGTTGATGGAATCGTGAGGATTCGCATCGTTGGATTCCGGTGGCGGAAGTCCGTTTTGCATGTTTTATGATGCATTGATGATTTATTGTATGATGATACTTGTACTAGCATTGTTTTGCTAACCCCTTCGGGGGTGGACATTGTTTTGATGTTCAGGTAGCCGAGGAGCGGGGAGGCAACCACAGTACCGACAGGACGATGAAATGGCTCAGTGATATGGTTGATGTTATTGTTATTGTGATTTGTCTTCTTGGTTCGTTTAGTACTCGAGTACGTCTGTTTTAATAAGGTCATTTCGATATGGTTGTATAAGTTAACTCATTTGATCGGTTGAATCAAATCTGTATTTGAACTTCAGTTGTTCGATTGGATTATTTTTACACTTCTTTTAAAATTAGCCTTGTAAACCCTTATCTAAAGGGTTTACGGCGCTGTAATTATTCCGAATATCTCGGGGTGTTACAATGCACTTGCAATACTATACTTCGAAATTCTGCACTTGCAATACTGAAGTATCAAACTTTTTGTAGTTTATGTACTAGTGGAACTTATGATTGTATTTTGTAATGGTATTTTTGACAAACATGGGTTTATGCAGTATTTATTCACTGCCATCATGTGTTACCATCGTGTGCACTACAGTGGGCAATCGGATTTCAAATAAAATCATGTTTTTTCAATTCACGAACACAACTTATAATCAGGATAATGAATCAATACATAGATAGTCACAAATATCAAAATATATAAGCAATTTAAGTTTCACGGTAGGAACATCCCCTTATGTCATGGTCATCATTATGACAAATGATACATCTATTCTTCTGTCGGCGCCTTGCATAGCTTGTTCTCCATCCATTCCTTGAGTTTCTTTTGGAGGGATATTCAAAAATTCACACTACATATGGGAATGAATGCTTCGCAAGATTTTCTATTGTGGCCGGTTCTCTTACACCTACCGCACACGTGGGACCGTCTATCTGTGGCCAAATTTTCAACAGTGTATCGTGCCCGACTCATCATTGGTCGGTCGACTTGTCGTACCTCCTCTGGAGGTAAGCAAACAGTGGATGAGATCTCCGGTGGGATATTCCACTCATCAGGATGTGGTATTGGATTAACATGCTCCTCATAAGTCTCTCTAAGGCCTTGTTGCTTGAAATAACGAATGACGAAATCATACACAGACAAACCATTACCACCGCGCATGTTGCAATAAGCAATTATGTCATATACATAGACAAAAATATTGAATGATGTGCACATTAGAGCAATATAATAACCTTAAAGTGGCAACAACATGAGGAAATGGAACCTAATCTAAATCAAACTCCCGATAATAACATGTCTAGGTTTGAAGGTCGGCCTCATAAGAAACTTTGTTTTCTTCGACTTATATAAACATGTGGGGCGGTAGCTCGAACAATAAGAGTGTGACTCACTTGCACACAGTTAGAAAGCTTTGCAAAAATGTGCAGTGTCAACTCATGGTCTCTTGATGCAGCTTCTCCCCGCTTCATTCTCTAAAAGTATCCGAAATATCACAAGTAACGAGCAAACGGGTAAACACCTTGCCCACAACATACGATTATTAAAGCATGCAACGACATTAGATGTCAATAGTTATAGTGTCGTACCGGACACTTCGACCTAGCCCGCTTCTCTCGCCCAATTTCAGAAAGTCGTATGTGAGCCCTATTCGGGCTTTCGACATATAGTTTCGAAAAGTAGTTTTCAAAAACTTCGTCACGATGCGTATATGCTACAGTTTTGAAGTGTCTTATAGCATGAGCACCGTATGAGGTCATATTTTGTGCAAGATGGTGATAGCACAACCCATGGAATGTATTTGGATAGATGGCTCGAACAGCATTATGAATGCTCTTATGTTGGTCACTCACAATCATTAAATCTTCCACAAGATTATAGCATCTGCGCAGGTTATACAGAAAAAGTAAACCCACGAATCTTCATTTTCTACCGGACCGAGACCAACTGTAAGAGGAAATACTTGCTCATTCTCGTCAAACGTGGCAGCCGCAAATAAAGTTGCTTTATTCCTTCACTTCGGGTGGGTCCCGTCAACTATAATCACCGGCCGAAGGCACGTATGATAAAGCATACGAATGTATGGTAAAGCACTCCCTCACGAGTCATCTGTAAGTCATAAATCGTCCATGGATTATGCTGCTTCAACAAATACAGATAAGACGGGAGCCTCTGATAGGACTCATCAAAGCTGCCGTATGTATTCTCTATCGCTATATCCCTCGTGCGAAGAGCAAAATTGTATAGCATGTTGATGTCGTACTCCCTATGCATCTCTGCAATCATCTCATTTGGCCTCAAATTGACCCACTCACTGGTCAATCTTTTAGCAAAATAATGGGCGACAACCTCAAAAATGACCGACCATGCGACATCACGGTTCAAGTCAGGGTGACAGCTATGATCCAAGGTCAACTTAGTAATTCTACAAATGGTTTCACCCTCAATAGCACACAATCTAAACTGACAACTGTTTCTCCCACTCTTACAGAGGAATACTATACGTTTTTCGGCAGAATGATCAGTGATACACGGAAACATGTTCTCTAAATGATACATTCCCACAGTTATCCTCAACTCTGTCTTGGACTGAAACATGGACCCCACCTCTAGCTGACCGATGACAGGTGGAGGCTGCTCCACCCAACCCAAAGTCCCGGCATTATCGGGTTCAGGAAATAGAATGATCTAATTACGCATTGAACGTTGATGCTCATACGCGCTCGCAGATTAATGGTCGGATGAGAAGTTCCGATGACTCATAATCCTATCCATTGGGTAGGTTGGCGAACCCAAGCAAGAAACTCCGCATACAGTGACTCAAGCAAGTCTTTACAACGATCTTACTCTCTGTCTTCGGAAGTGTGCACCTCCTCGCCTTCCTCATCTTCTTCGTCTTCGCCCTCTTCCTCATATCCTCGTATTGATAATCTTTGGATGGCATGCCATAATATATGTTGTCGGACTATACTCTCGAGCTGCTACATCCCATATTAACCTCGGGGGCGAAGGAGTTGTCGTTCTCAATATAGACCTCTAGATCCTCTTTGTATTCCACTAGCAATAGAAGTAGCTCGGTATCATCCGTAATAGGACGTTTACTTTATTGCCCTTGGCCATGTGTGTCAAGTATCATAATTTGTAATCAGACTCATGCCAACCACCCAAACCCTCTCTGATAACCCCAACGAGGTTAGCACAACTAACTTTGCTCGCCTCGATGTAGACAAAAAAGGAGTCTCTGTCTACATATATCGATCGCTCCCAATGATCACCGTGATGTATTAAAGTACGTTGTCACGACATCTGATTACAAAAAGATGAATAACTTATCAGAAAACCGATCGAACAATGTTCTAGCACACGGTCGCTGTCTTGGACACGACCGATGCACACGGTCGGATGCTACCGTGTCCAGCGATTGTGGGCAAGTTTCTTGGCAATGAAATGGCCTTGAACACGGTCGTAGACGATCATGTGCAACGATCGTGGACACGGTAGTTGTGCACAAGAAATATCAAGGCCGTTGGACACGACCGTTGCACACGGTTGCTTGCCATCGTGTGCAACCATCGTGTCCGGAGGAACTCGTCAAAAAAGTCCGATGATAAAATATTGATGTACACCTTCTTTATGAACTCAGAAGTACGAGAAATAAAGTCCTATTTGAACGCCAACTTCTCTTTTTGAATAATTGTGTGATTTTTATAAGGATTTTGAGAGATCCATTTGTCAAAAACGGCGAAATGGGGGAAATGAGGAAAATAAAATATAAAAAAGAAAAGAAAAGGAGTTCATATTAAATAAAATGCAAAAAGAAAAGAAAAGAAAGTCAACAATCAATAATTTTTTGGAGAACATTTTAGTCTTTTTAAGCAAAATGGTATTAATAACTTATATTCTTATAATGAGGATATATAACTTGTTTGATATTAAAAAATTGATTATCTCTTAATAATATATATGAAATATCTTCTCTAATATAGAATTAGAGAAGAGTTTGGTGTCGTCGATGTAACATCATAATCATCATAAATTTTATAAAATAATATAATAAATTTTGTGGAAGTTCACGTCTAAAGGCCATAATAATCACAATAATACTAATAATAGAAATCTTATTCAGTGTAATAAACTATTGAAATTCCATAATTTATATTTTTCCCTTCAATTTATAAAGCTGAAGATGGATGGAGAATACTAACAATAATAATAATACAATAAGGGTCAATATTTTTTTTTAATTCTCTTATATTTAAATTGCACTGTCATCTTTTATTTAATAATTTTATCTTAAAGTCAAACGTACAATGATCATAATAGTAATAATAATAATAGTTAGATTTATAATAATAAAAAATAAATATATATTGTACTAAATAAAAATTTTGAAATTTCATAATTTATGAACTATCTTTCGGTTTTCAAAACTGAAACTACATGGATAATGATAATAGTAGAATAATAGTCAAAAATAATTCTATACATTGTACTCTATAAAACTTAGGAAATTCCATAATATATTATCTACTCTCTTAAATGGTCATGAGAACAATCTCTAGTACGATCATATTCATTTACTTATTTGCCCATGTGGTATCATGATAAATTAATTTTCAACTTTATCTACTTGATAGTAAATAGTTTTTTTTGAAGTGATAAAAAAAAGTTTTTTCATTTTTTAAGAAGATGTTAATTTTAAATGGGTCCTATCTTTTTTAATTGCAATCAATAAAATATACAAGTTATATATATCTCCATCTATGATAGTACAAATTTTTGATACAAAAGACATTAATACCCTTCAAACTGATCGAAGCACAAACCCAACCATTGCTGCACACAATCGCATCCCACCGTACGCAGCGATCGTGTCCTTGCCCAAAATTATTGCACACGATGGAATGCGATTGTGTACAACGACCGTGCGCAGTGATCGTGGGCGCTGGATGTACACCTAGTGGAAAGTAATGGTACTCTAGTATTTTTAATCAAATTGGTATAAAAGCTCTTAATCTTATGAATGAGGATATATAACTTGTCTATGTCATGCTTTGGTATTAAAAAAGGAAGAGTTCATGCTCAAGTGAAGTACAATGCCTGAAGGTTTTATTTGATCTTGGCCACAGTCTTTTTTGTACAATAGCAGATAGGATGGAGATGAGTCTCGACAAGCAGGAATTTTTGGATTGCACCTTTGATATCCGCTAAGAAAACCTAAATAACTCAAAAAGAGCATGGCGCCTAAAGAGAGCTATTGAAGGCCGGTCCAACGACATTGGTCTGCCAGACTGGAATTCTCGGATGGAGACCCTTAGAAAACATAACAAGCCAATTCTCTTATGAGAGACCAAGGGAAGAAAGAACGCTAGATCAGCTTGCAACCAAGTAGAACATTATCTACCTCACGCAATCTGCCATGGGTAGCTGGCTTGATGAAGAGTCCCTCTAAACTTTTCTTTGGCAGCTGCTCTCGCTTTCTCGTCTTTGGGAGAAAGGACCATCTCATTGAATGAGCGATATTCCCCTCTTACATTCCATGTACTCTGCAACAACAGTGAGTCCCACGTTCGAGTAAATGGACTTCCAAATTGTTGATTTAGTTGCTAACGAGTGTATAGATTGCAAATCCTCGTACATTAGTTCAGTTCCTTTCGCTACCAGCTGCCGGCCTCTTTACAATCGTTACCAACCTAACCAATATTGTGAATCCACATTGGAGCATCACTAAGATTCCTCGCCTAGGAGGGGCGATTGATTGAGGCTTCCTATTAAGGTAAGAGATATAAGGTGGGGCTAGTCCGAGCTTTTTGTTCAATTGATAAAAAATTACCCTTCTTTTCATAAAAAAGGATTTCTTTTTTTCAATTGATAAAAAGGTGGGTTTTATTCAACTTTATTTACTGATAAAATTATTGATTTTTATCGATTTAAATTTTGATTTGCAAGAAATTATTTTATTCAAATAAGATTATTAATTATTTTCATTGACTAACTTGGTAAGACATCGTATTCGAGAACTTCTAAATTTCCCCCGATGACCAAATTAAAAACTCGCAAGTGTACGAATCGCTTTTGTAAGTAGCGACAAGTAACTCTGAGGTCGATCTCACAAGGAGTTGGAAACGGTTTGAAGCTTGATTATGTTTGGCATATAGTCGAATTAACACAATTAAAATAAATTAAGACACGTTGAATGATTCGATTGAGATGTAAAACCGTAAACACAAGTGCGGAAAATTAAATCAAAAGTGAAATGCTAAAAACACTGAATTAATGGTATGGATTATCTAAAGATTACAATTATGATAATGATATGGGAGTTTAGAATCACCGACACACACGTTATCAATCATTAGTTTCGATACTCAAAAAAATTAAGGTTTGGAATTACCGATTGCTCACAATTAAAAGAAATCCGTTTGATGACGGCAAATTTAAAAAAAACGCGATTGTTCTTTTCAAAAACAAAAGAATATAATGAGACGATCAAAAATCGACTCATCACCCCATATTCAAGAGAATATATTCTATTTATTTTTGATTAACTATATTTTCATCTTTCTGCCATACCAGTATTTTTTATAAGAAACCATATAATATAAGTTATTGGAATGAATGTATTTAAATTAATTTTAAATGTAGCTCAAGCTCCTGCTTAGACCAATTAGAAGCAATTTTTTTTTATACAAAGGTTGCAAACTTACATCTGACTAGTCCTTGGGATGACAAGCTCGGCCTCACAGTACTGCTACTAGTTAAACCGCTTGAAGCCCTCAATATTTAAATGTTCCACCAGCGTACCCCGGAGGGCTAGAGTCTCTTATTTAATCATAGATTAAAGAGTCATAAATTCTTGAAAATTCGTCCTCAGAGGGGCTCGAACCCGAGTCTCCCACTTGAAGTGGAAGACTCGTGACCAGTGAACCAAGTTCACTATTTTAAAATTGTGTTGGGTAAACTTTTTTAAGCGACTGATTCCACCACACTGCGACCATGTACTCCAAAAACTTCCTCCAACTTGATTCTATGGATTAATATCGTTTGATTCTATGGGTATGGATATGGATAATTTTTTGAAAAAATTCAGTACTAATATTTGTGGAAGAAATTCGTTAATGATGTAGTATGTGGACCCACCATACTCTATAAAGCTTGTCTTCTATTCTTCTCGATGGAGAATTCCAGAACCCTACCACTACCACGTCTACTAAGCTAGCTTAACCAATAAAAACCACACACGTACCAATATACTCGTTGGCACCGTCGGATTGCCCACGCTGGCACATCCTGACCAATCAAAACGCTCGTACTCGTGGCAGTATAGGATTATTTCTGCAAAATCACAGCATATAAGCAATCCCTACTCGCTCACACTCGGTCACAGAGAATTCGAATCGAACAAAATCCGAGCAAAATTCCGCAGCAAATCGAACAATGGGGAAGTGGACGATCCCTTCCGTTTTATTCCTGTTATGCCTTCTTTCCCTCCTTCCAGACCAAGGTACATTTGTAGTTCCATCTCTTTCATTTCCTGGCGTTTAGCGTAGCATTTCGAGAAATGTTCTGTTTGCTGTGCATATTTTAGTGTTCCATCCTATAACATTTGGTTGGAATAGATTGAGTTTTTACTGATTTGTAATTTTGGGTGGCGGAATTGAATTTTATAGGTAGAAAAATACAGGCAAATGCAGAAGTCGATTCAGATGCGCCGCCGGTAGATCTGCCAAAGGTGGAAGAGAGGATCGGCGCTGTTCCAAATGGATTATCAACCGATTCTGATGTCGTTAAGAGGTAATTTGATTGTTTTGTTTTTTATCGATAATCGTGCATATCCTAGGCTACGGTAAGTTATGTTTATTAGGGTTGTTATTGTGGTTTAGAGAAGCTGAGTCGATGACGAGAAGAAATCTCCGCGCAAATGCGCAGAAGTTTGAGTTCCAGGCTGAAGTTTCGCGGCTTATGGACATTATTATCAACTCTCTTTACAGCAATAAGGATATTTTCTTGAGAGAGTTGATCTCCAATGCTTCCGATGTGAGTTTTTATTTTTTCGTGTAGTTTATATTAATCGGTCTAATATATTTCGAGAAAATGTTTTGAGTTTGAAGCTAAAACTTTGTCAATATATCAGGCACTGGACAAGATTAGGTTCCTGTCACTCACTGACAAGGAAATTTTGGGTGAAGGTGACAATGCCAAGCTTGAGATTCAGGTTTGTTGGGGTTTTCCGAAGTTCTCATTATAGGATGCTAGTTGGGTACTACAAATGTAAAGTCTCTCATCACTGTTTGATGTAAATATGTCGCGTTTAATTACGTCTGATATTAAAAATACATTACATATGCTTAAGTTTGTTTCCAGTTCATGCATTGTATGTTCTATATATGATCTCGAGCAGTTAGGCTGCAGTGAGTGAAGTTATCAAATGACAAGCAGTGTTTTATGTAATTTTACAGACTCTTCTGGTCTCTGAAGTTACTTTTTTGATGACTACAGATTAAATTAGACAAAGAAAAGAAGATACTTTCCATCCGTGATAGAGGTATAGGAATGACAAAGGAAGATTTGATCAAGAACTTGGGCACTATTGCTAAATCTGGGACTTCAGGTAACCATTGATTTGACTTGATGCAAAATGGCCATCTTAATTAAATGCTTGTTTGTTTCGTTGTTTCTGTTGATTGTTAGGTAACAACTGTTGCTAATTGTTTATGATACGCTGTGCAGCATTTGTGGAAAAAATGCAGACAAGTGGCGATCTTAACCTTATTGGGCAATTTGGTGTTGGATTCTACTCGGTGTATCTTGTGGCAGATTATGTTGAAGTGATTAGCAAACATAATGATGACAAGCAGTATGTTTTTTGACCCTCAGCTTTGTATTTAGTAGGTCATCCCTTATAGATGTTTCTTGATGGAATATTTATTTACCCGATGATGATTGTATGGAACTGTAACCACTTCCAGGTATGTATGGGAGTCGAAGGCTGATGGAGCTTTCGCCATTTCTGAAGATGAGTGGAATGAGCCTCTTGGTCGTGGGACTGAAATCAGATTGCACCTCAGAGATGAAGCACAAGAGTACTTGGATGAGTACAAATTGAAGGTTGGTTGACTATATATACTTGTTTATTCTTCTGGTTCTCGAATAGTTGCTTTCTTAACTTTTCTTTTACTGTTTTTGTAACTATGGCTGGCTATGAGATCCATAATTTTGAGATCACAGGAGTAATAAATTTGTGCCATGTGTATAACATGTGCTGGTAACACTGCCTTCAATGTTGCGCGTGTGTGTGTGTGTGTGTGTGTGTGTGTTCTGTTGATTACCTTATTCTGATTCCAACTTTGAGGCATATTCAGGGCAATCCTGAAATCTGCCCACTTCATTTTGTTCTTCCCTTCATTTTGTGGCTTCTTCGACATTTGTGCTAGTTATCTTTACATTTTCATCTGTCTGAATGAAACAATAACAGTAAAGATTTATGTACCATTAAACTTATCCTGAGTGAAATTAGACCGCCTTGGCTTCTGTTTGTTCCCGTTTCTCCTTCCAGTAAATAATGCCAATGATCTGTGACTTTTGGTCTGTTTTAGGACTTGATGCCAACGTTCCCTGTACAACTAGTATTTTACTTCAACAGTCTTATTGCTGTGGCCTAGGACAATGTTAACTTGGAGGATTGAGTGTTAGCTAACAAATCCTGTAGCTAAATCCTGTATCTGCCTACAGTTGTGCGTAGTTCTGCTCTCTGTATCTCCTTTCCTGTACTTAATATTGCCGTGGCCTAAGACAATGTTAACTTGGAGGATTGAGTGCTAGCTAACAAATCCTGTATCTGCCTACAGTTAGGAGTAGTTCTGCTATCTCTGTATCTCCTTTCCTGTACTTAATATTGCCACAAAATGTGAGTATGAGAACCTGAGAATTTGGGTATAGGATTCAAGGAAAAGTGATACGAGCATTATTGACTCAACTCTCAAGAGAACCTGCCTATGTTTTTCTCATTCGACCCTAGAATCATATTTTTTTTTTCAGTTTATCTTTTCTCTTAGGAAGGGCATCCTTGGCGCAACGGTAAGAGATGTTGCCGTGTGACCTGTGGTCACGGGTCCTAGGAGTGGCCTCTTGCCAATTTAATTGGCAAGGGAAGGCTTGCCCCCTATACACTCTTGTGGTGGGACCCTTTCTCGGACCCTCGCCTTGTGGGGATGCTTTGTGCACCGAGCTGCTCTTTTTTATCTTTTCTCTTAGGTACCTCAGTAAGGATTTACTTATTATATAGCCTACAACATATGAATTCCTATAAGGAATTACATGTACTGGAGTTGGTCACCACAAGTGCTTAGCCTGGAAATCAATTTGAAGGACACTGATGGTTGGGGTTTACCAACTGATTTGGACAAATATAATCTTACATCTTATTTTTCAAACAACCATGGTGCAGGAATTGGTGAAGAAGTATTCTGAATTTATCAACTTCCCCATACACCTTTGGGCTACGAAGGAAGTGGACGAGGAGATTCCTGCTGATGAAGATGATTCCGGTGCTGATGAGGAAACAAGTATGTGTAATTTTGTATTGTTTTTTTTTTGGGATATTATGTAACATTGGCATGTGCTGTATTTCTTTCTCATTTCTCACCTAGTCCTCCATGGCATGAGCAGCTGAAAGTAAATCTTCTGATGAAGGATACGAAGAAGATGTTGAGAAAGAAGAGGAGCAGGAGAAAAAGCCCAAGACAAAGACAGTTAAGAAAACTACATATGAGTGGGAACTTCTGAATGACATGAAAGCTATATGGCTAAGGAACCCAAAGGAGGTGACAGATGAAGAATACACTAAATTCTATCACTCCCTGGCCAAGGTTTATACTATTTCCTGTTTTAATTTTTTTTTCATAGCATCACTGCGAACTTTCCTTTCATCCTCTTTTTCTTTTCTTTTTCTTTCTTTAAATCAACACTTTACACTTGTTTACAGGACTTTGGTGATGAAAAGCCTCGAGCTTGGAGTCACTTTACAGCTGAAGGCGATGTGGAGTTCAAGGCTGTGTTGTTTGTGCCTCCCAAGGCTCCTCATGATTTGTACGAGAGCTATTATAATTCAAACAAATCCAACTTGAAGTTGTATGTCAGACGGGTCTTTATCTCGGATGAATTTGATGAGCTTCTGCCCAAGTATTTGAACTTTCTTATGGTAATATTGTAATAAATATTTTTCATCACTTACTCATATGCAAATGCTCTTCTGGACAAGGATATCGAACTTTGGCACTCACATTCTAACTATTTGGCCTATGCTGACCAGGGTCTCGTTGATTCGGACACCTTGCCACTAAATGTTTCAAGAGAAATGCTACAACAGCATAGCAGCTTGAAGACAATAAAGAAGAAACTTATCCGCAAGGCTCTTGATATGATCCGGAAGCTTGCGGAAGAGGATCCCGATGAATCTAATGATAAGGATAAAGGTATGACGTCATCATCTTGTCGCACTGGGATTTTGCGTTCACCCCTGAACTGGGACAGCTTATTTAGTTCTCCGTATTGAGCATTTATTACACTGCAGCTAAGAAGTTAACCCATCTAACCGGATTACTACGACACGCATCTGACATAATTCTGAAATTTAATACATACCTGCAGAAGTTGAAGAATCCAGTGACAGCAATGAGAAGAAAGGTCAATATGCGAAATTCTGGAATGAATTTGGCAAGTCAATTAAGCTCGGTATTATCGAGGATGCAACTAACAGAAACCGCCTAGCGAAACTTCTTCGTTTTGAGACGTAAGCACATTTTTTGGAATATATATAATTTGCTGAAATTCAGCATTTTTTTTAACATTTGTGGTGTTTGTCCTCTGCAGCACTAAATCAGATGGTAATTTAACTTCACTTGATCAATACATCTCAAGAATGAAATCTGGACAAAAAGACATCTTTTACATTACTGGAACAAGCAAGGAACAGCTGGAAAAATCTCCATTCCTTGAGAGACTAACAAAGAAGAATTATGAGGCAAGTGTTCAACTCCGCATTATTCTACTTACTACTCTACTTTTTAGGTTTAATCGCAAAAACTACCCCTGAGGTTAAGCCAAATTGCAAAAATCCACTTCATGAACCCTTTTGAGGGGGCGCTTTTGCAAAGCAACAAATAAATGCCAGGGGGTTATTCGTAATTTTCAAGAATATTTGGGTTCTTTTACTAGTTAGAATAACTCAAGGATAGTTTTTGAAACTATCCTTTATCTCTTCGAATCAAAACTGAATGCACATTTTTGCTTGCAGGTTATTTTCTTCACTGATCCGGTCGATGAGTATCTGATGCAGTATCTAATGGATTACGAAGACAGGAAATTCCAGAACGTATCCAAAGAGGGGCTGAAAATAGGGAAGGACTCGAAAGACAAAGAACTCAAGGAGTCATTCAAAGATCTGACAAAATGGTGGAAGGGCGCTCTTGCCAGCGACAACGTGGATGATGTCAAGCTAAGCAACCGTTTGGCCGACACCCCCTGCGTAGTGGTGACGTCTAAGTACGGGTGGAGTGCCAACATGGAAAGGATTATGCAGTCTCAAACTTTGTCAGATGCCAACAAACAGGCTTACATGCGCGGCAAGAGGGTGCTCGAAATTAACCCAAGGCATCCCATCATCAAGGAGCTTCGTGAGAGAGTTGTGAAAGACCCTGAGGTAAGGAAAAAAATTAAAATCTGACACCGTATGTTCCGTCTTTGGCGATTTTTTTTATTAAAGTATAATATTGGTTTGTCTTCTCTTTTCTTGTGCAGGATGAAAGCGTGAAGCAAACAGCGCAACTCATGTACCAAACAGCCCTTGTGGAGAGTGGCTTTTTAGTTAATGATCCTAAGGATTTTGCTTCTAGAATTTACAGCTCAGTGAAGAGCAGCCTTAATATCAACCCCGATGCAACTGTCGAGGAGGAAGATGATGTGGAGGAGGTCGAGACAAAAGAAACAGAGGCTTCCTCCAAGACTACTGAAGAAGCACCTGAAGAGGATTTGAAGGATGAGTTGTAAGATTTTTTCCTACTTTTCAAAATGACGATCTTGAAGGACGAATGAGTTCTTAATCTCGCCCCTTGTTGAGGTTTCTCCGGATGCTGCGTACGGATTAGACGTGTTTGGTTAGGTTTCGGAAAATGCGATTGTTAGATCAGTGTAAACATTCAAGAGTTTAATGTGTGTTTTGGTTTCTTTTTCTTTTTCCGATTCACGTGGAAGTTGGAACCATGTTGGGGTATGCATGTTCGTTGTGTAAGCCCAACCATCATTTTCATTTGTGTTTCGTGATTGTTAAAGACAGACATGAGATGAGAGTATTTGGGGCACGAGTTGATTTTGGTAAATGTTTCATGATTCACAAAACTCACGAAACAATGAATCATTATAATTATATATTATTAAAAATTCATTTTAATGATATCTTTCTAAAAATAATAATAAATTGCTATTCTGTATATTTTTAACTGTTTTTTTGGACTTTTTTTTAGATTGAACTTTGATCATTTAAATTTTTGTAGATATATTATACTTATAAATATACAAATCATATCACTGAATTCATGTTTAAAAATATTTTATAATTATATTTTTTAAAAATCCTCTACAATATTAGGAATGATAATTTTGGTACGATCCGCATTGCCTTGTCCTAACCCGTGTTGTATGGGTCGTCCAGCCTTGTGATCCGCAGTGGGGGATCGGATGACCAATCTCGCCCGCTCCGCCCCCCACTTTTTCTTTTAATATATTTTTATATATTTTTATATATAGTTAATAATAATAAATTTTATAAATAATATGTATTATAAAAATAAAATACTAGATAAAAAATTAATTAAAAGATTTATTTATTAAATTTTAAGTAATATTTTTTTCATACACGGGTCGACCCGCTCTGCCCCGTGATCAACAGTGAGTCGGTCCGCCATGCCCCATTCACCTTGTTGGGCGGGTTTGGGTCATCACCGACCCGACACATTACATTACCATCTCTATACAATATAAATTTGGAAATTTTTGTGCCCCAACCGGGAGGAAGTGACGAGATGCTTGAAGCAGTGGGAGCAAAAGAGCCAAGGATTTTCTCGTTATTCAAAACGAAGAACAAAAGCCATGATAATTGGATTTAATTATCCAATTTTTTTATGTGTTGTTTTTTCTAATGTTTTGATGAATGACATGTATGGATGTATGCGTGATATGTTTCTTGCATGTTAGGACGAGAAAATTAAAAACCTTGATTTAAAAAAAAAAACTAAGTGATTTCAATACTTGATTTTTCAAAATCAAATTGACCTCCATAATAGGTTTAAATTGTGAAATAATTAGCATGCGGATGTGCTAATTATTGGCTCACTAGTTTTAAACTTCAATTAGATAGCAAAAGGGTGAATATTATTTTTTATGATAGGACCTCTCCAACTGTAGGACTATTATCGTTAAATAATATTCTAAGGATTGTTAAATTATGGTGTTCACTTAGGTGTATTAATTAATAAGCTCTCCATCGGAGTCTATGTTAATTTAATACATGATCAAGAGGAACCAACTATTAATTTTACTTGTCAAAACGCATCTTGACTAGATAGTAAAATTAAAGACGTTAAAATCTACTTGAAAAATGTATATGTAAGCGTCCACACTAACGTGTCTTGATGAATGGTGTTTTAATTTTATTCTCAGATGTCTTTCAATCCACTAGCTGGTATTCTCAAACAAAATAAACTTGATGGCACTAACTTTGCCGACTGGAAAAGAAATCTTGACATTGTCCTGACTGCCGATGGGCATAAATTTGTTTTAACCGAGAAAAGTCCTCTGGAACCAGAACCGGATGCCACTCCTGAAGAGTTGACTAAATTCCGAAAATGAAAAAGTCTGATGAGATGGATCGCTGTTATATTTTGGCTTCACTGACAAATGTATTGCAGCATCAGCATCAGACGATGGCCTCAACCGCGGAAATGATGAAAAATCTCACCGAGATGTTTGGTCATCAGAACCGGGCGGCTAGGCAAAATGCAATGAGGGTGTTGATGACAACCCAAATGTCTGAAGGGACTCCAGTAAGGGATCATGTTCTGAAAATGATGTCTCATTTGACGAACTGAGCATACTGGGGGCCACTATCGATGCCGAGTCGTCGGTCGATATTATCTTGGGCAGCTTGCCAAGAAGCTTTGATCAGTTCCGCCTCAATTACAATATGAATCGTAGGACTTACACTTTGGCGGAACTTCTGACAGAGCTTCAATCTGTCGAAGGTCTCTTCAAACAAGGTTATCATCAAATTCTTGCGGCAACCGGGGCTAGTTCTTCAAAACCCAAATGGGGAAAGAAGAAAAAGCAGGTTGGCCAGAAGCAAGTGGCAATCTTCAAAGCTAAGGGCAAGGCTCCTCAGTCCGAGGCAAATAAAAAGCCGAAGGGCAAATGCTATAAGTGCGTTCTGGAGGGGCATTTCAAGAGTGACTGCCCTAAGAAAGGTACGTCTCATGCACTAGTATCAAAACATGTTTGGCTGCCTGTTCTATCACTTCGTGGATAGTAGATTCGGGCTCCACTGATCGTGTTTGTTATGACTCGCAGGGGTTCCAAGTAACCAAGGTACTTAGTACGAATGAGATTACTATTAGCTGGGGCGACTATTGCAGGCTGAAGGCTGTTGCAGTGGGAGTCGTGTAGTTAAAAGTTAATGATAGGATTCTAGTCCTAAATAATGTGTTATTAGTACCTGATTTTAGAATGAATTTAATTTCAGTTTCTAAATTGCGTTGTGATGGATATTCAGTTTCTTTTGAAGATAATGCAGTTATTAAAAGAAATGGTGAATATGTTTGCACGAGTACTTATAATGAAGGGCTTTATATCATTAATGCTGCACCAGCTCCCTTGGATAATTATAAATCACTTAATTCTTTAACTAATCCTAATAAAAGAAAAGAACCTTCTAGCATAAATCAAACATATTTGTGGCATTTACGATTGAGTCATATTAACCTTAGAAGGATTCAAAGATTGGTGAGCGATGGCCCATTGGATTCGCTCCAAGTTGAGTCATTTCCAATTTGCGAATCCTGTCTAGAAGGGAAATGACTAAAAGGGCTTTCCAAAGCAAAGGAAATCGTGCAGAAAATGTATTGGAATTAGTACACACCGATGTATGTGGTCCAATGAACATCCAGGCTAAGGGTGATTTCGAATACTTCATCACATTTATAGATGATTATCCGAGATATGGATACATCTATTTGATGCGACGTAAGTCTGAATCTTTTGATAAGTTCAAAGAATTAAAGGCTGAAACGAAGAAGCGTCATGGACAGAGAATCAAGTCACTACGATCTGATCGTGGTGGCGAGTATCTTAGTGGAGAGTTTTTGGATTTCTTCGCACATGAGGGGATTACTTCCCAGCTCACTGCGCCTGGTACACCACAACAAAATGGTGTTGCTGAATGAAAGAATCGTACTTTATTAGAGATGGTTAGGTCAATAATGAGTTATTCTGATTTGCCTATTTCGTTTTGGGGATACGCCTTGGAAACAGCGGCGTACATTCTAAACTTAGTGCCTTCAAAATTAGTTCCAAAAACACCCACAGAACTGTGGAATGGGCGCAAGCCCAGTCTAGGACATGTTCGAATTTGGGGTTCACCAGCACACGTGCTGAATAAGAAAGTTGATAAGTTGGCATCTCGTACAGAAGTACGAGTGTTTGTGGGATATCCGAAGGGAATGAAGGGTGGCTTATTCTACAGTCCTAAAGATCAGAAGGTCATTCTTAGCACCAATGTCCGGTTCTTAGAGGAGGACTATGTAATAAGCCACAAGTCTAGGAGTGAGGTCATTCTAGAGGAACTTAGGGGCGAGATTTCGACAATACCAATTATACAAACACCTAGTATACCACATATCGACACTATTGTGGATACACAAACCAAAGACATGCCTCGTCATAGTGGGAGGGTTGTTCGCCAACCTGAACGTTTCATCGGCGTGGGAGCGTCTTCGGACCCCTCCTCGGACCAGTATGAAACCGATCCACGTACGTATAAGCAGGCAGTTCAAGATAAGGATGCTGAATCCTGACAAACAGCAATGGAATCCGAAATGGGATCTATGGATTCTAATCAAGTGTGGGAGCTAGTAGAGATACCCAAGGGGGTAAAACCCATTGGGAGTAAGTGGGTCTATAAGCGTAAGAGAGGATCTAAAGAGAAGGTTGAAACCTTCAAAGCAAGGCTTGTTGCGAAAGGTTACACTCAGAAGGAGGGCATCGACTACGATGAGACTTTTTCGCCAGTAGCCATGCTTAAATCGATCCGGATTCTCTTAGCTATAACTGCACATTTGGATATGGAGATTTGGCTGATGGATGTCAAGACTGCGTTCTTGAACGTGAGTCTTGATAAGAAAATCTATATGCGCCAACCTGGGGGATTCATTGCTGAAGGAAAGGAGCACTTAGTGTGCAAGCTTAAGAGAGCCATTTATGGTCTCAAGCAAGATCAAGGTCTTGGAACATGCGATTTGATGAGGTCATTCAGTCGTATGGTTTTGAACAGTGTCCTAGTGAGGTTTGTGTATACAAAAAGTGCGATGGAAACGTGCTAGTGTTTCTTGTACTGTACGTAGATGATATACTTCTGATCGGAAACAATGTGAAGGTATTATCAGACGTAAGGGTATGACTGTATGAGCAATTCGATATGAAGGATTTGGGAGACGCTGGGCACATCCTTGGTATTAAGATCTTTCGAGATCGCAATAAAAAGATGATATGCTTATCTCAGACATCCTATATCGATATAATGCTAAAGCGGTTTAGTATGGAGAATTCCAAGAAAGGTTTCTTACCTTACAGACATGGAATTCAGCTATCTAAGGCTATGTGTCCTAAGACACAGAAGGAGATATATGACATGAAGCTGGTCCCTTATGCTTCGGCAGTGGGAAGCCTCATGTATGCTATGCTTTGTACCAGGCCTGATATCTGTCATGTTGTAGGCATGGTGGCGAGATATCAGTCGAACCCAGGACCGGGACATTGGATTGCTATCAAGCATATACTAAAGTACCTGAGAAGGACTAGGGAGAATAGGATTGTATATCAATCGGGTACACTTTGTCCTTTGGGTTACACTGACTCAGATTTCAGTGCGGACAAAGAAAAATCGAAATCAACTTTTGGATATGTTTTCACTTTGGGAGGTGGAGCCATCAGTTGGAGGAGTGTGAAGCAGAAATGCATAGCGGACTCTACCATGGAAGTCGAGTATGTAGCAGCCTCAGAGGCAGCTAAAGAGGCGGTATGACTCAAGTACTTCCTAAAGGATTTGGGTGTGATTCCTAATTTTCCTAGGAGTATTATACTTTATTGTGATAATATTAGTGCTGTTGCAAATTCGAAAGAACCACGGGCCCACAAAGCAAGCAAACATAACAAGCGCAAATATCATATCATTCGAGATTTTGTGAAGATAAGGAAGATTATTGTCTTCAAGATAACATCTGAAGACAACCTAGCTGATCCTTTCACAAAAGGGTTGCCCTCAAAGTCATTTGAAGGGCATGTGGAATGAATGAGGTTGAGATCTATGGCAGCATTGCTTTGAGTATAAGTGGGAGATAGATAGACATAGTATAGATAGTATACTTCAAAAGCATGCTTTGAGTATAAGTGGGAGATTGTTAGGGTTGTATACATCAAAGCATACTTTATGCTTGTACTACCTAATTTCCCGGTCTTTATCTATGAGAATATTTAATTCATTTATCACATCTTTTGCATATTTATTCACGTCATGGTTATGCAAATGTTGTCTAAATTACTTTATATTGTAGATAATTTGATGTGTCGTGTCACACAGAAGATCACATTATCAGTTCTTTATATAGTAATAATTAGTTCACAACCTATATAACATTAGACCGTTATGTGGGAGGTTGTAATGCATGCTTAGGATTGGTTGGTCTTGTCAATTAGCATATATTAGCGTATTCGGTATACGTTGAACAGGATCGAGGTGAGATAAATTCTTCTGTACTGACTATAAGAAGAACACACATCTCGGACAATTATTATTTCTTAATTCTAGTGATTAATATTTAATTATATATATATATATTTAATATTTATTACTTTGATTTATCATGGGTGAGATCCACAATGATTGACTCAATATGCTCGATATTTTGATAATATTATTATTTATATAATAATTAATATTATAGATAGAAATCGTGTCCCGACCAGTCGGGTTGATCATGTCCCTTGAGGCACTCGAAAGGATTATTATATTAAACCCTGTAGGTGGAATTAATTTTTCGATATAATAATAAAGGTCGAGTGGTATACTCATGTATAACACATTGATTAATTAAAAGCTGTAAGTAGCTTAAATTAATTAATGGACATGGAATATCTTAAACACGGGAAAAAATTAATTCAAAAAGGAGCCAAATTTTGTAATTTGGGATTTTGGTAGGAAGTGCAATATCAACTATTTAGTGGACTAAGTTGATATTAATAGAGTCTTCATATTAGGAAGAGTCCTAATATTGGAAAGAAGATATCTATCGGGAGTCCTTATCTTGTCCTCCTTAAGGTCCCTAGAGTAGCTCAAAATGCCTATAAATAGGATCTATGGGGAGGGGGGAGGGGATTTTTCACCCTCTTCAAACAAGAAATTCGATTTTTTTCCTTTGTGTTTAATTGTGGATCTTGACTTGTGTTTTGAATTCGACAATTTAGCTAACACAATATTTTCCTAAATACTAAAATATTCAAGAAAAAGAGAGAGGAAAAATTTGTAAGATATTTCTTGGAGATATAGTTTTTGGCCGACCCATATTATTCTCCGAGTAGTCCGGTAGATTGTTGCCCACACGACATCCGGATCTTAGGCGGGATATACTCTAGAAGATCTTGAGGTAGAAATACAAGAAGATCAAGAAGGAGTACGAAGGGGAGTTCAATCGACCCAGAAGGAATTTTTCCAGCACTTCGCTTCAAAGGTATGAATTACCAATTCCTACTGCGTAAATACATATATTTAAATTGTTAATTAATATGTTTAATTAATTAATTGATAATCCTAAATAGATCCGTTATTTATGTTGATTAGTTTATAAAACCTGTTATTCCATATCGCTTCCGCTGCGTTTTACTTCCAACAGGTACATGGGGCGTATTTGGCATCTTGACCGCAAGGGCCATGTAACATATAGCCAGTAACTACTTTATAGCCGTCTGGGTCATGTATTGGAGATGGTAGTTCTGCTGAGATTATGTCAACTATTTCGCTGGGGGTTTTGCATTTGCACCGTTCTTCTTGCCATAGGAGAATATGTGCGTGGGGCAGGCCACGTTTTTGGAATTCTATTACATACACAACTGAAAGAAAATGCAAAAAACATTAGTTGCTGTTCAAAATGGTTCAAAAGAATAGGCAGATTGATGTTATGATCTGAGGCGTATTACCCGCGCGAGAGTCACCAAAAATATGCTTTTTGGTAAGATCCTCTAACATCTCAGTTAGTTTCATTTTGAAAACGCACGTGCCTACTTCTGGACGATCATGTCCTTTTTGGCCAGGGACATACGACAACATTTTAGCAATCTCGGGCCATTTGAGATTGGAAGTGAAAGTGATGAAGAGGTTCGGATTTCCATATGTTCGACATAGAGCCATCGCATCTTGGTAGTTTTGCATCATATATCTTGGGCCGCCTGTAAAACTCTTGGGTAAAATGATTCTTTTTCCAAGCCCTGCTGCACTCATGTCTCGTCTTGTCACAGCATCACACAGGCTATGATAGAGATCTACACGCAGTGTGTCTTGATTAATCCTTTGTTCTTCAATATCCGTGTATGCATCCACCAAATATTGCTGAAATAGTCGTCCTCCTCTTAGCAAAGTAGTGCCTTGGTTATTTTGCTGCTGAATTATGTGAGCATAGTACTCTTTCATTGTTAGAAAACCCCGTTTTGTTTTTCGGGCGCCTGCATTGGTGTGATAAGGTATCTTATCGTGGAATCCTTCTTCTCCATACGGAAATAATATCGGATATTGCTGTGCCATGTATTCTGGATGCAATTCCGAAATACGTTTTGGCCCTGCAGCTTTGTCACTCACAACAATATCTCTTGTAGGAAGACCGTCACCGAAGTCATTAATAATCAGAGCTGCGCCTAGATGCTCTCCTGTCATTAAGTAGGTGTAGCTGAAAGTTGGCCGAATTATGTTAATGGCACCAATCTCTTGCCATTCGAAACGCCTTGGCAATTGAACTTGACTGATCGAACATTTGAATCAATCTTGCTACTATTGTTTCGTCCAAGCCTTTGCTGTCTTCATTGTCTCTGAAAGCCGACATCCGGTTCTTAACTTCATTGTCGGTGTCAAAGAAGTAAAGCTGGGTATACCTACGGTGAGTATGTTCTTCAGGAAGGAGAGAGCTCATTCGATGATAGTTTTGGCCATTTATTCTAAATGTGTATGGTCCCCTACATGTATTAATCGAATGGTTTATTTTGGCTCCAAAAGACGTGAAGCAAAACATGCTTTTATAGACTCTAATCTTTTCTTTAAATGTTGAAGTTGCAGGATCGTTATAGTCGAGCAGCTGGTTTAGTGACAGAGGTGTTTCATTGAATCTTGGGAGCCGCAGCTTACCTTCTTGGCAGCAAAGAGAGAATGTTGGATTTACTGCCCTTCGGGCTTTGTCATTTCTCTCTTCATACCACATGACCGCGTTACAGCTACGACATTCAAACGATGGAGGACCAAGATTCTGGTAAGCTACAGGAACACCTTGCATAAAAAAAATTCTTTGCTTGTAAAAAGCATCATCTTCAAGAGACAGGTAAAGGCAATAATGTTTAAATTAACTAACATTTGTAATTACCTGCAGTACGCTGCTTCTTTTTGGATTTTGTTAGCTGCCCGAAGATGGACTGGTCCTGAAATAGGAACCGTTGCGGTAATTATTAATTCTATGAAATACAAACTATGCTGAATGTATATAACTTTTTAAAATGTATTCAGTTTCGCTGCCATCTGGTAAATTGACTACCTGTTGATCTCATTTTTGAAGGGATGAAGGCGTGCTTGGAAGTAGACGCTGCTGCATTCGGTTGTAGATCTATTCCAGGGCTGATTGGGAGCGATGATGGTCCTAATAATACATTAATTAGATCTGCATCTTTACAATATTTGTATATATCCTTAATGGAAGAAAAGGATAGGTGCGGGTGTATACCTAAACCTGATCCAACGATTTCTGACAGCTTCAAACCACAATAACTATGTACTCTGCCATCCTGGCTGATTATTGTATTTGAATATATGACTACAGAATTGTGGAGCATGCCTGCGAGAGATGGATTAACCGTATTTTCGCCGGGTGAACCTGTAACATAAGGATAGAGATGATTGCAAGAACAGAAATAATTCCAAGGTATGAAAACTTGTTAAATTCAAGTATACCGTTAATCATTTTTTATTTGAGAATGTGATTCACTTTTGCTGTATAGCAGGATGGATATATGGTAATCTATAAGTTGAAGATATTCAATAGACAATCTTTTGGAATTCCAATGATGAAGTGATGCAATAAGTGTGATGAACAATGAAAAGGCAGATAGATGTACATAATTTGCACCACTGGCAGATCAGAATCCTGTAGCTGAAACGTGGCGGGTAAAGACAGCATCGAGAAGGTACCATATTCATTATTTGAATGTCAATAGCAAAATTCATCAAGTTTTTAAGATTTTCCTTTTCTGCATAATGCTTGCCAAACTTTAAATAATGCCACCTAAATGCGAAATATGAAATGCTTTAGTAAGCACATTCCAGTTTATCTTTATACATGTTTTTTGTGTGGGTAATTTTAGCTTATGGATTGTTATGTTTGGTTATTTGACATGTGTAGATGCATGATTGACTGTGTTTCTGAACGAAGGCATCAAGGAGTGAATGAAACATCACTATAATAGCAACAATGGCAAGGTACAACTCTAGTTCTTTTGTACTGTATGTTAAGGTTAAAGTTGGTAAAAATATACGGTATTATAGCACAGGTCTATTTGTGATATTAATCCCAATCGTTAAACAATTTTATTGCAAGCAATGAAGTACTATCCTTCATTGTATGCCATGCATATCCATAAGTTTGATGATTTTTACATTAAACAAAATGGGTCTATTTTTCATTAGTACATTCTGGGAATGGCTCATTGTTTCCCAAGCCTTAGACAGATACTATCAATGTTTAACTTACACCAAAGTGGTGTCGTATAGAATGTGAACATGGCTATTCTGAATGTTCAATGCATAAGATATTTGATAGAATGTCCAAGCTATATTAAGTATTCCATAACCAAGCAAATGTGGTCTGACATGTTCAATAAAATCAAATGTAATCAAACTTCATCTAGAATTCAATCAATGTTAATTATCAAACAGTGGCTGACCACCCAATGATTATAACTCTACTGGCACTATTATAATAAATGGAACGATGAGGTTTGCAATGCCTAAGCTATAAAAATAAAGGATCCCTGCAACATTTGAGACCCTACATATTATTTTGCTCCTAAATGCTTATTTGTGAGATGCTTCTCCACTGAAGTTGTTTTTTATGACTGATACTTGTAAGATGTTGCGTGGGCCATGGCTAGGTTCATTCAGAGTCTTCTACGACAAACCTATGTTAGAAAATTCTTCAAAGTTAAAGACGTCGAGGCTTGAATCACGCATGGAAGCGCTTTCCTTATAGTATTTCTTGCACTCCGAAATGTGTCTTAAGGTCACAAACAAGAATACCGCAGGATACGAAAAGCCTTAATTTCGGACTGCACTAAGACAGAATGAAATCCGAAAATAGGCAAGAATGATTTTTCTGGATTATATATATTCGAGAAAAGAGAATAGGTGATTCGAAAATTATGTATTAATTTATGAAACTGAACTCGGTTTTATAAATAAATCATACCTATTCGCGAAAGGGAGCACCATTTCGTTCAAACGACACGACCATTGTCCAAACAACCGTTCGTTTCGAAATGACATGACTTTTCATTTAAGCAGCAAAAATAACCACCAATTGAAGAGGCACAACTATTGGCAAGAATCGCCGCGAGAAACCCGCGGACCACGCCGTTTCGCCGGACTCGCCACGAGCCCACGTGACTGGCGTGCCAAAGTGCCAAAGTGCGCTTACGAAGCGCCACTAAAGCCTCTAAGCCTCTAAGCCTCTAAGCCCGAGCCCGAGCCAGACGCCGGACGCCGTTGTCGCCGGTGGCAACACCAGCGAGCGGCGATGTGAGAGTGAAAAATAGCATATATTTGCCACCTCACCTCCACCTCACATCCACATGGCACTACCACATGTTATTAATGATTATTTAATTGCTCACACTTATAAGGTGCTCATTTCCTTTGTTTTTGTTCCATGTGGGATTCTTTTCCACTCACAAAACACACTATTTTGTCTTTTAATGAACAATCAAATAAAAGCTTTACAAAATTAAATCTCTTGTTTAATTTTTCTAGCTTTTTTCAACAATCCCTCACTTATTCAGAAAAGACAAAATAGAATCCAGAAGAAAACAAAGAGTGTCAGTACAGATAAGTATCTTTCGATTTGAACTAATCCTTAGTATAAGCAACACAATACTTTATCGAAAATTAGGTAGCTAGGCTTTGAACCTATTTTTCTTGTGATAAAGTCGGTATTACTCAACACACACTCTTTAGTGTTCTTTGCCTACATATCACGCTTAGCACCATTAATGGCCATGTGCTCATCCTGTCTCGTGAATTTTTCATGAGAGAAACTCCAACTCTCACTTTGGGACGACACCATCCTTAAATTCACATAGGTGAAGTTCTTACAGCATCTCTGTTACTTACAGATACTTGTCCTCATGACTGAACTTCATTAAGAGTTCAGAAAAAACTCAACCTCCAATAGTAACAGCCAACATTACTGTATAATGTTGTGAACATCCAAATCAATGACTTGTTCTTACCCATTGAACCTAATGTTAGTCAATTCCTAACGTTAGGTTGGGTTGCCATCATAGTCGGATCACTACTCAAGGAGTTTAAGACCCATCCCTCTCGAGGTCGATTTCACCAAATCTCTAGTAAGAGGTTTTGTGAATGGATCGGCAATGTTAAAGCTTGATCTCACATATGTGAGCGAAATGATTCCATCTTTGATCAATTTCCTCACATAGTTATGTCTAAGACTAATATGTCTAGACTTTCCATTATACACTTCACTGTATGCTCTTGCTAAGGTTGATTGACTATCACAATGTATCGACACGGTTGATATATTGTCTTTAGCCAATGGAACTTCTAAAAGAAGATCCCTTAACCATTCAGCCTCTTGACCTGCGGAAGCCAGAGCCACGAACTCTGATTCCATGGTCGAATGAGTAATACACGTTTGTTTCTTTGATTTCAAGAAACTGCTCCTCCGGTAAGTGTAAATACCCATCATGTCGTAGATTTGTTATCTACGACACTTGATATCCAACTTGCATCATTATATCCTTCTAGTACGGTAGGAAACTGACCGTATTGAAGTCCAAGATTTTTTGTTTTTAAAAGAAATCAAAAAATTCTTCCAATGGACTTCCAATGTTCGGCACTTGGATTGCTAGTAAATCTACTCATTTTACTAACGGTGAATGCTATGTCTGGTCGAGTACATTGCATCAAGTACATAAGACAACCAATAACACTAGCATATTCCAATTGAGCCACAGCTCTTCCATCATTCTTTTCAAGTTTTACACTGGGATCAAAAGGGGTGTTCACCTCCTTGAATTTTAAATGTTTGAACTTGTCAAACACTTTTTCAACATAGTGTGATTGACTAAGTTCATAACCCCCACTAGTTCTACGAACCTTGATACCTAAAATAGTATCAACTTGTCCAAGATCTTTCATTTTGAAAGTGGAAGATAGAAACCTCTTCGTTTCTAATATTCCTTCCATCTCGTTTCTAATGATCAACATATCATCAACATAGAGACATAGGAAGATCACAACGTTACCATGCACTTTTGTGTATAAACACTTGTCACAAACGTTAGGAATAAATCCATTCGAAAGTATGACCGAGTTAAACTTTTGATGCCATTGCTTGGGTGTTTGTTTTAATCCATATAAGGATTTGACAAGTTTACAAACTTTTTGTTCATTACCCGGAAGCACATAGCCTTCCGGCTGCTCCATGTAAATCTCCTCATCGAGATCTCCATTTAGAAATGCCGTCTTGACATCCATTTGATGAACATTTAGGTTATATAAAGAAGCCAAGGCGAACAATACTCTAATTGTTGTTGTTCTTGCTACCGGTGTATATGTGTCAAAATAATCGATTCCTTCCCGTTGTCGAAATCCTTTGGCTACCAATCTAGCCTTCTAAGCGTTAAGAGTGCCATCTTTGTATTTCTTTCGAAACACCCACTTACATCCAATGGGTCTCGACCCTTTGTGTAGATCGACAATCTCCCAAGTGTGATTTGCCATAATAGAATCCATTTCATCTTGGATAGCATCCTTCCAAAAAGTGGAGTCCCGAGAAGCCACTGCTTCATTATAAGTCTTAGGATTATCTTCAACAAGAAGAATAATCGGAATCTTTCGGGCAAAATTCTCTCTATTTCCATCTACTAGGTAAAAGGAAATAAGTTGAGAATCTATTTCATCAGGTCCCAAATCCTTAGTCTTACGGACTCTCTTGCTAATCCGAGGTTCTGGTTGTTATACAACAACCCTAGAAGAACTCTCCTCTCGAGGTTCTTCATTTGTGGAATTTTGAGATTCCTTTTCCTTAGAATTAGAGTTTTCAAAGAATTCCAGGTCTCGGGATTCTATTATGACATTAGATTCTAAATTTAGAAGTCTATATGCCTTGCTATTCGTAGCATAGCCAATAAAAGCACTTCGTATCCCTCGAGGACCCAACTTGGTCCTTTTAGGATCCATGTTTTTATAGTATGCTAAGCACCCCCACACTTTGAAATACCCAATATTCGGCTTTCGCCCTTTCCATACCTCATACGGAGAAATTTGGATTTTCTTTAAAGGTATACGATTTAAAATATGACATGCAGAAAATAAAGCTTCACCCCACAAACTAAAAGGTAATTCAGAATGCATTAACATGGCATTTATCATCTCTTGAAGTGTTCTATTTTTACGTTCGGCTAAACCGTTTTGTTGTGGTGTACGTGGTGCGGAACATTCGTGAACAATACCATTTTCTTCACAAAAGACATTGAAATCACTAGAAAACTATTCACCACCTCTATCGCTTCTGAGAATTTTAATTTTAGTTCCTAATTGATTTTCAACTTCAGCCTTGTACATCTTAAAAGCATTAAAAGCATCATCTTTATGTTTTAATAAATACACATAGGTAAATCTAGAGCAATCATCAATAAAGGTAATAAAATACTTATTACCCCTACGGGTTAACATCCCATTGAATTCACATAAATCAGAATGTATAAGATCTAACAATTTAGAATTTCTCTCTACACTATAAAAGGGTTTCTTTATCATTTTAGATTTCACACATATTTCACATTTATCTAATTTATCAGATTTGCACGAAATTAAACCACATTTAATTAATCTTTTCATAGTGCTAAATCCTATATGTGCTAATCTACTATGCCATAAAGAAACGGAATCAATCATATAAGCAGAAGGAGAAATCTTATTAATAACATTGTCAACAATACATAATTTGACCATCCCTTCACTGGAGTAGCCCTTTCCAACAAATACACCATTACGGGTCAAGATAAGCTTGCCCGACTCATACACAGATTTGATCCCCAGTTTACCTAAGAGATCACCACTAACAAGGTTCCTATTCATTTCCGGAACATGGAGAACATTGGTCAAAGTGACCTTCTTTCTGGATGTGAAATTGAGTTCCACGTTTCCGATGCCGATGACCTTTGAGCATTGTTCATTTCCCATATGAACTTCTTGTCCTCCGTCGACTTAAGAATAGGTGTTGAAAGCAGTCCTATCATAGGATACGTGGACGGTAGCACAAGTGTCGTACCACCACCCTTGAATCTTTTCCTTGACCGCCATAATTTCGCTCACCGTAGCGATTATGTTCCCATTGGTCATAGTGGCGTCGACTTCTTTTTCCGCATCTTACGAAGTCGACAGTCTCGAGCATAGTGACTGGGTTTGCCACACACATAGCAGCCCCCGTTGGATCCCTTGGATACGGGCTTATTGCCGGACTTGAATTTGCTGGAATGCTTGAATTTCTTTGAATCCTTTTTGGGACCCGAAGAACTTCCTTTTTCATTCCACTTCCTCTTGCCTTTCGCGCTCACCGCGTTGGACTTGAAAGTACCGGTATCCGTCGTCTTCTCTCTCATCCTCGATTCCTCCTCGATTCGAAGATGTTTCTGGATTTGTTCCAAAGAGAAGTCCTCGGTATTATGAAGAAATTTCTTCCGGTAGCTTTTCCAGGAATTGGGCAACTTCGCAATAATTGCACCAACTTGGAAAGTCTCCGGAATATCAATCTTCACAGCCCTCAATTTGTTGACAATAACTTGCAATTCATGTACTTGAGCAAGTATTGGCTTATCGTCAAACATCTTAAAATTGAAGTAACTAGAGACAAGGAACTTTTTGGTACCTTCTTCTTCGGCCTTGAATTTCTACTCGAGTGCCTTCCAAATCTCCATAGATGATGGATTGTCGGTGTAGAGATCGTAGAGACGGTCGGAGAGAATGTTCAAAATGTGGCCACGACACAACAACTCGTCCTCTTGACGCTTCTTCCGTTCTGCCTTGAGTTCTTCAGAATCTTTCTCTGTTGGTTCCGGGATAGGCTTCAACGTTGGGTACAACACCTAGAATACCTTCATGGCAGTGAGGGAGAAACACATCTTGTCCTGCCAGCGAGTGTAGTTGGTTCCATCGAAGCTGTAATATCCGCAATCTTCGATTTTCGGTAAATTTCTTTTTCGGACGGAGTCCGTTTTGACGACTCTCTCATGACCGTTTCGTCATTTCGAGAATGATTAATTCTGCACTTTTTGTCATCCGAGTTCGTTTCGGTATCGTTTTGTTGAGTTCCGAGCTTTTTAGCGACTTTTCCGCACTTGAGTTCGATTCTTGCGAATCTCGTCCGAAACTGTTGTTTCGAGTTTCTCGTAAGTTCATTTAATGTTATTATTCATGTTGCGAGCTTTGGTTTGGTGTTTCGATCGCGTATCGTGATTTTCGGACGTTTTGGGCCATTTTCGTAATTTCCCAAAGTTTTGGGTAATTACTTCCGTTGTCGAATTTCGAGACTTCGATGGTCGGAATTGTGTGTTCTCTTAGCTCTTAGATTCGTCTTTGTGAGTACGTCGTAACCGTACCATCGATTCGTATTCAGGTTCGGGTTTCGGGGTCGTTCGGGCCGTCGGAGTTGGCCCCGGCCGAGTCATGGCCGGCGATGGGGCCTGAGCCAGACTGCCGAGTCACGACCGGTAGTGATCGGCAGCTTCTGGCCGAGTCACGGCCGGTAGTGCTCGGCAGCTCCTGGCCGAGCAGGCCGCACCGTGGGCCGCGGCACATGCCGGCAGGGCCGCGGCACACTCTGTGGCATTTTTCGGCCAAACCGACTGTACCAGGTGCCGCGGCACACGTCGGACGGGTCGCGGCACACTGCCGACCACTGGGAGCCATTTTGGCCCTGTGCCGCGGCACACTCCCGCTGGGCCGCGACACACTGTGCAGCCTATTTATGGTCCTGCACACGGGTTTTTGGCCATTTTTCTCCTTCTTCTCCTTCTCTTCCGCGACTGAGGGTGATTTTAACATGGAGCCATGTTGTTTAACAACAAATCCATGAAGTTCTTGAGTTCATATCATCAATCAATCATCCGTTATCATCCTTTGATCCAGCGAATCAAGGTAATCTTCCTTAGAACCCTAATTTCGTGAATTTGGGGGGTTTTTGCATTTTTGTCCGATTCGTTCTGTGTTGTTGATTAATTCATGATGGGTATGATTAATCTTGGTAGTATTATTGTGTTTAACATCATTTAATCCATTGTTCTTCGTCGAATCGAAGTATATTTCGTGATTTCCTTCAAATTGACTTTTTGGGGGATTTGTTCTCGATCTCGTTTTTCATCCGTTTTTGATGGATCGATTGTGGTTAAATGATGTTGTTAAACATATTCTATGGATTGTATATCCATATTTCAACTTGGAATTCGCTGGTTTTGGCCAACGACCGAATCGTGTTCTTGGCCGCTTTGGGGAAACGCTTGAACTTTCGTCATTTGTTCTTTGAATTCCGACTTTGGGTCGTACTTTGGAATTCATTTTCGTTGTTATTGTTTTCGTTCGTAGTTCTTTGTTGCGGATTGTCGTCGGTGGAGTCGGTGAGTTCGTAGTCGGTTCGTGCCAACCTACTTCGCCGATTCTGCGTTGTGGTTATTCGAGGCAAGTATCTTGCCCATACATTACGTGTTTTGTGGATATAATGGTTGCTAAGTGTCGATATGTGCTAAATAAATATCTATAACCATTTTTAAAAGAATCGGTATATTTACCATCATGGTTTTCGTAAAGGTGAACCGTGTGTGTCGAATTAATATGCTTAGTTGGATATGTGTGCTAGTGGAGTATAGGATCACCTTACTTTCGTGTGATGTCATTATGTATGATTATGGTGTCGGTAAATGTAAAGTGTAATTCTCTTGTGAAATTATGTGCTTGGAGTCACGTGGTTATGGATGAATATGTGAGTTGTGTGATATTGGTTGTGTCATTCGGTCTTTGTTGAAATCTTGTGCTCCCTTGTGAATTGATATAGTTAGGTCGTGAGTATATGTTGGATGAACGCCATTCTAGTAAGGTACCTCGACTATATATATCGTGATTGACCTTCGAGGCTTGTGGTTTGCAAGCGTGATTTTGGAACGTGTGTGTGTGTTGTTCCTTCCACCGGAGTGTCCGACGGGATGTCCGGGGTCGATACTAAAGGGTACGGCCACGGAAGTGGACTTGGGTGCGTGTGTGGATGAACTTCCACCGGAGTGTCGACGGGATGTCCGGGGTCGATACTAAGAGTACGGCCGCGGAAGTGGTTTCCCACCGGAGTGTCCGACGGGATATCCGGGGTCGATACTAAGGTGCAGTAGCGGGTTACCAGTTGTGGTTTTCATCTTGAGGATGACGTTGATGTTTTCGTTAATTGTGATATTGTCCGGAGTATCACAATGCTTTGTGCTCGGGGTCGAGAGACATTATATATCGAGTCTTGGTGCTTGGCTAGAATGGCATAAGAATAATGTGTTATGTTTAATGTGCCCTTGTAAGTGAATTGAAGTGGATGACCGGGTCGTGGACCCTATGTTTTGTGACCGGAACGGTTGGGTCGTGGACCCCGTGTTTTGTTAAACGGATTTGTATTTTGGAAAATGAACTTTGGGGATGTGACCCTAAATGGCTTTCGAGGAATTAAGAACTTTTCAATTTCTAATGTTTTTAAAACTCCCGAGATTTGGAGATATTTTCAAAATGCTTACTTGCTTCGTTTCTGCTTTCAAGACTTGAACTATTTTTAACTAAATATATCTCGGAAAGTCTTTCGTTATATTCTCGGAATGTGTTGTGTATGGCTCGTATTTGCACTTTATACTTGCACTAACGAAACAGTGGAGTTTTGCTAACCCCCGAGTAATCGGGGGGTGGATATCTGTATTGTGTCCAGGTACACGCAGGTTTTCGGGAGCAAGACAGGATCGGTGCGAGGGATGATGAAAGACGAATGATACTAATCACACGAAGGCCAGTTTTGGGTTCAGTTGGTCGGAGTCCATTGTTTTGTCTTTTCCGCGGTCTTATTGTTTGTGGTGGTAATTATTTTACCCTTGCGTGGGTATGAGTCTGGATGAGTTTATGTATTTTTATTTGTAAGTCAGTGCCGAAAGACCAAATCGGTCTATTGGTTCGTTATTTTGATTCGTCGGTATGTAATGTAATGTGTTGTTTTGATGTCTAGCCTGGTGGATCCTCGAGGAGAGGGTCTGCGGAGTGTAATATTCCCGGTTCAATCTGGGGGTGTTACATTTATGGTATCAGAGCTTAGGTTGTGGAAACCTAGGCTGTCGGGTCCAGTCGTGTATTGTTGGGTCTTGTCTTGTCAGATTGAGTCTGACTGATGTCGTGTCGCGACGCGTCGTTTGGAATGTCGGCCGTGATTAGTATCAGGGTGCAGCCATCATCTTCGTGCGATCTGTGGATGTAAGTCTCCCTACTACAGGTTGTACCACGAGCTATACGAGCCTGTGTGATTCTGTGTTATGTAGTTAGTATTTGAAGGTGCATCATGAGTAAGTGACATATACTTGTTGATTCCCGTCTTGCGCTAAAATGTAGAATGATTTTGCTGAATGTATCTTTGTATAAATCATTTATCTTGCAAGAGTATAAACCTTGGAATTTTAAGTTTTCGAATCCTTTCGGGGAGTCACGTAAAATTTTTAAAATGTCCTCCAAGGGAGGAAAAAGTTGATTTTCGTATGTTGACCTCAAGGTTGAAAGTTCTGAAAACTCGAATTATTGATAATTCTTTTCCACTGTGTACTATAAGTTTTCAAAACACGAGTTTTGAACTCAAATGATTTCTACAAAATATACTCAAGACGTGACCCTTGCTTTTAACTTTTCGGTTTTGAATGACAATTGCCTTTTGATGGTTGCTCATGATGTGTTGTAATTATGTGAATCGATGGCTTTAAGATTCGAATATTGTTGTTGTTTATTTATGACCTTCGATTCTAGTAATGTCGTATATATGTTCGCAATCATGTTGCTAAATAGAACCGTTAGCGCACGCTAAGTGTAAGGCTAGCGTGCGCTAATGCAGCATGGGTAGCGCATGCTAAATATGTGTTGTAGCGCGCGTTAGTCAGTCTAGACAGAGGCTAGGGAACAACATTTCTTTTAGCCGTTAGGCCTAACCTTAGCAGTCAATCACCCGGGACTGTATTCTATGTGTGTTGTCAAGTAATGACAACTGTTTTGTATGAATGTGCGTTATGATTTTTTTTTTTTTCGTTGCACCAAGTGATAATTGATTGGGTTCGGAAAATTGATAAACCATGTCTGCTGCGAGTGTGTTCGAACACGCTTTTCTAAAACTTTCATAAGTTTGTGCAAGTGCGATTAGCCGGCGGCTTCGTATGAACTTTGGAAATTGTTTGAAATTTGTGAGCCGGCTTAGGATTCTCAAATAAAACCTCGACGGTATTTGAAAGAGTTGTTTTAAAGTACCTTGAACTTTTTGTAAAATATTACCGTCGTTGATGTTTGTGAAGTGTTGGGAGAATTTTCGAAAATGATTTTAACGTATTGTTGCATTTTCAAATAATTCGAGTGAATGATTTTCAAAAATCTTTCACACCATAAAAATATTTTATTTCAAAAACCAATGCGATTCTTATTTTCAAAAATATATAGTGAAAGATGAATAATCTGTAACACCCCAAACTAGGCGGATATTACAGTGCCGTGGACCCCCGATTGGGATCCACCAGGCGGATGAAAATGAATGAATTACACAGGGTGAATGTAGTACCGAACCACATTACAACATTAATTACTCCGATGAGGAGTTTCATACAACACACCCAGGATAATACAGAATACATGTATATTTTATATGAAGATAAAATACACAACACTGAATGAAACAGAATAACCAAGTGAAAATCTGCAGCGGAAAATCAATGACAACAATAGGAATGACTGAAAGGATTGGGGCCCCCTACTAGTATCACTGGGACTCCTCGCCGTCAATATGTTATTTCCGTACTTTTGCCTTGCCATGACCTGAAAAAAAAAATCCCCAAACGGGGTCAGTTACACAGAACAACAATCCTCAAGGGTTGAAAATACACAATCATGATTATATCAGAAGTTATGAAATATCCTGTCGAAACATACGCAATCAAACATGCTATATGAATCAGCTAACAGTACGGCTCAAAGGGTGGCGCCACACTACGCCCGGGATGGAAATGTGTCCGTGCACAAGCCACCAACGAGTATCGATCGAATACACGTGTGGTCTTGTACCTAATCAGTCTCACGAGGCATATGACTCATGTGCACAGTCCAATGTGAGGCCAACAACCAACACACGACTTAAACGTGCCCGACATGAAAATCCAACACATACCAACCGGCACGCCAAGATGACCAATGCCACGATATAACAAAAGTGACATCGGAAGCGAATAATGACTCACCGAGATGAAATGATAGTGAAATGAATGATAGCTCAATGAAATGATTGGGCAAGTCGTTCCTTGTGACTGAAGTGATTAATTGACAATGACAAGTTTTGATACGGTTAATACAATGATGAATGAGTTATGATTATGAATGAACAACAACAAAAGGAAATGAATATTCTTTTAACTGAGTAAGAATTAACTTACACAATACCGATGACAATTATCCTTCCACGAACAAAGGTCCTAAATGCGATGTCGGTCGCTCGAACAACCTTGAATAACACAATTACCAACAATCCGTTCAACATACGTATCAAACACGAATATAACGAACTCAACACGCCGATACGACTAAACCAAGTCCATTGAGGCATTATATCGAACACTAAGTGGCCAAACTTCGATTGTTAACAACCCAACCTTGATTATACCCACGTCAAAACCCAAAAAGTGTTTCAATCCAACAAAACATCTTCCAAATGATCAATAATCCAAAATGAATATCCAAATTCATGATTACAACAACAATTAATCGAAAACCCCCAATCCCAACTCAATATTCAAAGTGTTCTTGAATAATCCTTCAATAATGCATTGAATCTTTATACAAACTCATAATCATATACATATCCTTTCATATAACATGATTATAACGTCCAAAACATCATATCTCAACACAAAATCGAAATCCAAGATGTTGAAGAAATTACCTCTTGAAGATCCAACCACTTCGATCCGATGAATACGAGTTAAATCGAGTATCCGAGTTATATGATCGAATGGAAATGAAGAAAATCAAGTACTCAAGTGTTTGATGAAGGAAAATCCCTTCCCCCCAAGCTCTCTCTCGGACAAAATGGAAGAAGAAAGTGAAAATGAAGAAAAAGTCCCGGCCAGCCCTATATAAACTGCCGGAAGTTACGGCCGTAACTCGGCCCTCATATGGCCGTAACATCCCAAGTCAACGGCCTTACGGCCGTAACCGGCCAACTCGTACGGCCGTAACTCGGCTTCGTCCAAAATCCTGCCGACAGACTTACGACCGTAACCGCTCCTGAGTTACGGGCGTAACTCGCCTTCGTCAAAACATCTGCCGGCATCCTTACGGCCGTACCCGCACACCTTACGGGCGTAACTCGGATGATACGGCCGTATCCGGCCAAACTTACGGGCGTAAGCCCCCTCGTCGAAAATGACCAGGCACCCTGCCTGCGTGTCTGGCCGTGTCAAGCCCAAGCCTTACGGCCGTATCTCCCTCGCCTTACGGCCGTATGCCGAAACCCTTACGGCCGTAACTCGCCTTCGGCCAAAAACGTCTGGGCACCCTGCTCGACACGTACGGCCGTATCCGGCCAAGCCTTACGGCCGTACTGCCCAGCTTACGGCCGTATGCCGAAATCCTTACGGCCGTAAGTCCCACTCGTCCGAAATGGCCTGAAAACAACGAACGCCTGTTACGGCCGTAACTTACCATTCTTACGGCCATAACTCGTTGCTGGACAAGATGAAAATCCGACAACTCCGATTCCTCGCTACGATCGATGAATGATTCGACATACCAAACGTTTGCGAACGCGAACAAGTCCAACACATGCCAAAAATGATATTTCCAGCACAAGACTACCAATCACGATGATAATGATAATACTCCCGCTCTGACACTCAAACGGAGATGAAATGACGATCGGTAACTGATACACGGTTACAACATGCCAAATGAACGCAAATGAATGAATCATGAATGATGAGCGATCATTAATGAGTGAAAATTACTGAGTGATAATTACAGACTGATAATTACTGAATGATAATGAATGAATTACAGCCGGGTATTACATACTCCCCCCCTTAAAAAGAGTTTTGTCCCCGAAACTAAGGATCAAACAACTCGGGATGACTCTCCCGCATACTCTCCTCGGTTTCCCAAGTAGCCTCTTCGACTCCGTGTCTAGACCACTGAATCTTGACCAAGGGAATCGTCTTGTTCCTCAACTGTTTGATTCGCCGCTCTAACACTCGTATAGGACGCTCCTCATACGAATGATCATCCGCGATCTCGATTTCGTCGAACTGAAGTATGTGACTCGGGTCGGCAACATACTTCCGTAACTGAGAGACATGAAACACATTATGAATTCGGCTCAACGCCGGAGGTAAAACCAATCGATAAGCTAACTCGCCTATTCGATCCAAAATCTCAAATGGTCCAATGAATCTCGGACTCAACTTCCCCCGTTTTGCGAAACGGAAAATACCTCGACTCGGGGATACCTTGACCAAAACGGGGTCACCCGTCTCGAACTCTAGTGGTCGACGATTATCTGCATATGATTTCTGCCGACTCTTAGCTGTCAACATACGACTCCTGATCAAATCTACCTTCTCACGGGCGGCTATAAGCATATCGGGCTCGGTGCCGATTGACTCTGATGGGTCGTCCCAACACAAGGGAGATCGACAACGATGACCGTACCAGGCCTCGTAAGGTGCTACCTTCATCGCAGCATGCCAACTATAATTGTACGTGAACTCAATCAACAGTAATTGGGCTTCCCAATCGTCTTTCCAATCGAGGACGCATGCCCTCAACATGTGCTCCAATGTCTGAATAGTCCTCCCTGATTGTCCGTCGGACTGAGGATGAAAAACGGTACTGATATTAAGCTGAGTTCCCATAGCACGATGAACTGATTTCCAAAATGTGACATGAATCGTTCGTCACGATCGGAAACGATACTCTTAGGAGTACCATGCAATCTCACTATCTCCTTGATGAACAACTGGGCCAGTCTCTCGGGACCCCACGTATCCTTAATCTCAAGGAAATGAGCTGACTTAGTTAAGCGGTCTACAATCACCCAGATTTTGTACATGCCATGACGACTCGTCGGCAAATTCGTGATGAAGTCCATAGAAATGTCTCCCCACTTCCACTCTGGAATAGGGAAAGGTCTCATCATACCCGCCAGTTGCTGATGCCAGACCTCGATCTCGGGTCTAAGGAATTCCTGCTGAAGCTCCTTCTGAACTGATAAACGAGCAAGCATCTGCTTCTGAACGGACTTATGACTCCAGGCGTCGGCGACAATGTTCGCCTTGCCTGGGTGGTAAAGGATCTCGATATCATAATCTTTGATTAGTTCCAACCACCGTCTTTGTCGCATATTTAACTCATTCTGAGTAAATATATATTTTAAACTCTTGTGATCAGTTAAGATCTGACAGGTGACGCCATAAAGGTAACGACGCCAAATTTCCAACGCGAAACCCACGGATGCTAGCTCCAGGTCGTGGGTCGGATAATTAACCAGCTAATCCGAGGAAACTTCGGATTTCCTTAACATCTTTCGGAGGTTGCCAATCTCGGATAGCCTCCGTCTTCTGAGGGTCGACACGAACTCTGTCTGATGAAATTACATGTCCGAGAAAGTCACTTCGGACATCCATAACTCACATTAAGAAAACTTTCCATAAAGTTGCTCGCGTCTTAACACGTCGAGAACCTGATGAAGACGTACCTCGTGTTCTTCTCGATCACGAGAATAAATCAAAATGTCATCGATGAAGACAACAAAAACTGATCCAAACGTCGATGAAAACCCGATTCATTAACTCCATGAATACCGCAGGAGCATTAGTTAGCCCGAACGACATAACTACGAACTCATAATGACCATAGCGTGTACGAAACGCCGTCCTTGCGATACCCGACTCCTGAATTCGCAGCTGATGATATCCAGATCTTCAGTCGACCTAGGAAAATATTGAAGCTCCCTGAAGTTGATCTAAGAGATCATCAATACGGGGTAGAGGATACTAATCTTGATCATCACCTTGTTCAACTCCTGATAATTAATACACACACGAGACGAGCCATCCTTCTCCTTGACAGATCACACTGGTGCTCCTCACGGGGACGCACTCGGTCGGAGATAACCTATCTCGAACTATTCCTCAAGTTGAATCTTCAACTCCTGCATTCTGGTCGGGGCCATCCGATACGGTGCCTTCGATAACGGGGACGTACCGGCTCCAACTCACTCCTGAATTCCACTACTCTATGTGAAGGAAACCAGATAACTCGTCTGGAAATACATCGTCAATCGATGACAATGATATCACGAATGATTGAACATTTCGATTGCCCTAGAATGGTCAATCGATAAAAAGTGATACTAATAATGATTGAACAACTCGATTGCCTTATAAAGGCCAATCGATGAAAATGATACAATGAATGTTTGAATAACTCGATTGCCTTAGAAAGGCCAATCGATGAGAATGATACAATGAATGATTGAATGACTCGATTGTCTTAGAAAGGCCAATCGATGGAAATGATACAATGAATGATTGAATAGCTCGATTGCCTTAGAAAGGCCAATCGATGGAAATGATGCAATGAATGATTGAATAACTCGATTGCCTTAGAAAGGCCAATCGATGAAAATGATACAATTAATGATTGAATAACTCGATTGCCTTAGAAAGGCCAATCGATGAAAATGATACAATGAATGATTGAATAGCTCGATTGCCTTAGAAAGGCCAATCGATGAAAATGATGCAATGAATGATTGAATAACTCGATTGCCTTAGAAAGGCCAATCGATGAAAATGATACAATGAATGATTGAATAGCTCGATTGCCTTAGAAAGGCCAATCGATGAAAATGATGCAATGAATGATTGAATAACTCGATTGCCTTAGAAAGGCCAATCGATGAAAATGATACAATGAATGATTGAACAATTCGATTGCGGAATTTCTCTGCTTTCGTCATAATAATAATTCTTCTGGAACAACGGGGATTACTTCCCTGAAGCACACATTCGACAACCAACGACGGAAAGATAGCGATCAAACGCTAACAAACACTGAGGATAGTATCAAGACGATCAAACCAACTAATACCGAAAATTACATCGTCCTAAGATAAATTCACCACGATTACGTCCATCAACCAATCGCGGTCACTAAGCTTACTTCGGTATGATTTCCGAAAATTCTTCCATCGTCAGGTAGACCGATGGTATGAGGTCCACAAGCAATAGGACTATCCCAAAATAAGTCTATTCAAACATGATTCGAAAATGAATGAATGCGGTGTACCAGCATCAAAAGGTACACACAGGTTGAAATAAAATTATGAGTATACCTGAGATCATTCGGGCCACCGGATCGTCGATCCTCTTCATCACATGAATCCGGGACTTGCCGGCCCCCGAACCGGATGCTCCCGACTGATAAATACGAGCTCCAACTTTATTTGCTTCTATTGTCTTAAACGACATTGACAGAGTAGTCTGATTCTGAATCGCTAATTGCTTCGGGGCCTGAGATGCCGCCGGAGCCGACTTGGAGTCCTTTCGGCAAAAACGGGCCTTATGCCCAAAATTCCCACAATTGTGGCACGTGATAGACTGCCTCGGGCACTTGGTGCTGACATGACCCGGTTCTCCACAATTAAAACAGATGATGGCCGACCGCCGCCGGATTGAGATCCCGCATGATTATGCATCGTATGAGGTCGCTCAAAACGATAGGACTCACACGAGGCTTCTTGAAGGTTGGTCGACCGCCTTGGATTGATTACGCCGTTGATTTCTTGCCGATGATGAAGGTTGTTGTTCAGCAATTTCCTTAGCAGCCGGCTCATACGGGAGAGTTCTCTCGATTAATCCGGCCAGAGTGGCGCAATGATGATTGAGCAATTGCACATGGGTCATCATGGCCTGCATAAAAGTGAGTGGATCAATCCGAACATCTTCTGATCGAGCCGAGTCCTGGGCACAATTTCCCGACAGCGAGTGATTATTTCCCGGGTTTCGGCCCGCACCGCGGCCTATTCCCGTGCATCCCCTGACAGCTCTCTCCATACTGAAGTAGGAAGGTCGCATAATGGTTATATTTCCCGCATAATTATCACATTATGATTATGTCATGAGATGATGAAAATGAGTATACATGCTCTAACTTAGTGATTATATGAATGATTTACTGAAGTGACATGATTATCTGATGAAATTCTTGAAATGATTATCTTGAATAACTTAACAAGATTAATAATATGATCATCCAGATCGACAACTGAGTAATGAAATGAATTGAGTAATTAATGAATTAACATGATCGTCCTGATCATTAACTGAGTAATGAAATGAATTAAGTGATTAATGAGTTAACGTGATCGTCCTAATCACAATGAATGATGATGTTTGAGGATTGATAATTGATGAATGATGAATGAATGACTATTGCCAGAAATTATACCATGGCGTTAGAAATCTTACGATTCTTTCTTGGCCTGATTGGCTCGGCATTTGCACAGTCACACGTGACGCGAAAGTCCAATGATACTAGTCTCGATGATGATGATTTCAAATGAGACATGACTCGGAAGGTAGTATTCAAAACCACGCTCGATACCAACTCAGTAACACCCCAAACTAGGCGGATATTACGGTCCGTGGACCCCGATTTGGGACCCACCAAAGTGATGAAAATGAATGAATTACACAGGGTGAATGTAGTACCGAACCACATTACAACATTAATTACTCCGATGAGGAGTTTCATACAACACACCCAGGATAATACAGAATACATGTATATTTTATATGAAGATAAAATACACAACACTGAATGAAACGGAATAACCAAGTGAAAATCTGCAGCGGAAAATAAATGACAACAATAGGAATGACTGAAAGGATTGGGGCCCCCTACTAGTATCACTGGGACTCCTCGCCGTCAATTTGTTATTTCCGTGCTTTTGCCTTGCCATGACCTGAAAAACAAAATCCCCAAACGGGGTCAGTTACACAGAACAACAATCCTCAATGGTTGAAAATACACAATCATGATTATATCAGAAGTTATGAAATATCCTGTCGAAACATACGCAATCAAACATGCTATATGAATCAACTAACAGTACGGCTCAAAGGGTGGCGCCACACTATGCCCGGGATGGAAATGTGTCCGTGCACAAGCCACCAACGAGTATCGATCGAATACACGTGTGGTCTTGTACCTAATCAGTCTCACGAGGCATATGACTCGTGTGCACAGTCCAATGTGAGGCCAACAACCAACACACGACTTAAACGTGCCCGACATGAAAATCGACACATACCAAGCACGCCGAGATGACCCGGAATGCCACGATATAACAAAAGTGACATCGGAAACGAATAATGACTCACCGAGATGAAATGATAGTGAAATGAATGATAGCTCAATGAAATGATTGGAACCGTCGTTCCTTGTGACTGAAGTGATTAATTGACAATGACAAGTTTTGATACGGTTAATACAATGATGAATGAGTTATGATTATGAATGAACAACAACTAAAGGAAATGAATATCCTTTTAACCGAGTAAGAATTAACTTACACAATACCGATGACAATTATCCTTCCACGAACAAAGGTCCTAAATGCGATGTCGGTCGCTCGAACAACCTTGAATAATACAATTACCAACAATCCGTTCAACATACGTATCAAACACGAATATAACGAACTCAACACGCCGATACGACTAAACCAAGTCCATTGAGGCATTATATCGAACACTAAGTGGACAAACTTCGATTGTTAACAACCCTGTTGTTACCCAAAATATTATCCGAAGATAATGTTGCTGGAATGATCGAGTAACCAACAAGTGCGGGAGCACGTCCGTGAGAAATTAAATGACACAAGATTTGCCGGGGTTGTTAATCCCGGGCTTGAATGCTCTCGCAAGATTTTATTAATAAGTATACGGTTGAGTACAAATATTAATGTTAGAATCTATGACAAAGAGTGTAAAAGATTCTAGTTTTCTAAGCTGAGGAGCGTATAGAATGCCGGAAGAATCAGATATGGAGCTCTGTGAATTCTTGCTATGGATGTTCTATGTGTGAGAATGTCTTTCTCTTTTCTCTCTCTTGTTTTCTGTGTATTTCGCGGTCCTTGTTCTGTGTTATGGACCTTCTATTTATAGCAGACCAAGCTCCTGGGGGCCCTCCTGCGATCGCAGCCGATCGTCGTTATTTATATTATAATAAGACGGCCGATCGTCTCGTCGCGTGGGGCTTTTCCCTTAAAGTCCGCGGTAATTCTTGTGATTGGTTATGCACGGCCCGACGGGAACTCGCATGCGCCACCGAGCCGCTACCCACCTTTTCGGCGATCTTGTTGGTAGGTGAAGTAGGTGACAGACTGTGAGCACAAGTCTTGTCTGTCATTACTTTTCGCAGTCTGCGGCCCTGTTGGTAGGTGAAGTAGGTGGCGGGCGGTGGGCACCGATCTTGTCTGTCGGCACCTTTTGAGATCTGCACGCGGGTCCCGGCCCGAGATTTGGGCTTTGGTGACTTCGACGGATCTCGATTAATACGTGGCACGAGACGATCGCTAATCGACAAAGGACGATCGCGATCAACAAAAGACGATCGCTAATCAACAAAAGGCGATCGCGGTGCCGAAGTTCGGTGTGTTTGCCCAGAGCATATCCCTCATGGTAGACTTCCATTGCTATGACGATCGCCTTCGAGGCGTGTTTAAATGCCGCACAACAATTGCCCCCACTCGGCTCGATGTTGAAAACACGGGGTGAGGTGGCACTTTGGCGATCGCTAATGTTTTAGGCAATAAGTCGATCGATTTCAAATTTGGGACGATCTCCTTTTGCGGCGGGAGCGGCGGGCAAAGGCGTGGGCTCGCGAAACCGTGCGAGACACGCGTCGCGTTTCTATTGAGGAGTCGACGGTTCGTCGATCTTTGTCGATTGGCGTGCCCTCGAAAAGCGCGTCAGCGAGACTCGAGGCCGCATTTATTGCGTCTGGTTGTCGGTTGCATCGGCCCTCGAGACTTTCGCCTATTTGCCCGAGACCCGGCCTCCATCTATAAAAGGGGCTAGGGCTACTCCGTTTTCATCTTTTACGCGTCCTTGTCTTCTGTGAAGCTCTGCAAAAATTTAGAAGCTTGTTGCGCCGACCGTCTTCCTTTCTTTAGGTAAGAAACCCGATTTTCACTCTCCCTTAACTTTTTGAGAATATGTCGGGAGGATCTAAGGCCTTCGAGGTCGGAAGCACTTACGCCGCGCGGCCACCGGACCAGGAGGAAATTCTGTGGGAATCCCGTGGAAACGGCCGAGAGGCTATTCGTGCGGGGATTACACCCGCAGAGCTTGAGGAGCTTTTCAATGAGGCCGTAGTGGCGGGATGCGGCGGCGGAGGAGCGAGATGCGTCGCCGGTGGAGGAAGACGAATCGATACGTTTGTCTTGGGAAAAAGATGCGTCTCGCCCGGTTTATAGGGCTTTTGCTAAACTTATGGAGGATTGCCGGGCCTGTCAGGAGTTTGATTCGAAGCTTACTCCGCCGCTTATCCCTATGTTCATGTGAAGCGGACGGAGTTTGGGCTGAACCGTCACAATGGTCCCTTGGTCGATTCGGAGTTCGGCGACACGGAAGGACATGACCATTTGGAGGGCGAATATCATATTCCCTACGATGTGTCATTGCACGTGCCCGCCGAGAACGAACGTGCCGACCCGACCTCCCGAGGGTATGGTCGCCATCAACGAAATGACCACCGCTGGTCTGCGGTTTCCCTTGCCGTTCGCCGTTTCGTATCTGTGATCGCTGGAATTTGGCGCCTCTCCGGTGACGCCGAGCGCTTTGCTGCAGTTATCGGCCTGCCGCGTTATTTGGCGGTCACAGGTTGTTTCGCCTGCCTTCTGCGGGAGAGATGACTTATCTTTTTAAGCTGACCGTGCAGAAAGGGTCGATCGGCGGGTACCATATCCAAGGTCGCCAGGGTAGGGTGGTTATCGGGGTGCCGAGCAAGACCCGAGGCGACCTGAAAAAGTGGTGCTGGGTTGGTGGTGCCTGGAGGTCGGCATCGAGCGAAACGCCGGAGGAGGAGTTGGATATCCCTACCAATTTTCGGGAGAGGAATCCAAGTAAGGGTTTCCTTTCTCCCTTCGTTTGGATACTCCTTGGACTGATCTAATTTTGTTTCCCTTTTTGCAGGATCCCTTGTTCCGTCGGCCGACGATCTTCCTTTTGATTTCTCGATCGTCTGGGAGCGGATTCGCGCGTTGCCGATCTCCTATAAAGACGTTCGATCAGTCAGCCACGAGTCTCACCGGTTGGGAGCTCGACTGTTTCGCTATCCTCGCCACCTGAAAGCACACGGTATGACTTTCTATCCACTCTTTTCTGCGAGGCGATCGTCTCCAAGAGGTCGCCATGTTTACGTAAGTGTCTAACTTGTTTTAGTTTCTCCTTTGGCGAGACTTATTTTCCCGTATCACCGAGCTACCTCAGAGATCGCCATGTCCAACCCGGTTTTCTCGGTCGCCTTCATATGGGAAAGAAAGCGGGTCGCGTTGCCGCGACGTCGTCTCGCCACGGCCGTGGTGAAGCCGTTGCGATGCGGTCGCGAACCGGAAACTCAAGGTGAGGAACAACTCAGCGCAACCGCAAGAGGCGGAGGCGGAGGCGTCCTTCCGTCGGCGAGGCGGATTTAACTATTCAGGAGCCGCGATCGCCGCTCCCCGTTTCTTCGTTCCGATGGCGGAGGGGTGCAGTCCCCGAGGCCGTCGGCGTCCCGGCTCAGTCGTCTTAGGCTACTTGAAAAGGACGGCGATCGGCCGACGCCGAGACTCCTCGGGAAAGCCCTTTTTGGCCGCGATCCAGAGTGGTCAACAGTGAGAATGTTTTGAACTTTCCGAGCTAAACGTTAAGTAAGTCTTAGGCTAACTCTTTTGGTTTCCTTGGTTTTGCGCTGCAGTTACGTCTGGCCGATCCGGACGTTTCTCTATGGTCTTTGGACTTTACGTCGAGCAAGGCTCGCAACAACCTCTCGATATCCACCTTACGTTCGCGAGGCCACCACCTCTTTGCCCAAGGCTTGGGCGGCCGACCTCGATGCGATCGCTCGTCGGCGATCTGGAGATGCCATGCGGCGGCCGTTGCCACGGCTCTTGAGACGGCGGCGATGGCCGTCAGATGCAAGGACTTTGAGGGCGACCCTCCACCGCTCATCTCCATCGCGACCTCGAGGCCGCCGGATGAAATATCGAGGATGCCAAGCGGGATCGGGCTATGGAGAAGGAGTACGAGGAGACGGCCAAAAGGGCCAAGCAGGATGTGGATAGATTGATGCAGAGCCGAGCCGCTCCAAGGAGGCCGCCGATCGGTCCGTGTGACGAGCGCGAAGCCCGCCGAGCTCGCGGCGTCGCAGGAGGAGGCGACCGGACTAAAGGCGATGGTTGACCGGCTTAGCGGTGAGCTGGACGCGGCAAGGAAAGAGCTGGAGAAATCCCAGGGCGAGAATGCCGCCAAGGTTGCCGAGCTGGCGGAGGCTGAGAAAGTGGCCGCGGAGTTGAAGGGCCAACTGAAGGCGATCGAGACCGATCCCTACCAAAGTGTGGCGCTCGCCGGCGAGTTTGCCTATTACTTGGCATACGCTGACGCTGTCCGAGCCGCAAAAGAGGCAGGGATCGAGATCGGTCCCTTGATGGAGAGCTTCAAATCTTACGCCCTTGCGCATCCTTTGCACCCGGAGTTCTCCCTGCCGATCCTTGACTTGGCCGACTTCGGGATCGACTTGAGTTGGTACACGGGTAAACTCATTCATCCCGAGGCGGAAGCCGATCCGCAAGCCGAGGGCGAAGATCAGCAGGCGGAGCCTTGAGAGGCATTTTGTTTTCCTCCAGCACTATGTACTTTTCGTTTTCCTTTTGTAATGCCTTCGGGCCCCGTCATGTACTAAACTTGCGTCATGAATAAAGTGTTCTTCTTTTCATATGATCGCCTTTGAATGTTTGCGTGCAACTTTACAAATATGTGTATGATTGCTTTCGACGTTTTGTTCATCCGATCGATTGCCTGACTGTTGAAAGCATTGATATGTTTTGAATCGGAATTCTTACTTGTAATTTTTGTTGGACGACTTCGGTCGTCCTGCGCGTGTTTGAGTTAGGCCGATCGTGTGTGGTTCCTTTTGTTCGATCGTGTTAGGGATTAGCTCGACCCCTCTCTGCCCCCTTGTTTTTGTTTACTTATTGTAAGTAAGGAAACAAAAACTATGTCGTCCGGCGGGCTATCTTCAGTTTCGCTGGTTCTGAAGAATTATGTACGGTTGGGTTGTTCGATGGATCGACCTCCCTTATCGTGTTTTTGTGTGGGAGGGATGTTGTGTATCCCGCGACTCACTTTTTGTGAGGGTCCTCCGTTAAACTACGCCTACCTTGTGTTAAAACGAAAGGTGGGCGATCTTGGTCTGGAGGAAACCTTGCGCGGGGCGTCGTCGGTTTATTCGACTCCACGCCCGCGGCTTGTCAGCTCGGCTTCCACCTCGGCTCGCCATGAAGATGGCGACCCTCGGTGTACGTTGAGACGGGGGTAGTGGCACGTCGCATTGTCCGGGTTCACCAAGTTAGATGATGAACCATCGAGGGAGGGCGATCGTGTCCACTGATTAATTTTGGAGGGTCCTTCGGCTACGCCGGCCTCGTATCCAAACGAAGGGCGGGCGATCTATGCTCGAAGGAACCTTGCATGGGCGAAGCCGTTGGTTCCATCGACCTCCAGTGCCATGGCTGTATTGTTTTCTACCTCGGATTGTCATTCTTGAACGACGATCCTTGACGGTATGTAATATGCTTGTGGGGCGATCGCCAGAATAGATGGGATAGAGAACAAAAATATTTCATTATGTTCCTTGTACATTTGGTAGTTGAAAATGAATACAAAGTTATCATTGATAGTATTTCTTCAGATGTACAGCGTTCGGGGATACCGATCCGAGTACCGTCGGGGTGTTCCACTCGTAGGCTCCCTTAGTTAGCCATTTCGATATTACGAAGGGGCCTTCCCAACTCGGTCCAAAGACACCTGTGTGGGTTTGGATCTTTTTGAGGACGAGGTCGCCTACTTGAAACCGTCTTTCCTTGACCTTGAATTGAAGAACTTTTCGGATCTCCTTTTGTGGATAGTGTTCTTCATTTAGAGGTTAGTCGACGTTCTTGAGCATGTCGAGGTCGATCCGCCGGGCCACATCATTGTCGATCGTCATCTCTTGCTCGGTTCGATGGTAGGGACGGCGATCTCCGAGGAATCACCGCCATTCGAAGGCTAGGGCGAATGGGGTTTCGCCGTTGAATTGCGGGTCGTTGTTCGGTAAGACCACAAAGCGTCTGGGAGCTCGCTCGCCCATCGTCTAGCACGGATTCGAGTCGTGCTTTAATTGTGTGTTTGAGGATCTTGTTCACCGCCTCTACACTGCCCGTTAAATCCGAGGGTGATAGGGAGCCGAGAACAACCTTTTGATTCCCCACTTATCACGATTGCATGACTTCTAAGCCGTCGAACGCTTTCCATTGTCGGAGATGATGGCACAGGGTAGGCGAACCGGCATATGATGTTTCTCCGGATGAACTTGATCACTTGCTCTTGGCGATCTTGTTTAGCGGTTCGGCCTCTGCCCATTTTGTGAAATAGTCGACCCAGACAATGGCGAACTTACTGACCTCCTGGAGCCGTTGGTAGGGGACCTATAAGGTCGATGCCCCATTGGGCGACGGCCATGGGCATACATTGAGGTGAGTGCTCGGGGAGATTTTAATACTTGGTCCCATTATTTGGCATCTATGACACGACCTGGCATAGGCGATCGCATCCTTACAAGTGACGGCGAGAAAAACCTTGCACTGGTTGTCTTATGGGCGAGCTCGTCCACGGCGTGATTTCCACAGATTAGTCGTGGATCTCGGCTAAAAGCAGTATCCTTCCTCGGTGTAATACACTTGAGGAGGAAGGTGGCTTCGCTTGTAAAGACGATCGTCGATAGGTGTATCTGGTCGCTCGGGCCGAGTTGGCGAGCTTTGATACGGTCGTCGGGGCCGTCCGTCCTTTAAGTATGTGATGAGCGGAGTCATCCGACTTTCTTCGACAGCGGCAATGTGGCCACGGGTTTCTTTCGATTGCCGGCCTTTCGACTTTGTAATTTGGATATTAGAGAAATCGGTGCCCCATCCGACGATGCTAGCTTGGATAGGGCATCGGCACGAGAGTTGTGCTCTCTCGGGACTTGTTCGATTTGTACTTCTTGAATTTCGTGCACATCTCGCGACCGGCTCTTGGTATTTGATCATCTGTTCACCACGTGCCTCATATTCTCCCTTGACTTGGTTCACCACCGGGAGGGAGTCCATGAAGATATGGAGGCGAGCGTCTAGAGGCGAGAGCCGAGTCGAGCCCGCCTACCAAGGCCTCGTATTCGGCTTCATTGTTGGTCGCTCGAAATCCAAACGCACGGCATTTGTGAAGCTTTGTCCGTTGGGGCTAATGAGGACGATCCACCTTTGATCGCGAGTTGGTCGCCGATCCGTCAGCGTCTGACTTCGGGCGGAGTCGGCCAAGCGTGGGTGGTGTGAGGGAAAGTTAACTCCACCACGAAGTCCGCGAGCTTGGCCCTTGATCGCCGTGCGAGCGTACGTGATGCCGTATTAGGCGATCTCTAGTGACCATTTGAGGAGTCGCCGTTGGTGTCGGTCGATGTAGAACTTGCCTTAGAGGGAGGTTGTCAAAACCTCCACTTGATGGTCGAAAAAATAGGCTCTTAGCTTACGGACACTCATGACTAGAGCGTAGGCGATCTTCTCCAAAGGTGTATAGCGTGTTTCGGCGTCGTGGAGCGCTTGGTGACATAGTAGATCGGCGGATGGACTAGCCCCTCCGCTCGCACCAAGACCGCACTCAGTAGCGACCTCCGAGGCCGCTAGGTAAAGGAATAATTTCTCCCAGGATCGGCTTTTCCGGGATCGGGGATTGGATAAATATTCCTTTATTTTGGCGAACGCCACCGACTCTCCTCGTCCATGCGAACTTTTTGTTTTTGATGGTCGCGAAGAAAGGCTTGCTTTTATCGCCGAGCCGAGATATGAAGCGGTTGAGGCGGCGACAACCTGTGAGGCGTTGTACACCTTGATGTTAGAGGTTCTGCATGTCGAGGATCGCTTTGTATCTTGGTGGGATTTGCCTCGATCCCCCTCGGCCGACAATGTGCCCCAGAATTTCCGGAGCTCACCCCAAAGTTGCATTTCTTTGGGTTCACTTCATGTTGAACTTTTCGAGGATGGCGAATGTCTCGGCGAGATCATTGAGGTGATCTTCCTTCTTGAGGCTTTTGACCACGATATCGTCGATGTAGACCTCCATGGTCTTGCCGATCCGATTAGCGAACATCCCGCTGACTGTGCCGGTAGGTCGCCCCGCATTCTTCAAGCCGAGCGGCATCCGGACCCAAAAGTATATGTCTTTTTCCGTGTGGAAAGATGTGTGTTTTATGTCTTTCTCCGCCATTGGGATTTGATGATATCCGTGAAGGCATCCATAAACGACATCATTTCGCACTGCAGATTATCGACCAAGTGGTCAATATGAGGCATCGGAAAGTGATCTTTTGGACAAGCCGCTGAGGTCGGTAAAGTCAATGCATAACCTCCGAGAGCGGTCGGCTTCTTGACGAGTACCGCGTTAGCGACCCATTGTGGGTCGTCCGTAGCTACCCCGATTAACTTGTTGTCGAGCAACTTTTGGACCTCTATGTCGAGCGCCGCGTATTTTTCGGGGCCGAATTTCCTACGTTTTTGATGAACAGGCTTCCTCGTCGGGTCGATCTTCAGATAATGGCAAGCGTGCTCGGGACTTATGCCGACCATATCTTGATGCGACCAGGCGAAGACTCCGATGTTCTTACGTAGTAAATTGACCAGATCTCCTTTCAGTGCGAGGTCGACGCTTGCGCCGATCTGCACTTCCCGTTCTGGACGAGCCGGATCTATGGCTATACTCTCTAACTCTTCGATGGGGACGGTCGCTTCTTGCTTGGAACGATTTCCGGACTCGATCCTTGGATCGACGTCGAGACTTGGCTCGAAACCGATCCTTCGCTCGATGTCGTCCGTTAACTGATCCGAGATGCCGTCCTCTGAGTTGGGTTGATACGATGTGTTTGGTTTGTCGATCTCCATGGGTCGATCGTCGATCGTTTCAACGTTACACATATCGGGGGAAGTATTGAAAACAGTAGCGACACAGGAGTAATTTAAACATCTTTTTGCCATTAGCTGGTCCCCCTTTACAGTACCGACCGTCCCATCGGCAGTGGGGAATTTGATACAATAAAAGAAGGACGAAGCGACCGCCTCAAAGGTTTCTAAGAATGGACGACCTAGGAACCCATTATAGATCTTTGGGTCTATCTATGATTACAAAATTAAGGTTCTAGTGATCCTAACCTTGGGATCGTAAATGCATATCACTCGACGGAGAGCTTGATCCTCCCATAGGCTTGGGCAGTCTTTGTCGCCGAATCCTGGAGCACGGTGTCAAATGGCACGATGAATTTGGTCGGAGTTTAGAGCCGATCCAGAGCTTTTGAATATGATATTGCGAAGCTCCGTTGTCGACCAAGACGCGGTCGACCGCCTTCCCTGTGATACAGCAGAGATCACCAATGCATCCTCTTTGGGGCATTGTACTTCTCCCCTGTCTTTTTATGGAGAAGGTGATGAGCGCGTTTCTAGCGATGGTCGGCTCTGGGGCACCACAATATGGACTCCGTGAATGCCCTCAGTTCGGCCTTCCGCTTCCTGTTTGACGCGGTGGAAACCGGGGAAAGGCCCCCGAGGCTCCCCCCTCCTGCTTGGAGCATATCAATCCGACCGCCAGGGTTGATCGGAGGAATCGATTCATCGGAGTGCTCTGGCTCGTGTTCGATCCTGGCGACCGGATTGGGAGACGTCCTTTCGACCGACGGCGCGCCGCGCCTCCGGTCCTCTCTCGGTCGAGGTTACGGCTTGGTGACTAGGTTGTCTAATTTGCCTTCTTGAGCAGTCGCGAGTTGCCTGAGGAGGTCGCGGCATTGGCCGGTGTTGTGGCCGACTTTTGTGATAGCACAGAACTTGCTACGGTCTAGATGACCGTGGTCCCTTATTGGCTTCGGTTTGGAAAGCCACTCCCGCCCCTTAATTGCGTTGAAGATGTGGGCTGGAGACAAGTTGAGGTTGTGGAGGAGGTGAACCTCTACGTCACCAAAAGCTTTGAATTCGCCAGGCGGCTTTGCGACCGCCTTTCTGGGCTTGGCGACCGCCTTCTTTTGAACATGGGACGGCATCCTCCCCTCTCCGGTGGGTTCCTCATCTAAACGGAGGGAGAGCATCCTCTGCCTGGCCAGGAAATCGGCGGCTCTGATGCGGAAGACCGAGTAGGTCGGGGGGATATCCTTTGTGAGATGCCTGAACATGGGTGAGTGGCCGTAGAATCCCCCCAGGACTGAATAGAGGGCGAGCTCGTCGCTAATGGGTTCACCGGTGAGGACTATCTCGTCCACCCGGTCGATGTAATCTGCATCTGGCTCGTCCTTCCCCTGCTTGATTTTCATCATGCGGTGGGGGCCTTCAGGGCGAGCGACTTTGGCGGCGAAGTATGACGTAAAGTCGTTCGCCAACTTCTCGAAGCAATTGATTGAGCGAGGAGGCAGCGAGATGTACCACCTGTGGGCGAGGTCGCCCAGAGTTAGCGGGAACATCCGACACTTCTTCGCATCTGATGCTCCGCATCCGGTCATGTAGATCCGGAATTTGCTCAAGTGGGTCTCCGGGTCCGATCTTCCCTCATATAGAGGTGTCTGTGGGGGATTGATTGTTGGTTGAACCGGGGTGAGCTCGATCTGGACCGCGAGTGGTTCACTTGGTCCAGAGATCGATCTCCTGGCGCCTGCCCCAGTGTCTAGTAGCGCCTTCATTTCGTCAGTGTGCATTGCGGCCATCGCCGTGGCACAGCTCGGCGATTAGGCTGCCGGAGCGCGGCCGAGGCGATCATGTACCGATCCCCTGCCCCATGGTGGATGGCGAGCTCTCTGCCGCGAGACTCATTTCTCGGGCGAGTGGGGCTGTCGGCCGGCTGTCTTAGGGAGTCGGATATGCCGAACTCCCTGGTGACGGATTCGGACTCGATGCCTCCCGACTCGGGCCGCGCCTGTGTCGCCACGAGGATCACTCCTGGCGGCTCAAGACGGAGTCGTCCGCCTAACGAGAGCCTTTGGCTGCGGCTGGGTTCTCCGTTGATTTTTCAACATATATCCCTTTGAGCTTCCGCTTGCCGGCTCGGCGGATGGTTGTGGAGTGATGGTGGGCGAGTCGCATGCAATCCGTCGCTCCCGAGGGCGGCTATGGCCTCCTCAATGCATTCCATGATGCAGGCCCGATCGAGTGAGAGACTAGGGCCGTCCCTCGGGCGGGAGTGAGGATCTAGCGTCGCCGCGGTCGCCTTCAGTCGCGGGCTGGGATTCTGCCCGTGTCGGAATGATATTTCCGGCGGATCTCAGGGTGGCTCTCTTGGAAGTTGTAGCAGACGTCATTTTTCTGGAGGTTTGTTTCTTTTGAAGAACAGTGAGTGTTCCTTCAAGTGTGAGTCCGGAGAACAATGAGTGTTCTATGAGACGATCGGAATAAAAGTGAAGGTAAACCCCTTCTTCTAGCGCCAATTGTTGTTACCCAAAATATTATCCGAAGATAATGTTCTTTGGAATGATCGAGTAACCAACAAGTGCGGGAGCACGTCCGTGAGAAATTAAATGACACAAGATTTGCGGGGTTGTTAATCCGGGCTTGAATGCTCTCGCAAGATTTTATTAATAAGTATACGGTTGAGTACAAATATTAATGTTAGAATCTATTACAAAGAGTGTAAAAGATTCTAGTTTTCTAAGCGAGGAGCGTATAGAATGCCTAAGAATCGAGATATGGAGCTCTGTGAATTCTTGCTATGGATGTTCTATGTGTGAGAATGTCTTTCTCTTTTCTCTCTCTTGTTTTTACGTGTATTTCGCGGTCCTTGTTACGTGTTATGGACCTTCTATTTATAGCAGACCAAGCTCACTGGGGCCCTCTGCGATCGCGGCCGATCGTCGTTATTTATATTATAATAAGACGGCCGATCGTCTCGTCGCGTGGGGCTTTTCCCTTAAAGTCGCGGTAATTCTTGTGATTGGTTATGCAGTCGACGGGAACTCGCATGCGCCACTGGCATCACCCACCTTTTCGGCGATCTTGTTGGTAGGTGAAGTAGGTGACAGATGTGAGCACAAGTCTTGTCTCGGTACTTTTCGCAGTGCGGCCTGTTGGTAGGTGAAGTAGGTGGCGGGCGGTGGGCACCGATCTTGTCTGTCGGCACCTTTTGAGATGCACGCGCGGGTCGGCCGAGATTTGGGCTTTGGTGACTTCTGACGGATCTCAGATTAATACGTGGCACGAGACGATCGCCAATCGACAAAGGACGATCGCCTGATCAACAAAAGACGATCGCCAATCAACAAAAGGCGATCGCCGTGGGTGCCGAGTTCAGGGTGTTTGCCCCGAGCATATCCCTCATGGTAGACTTCCCGACTGCTATGACGATCGCCTTCGAGGCGTGTTTAAATGCCGCACAACAAACCCAACCTTGATTATACCCACGTCAAAACCCAAAAAGTGTTTCAATCCAACAAAACATCTTCCAAATGATCAATAATCCAAAATGAATATCCAAATTCATGATTACAACAACAATTAATCGAAAACCCCCAATCCCAACTCAATATTCAAAGTGTTCTTGAATAATCCTTCAATAATCCATTGAATATTTATACAAACTCATAATCATATACATATCCTTTCATATAACATGATTATAACGTCCAAAACATCATATCTCAACACAAAATTGAAATCCAAGATGTTGAAGAAATTACCTCTTGAAGATCCAACCACTTCGATCCGATGAATACGAGTTAAATCGAGTATCCGAGTCATATGATCGAATGGAAATGAAGAAAATCAAGTACTCAAGTGTTTGATGAAGGAAAATCCCTTCCCCCCAAGCTCTCTCTCGGACAAAATGGAAGAAGAAAGTGAAAATGAAGAAAAAGTCCCGGCCAGCTCTATATAAACTGCCGGAAGTTACGGCTGTAACTCGGCCCTCATACGGCTGTAACATCCCAAGTCAACGGCCTTACGGCCGTAACAGGCCAACTCGTACGGCCGTAACTCGGCTTCGTCCAAAATCCTGCCGACAGACTTACGTCCGTAACCGCTCCTGAGTTACGGGCGTAACTCGCCTTCGTCAAAACATCTGCCGGCATCCTTACGGCCGTACCCGCACACCTTACGGGCGTAACTCGGATGATACGGCCATATCCGGCCAAACTTACGGGCGTAAGCCCCCTTCGTCGAAAATGACCAGGCACCACACTGCCGTCTGGCCGTATCCGGCCCGAGCCTTCTGGCCGTATCTCCCACGCCTTACGGCCGTATGCCGAAACCACTACGGCCGTAACTCGCCTTCGGCCCAGCGTCTGGGCACCACCTTTCGACACGTACGGCCGTATCGGCCAAGCCTTCTGGCCCGTCTTGCCCGGACTACGGCCGTATGCCGAAATCCTTACGGCCGTAAGTCCCGCTCGTCCGAAATGGCCTGAAAACAACGAACGCCTGTTACGGCCGTAACTTACCATTCTTACGGCCGTAACTCGTTGCTGGACAAGATGAAAATCCGACAACTCCGATTCCTCGCTACGATCGATGAATGATTCGACATACTAAACGTTTGCGAACGCGAACAAGTCCAACACATGTCAAAAATGATATTTCCAGCACAAAACTACCAATCACGATGATAATGATAATACTCCCGCTCTGACACTCAAACAGAGATGAAATGACGATCGGTAACTGATACACGGTTACAACATGCCAAATGAATGCAAATGAATGAATCATGAATGATGAGCGATCATTAATGAGTGAAAATTACTGAGTGATAATTACAGACTGATAATTACTGAATGATAATGAATGAATTATAGCCGGGTATTACAAAATCTCACTCGATGTAAAGTTCAAACTCGGATTTGGAAATGTTAGAGTATGTAAGAATGATTTGATGATCTTGCATGGTTAACTTGTTAGTTGTTAACGGTGATGATGATACGTAGAGGCATGATGACTTCAAATGATTTCAAATGAGACGGTTAAAGTATGTTGTTTACAAGTTTTGATGAAACAACCCGAGGTACCAAAAGTACTTTTAAAGTTTATTTTAAATAGCATACAAATCCAAGGATTTTCAAAAGATTTCCTTTAAAAGGATACCTCGTGGATTTTCTTTTCGAGTTGTTATTGGTTACCTTATGTGATATGTCGTGCTGAGTTGGTACTTTAGTATAATATTTTGCGAAGTTGTGCAATCGTATTGAGTGGGAATCCACTTAGTATGCCGTTGGGCAGAGGACACAGTCGTGACCACGATACTAATGGCCATGAAGATCGGATGTGGACCAAGAGGGTATGGTCGGGAAGGTTGCTATTCGAGCACTTCGCTCTCGTTTTTTAGGTTTCGGGACGAAACCTCTTTTAAAGGTGATATGATGTAATACCCACATTTTTTATTTCTTTCTCTTCTGTTTCGTCCAACCGTATCGACTCGACTGTGTTCGTTGATGCTTCTGACCTGATGTTGTTTCTCACCTTTGTCATTCGAACGAGTTCTGATATTGTCCCAAATTGATCTATATATCGTTGTGACCTTTCCAAGTTCGGAAAATTAGTCTCGTTTTCGATCTTCCAACCCTTGGGCGGTGGAATTCCGTATTTGTTCAGCGATTGGCTCGCATTTTGATTGATGTACCATTGGGTTGGTCAATCGTATTGATTTTCGTCCGTTGTGTTTTGTGATTGTTTGGATAATTGACTTGATTGTATTATCCATTTGATGACGCTTGTCACTTGTTGGTTTTATTATATCCCTAACGGCGACGTTGTGTTGGTCGTCGTGGAGCGTGTTTTCACGCCGTATATTCCTTTGCGTTGCTTGTAACGTTTCGCCGATGGGCGTAAGTTACGCGTTTCCTTGCGTATCTCGTTGAGTTTTCTGGCGGGATATTGCTTCTCCTACTTGTTTTAAGTTTGGGACGAAACTTCGTTTAAGGAGGTAGAATGTAATATCCGCAATCTTCGATTTTCGGTAAATTTCTTTTAGTAGAGTCCGTTTTGACGACTTCGCTCATAACCGTTCGTCATTTCGAGAATGATTAATTGTGCACTTTTTGTCATCAGGAGTTCGTTTGGTATCGTTTTGTTGAGTTAGAGCTTTTTAGCGACTTTTCGCACTTGAGTTCGATTCTTGCGAATCTCGTCCAGCTGTTGTTTGAGTTTCTCGTAAGTTCATTTAATGTTATTATTCATGTTGCGAGCTTTGGTTTGGTATTTCGATCGCGTATCGTGATTTTGGACGTTTTGGGCCATTTTCGTAATTTCCCAAAGTTTTGGGTAATTACTTACATTGTCAATTTCGAGCCTTGAGTGGTCGGGTGTGTGTTCTCTTAGCTCTTAGATTCGTCTTTGTGAGTACGTCGTAACCGTACCATCGATTCGTATTCGGAGTTCGGGTTTCGAGGTCGTTCGGGCCGTCGGAGTTGGCCGGCCGAGTCATGGCCGGGCGATGCAGGCAGTGCAGCCGAGTCACGGCCGGTAGTGATCGGCGGCTCACGGCGAGTCACGGCCGGTAGTGCTCGCGGCTCTGGCGGCGAGCGGCAAGTGGGCGCGGCACACTCTGTGGCATTTTCGGCCAAGCCATTGTCTGGTGCCGCGGCTGCGTCGGCCAGCCGCGGCTGCTGCCGACCACAGGAGCCATTTTGGCCTGCGCGGCACACTCCATTGGCCAGCGGCTGGCTGTGCTATTTATGGTCCTGCACACGGGTTTTTGGCCATTTTTTTCCTTCTTCTCCTTCTCTTCCGCGACTGGGGGTGATCTTAACATGGATCCATGTTGTTTAACAACAAATACATGAAGTTCTTGAGTTCATATCATCAATCAATCATCCGTTATCATCCTTTGATCCAGCGAATCAAGGTAATCTTCCTTAGAACCCTAATTTCGTGAATTTGGGGGTTTTTGCATTTTTGTCCGATTCGTTCCGTGTTGTTGATTAATTCATGATGGGTATGATTAATCTTGGTAGTATTATTGTGTTTAACATCATTTAATCCATTGTTCTTCGTCGAATCGAAGTATATTTCGTGATTTCCTTCAAATTGACTTTTTGGGGGATTTGTTCTCGATCTCGTTTTTCATCCGTTTTTGATGGATCGATTGTGGTTAAATGATGTTTTTAAACATATTCTATGGATTGTATATCCATATTTCAACTTGGAATTCCGTTTTCGGGTTTTGACAGAACGAATCGTGTTCTTGGCCGTTTTGGGGGAAACGCTTGAACTTTCGTCATTTGTTCTTTGAATTCAGCGACTTTGGGTCGTACTTTGGAATTCATTTTCGTTGTTATTGTTTTCGTTCGTAGTTCTTTGTTGCGGATTGTTGTTCGGTGGAGTCGGTGAGTTCGTAGTCGGTTCGTGCCAACCTACTTCGGCCGATTCTCTGCGTTGTGGTTATTCGAGGCAAGTATCTTGCCCATACATTACGTGTTTTGTGGATATAATGGTTGCTAAGTGTTGATATGTGCTAAATAAATATCTATAACCATTTTTTAAAAGAATGGGTATATTTACCATCATGGTTTTCGTAAAGGTGAACCGTGTGTGTCGGGAATTAATATGCTTAGTTGGATATGTGTGCTAGTGACGAGTATAGGATCACCTTACTTTCGTGTGATGTCATTATGTATGATTATGGTGTCGGTAAATGTAAAGTGTAATTCTCTTGTGAAATTATGTGCTTGGAGTCACGTGGTTATGGATGAATATGTGAGTTGTGTGATATTGGTTGTGTCATTCAGTGCTGTTGAAATCTTGTGCTCCCTTGTGAATTGATATAGTTCTGGGTCGTGAGTATATGTTGGATGAACTGGCCATTCTAGTAATGTACCTCGACTATATATATTGTGATTGACCTTCGAGGCTTGTGGTTTGCAACTGTGATTTTGGTGTAACACCCCCAAGTTATTCAGGGTATATTACAGCGCCGTGAGCCCCGCCGTGGGACACACAAGGCTAAACATACGCGGAACTATAAAACTTGACCGAGAAGGTCTACATACAATGGAAAGAAAGACGATACAAATGGTATTCAAAACCATAACCAATGAAACCATATACATCACTGCACAAACCAATACCTCGGCAACACAGGCCGGAACATCAAGGAAACTGAAATACAATACTCGAGTATTTAAAATCCATTCCAGTACAACAACCGAATGGAGGAATCCAAAATATAATAGGAGACAAGACACGGTATCACACTTGCCCATCATCTTCATGCCGACCCGATACACTTTGTTCTCTCTCCTGGAACTGAAATACATAAAGGTATTTCCCCATAAAGGGTTAGCCGTCGAATATCTAGTGCAAGTATAACGGTATGAAACATAATACTCCTCGACAATAAAGTAAATGTAATCCGTCAATTCATCAATTCAAGACTAGTATTAGGAATGACTAAAATCTCAAGGCGTATGTGAATGCCGTAGAAGCGGTTCGTTCATATCATACGCCGTTACATGTAGGAATGCCGTCAAAGCGGTTCGTTCATTACATGCCAACATTATTTCATATGAATGCCGTAGAAAGCGGTTCGTTCATATCAACCATGGAATCGCACCGGAGGCTACGAAACCCTCGAGAGGACCATAGGCCCGTCCGGAGTGGCTAGAAATAATCATACCATCAATATTTCATACTTTCAAAGTCGAACGTACAATCATAAATGTATACTTGCCTTGAATAATCGGCAGCGCGAACGAAATGGAAAGTCACCGACGAATGCTAGGAACCATCGAAACCGAACCTAACGATTCGAAGAATACCATCACAGTGATTCTAAACGAATACGGAATTGGAATACGCGGAAACCCGCCTACGATTCATGTATATTCGTATAAAAGCGACAACGAGGGCGGACCACAACCAAACCCTCTCGATTTCGTAAAAATCACGAAATATACCATGAATCCGTAGAAACTAAGAGTACCAACAAGATTAATCATATTCATCATGAATTACTCGGAAACCGAATGAATCGGACAAAACCGCGAAAATCCCCAAATCTCCCCAAAAGTAGGGTTCTAGAGATCTAACCTTGATTATTTGGATCGAAGGATGTTATACGATGATCGATCCATGATATGAACTCGGGAACTTCATGGATTTGTTGTTTAACAACATGGCTTCATCTTCTCCGAAGCTCCGTAGCGGACCAGAAGAAAGGAAATGAAAAATGAGTGAGAAAGTGGGTCATTACTGTCATTTATATCTTGGGTAGGAACTAGCGTGCGCTAGCCTTCCCGGACTAGCGTGCGCTATCGGCGATGCTCGGCCCGGCACTCTCGGCCATGGCCCGCCACGACCGGCGCCACCGACCCAGTCTGCCGACCATGACTCGTCGCGACTCCCGCTAGCGTCGCTACGGCCGGAAGCTTCTTGCGCGCTAGCGGCTGTCCGATAGCCTGCGGACTAGCAAGCTCATCCGTGCGTCGCTAGTCGGCCGGCGTCGCTACCCCTGCCGGTCGGCGTGCGCAGCCGGCCGTGATGGCGTGCGCTGCCCGATCCTACCGAGTCGAACCTCGGAATCCCTGCGCCCGGGCCGATGGCGTCGGCTGGGTGACTCGGCAGCGTCATTGCTGCTGCCGAAACTAGCAGCGCGGCGTCCGGCCGTGGCGTGCGCTCGCCGGTTCTGCTTTGCTGCTCGGTCGATGCGACCATCGCCGGCGAGAACACTGCGGCCGTCGGTCGATCCGCCAATCGTCGGCCGGTGCGACCACCAGGGCTCGACGACTCGATTTCCGAAAACATACGGAACGAACACGAAGAAAAGTTCGCGGACAACATCAACGACCCGAAATGAAAGAGTAATGTAATAATTAATCATACGCGACCGAGAAAAGAGTCGAGACAACGAATACAGATAGAATACCCATAACTTTGGGTAAATTACAAAACGGCCCAAAATGCCCGAAAATCACGATACGCGATCGAATAACCAAACCGAAGTTCACAACACTTCTAACAAAGTTAAACGGACTTACGGGAAACTCGAAGCAGATTTAGAGCGAGATTCGCAGAATCGAACTCAAGTGCGGAAAAGTCGTTGAAAAGCACGGAACTCAACATAACGACACCGAAACGAACTCGGATGTCAAAAAGTGTATAATTAATCATTCTCAGGGTGACGAAACGGTCCCAAGCGAGTTGTCAAAACGGACTTCCGCCGAAAATAGAAAGTTATCGGAAATCAAAATTACGGGTATTACATTTGGAACGTGTGTGTGTTGTTCCTTCCACCCGGAGTGTCCGACGGGATGTCTGGGGGTCGATACTAAGGGGTACGGCCACGGAAGTGGACTTGGGTGTAATATCCGCAATTTCCGATTTTTTGGTAAATTTCTTTTTCAGCCGGAGTCCGTTTTGACGACTCGCTCATGACCGTTTCGTCATTTCGAGAATGATTAATTCTGCACTTTTTGTCATCCGAGTTCGTTTCGGTATCGTTTTGTTGAGTTCCGAGCTTTTTAGCGACTTTTCCGCACTTGAGTGCGATTCTTGCGAATCTCGTCCGAAACTGTCGTTTTGATGGTTGCTCATGATGTGTTGTTTATGTGAATCGATGGCTTTGAGATTCGAATATTGTTGTTGTTTAATTGTGACCTTCGATTCCAGTAATGTCGTATATATGTTCGCAATAATGTTGCTAAAATAGAACCGTTAGCGCACGCTAAGTGTAAGGCTAGCGCGCGCTAATGCAGCATGGGTAGCGCACGCTAAATATGTGTTGTAGCGAGCGTTAGTCAGTCTGGGCAGAGGCTATGGAACCGCATTATAGCCGTTAGGTCTAACTTTTGCGGCCAATCACCTGTAGTTGTATTCTCTACGTGGTGTCTAGTGATAACAACTGTTGTGCGTGAATGTGTGTTAAGACTTTTCGTATTGCTAGGTGATCTTTGATTGTGTTTGATGAATTGATAAATTATGTTTGCTGCGAGTGTGTTCGAACACGCTTTTCTAAAACTTTCATAAGTTTGTGCAAGTGCGATTAGCCGCGGCTTCGTATGAACTTTGGAAATTGTTTGAAATTTGCGAGCCGGCCTAGGATTCTCAAATAAAACCTCGACGGTATTTGAAAGAGTTGTTTTAAAGTACCTTGAACATTTTGTAAAATTTTACCGTCGTTGATGTTTGTGAAGTGTTGGGAGAATTTTCGAAAATGATTTTAACGTATTGTTGCATTTTCAAATAATTCGAGTGAATGATTTTCAAAATCTTTCACACCATAAAAATATTTTATTTCAAAAACCAATGCGATTTTTATTTTCAAATATATATAGTGAAAGATGAGAAATCTCACTCGATGTAAAGTTCAAACTCGGATTCGGAAATGTTAGAGTATGTAAGAATGATTTGATGATCTTGCATGGTTAACTTGTTAGTTGTTAACGGCGATGATGATACGTAGAGGCATGATGACTTCAAATGATTTCAAATGAGACGGTTAAAGTATGTTGTTTGCAAGTTTTGATGAAACAACCCGAGCTACCAAAAGTACTTTTAAAGTTTATTTTAAATAGATATACAAATCCAAGGATTTTCAAAAGATTTCCTTTAAAAGGATACCTCGTGGATTTTCTTTTCGAGTTGTTATTGGTTACCTCATGTGATATGTCGTGCTGAGTTGGTACCTTAGTATAATATTTTGCGAAGTTGTGCAATCGTATTGAGTGGGAATCCGCTTAGTATGCCGATGGGCAGAGGACGCAGTCGTGACCACGATACTAATGGCCATGAAGATCGGATGTGGACCAAGAGGATATGGTCGGGAAGGTTGCTATTCCAGCACTTCGTTCTCGTTGTTTAGGTTTCGGGACGAAACTTCTTTTAAAGGTGATATGATGTAATACCCGCATTTTTCTTTCTTTCTCTTCTGTTTCGTCCAATCGTATCGACTCGACTGTGTTCGTTGATGCTTCTGACCTGGTGTTGTTTCTCACTTTTATCATTCGAGCGAGTTCTGATATTGTCCCAAATTGATCTAAATATCGTTGTGACCTTTTCAAGTTCGGAAAATTAGTCTCGTTTTCGATCTTCCAACCCTTGGGCGGTGGAATTCCGTATTTGTTCAGCGATTGGCTCGCGTTTTGATTGATGTACCGTTGGGTTGGTCAATCATATTGATTTTCGTCCGTTGTGTTTTGTGTTTGTTCGGATAATTGACTTGATTGTATTATCCAGTTGATGACGCTTGTCACTTGTTGGTTCTATTATATTCCTAACGGCGGCGTTGTGTTGGTCGTCGTGGAGCGTGTTTTCATGCCGTATATTCCTTTGCGTTGCTTGTAACGTTTCACCGATGGGCGTAAGTTACGCGTTTCCTTGCGTATCTCGTTGAGTTTTCCTGGCGGGATATTGCTTCTCCCTACTTGTTTTAAGTTTCGGGACGAAACTTCTTTTAAGGAGGGTAGAATGTAATATCCGCAATTTCCGATTTTTTGGTAAATTTCTTTTTCAGCCGGAGTCCGTTTTGATGACTCGCTCATGATCGTTTCGTCATTTCGAGAATGATTAATTCTGCACTTTTTGTCATCCGAGTTCGTTTCGGTATCGTTTTGTTGAGTTCCGAGCTTTTTAGCGACTTTTCCGCACTTGAGTGCGATTCTTGCGAATCTCGTCAAGCTGTCGTTTGAGTTTCGTAAGTTCATTTAATGTTATTATTCATGTTGCGAGCTTTGGTTTGGTGTTTCGATCGCGTATCGTGATTTTGACGTTTTGGGCCATTTTCGTAATTTCCCAAAGTTTTGGGTAATTACTTCGTTGTTGAATTCCGAGCCTTGGTGGTCGGAATTGTGTGTTCTCTTAGCTCTTAGATTCGTCTTTGCGAGTACGTAATCGTATCATCGATTCGTATTCGAGTTCGGGTTTCGGGTCGTTCGGGCGTCGGAGTTGGCCCTGGCCGAGTCATGGCCGGGCAACACAGGCCCGAGGCGGCCGAGTCACGGTCGGTAGTGCTCGGCGGCTCCACAGCGAGTCACGGCCGCGGTGCTCAGCGGCTCTGGCCGGCGGTCCGTGGCGCGGCACATCTTTGGCGGGCCGTGGCACACTCTGTGGCATTTTTCGCCAAACCGATCTGGTGCCGCGGCACACTCGGCCGAGCCGCAACCGCCGACCACAGGAGCCATTTTTGGGCTCGTGCGCGGCACACTCGGCCGGGCCGCGACACATTGTGCGGCTGTTATTTATGGCTGCAGACGGGTTTTGGCCATTTTTCTCACTCGTTTTCTTCCCTTCCGCGGGAGCTTGGTTAATCATGGAGAGATGTTGTTGGACAATCAATCCATGAAGTTTTGGAGTTCATATCATCAATCATCCTTCAAATAACAACCTCCGATCTAACGAATCGAATTGATTTTCTAGAAATCTAATTTTGGGGATTTTGGGTATTTTGTTCGTTTTCGTCCGTTTAATCCGATTTAACTTAGGATTTTGATGGATTGATGATAATTTAGATATATTATATCATTTCCTTTATTATTCCATGGTCGGATCGTATCGATTCGTCGATTTGGTCAAGTTCTTGATCGATGCCTTGAAGGTGTCCGGTAAAATGTCATAGAGGGGTTTTCGGGCGTTCTACGATTATTCTTCCTCCTATGATCGATGATTTATTGATTATATGTTGTTAGGGTCGAATTCTTGTGAAGAACTCGAGTCGGAACCCTTCCGCTAAATCGTTTTCTTCAAGCTTCTCGATCGTGGGTGTATTCTTTTCCTTCACGGGAATCGTAGGTGTTCGAGGTGTCCCGTGAGCCGTGATTGTAGGAGTGTCGGTATCGATTATCGAGGCAAGTATCTTGCCCATACATTACGTGTTTTGTGGATATTATGGTTGTTAATCGTCGATATGTGCTAAATAAATATTAATAACCATTTTTCAAAAGAATCGGAATATTTACCATCATGCTTTTTGTAAAGGTGACCCGTGTGTGTCGGGAATTAATGTGCTTAGTTGAATATGCGAGCTAGTGTCGAGTATAGAATCACCTTACTTTCTTGTGATGTCATTGCGTATGATTATGTCGTTGGTAAATGTAAAGTGTAATTCTTTTATCAAATTATGTGCTTGGAGTCACGTGTTTATGGATGAATATGTGAGTTTGTGTGATATTAGTTGTGTCGTTCGGTGCTGTTGAAATCTTGTGCTTCCTTGTGAATCGTATCATTACTTGGTCGTGAGTATATGTTGGGTGAACTGGCCATTCTAGTAAGGTACGTCGACTATATATACTGTGATTGACCTTCGAGGCTTGTGGTTTGCAACTGTGATTTTGGAACGTGTGTGTGTGTTGTTCCTTCCACCCGGAGTGTCCGACGGGATGTCCGGGGTCGATACTAAGGGGTGCGGCCACGGAAGTGGACTTGGGTGCGTGTGTGGATGAACTTCCACCGGAGTGTCCGACGGGATGTCCGGGGTCGATACTAAGGGTACGGCCGCGGGTTACCGATTGTGGTTTTCATCTTGAGGATGACGTTGATGTTTTCGTTAATTGTGATATTGTCAGGAGTATCACAATGCTTTGTGCTTGGGTCGAGAGACATTATATATCGAGTCTTGGTGCTTGGCTAGAATGGCATAGGATTAATGTGTTATGTGTAATGTGTCCTTGTAAGTGAATTGAAGTGGATGATCGGGTCGTGGACCTGTGTTTTGTGACCGGAATGGTTGGGTCGTGGACCCGTGTTTTGTTAAACGGATTTGTATTTTGAAAAATGAACTTTGTTTGTGACCACTAAATGGCTTCGAGGAATTAAGAACATTTTCAATTTTGATGTTTTCAAAACTCCGAGATTTGGAAATGTTTTCAAAATGCTTACTTGCTTCGTTTACCTTTCAAGACTTGAACTATTTTTAACTAAATATATCTCGGGAAGTCTTTCGTTATATTCTCGGAATGTGTTGTGTATGGCTCGTATTTGCACTTTATACTTGCACTAGCGAAAGCAGTGGAGTTTGCTAACCCCGAGTAATCGGGGGTGGATATCTGTATTGTGTCAGTGTACATGCGAGGTTTTGGGAGCAAGACACGGGATCGGCACGAGGGATGATGAAAGACGAATGATACTAATCACACGAAGGCCGATTTTGGGTTCGATTAGTGAGTCCAGTGTATTGTCTTTTCCGCTGTCTTATTGTTCGTTGTTGCAAGTATTTTACCCTTGTGTGGGTATGAGTCTGGATGAGTTTATGTATTTTGATTTGTAAGTCAGTGACGAAAGACCAAATCGGTCTATTGGTCCGTTATTTTGATTCGTCGGTATGTAATGTAATGTGTTGTTTTGATATCTAGCCTGGTGGATCCTCACGGACAGGGTCTGCGGCGTGTAATATTCCCGGTTTGATCTGGGGGTGTTACATTTATGGTATCAGAGATTAGGTTGCGGAAACCTAGGCTGTCGGGTCCAGTCGTGTATTGTTGGGTCTTGTCTTGTCAGATTGAGTCTAACTGATGTCGTGTCGCGATGCGTCGTTTGGAATGTCGGCCGTGATTAGTATCAGGGTGCAGCCATCATCTTCGTGCGATCTGTGGATGTAAGTCTCCCTACTACAGGTTGTACCACGAGCTATACGAGCCTGTGTGATTTTGTGTTATGTAGTTAATATTTGAAGGTGCATCGTGAGTAAGTGACATATATTTGTTGATTCCCGTCTTGCGCTAAAATGTAGAATGATATTGCTGAATGTATCCTTGTATAAATCATTTTTCTTGCAAGAGTATAAACCTTGGAATTTTAAGTTTTCGAATCCTTTCGGGGAGTCACGTAAAATTTTTAAAATGCCCTCCAAGGGAGGAAAAAGTTGATTTTCGTATGTTGACCACAAGGCTGAAAGTTCTGAAAACTCGAATTATTGATAATTCTTTTCCATTGTGTACTATAAGTTTTCAAAACACGAGTTTTGAACTCAATTGAGTTCTACAAAATATACTCAAGACGTGATCCTTGCTTTTAACTTTTCGGTTTTGAATGACAATTGCCTTTTGATGGTTGCTCATGATGTGTTGTTTATGTGAATCGATGGCTTTGAGATTCGAATATTGTTGTTGTTTAATTGTGACCTTCGATTCCAGTAATGTCGTATATATGTTCGCAATCATGTTGCTAAAATAGAACCGTTAGCGCACGTTAAGTGTAAGGCTAGCGCGCGCTAATGCAGCATGGGTAGCGCATGCTAAATATGTGTTGTAGCGAGCGTTAGTCAGTCTGGGCAGAGGCTATGGAACCGCATTATAGCCGTTAGGTCTAACTTTTGCAGCCAATCACCTGTAGTTGTATTCTCTACGTGGTGTCTAGTGATAACAACTGTTGTGCGTGAATGTGTGTTAAGACTTTTCGTATTGCTAGGTGATCTTTGATTGTGTTTGATGAATTGATAAATTATGTCTGCTGCGAGTGTGTTCGAACACGCTTTTCTAAAACTTTCATAAGTTTGTGCAAGTGCGATTAGCCGGCGGCTTCGTATGAACTTTGAAAATTGTTTGAAATTTGCGAGCCGGCCTAGGATTCTCAAATAAAACCTCGACGATATTTGAAAGAGTTGTTTTAAAGTACCTTGAACATTTTGTAAAATTTTACCGTCGTTGATGTTTGTGAAGTGTTGGGAGAATTTTCGAAAATGATTTTAACGTATTGTTGCATTTTCAAATAATTCGAGTGAATGATTTTCAAAATCTTTCACACCATAAAAATATTTTATTTCAAAAACCAATGCGATTTTTATTTTCAAATATATATAGTGAAAGATGAGAAATCTCACTCGATGTAAAGTTCAAACTCGGATTCGGAAATGTTAGAGTATGTAAGAATGATTTGATGATCTTGCATGGTTAACTTGTTAGTTGTTAACGGCGATGATGATACGTAGAGGCATGATGACTTCAAATGATTTCAAATGAGACGGTTAAAGTATGTTGTTTGCAAGTTTTGATGAAACAACCCGAGCTACCAAAAGTACTTTTAAAGTTTATTTTAAAAAGATATACAAATCGAGGATTTTCAAAAGATTTCCTTTAAAAGGATACCTCGTGGATTTTCTTTTCGAGTTGTTATTGGTTACCTCATGTGATATGTCGTCTTTGAGTTGGTACCTTAGTATAATATTTTGCGAAGTTGTGCAATCGTATTGAGTGGGAATCCGCTTAGTATGCCGATGGGCGAGAGGGGCGATCGTGACCACGATACTAATGGCCATGAAGATCGGATGTGGACCAAGAGGATATGGTCGGGAAGGTTGCTATTCCAAGGCCGCCGTTTCGTTGTTTAGGTTTGGACGAAACTTCTTTTAAAGGTGATATGATGTAATACCCGCATTTTCTTTCTTTCTCTTGTTTCGTCAATCGTATCGACTCATTGTGTTCGTTGATGCTTCGACCAGTGTTGTTTCTCACCTTTGTCATTCGAGCGAGTTCTGATATTGTCCCAAATTGATCTAAATATCGTTGTGACCTTTTCAAGTTCGGAAAATTAGTCTCGTTTTCGATCTTCCAACCCTTGGGCGGTGGAATTCCGTATTTGTTCAACGATTGACTCGCGTTTTGATTGATGTACCGTTGGGTTGGTCAATCGTATTGATTTTCGTCCGTTGTGTTTTGTGTTTGTTCGGATAATTGACTTGATTGTATTATCCAGTTGATGACGCTTGTCACTTGTTGGTTTTATTATATCCCTAACGGCGGCGTTGTGTTGGTCGTCGTGGAGCGTGTTTTCACGCCGTATATTCCTTTGCGTTGCTTGTAACGTTTCGCCGATGGGCGTAAGTTACGCGTTTCCTTGCGTATCTCGTTGAGTTTTCCTGGCGGGATATTGCTTCTCCCTACTTGTTTTAAGTTTGGAATGAAACTTCTTTTAAGGAGGGTAGAATGTAATATCCGCAATTTCCGATTTTCGGTAAATTTCTTTTCAGTGAGTCCGTTTGACGACTTGCTCATGACGTTTCGTCATTTCGAGAATGATTAATTACGCACTTTTTGTCATCCGAGTTCGTTTCGGTATTGTTTTGTTGAGTTAGAGCTTTTTAGCGACTTTTCCGCACTTGAGTGCGATTCTTGCGAATCTCGTCCGAAGCTGTCGTTTGAGTTTCTTGTAAGTTCATTTAATGTTATTATTCATGTTGCGAGCTTTGGTTTGGTGTTTCGATCGCGTATCGTGATTTTCGGACGTTTTGGGCCATTTTCGTAATTTCCCAAAATTTTGGGTAATTACTTCCGTTGTTGAATTCGAGCCTTGGGTGGTGGAATTGTGTGTTCTCTTAGCTCTTAGATTCGTCTTTGCGAGTACGTCAAATCAGTATCATCGATTCGTATTCGAGTTCGGGTTTCGGGTCGTTCGGGCCGTCGGAGTTGGCCTGGCCGAGTCATGGCCGGGCAACACAGGCCCGAGGCCGGCCGCCGAGTTACGGCCCGGTAGTGCTAGGCATCTTACGCCGAGTCACGGCCGGCGGTGCTCAGCGGCTCCTGGCCGCGATCAAGTGGGCCGCGGCACATCTTTGCGAGGCCGCGGCACACTCTGTGGCATTTTTCGGCCAAGCCTGATCTGCAGGTGCCGAGGCACACTCCGGCGAGCCGCGGCAAGCCGCCGACCACTGGAGCCATTTTTGGGCTGTGCGGCACACTCCCATTGGCCGCGGCACCTTTGTGCGACTTTATTTATGGCCTGAGACGGGTTTTGGCCATTTTTCTCACTCGTTTTCTTCCCTTAGCGGTGGAGCTTGGTTAATCATGGAGTGATGTTGTTGGACAAACAATCCATGAAGTTTTGGAGTTAAAATAATCAATCATCCATCCTATAAAATCCTCCGATCTACCGAATCGGGTCAGATTTTCTAGAAATCGATTTTGGGGATTTTGGGTATTTTGTTCGTTTTCGTCCGTTTAATCCGATTTAACTTAGGATTTTGATGGATTGATGATAATTTAGATATATTATATCATTTACTTTATTATTCCATGGTCGGATCGTATCGATTCGTCGATTTGGTCGAGTTCTTGATCGATGCCTTGAAGGTGTCCGGTAAAATGTCATAGAGGGGTTTTCGGGCGTTCTACGATTATTCTTCCTCTTATGATCGATGATTTATTGATTATATGTTGTTAGGGTCGAATTCTTGTGAAGAACTCGAGTCGGAACCCTTCCGTTCGTCGTTTTCTTCAAGCTTCCCGATCGTCGGAGTCCATTGTATTGTCTTTTCCGCTGTCATATTGTTCGTTGTTGCAAGTATTTTACCCTGGTGTGGGTATGAGTCTGGATGAGTTTATGTATTTTGATTTGTAAGTCAGTGACGAAAGACCAAATCGGTCTATTGGTCCGTTATTTTGATTCGTCGGTATGTAATGTAATGTGTTGTTTTGATATCTAGCCTGGTGGATGTTGTGTCAAGAATTAACACTCTCCGACCGGCGATCGCCTCGGAGATCGGGCGACCGAGTCACTGCCCAAAGCGAGGCGAAGCTGAGCCAGCGACAGGCGGCGAACCTTAGCCCGGCGGACAAGCCAATCGGCGGCCAGAAGGTCGGGGCGAGTCCGGTGCCGAGCGATCGACCTCAGATACGATCGTCACTCGGTACTCGACGACCGACTCCTGGCGACCATCAAGCGGGCGATCCTCTCTCGGCATCTGCCGACCGACCCTTGGTGACCGACCAATGCCGACCCTCAGCAACTGGCCAATGACGACCTCTGATGACCAGCTAGAGACGACCGCCTCATGTCGATCAGGGCCGATGGCCATCCAGTCGGCAAAGGCCGAGCCTTAAGACCAGCACCAAGTGCAGGAACCAAGACAAGATCCGCGAATCTCGGGTCATTGACCACAGCCTGGCGGAATCTTTCCACCAGCCGACAAGCCGCCGAAAGCTGTCAGTAGGGCCGCACGTGACATTGATTCCGCCGAAAGTTGTCAGTAGGGCCGCATGAGACAAAGATTCCGGACGCGTGCTGGCTCCTCATTGGACTGCCCAGCTGGCGCCAGCACCTATCTTGGACTTTAGCCCGACAGCCCGGGTGATCGCCCCATTATAATATTGGCCGACAGACGATCGCCCCATTATTATAATGGCCGGAAGGCGATCGCCCGCCAGAAGACAAGACCCGGCTGCCACTATAAATACAAGGCACCCTGCACTCGGCCAAGGGTCTGCATTATCGCGATTTCAGCACATTGAACCGAAATTCTTCTGCACTGGACCGAGATTCTGACTCTCTAAACACTCCCCAGTAATATTGTGATTTCAGCACTCTCTGCACTCGCCGGAATTCCCCAGCACTTGGCTATCTCCAACTCTTGGCAACAGCTATCATTCGGTCTTACCTCTCCCGGCCTCTCTCATCAGGCAGACGATCGGCGGGGACGAAGAACACCGAGCTTCGCTCAAGAGCCGGATTAACAGAGTCTTTTTACACTCATTGTACTTAGATTTCTCACATTAATACTTGTATCCACGAATATTTGTATTAATAACATCTCGCGAGAGCATTCAAGCCCGGGCCTAACAAACTCGGCAAATCTTGTATTATTTATCTTCTCTCGGAAGTGCTCCCGCAATTGTTGTTTGTTGTCCGCCTTCCAGCAGTATTAATCTTCGGATAAATATTTTGGGCAAGAACAGTGGATCCTCACGGAGAGGGTCTGCGGCGTGTAATATTCCCGGTTTGATCTGGGGGTGTTACATTGGGTGCGTGTGTGGATGAACTTCCACCCGGAGTGTCCGACGGGATGTCTGGGGGTCGATACTAAGGGGTACGGCCGCGGAAGTGGTTTCCCACCCGGAGTGTCCGACGGGATGTCTGGGGGTCGATACTAAGGGGTACGGCCGCAGGCTACCAGTTGTGGTTTTCATCTTGAGGATGACGTTGATATTTTCGTTAATTGTGATATTGTCCGGAGTATCACAATGCTTTGTGCTCGGGGTCGAGAGACATTATATATCGAGTCTTGGTGCTTGGCTAGAATGGCATAAGAATAATGTGTTATGTGTAATGTGTCCTTGTAAGTGAATTGAAGTGGATGACCGGGTCCTGGACCCTGTGTTTTGTGACCGGAACGGTTGGGTCTTGGACCCCGTGTTTTGTTAAACGGATTTGTATTTTGGAAAATGAACTTTGGGGCTGTGACCCTAAATGGCTTTCGAGGAATTAAGAACTTTTCAATTTCTGATGTTTTCAAAACTCCCGAGATTTGGAGATATTTTCAAAATGCTTACTTGCTTCGTTTCTGCTTTCAAGACTTGAACTATTTTTAACTAAATATATCTCGGGACGTCTTTCGTTATATTCTCGGAATGTGTTGTGTATGGCTCGTATTTGCACTTTATACTTGCACTAGCGAAACAGTGGAGTTTTGCTAACCCCCGAGTAATCGGGGGGTGGATATCTGTATTGTGTCCAGGTACACGCAGGTTTTCGGGAGCAAGACAGGATCGGTACGAGGGATGATGAAAGACGAATGATACTAATCACACGAAGGCCAGTTTTGGGTTCAGTTGGTCGGAGTCCATTGTTTTGTCTTTTCCGCGGTCTTATTGTTTGTGGTGGTAATTATTTTACCCTTGCGTGGGTATGAGTCTGGATGAGTTTATGTATTTTTATTTGTAAGTCAGTGCCGAAAGACCAAATCGGTCTATTGGTTCGTTATTTTGATTCCTCGGTATGTAATGTAATGTGTTGTTTTGATGTCTAGCCTGGTGGATCCTCGAGGAGAGGGTCTGCGGCGTGTAATATTCCCGGTTCAATCTGGGGGTGTTACAGAAGCGGTCCAGCTTGACGAAGTCTTGGTTCATCACCTTCAAACTCGAAACAGTAGCTTTGGTCACCATTGCAACAGCTACTATAAGATTGTTAGAAAATTCTTCAAAGTTAAAGACGTCGAGGCTTGAATCACGCATGGAAGCGCTTTCCTTATAGTATTTCTTGCACCCCAAAATGTGTCTTAAGGTCACAAACAAGAATACCGCAGGATACGACAAGCCTTAATTTCGGACTGCACTAAGACAGAGTGAAATCCGAAAATAGGCAAGAATGATTTTTCTGGATTATATGTATTCGAGAAAAGAGAATAGTTGATTCGAAAAATCTATATTAATTTATGAAACCGAACTCGGTTTTATAAATAAATCATACCTATTCGCGAAATGGAGCACCATTTCGTTCAAATGATACGACCGTTGGCCAAACAACCGTTCGTTTCGAAATGACATGACTTTTCATTTAAGCAGCAAAAATAACCACCAATTGAAGAGGCACAACCATTGGCGAGAATCGTCGCGAGAAACCCGCGGACCGTGCCGTTTCGCCGGACTCGCCACGAGCCCACGTGACCGGTGTGCCCAAGTGCCAAAGTGCGCCTACGAAGCACCACTAAAGCCTCTAAGCCCGAGCCCGAGCCCGAGCCGGACGCCGTTGTCGCCAGTGGCAACACCGGCGAGCGGCGATGTGAGAGTGAAAAATGGCATAGATTTGCCACCTCACCTCTACCTCACATCCACATGGCACTACCACATGTTATTAATGGTTATTTAATTGCTCACATTTATAAGGTGCTCATTTCCTTTGTTTTTGTTCCATGTAGGATTCTTTTCCACTCACAAAACACACTATTTTGTCTTTTAATGAATAATCAAATAAAAGCTTTACAAAATTAAATCTCTTATTTAATTTTTCTAGCTTTTTTCAACAACCTAAACACATAAAATATGAATAAAAACTTGTTAATATATGATCCGATGTAAGCCAGTGGTTGACTGCGTAGTTTGTGCTGACTGTGTGCTTACCATTTTTTCTTCTTATCAGATGGAGTGCTTGCCTCAACCTCCTCTCCCTCCTCCACTGAGACCGAAGCTATCTATGTGTCAGAATCTTCAATCTCCACCCTGAAATAATGGCATCATATAGCTCATGTTAATGATTCCAGGTGTATTGGTCATGGTAAGACATGATGCCCTGTTTATTGTTTGTAGCTGTCAATGGTAAAATTGTTTGCCAAACTTTTATTTTTCTTTCCCTCGGTAGGTTTAGAGGGTGTGGAGACGGATGGGTCCTTTGTCAATCTTTTGAATGAAGGAGCTTTGCTGGCGGGCTCAACAGTAGTGGTGCTAGAACTCGCGGATTCCACAACCACCTTAGTTGGGTCCACCTTCCAACATGTGAAACTCTCAAAGCTTCCATACTCGTAATATGTATGGGACTTAAGTTCAAAAACATGGGTCGTTCCAATGATGTTGGCTATGGCGGGTGGCAAGCTCGCGTGTGTAATATCCGCAATTTCGATTTCCGGTAATATCTTTTTTTTCCTCGGCGGGAGTCCGTTTTGACAACTCGCTCATGACCGTATCATCATTCTGAGAATGATTAATTCTGCACTTTTCGACGTCCGAGTTCGTTTCGGTATCGTTTTGTCGAGTTCCGTGTTCTTAAGCGACTTTTCCGTACTTGAGTTCGATTCTTGCGAATCTCGTCTGAAACTGTTGTTTCGAGTTTCTCGTAAGTTCATTTAATGTTATTATTCATGTTGCGAGCTTTGGCTTGGTGTTTCGATCGTGTATCGTGTATTTCGGACGTTTTGGGCCGTTTTCGTAATTTCCTAAAGTTCGGCGTAATTATTTTCCGTTGTCGAATTTCGAGCCTTCGGTTGGTCGGAATCCTGTGTTCTCTTATCACTTAGATTCGTCTTTGCGAGTACGTCATAACCGTACCTTCGATTTATATTCAGGTTTGGGTTTCGGGGTCGTCCGGGCCGTCGGAGTGGCCACGACCGAGTCACGGCCGGAGCAGGGCCTGGCTTTGGCGAGTCTGGCCGTAAGGTGCGATTCTGCCGTTCGTGCTTAGCGGAACTGGCTGGACAAAGGCCGATTCTGGCCGTAAGGCGTGATCCGCTACGGTAGTAAGTGGTCATTTAGTCTTTGAGGTTTTTGACGAATGCCGGTTACGACCGTAAGGGCCTGTCGAGTACGGCCGTATGGGCCGAGTTACGGCCGTAAGGCACTGCCGGTTACGTCCGTAACCCTGCCGGCCATATATAGGCCTGGCTCAGCCAGACATCGTTTTTTCTCACTTTTTCCTCGTTTTTGTGCGGCTACGGACGAGAGTGACCGGTAGGAGGTGTTCTTGGCCGATTCTACTCATTTCCAAAGTATTTTGGAAGATTCTTGTTGATTATATCATCATCCAATCCGTGTTCTTCGTCGAATCAAGGTATATTTCTTGATTTTCCTTCAAGTTGACTTTTTGGAGAATTTGTTCTTGATTTCGATTCTAGTTCGATTTTGATACATCGGTTGGTGTAGTATGATGTTATTAATCGTGTTCTATGGGTTGTATATCCATATTTCGAGTTTGTTCAACTCGATTAGTGATTCAAGTGTTCTTGGGAGTTATCGAACATTGAGTGTTCGATTAAATGTCCCAATGAGTTTCCCTTCGATAGTTTGGTGGGGTTTCCGTTGTTTTTGACCTTGATTCTCATTGTGATCGAATCTTTGTGTTCTTGGCCATTTTGGGGGAAACCCTTGAATTTGTGTCGTTTGTCCCTTCAATTCAATGACTTTAGGTCGTGCTATGGAATTCGTTTTCGTTGTTGCTATTGTTGTTCGTAGTTTATTGTAGCGGGTTAGCGTTCGGTGGAGTCGGCGGGTTCGTAGTCGGTTCGTGCCAACCTACTTCGGTCGATTCTACGCGTTGTGGTTATTCGAGGCAAGTACCTTGTCCATACAATTCTTGTTTTATGGATATGATAATTAGTGATCGTCTCCATGTGTTTATTTGATCGTTTGAATTTCACTTTCAAAGATTCGGTTAGCCTTGTTAAAGGCCCTCTTTCAAAACGCGTGTGTTTTGTGGACATTGTGTTCATGGATGGTTACGTGAATTACTATGAATACACTTAGTGTTGTCGTTGTGCTTCGATAATATATATGTATATATTATCTCATATCGGTGCGTTGTGATTTGACCATTGCGTCGTGCATTGTGTTTGTTGCCATTGAGTGAATTACTTGGATATTATTGATGTGATATGTTATTTGTGTGAATGTGTGGATATGGTTGAAGGTCTACGGTGACACATGGCATGTGATCATGGGGTCAGGATGCAACAAGCGATTGATCCAACCGTGAGAGCCTGAGATAATCTACGGTGACACATGGCTTGTGATCATGTGGTCAGGATGCAACAAGTGATTGATCCAACCGTGAGATATGGTGTGTGATTTGTTCCGCTAGCCAGCTCGGGAGGGTCCTTAGAGGCCTCGAGTGGGATTTGTGGCTTCGTCCCGGTCCTAGGCGATGCATGTGCGTGATTTGTTTTATGATTGTGGCCAGTTCGGGAGGGTCCTTAGAGGCCTCGAGTGGGATTTGTGGCTTCGTCCCGGTCCTAGGCGATGCATGTACGTGATTTGTTTTATGATTATGGCTAGCTCGGGAGGGTCCTTAGAGGCCTCGATTGGTATTTGTGGCTTCGTCCCGGTCCTAGGCGACGTTTGTATGTGATTATGTTGTGTTGATTTTATGTCTGTTGTGGACACTTGATGCGGGCTCTGGCCCTGTGAATTGTTGTTGGTTCTATTTGTGAAGATGAAACCTTTGGGCTATGACCCCTGTTGATTTTGGAAAGAGAAGGATTCGAAAATCCTGAGTTGTTTCTATCAAAACTCCCGATGGCATTTTAAATCACTTTATAAATTGTTTCCCTTGACTTGGGATCTTTCGATTTTAGAAAGCTTTACCTAAACTCCTGTCTCGGGAAGTATTTTCGTTATGTTTAAATCTTTGAGGATTCCTGGTTATTATTGTCCTTGGAACTTATATTGTATGGCCCGTATTTTTGCACTTTGTACTTGCAGTAGCAAAACAGTGGAGTTTTGCTAACCCCAGAGTATTTGGGGGGTGAATGTCTGTATTGCATTCAGGTTTTGGAGCATAGCACAGGGTCGGCATGAAGGATGATGAATGATGAACGATATTAATCACACGAGGACCCGTTGATGTCGTATTGGTTTAGTTGTATTTTATTTTCCGCTGCAGTATTCTTTCCCCGTTGTACGGGAGTTTGTTGTACTCGCCCCATGCATGGGTATGTGTTGTGACTGAGTTGTATGTATTTATTGAAAGACCAAATCGGTCTACTGAGTCATTTTAGCGTTAAAGGCATTGTCGAGATGTTTAATGTTGTTACCAGCCTGGTAGATCCTTGAGGAAAGGTTCTACGGCGTGTAATATCCCTGAGCGGATTGGGGGTGTTACATAAATGGTATCGGAGCTTAGGTTGTGGAAACCTAGGTTGTCGGGTTTGGTGGTGTCTGTTGAGTTTTTGTCTCGTCAGATTTTGTCTGACTGTGTCATGTCGCGATGCGTCGTCTGAGTTTGTTGGTCGTGATTAGTATCGTGGGGCGATCATCATCTTCGTGCGACCTGTGACCGTAAGTCTCCCTTATTTGTATTGTGCCTCGTATAACACGAGCTATTTGTTTGATTATTTGTTAAGTGATGGAATCCTTATGCAGATTCTTGGTTTTGTGATGCGTTTCTGTGACTCTCATATTTCGTTTATATGAGGAGTGTTGTCGTTATTTATGTCTTTTTAACTAGGATATTTGACTGTTTGTTTTCGTTAAAAGACAGATGTTGTCTTGGTTTTAAACGAGTTGATGCATGTATTATGATTGTATGTAAGTGAATGTCGATACGTGTGAGTTTTGGGCATTCTGGCCTATTGGATTTTTGAAAACCTTGAGTATCTTAGAAAATAAATTTCGAGACGTACCCTTAAAATGAATTATTTTCTCGCGGTACTTTCAAAGTGTTTTCTAGTGCCGCAAAATATTTTGAGATATTTTCAATTATTTAGAAATGCTTTGCTTAGACCCAAATGTCGAATATTTCTGAAAGTTTCAATTTAAAGGAAAGTGTCCTCGTTTTATCAAATGCAAGATGGTTTTCAAAGTCTCGATAATGGTGTTTGTACAACTTTTTGAAAATGTGATACTCAAGATCAACTGGTGTTTCCAAACTATTTTCAAAAGGTGGTTTTCATTTTTTTTTTAAAACCTATCATTCTTGTTTGCGGTCCAGGAATGTATCTGTGATATTCGCATTGTCGTTAGAATGTTAGCTCTAGAGTATGATGGAATCGGTGGCGTGAACGTTGAGTCGTTTGCCACGCATTTGTTGTGGTTAGCCCTCTGTGAGAGGTGAGATGTTAGTATTAAATGTTGTCGCTTTGTGATGATTTGTGTGTTATCGCACCAGTGCGAGCTGTTGGAACTTGAGTTTGCACGTTTGTGTAAATGCATGATTGTTTCATGCTGTTTTGTGATTATGTGCTGGTTATCGTTCGGGCCGTTGTAATCGTCGAACGATGCCGTGGTCGATGTGATTTTAGTATGTGTTGATATGTTATGCCAAGTTGGCATCTCCGGTTTGTTGTTTTGTGATGTTATGTTCCATTGTATCTAGCATTTGTATATTTGGTATGCCGAGCCGAGGTGTTTCAACCATGGTGTGCCGGGGGCATGTACGTACAATTTTCCTTCTCGTCGGTAACGCGTTTCAAGTGTGGACCCGAGAGACACAGGATCCAGTTTTGCGAGTTGGGTTCCGAGTCATTCGGGTCACGAACTTCAGTACAGATATCAGGATCGGCTCTAAGAGGCCCATGGGAAATATTTCTGTCGACTGCTTTTGTGTTGTTGCCTTGTTTCCGTTATTGGGAGTTGCGGGGATGACCTTCTTTTATAAGAGGTCGAATGTAATACCCGTATTATTTTTGGACTTCTGCATTTCCTCTTCCTCAAGTCTATCAACTCGCTCGTGTTCGTTGATACTTTCTGAACTTGTTCTGTATTTCGGTTTCATCATTCGAACGGGTTGTGACCTTATTTCGGATCGATCTGTTTATCGTTGTTGTTCATTCGTTGTTGATCGATCGTTGTTGTTCGATCGGGGTTATCTGACTGTGTTGCCTGATCTCGTTCTGCGAAAAATCGTCGTTCACCGTTAGTTTGTTGTTTCGGGTGTGGCCAGATGGGTCACCGAGCCGTGCAATGCGAGACGGTAAGTGAGAGATTTGGGGGATCGAGGTTGCGTTCCTGCTCCGAAAGGACACGTAGATGCCTATTGTGGTTTTGAGGATTTCGGCGTAGTCCAAATTGTTTGTGATTGCCCTTGTGGATCGTTTGTGTTTACTTTCTGTTTTCTCGACTGTGCGTGTTTTCTTGTAATAGGTGCTTTGTGTTTTGTGATTATTCGGATAATTGACCTGATTATATTATCTGTTTGATGACGTTTGTCACGTGTTGGTTATATTATGTCTCTACCGGTGGCGTTGTGTTGGTCGTCCTGGAGCGTGTTTTCACGCCGTATATTCCTTTGCGTTGCTTGTAACGTTTCACTGTTGGGCGTAAGTTACGCGTTTCTTGTGTATCTCGTTGAGTTTTCCTGGCGGGATATTGCTTCTCCCTAATTGTTTTAAGTTTCGGGACAAAACTTCTTTTAAGGAGGGTAGTATGTAATATCCGCAATTTCGATTTCCGGTAATATCATTTTTTTCTCTTGGCGAGAGTCCGTTTTGACAACTCGCTCATGACCGTATCATCATTCTAAGAATGATTAATTCTGCACTTTTCGACGTCCGAGTTCGTTTCAATATCGTTTTGTCGAGTTCCGTGTTCTTAAGCTACTTTTCCGTACTTGAGTTCGATTCTTGCGAATCTCGTCCGAAACTGTTGTTTCGAGTTTCTTGTAAGTTCATTTAATGTTATTATTCATGTTGCGAGCTTTGGCTTGGTGTTTCGTGTAACACCCCAATTTCACTTTGGGAAATTACACGCCGCAGGACACATAAGGGTCCCACCAGACTGACGACATACAAGTTAAGATACAATCCAATACACAATCACCACGACATAACAGTCCAACACAGGACACAAAACATGAGTTAGGCCTCGGCCGCGGCCAAAATAGTAGAGTTAAACAGCATTCACTCAACGCAAACATCACACACCATAGTACAACCTAACCAAATCCCGTTCCTAACAAACATCAAGGCTCTGGCTGACCGCTCGGATTCAGAGAAGCGGTGTTCGGCTCCGTATGAGATGCCGAATCAGATGCATCATTAGAAGGTGTGCCAGATTCATTAGCGGTACCACGACCACGGACTCTGCCGCGTCCACATACGCCACGTCCGCCACGGCCTTTCAACATACTGAGATATAAAAGGATTGAAATTATCAGGACAGTTCACAATCCAAGGAATTCAAATCTTCTCTATTATGAAAGCGACAAGGCACAAAGAGAGTTCAAGGAGTCTTACCACCACGGGTCACATGGCTCAACAGCAACACATGGTGTTGAGCTCGATCAGTTTATACGACTCTTACGACTTGACAACCCAAATAACCAAAGGCCTAGGTGTTCTCGAAACCTAGGCTCTGATACCATAAATGTAACACCCCAATTTCACTTTGGGAAATTACACGCCGCAGGACGTACAAGGGTCCCACCAGGCTGACGACATACAAGTTAAGCTACAATCCAATACACAATCACCACGACATAACAGTCCAACATAGGACACAAAACATGAGTTAGGCCTCGGCCGCGGCCAAAATAATAGAGTTAAACAGCATTCACTCAACGCAAACATCACACACCATAGTACAACCCAACTCAACAATAATACAAAATATAAAAACCGACTCTGACATTACAAATACAACGACTGATACGAGCTCTCTAACATCCGGTGTGCTTGTCAACTCCGTGTGCACCACATGTGGGCTCTTGTCCATCGAGAGTACCTGAAATGCACAAAACATTCCACCCCAACAAGGGGTTAGCACAACCGCTAGTGCAAATACAGTATTACAATAGTTTAATCCACAGGCATTTCCAAATCAATTCAAAATCCAAAACAGTTCATTTCACGATATTCCGAAATATCACTATTGATCATCAGTAAAAACACTCCAACAATTCTCGCGACCCGGTCCAGCCCTCAAGCCACCAAGTCCCTGTGTGCCCCGTCGAGCAACCCCAGATGAGAATGCCCACTCGAAGTAACCCTCGTGACCCGGTCCAGCCGCTAAGCCACCAAGTCCCCGTGTGACCCCGTCGAGTCAATCCCCGAGTGAGAGTACCCGAGAACAATCTTTCAACTCTCATCAATGTCAAATTCATCACAGAAATGCATGTCATAAACTAATGCAATAAAGTACTTGCCTGGATTTCAACTCACAAAGGAACAACAACGAACAGGGCTACGGTCCAAAGTATCTTCCAAATCCCGTTCCTAACAAACATCAAGGCTCAATCAACTACAATTCCGTCGAAAAAACTAAAATCCATCCTAGTTCTACCCTTAGGAACATTTTGTCGAACACTACGGGGGCATAACGGGTTTTGCTCGATTTACGAAGGAAGATACGGAATCAATCCACTAAACCTTGAGGAAATCATGAAATCATGCTTATACAACTATATTCAACTATAATCCATCATAAATTTGGAGTTAAAACGGCTGGAGAAACAAGATCCCTAAAACCCCCAAAATTTCCCCAAAGTTAGGGTTCTAAGGAAGGATTACCTCAATTCCTTGGTGAAAATGATGTAAGATTGATAGATCTTTGCGCCCTAGTGCGCGCTAGCGCTTTCTGAATAGCGTGCGCTATCGGCCTAGGCCTGCAGCCCAGACCCTTCTGCCCAGCCGAGCTGGCGTGCACCACGTCCGACAGCGTGCGCTACTCAGTCGAGTTAGCATGCGCTGTACCGCCGAGTTAGCGCGCGCAGCTGCCGCCTTAGCGTGCGCTCCCTGGTGTCCAGTCCAAGTCCATAAACCTTTCTGCCCTGTTCAGAAACCCTTCTGCCCATCCTGGTAGTGTGCGCTATGACCGACCAGCGTGCGCTACGCCCGACGAGTTAGCGCGCGCAACGACCGTCTTAGCGCGCGTTACATGCTGGTCTGGCCAAAGTCCAGACCTCACTGTCCTTACTGTCCGGGCCACTTAGCGCACGTTATCACCCGACAGTGGCGTGCGCTACCTACTCCTCTAGCGTGCGCTACTAAAATGCATTAGCGTGCGCTAGCTCGATTTTTGTCCCAGTCCAGTGCCCTCTGGACTGCCCCATGCTGCCGGTTAGCGTGCGCTATTCTTCCGGCAGTAGCGTGCGCTGGCCTACGACCTCCGTTGCGTACGCTACCCACATAACTTAGCGTACGCTAACGCTAGGTTGCGAAAGCGATACAAGCGATACGACACACCGTTATCGAATATTTGCGGAATACTAGCAAGAAACACAACATACATGCTCAATCTCGAATCAAACACATGATACCAATATTCGAAAAATTACAAACCAAACCACAAAGTTCATGAATTTATAATTATAGCCAATAAGGTACGAATATTACATTTCGATCGTGTATCGTGTATGTCGGATGTTTTGGGCCGTTTTCGTAATTTCCCAAAGTTCGGGGTAATTATTTTCCGTTGTCGAATTTCGAGCCTTTGGGTGGTCGGAATCCCGTGTTCTCTTAGCACTTAGATTCATCTTTGCGAGTACGTCGTAACCGTACCTTCGATTTATATTCAGGTTCGGGTTTCGGGGTCGTCCGGGCCGTCGGAGTGGCCACGACCGAGTCACGACCGAAGCAGGGCCTGGCCTGGCCGAGTTACGGCCGTAAGGTTCCGGTTACGGCCGTACGTGCTCGGCAGACCTGGCTGGACGAAGGCCGGTTACGGCCGTAAGGCGTGATCCATTACGGCTGTAAGTGGTCGGCATGTGCTGGGCTGGTTTTTGACGAATGCCGGTTAAGGCCGTATGGGCCGAGTTACAGACGTAAGGCACTACCAGTTACGGCTGTAACCCTGCCGGCCATATATAGGCCTGGCTCGGCCAGACTTCATTTTTTCTCACTTTTTCCTCGTTTTTGTGCGACTGCGGACGGGAGTGACCGGTGGGAGATGTTCTTGGCCGATTCTACTCATTTCCAAAGCATTTTGGAAGATTCTTGTTGATTATATCATCATCCAATCCGTGTTCTTCGTCGAATCAAGGTATATTTCTTGATTTTCCTTCAAGTTGACTTTTTGGAGAATTTGTTCCTGATTTCGATTCTAGTTCGATTTTGATACATCGGTTGGTGTAGTATGATGTTATTAATCGTGTTCTATGGGTTTTATATCCATATTTCGAGTTTGTTCAACTCGATTAGTGATTCGAGTGTTCTTGGGAGTTATCGAACATTGAGTGTTCGATTAAATGTCCCAATGAGTTTCCCTTCGATAGTTTGGTGGGGTTTCCGTTGTTTTTGACCATAATTCTCATTGTGATCGTATCTTTGTGTTCTTGGCCATTTTGGGGGAAACCCTTGAATTTGTGTCGTTTGTCCCTTCAATTCAACGACTTTAGGTCGTGCTATGGAATTCGTTTTCATTGTTGCTATTGTTGTTCGTAGTTTATTGTCGTAGGTTAGTGTTCGGTGGAGTCGGCGGGTTCGTAGTCGGTTCGTGCCAACCTACTTCGGTCGATTCTACACGTTGTGGTTATTCGAGGCAAGTACCTTGTCCATACAATTCTTGTTTTATGGATATGATAATTAGTGATCGTCTCCATGTGTTTATTTGATCGTTTGAATTTCACTTTTAAAGATTCGGTTAGCCTTGTTAAAGGCCCTCTTTCAAAACGCGTGTATTTTGTGGACATTGTGTTTGTGGATGGTTACGTGAATTACTATGAATACACTTGGTGTTGTCGTTGTGCTTTGATAATATATATGTATATATTATCTCATATCGGTGCATTGTGATTTGACCATTGCGTCGTGCATTGTGTTTGTTGCCATTGAGTGAATTACTTGGATATTATTGATGTGATATGTTATTTGTATGAATGTGTGGATATGGTTGAAGGTCTACGGTGACACATGGCATGTGATCATGTAGTCAGGATGCAACAAGCGATTGATCCAACCGTGAGAGCCTAAGATAATCTACGGTGACACATGGCTTGTGATCATGTGGTCAGGATGCAACAAGTGATTGATCCAATCGTGAGATATGGTGTGTGATTTGTTTCGCTAGCCACCTCGGGAGGGTCCTTAGAGGCCTCGAGTGGAATTTGTGGCTTCGTCCCGGTCCTAGGCGATGCATGTGCGTGATTTGTTTTATGATTGTGGCCAGTTGGGGGGGTCCTTGGAGGCCTCGAGTGGGATTTGTAGCTTCGTCCCGGTCCTAGGCGATGCATGTGCGTGATTTGTTTTATGATTGTGGCCAGCTCGGGAGGGTCCTTAGAGGCCTCGAGTGGGATTTGTGGTTTCGTCCCGGTCCTAGGCGATGCTTGTATGTGATTATGTTGTGTTGATTTTATGTCCGTTGAGGACACTTGATGCGGGCTCTGGCCCTGTGAATTGTTGTTGGTTCTATTTGTGAAAATGAAACCTTTGGACTATGACCCCTGTTGATTTTGGAAAGAGAAGGATTCGAAAATCCTGAGTTGTTTCTATCAAAAACTCCCGATGGCATTTTAAATCACTTTGTAAATTGTTTCCCTTGACTTGGGATCTTTCAATTTTGGAAAGCTTTACCTAAACTCTTGCCTCGGGAAGTATTTTCGTTATGTTTAAACCTTTGAGGATTCCTAGTTATTATTGTCCTTGGAACTTGTATTGTATGGCTCATATTTTTGCCCCTTGTACTTGCACTAGCAAAACAGTGGAGTTTTGCTAACCCCCGAGTATTCAGGGGGTGGATGTCTGTATTGCATTCAGGTTTTGGAGCATAGCACAGGGTCGGCATGAAGGATGATGAAAGATGAACGATACTAATCACACGAGGACCCGTTGATGTCGTATTGGTTTAGTTGTATTTTATTTTCCGCTGCAGTATTCTTTCCCCGTTGTACGGGAGTTTGTTGTACTCGACCCCTGCGTGGGCATGTGTTGTGATTGAGTTGTATGTATTTATTGAAAGACCAAATCGGTCTACTGAGTCATTTTAGCCTTAAAGGCATTGTCGAGATGTTTAATGTTGTTACCAGCCTGGCAGATCCTTGAGGAAAGGTTCTACGGCGTGTAATATCCCTGAGCGGATTGGGGGTGTTACAGCGTAGTCATCTGAAGACTGTAAAGGAAGGTTAGTGTAAAAGCGGTACGGAAAGTGCTATACAGGTTATACAGGTACCTCATCTCCCACTTCCAAGATTGATGTTGCTGAGCACTTTACCAATTCTGTCGCGGGCTCATCGAAAAGCACAACCACAGCCTGTGCAGTGTCGTCGTACACACCAAGCTCAAGCCTATACCTGCCAAGCGTATGTTGAACGGGGTACATTAGCGATTGTATTTATTGCATTCCAATTCACATTGCCTAATTAACAAACATAATATTACCTCATAACAGGGTACGCAACTGGCCTGTTACATGCATCGCACCAGAAACCCCCTTCCTTTCGAGTAGTCCCTTTCTTGAAATTTTCCCCACCACATGACGGGTAGCTCCACCCCTTCTTAGTCCTAACACTGTCAATACTCGCCTTACAGTTGAAGGTTGAAGACTGGAAGACAAACACGTCAGAAATGGTATGCAACGACGTAACAGTATAGACATGAGGGACTGAAAAGAAGGAGTTATACATCGTTTTTACGGTTGCAGGCCCATATGAGGAGGTTCTCAAGAGTCCCATCCTTTGGCTCAGAGTGGTCAATACGCAAAGCCGGTTGCGTCAACTCCACACTACTAACAGGTCAATACACGGTAATTGTAAGATTGTGGGTAGTTTTTACTTTTCAACAATGAACACAAATAATGCATGCATACTTACCTGATGGCCGATTTCAAATCCTTCACATCAAGGATATCAGCATCATCGAGAATCATTGTAGATGAGCTGTTTGATAGATAAAGCTTATCTGGAAGGTAAGAAGCAATTTTAAATTAACATGCAAAAGCTATTAAATATGGAAAAACTTTAGAGTTGACGGGTACTTACTGTTGTAATGTTTTGCACTTGTCGATGTTAAAACAACAGGACACAGGCCTAAATGCTTTGTTTTATTTTCAATTAACTCATCACCAAGGCCTCCCCAAAGCATGACCCTTATTGACTGTCCCCTGTTTCATATAATAAGAAATCACGACAAAAGGTAAGCAGTCTCCCAGTTGATTTCAGAGTATTTTACTGTTTACTGAAAACTATGATCCATAGGTATAATAACCATAGAAAATGGTAGTAACCTCTCATTGGCTAAGTAGAAATCAAGATTCTTAGAGCCTGTTTTTGTATAGTTTATCCTACGTACATTTGTCACATAACCAACAACATCTGCAAGGCATTCATTTACATGTCAGTATGGCCATACCGTGTAGCGGTTGGAAAAATGGTACATACATAAAAGCAATAGAAACTTACCAATGAGGTACTTGCTGTTTGGAGGTTCAAGGCTGTCATGATCTACCAACTGGGAAGGATACATGACAAAACCATAAGGCTTCACCAAAGCTTTTCTTATGCTTGTTGCCCCATCAAATTCAAGCATAAAGGTATCGTTCTTTCTAATGCGATACTCATCCTTGTTAGGCAGAACAACAAAATTTTTAACTGAGTATATACCCCCTTCTTTTAACCTTAGAAAATTGTGTGCTATGGTTGCCTTGGCAGTGCAATGGATGACATTACCCTGCAAGAAGGTTGTGTTAAAATCAGATATAACGAAGGCGAATATAATATTTAAAGCTTACCTTAGCATCAGACACCACAAAGTTAGTGCTCAAGTAACGCCCAGTTACAGCGTTCACATCCCACATCCTACAGATCATGACCACAATGGTGCCAGTGACATCCACATTGAGTCCGTCCAGGAACAATTCAGAGTTGGCCTTTGCAACCTCTGCAGACATGATCTTGTTTTGAATTTCAGTTATGCACATCTATATTCAAATCAGTTACAATGTATGGGTAGGTAAAGAAGTTCATGCCTCATTTATACAGGCCACATTTATGTGTTGTGTAACTCCAGGATTCTTTGTATTCCTTGAGGTTGTAAATAGGACTCCAGGTTTCTTTGCATTCCTTGAGGTTGTAAATGTGACTCCAGAATTCTTTCTATTCCTCGAGGTTGTAAATGCGCAGCCCTTTTGGGTTCCGTAACCAATGATTGAGGTTGTAAAACTGCAGTCCCTTTGTGTTCTTAACCCATAATTGAGGGCATTCAATTGAAGCATCCGAGCTTCGATCACCTTGTACCGTACATGATTTTTTTTGCACAATTACACTTCAAATTAAGGCGGTGAATGTCAAGTATAGTAGATTCATTCCCGTGCTTATATGTTGGTTTTTATGGTGTTGTAGGAATGATAAAAGAATGAGGCAAATTCCATTTACGGTTGATCGTGTGTGTTCCCGGATTTGGGCGTACTTAAAATCCATCAAAGCCGAGGGGAAGAAGCGGATATATTTTTGGAAAGGGGCCGACATTTTGGCGGCCTTTCTCGGCCACAATGCTAAGGTCAATTTCACTCGCAAAGTGGTTAGTGTTCGTTGGATGAAACCAACGCCCGGGTGGTTTAAACTCAACACGGACGGGGCGGCCAAGGGGAACCCGGGTCCCGCGGCCGCCGGCGGGGTTCTTAGGGATCATCTCGGGTCGGCCATTTTTTATTTTTGGGAATTTGTTGGTTCGCAAACTAACACCTTCGCGGAGCTTCATGCCATTTGGAGGGCTTCTCCTTTGTGTGGACAAAGGTTTTTCTAATGTTTGGGTTGAAGTGGATTCCTCCATATCTCTCAAATTACTCAAGGAGAATTCTTCATCTCCTTGGAATGTCCAAAGCTTAATTTGCAAAATTCACAAACTTTCTACTTGCATTAATGTTCGCTTTTCTCATATCTATAGGGAAGAACGCGGTGGCGATTATTTTGCTAATCAAGGATGCCACCATCGAGATTATTTTTGTTCGGATGGCCTTGATCTCAAGGGGAGGATCCTTGGTCTTATTCGGTTAGATAAAATGTGCTACCCTTACTTGAGATGTAAAAAATTGTTTTCTTTTTAGTTGGAGTCTTCGTAGCCATCGCTTTTTGATTTAATTGTGGACGTGTAGAGGGGTTCGTCCGCCCTCAATTTTTGTTTTGGGCGTGTAGTGGGGCTCGTCCCCCCACAGTCCTTTTGTTCCGTTTAATATATGTGATGTTGTTAAAAAAAAAAAAAAAAAAAAAAAAAAGTATAGTAGATTCATACTATTCTATAACAATGCAACCATTAGTTCAAAAGTAGGTTTGTAATCAAATTACAATATTTCAAAAGAGCAAACGTCGCTGAAATAGAGAGAGCCGCCGCCGCTCGCTGGAAATAGAGAGAGCCGCCGCCGCCGCCGCTCGCTGTACTTGAGACCTCCGCGGCCGCTCGCTGTACTGGAGACCGCCGCCCACCGCCGATCGACTGAGAAGGCCGTCCGCCGCCGATCTCCTTCGCTCGATGGACTGAGAAGGCCGCCGGGAGCTGATCGACTCGTTGAAGAAGAAGAAGACGTGAAGGAGGACTTGTGCAACTGTAGGAGGACGCCGCTGGGAAACGTTTCTGGTTAGCACTAGTCTCGTTTTTACGGTTATTGAATATGTTGGGATTTAAAAAATGCAGAAACGCGAAAGAGAAAGGTAGAAACGCGTTTCTGCCGCGTTTCCCGTAAGTCAGCGCCGTCCCAAAAGCGTCAACGTTTCCGACCTTCGCCGAAACGTTTCTGCGGCGTTTCCTCGCGTTTCTAGGCGTTTCGCATCACTTCCCCGGCGTTTCCGTGCATCCTAGGTTTATCAAGTGTTTGTGTATGATTTTTGCACTTCACTTTATCAAAACATCATAAAAGAACATTTGAACAATGCTGAATCTCGCCAAATTCCGGAATACGTTCGAGAAAATCCGTTTTCTCGAAAAGGCTCAAGTGCAAATCCCGACTCTCTCAACATTCGGATTTCGTAGTTTCACTTCTTCTTCCAACCAGAATCCCGATTCTTCAACCTCACCATTAGGTCTGAAATATAAAGTTGCTGAAAACAACGTTGCGATCTTTTGGGATCTAGACAACAAACCGCCCAAGGCATTCCCTCCGTTTGATGCAGCTATTCGGTTAAAGAAAGCCGCTCAAAGATTCGGGTTTGTCAAACACATGATTGCTTATGCCAATAGGCACGCCTTTAGCTATGTCCCTCCTGCAGTTAGGGAGCAAAGAAGAGATAGAAAAGCATTGAACAATCAAGAATCCATGGGTATTATCAGACCGGTCGAACCGCATGTATGCCGTGTTTGTGGGAGGAGATTCTTTAGTAACGAGAAGCTTATTAATCATTTTAAGCAAATTCACGAAAGCGAACAGATAAAACGGATGAACCAGATCGAGTCTTCACGTGGGAAGAGAAGGGTGAGGATGGTGGCGAAGTATTCCATGAAAATGGACAAGTATAAAAATGCAGCCAGTGATATTTTGACCCCTAAAATTGGGTACGGTTTGGCGGACGAGCTAAAACGGGCCGGGTTTTGGGTTCGGGCGGTTTCGGACAAGCCGCAGGCTGCTGACACGGCGTTGAGGAATCATATGGTGGATATGATGGATCGAAAGGCGGTGAATTGCTTGGTTCTTGTATCTGACGACTCGGATTTCGTGGAGATTCTGAAGGAGGCTAGATTGAGGTGTTTGAAAACGGTGGTCGTGGGTGATGTCAACGACGGTTGTTTGAAAAGGACCGGTGATTGCGCATTTTCGTGGGAGGAGATAATGATGGGGAAGGCTAAGAAAGAGGCTGTGTCGGTTGTCGGGAAGTGGAAGGATCGCAATGTGTTGAAGGGATTGGAATGGACGTATGATCCGGCGACGGATAAAAAAACTTATTACGAGGAGATCGAGAGTGAGGGTTTGGATGTCGAAGGCTTTGGTATTGATGAAGATGGATCTCTTTTGGAGGAGGGTGACGGTCGTGCTTGGTGGGAAATGGAGCCGGGAAGTGAGGGTGTGAAAAGACCTCCTGAATGATTGAAGTGAGCGCTTGACGATCAGGTGCTCGGGATTGTACTTGAGGTTTGACGTAATGACAGAAAAACTGAACGCTTTGAAGCAAAAGCTGTGGTAATACTAATATCTGGTTCATTGCCATTGTTGTGGCGTTGAATACCAGGCCCTCTTTTTCAATACATAACACATACGATTAGTTAAGCTGGCTTAGTAGACCAATTAGAAGCACTTCGTTAATGATGTAGTCTATAGACCTTCCATACTCTATGAAACCTCGTCTTCTATGTCTTCTCAATGGAGAATTCCAGAACCCTACCATTACCATGTTTACTAAGCCAGCTTAACCAATAAATAAACCCCACGTAGCAATAAATTCGTAGGGCAGTTGGATTGTCCACGCTAGCACATCCTAACCAATCAAAACACCACAGCATATAAGCAGTATAGGATTATTTCTGCAAAACCCCAGCATATAAGCAGTCATTACCCGCTCACACTCGACAACAGAGAATTTGAATCGAATAAACTCCAAGCAAAGATTCCACAGCAAATCGAACAATTGGGAAGTGGGCGATCCCTTTGGTTCTATTCCTATTAGCTCAATCTCTTTCATTTTCTGGCGTTTAGCATAGCATTTCGAGAAATGTTCTGTCTGGTATGCTTATCTTAGTTTGTTATCCTACAGGATTTGGTTGGAATGGATTGAGTTTTTTAATGATTTATAGTTTTGGGTGACGGAATTGAATTTTGTATGTAGAAAAATACAGGCAAATGCAGAATTTGATCCAGATGCGCCACCGGTAGATCTGCCAAAGGTGGAAGAGAGGATGGTCGCTGTTCCAAATGGATTATCAACCGATTCCGATGTCGTTAAGAGGTAATTTGATTGTTTTGGTTTTCATTGATACTTGTGCACATCCTAGGCTACTGTAAGTTATGTTTATTAGGGTTGTTATTGTGGTTTAGAGAAGCTGAGTCGATGTCCAGAAGAAATCTCCGCCCAAACGCACAGAAGTTTGAGTTCCAGGCCGAAGTGTCGTGGCTTGTGGACATTATTATCAACTCTCTTTACAGCAATAAGGATATTTTCTTGAGAGGGTTGATCTCCAATGCTTCAGATGTGAGTTTTTATTTTTTCGTGTAGTTTATATTAATCGGCCTAATATATTTCGAGAAAATGTTTTGAGTTTGAAGCTGGAACTTTGTCAATATATCAGGCACTGGACAAGATTAGGTTCCTGTCACTCGCTGACAAGGAAATTTTGGGTGAAGGTGACAATGCCAAGCTTGGTTTGTTTTTATAACGTAGTAAGGTTGCTTAGGACTTGCCTATTGAAGTTCACCGAAGTTTTCATTATAGGATGCTAGTTAGGTATTAGAAATGGTGAAGTCTATCATCACTCGCTGATGTAAATTTGTCGAGCTTTATTAGGTCTGATTTTTAAATTACATAATATAAGCTTAAACTCTTTTCCAGTTTATACATTTTTACATAATATAGGCTTAAATTCCAGTTTATACATTGCATGTTCTGTAAGATCATGAACAGGTAGGTTGCAGTGTGGGAAGTTATCAAATAAAAAAAGCATTTTTTATGTAATTTACAGACTCTTCTGGTCTTTGAAGTTACTTTTTTGATGGCTACAGACTAAATTAGACAAAGAAATGAAGATATTTTCCATCCGTGATAGAGGTATAGGAATGACAAAGGAAGATTTGATCAAGAACTTGGGCACTATTGCTAAACCTGGGACTTCAGGTAACCATGGATTGACTTGATGCAAAATGGCCATCTTAATTAAATGCTTGTTCGTTTCGTTGTTGAGTTGATTGTTAGGTAACAACTGTTGCTAATTGTTTATGAACGCTGTGCAGCATTTGTGAAAAAAAATGCAGACAAGTGGCGATCTTAACCTTATCTAGCAATTCAGTGTTGGATTCTACTCGGTGTATCTTGTGGCAGACTATGTTGAAGTTATTAGCAAAAATAATGATGAGAAGCAGTATGTTTTTTGACCCTCAGCTTTGTGTTTAGTAGGTCATCCCTTGTAAATGTTTCTTGATGGAATATTTGTTTACCGGTGATGATTGTATGGAACTGTACCACTTTCAGGTATGTATCGGAGTCGAAGGCTGATGGAACTTTCGCCATTTCTGAAGATGAGTGGTATGAGCCTCTTGGTCGTGGGACTGAAATCAGATTGCATCTCAGAGATGAAGAACACGAGTGCTTGGATGAGTACAAAATGAAGGTTGGTTGACTATATATACTTGTTTAATCCCCTCGCGCTCGAATAGTTGCTGCATAACTTTTCTTTTATTGTTTTGTAACTTTTACTGGCATGAGATCCATAATTTGGAGATCACAGGAGTAATAAATTTGTGCCATATGTATGACATGTTGTGCTAATAAATCTGATACTTTGATATATATAAATATGTTATATATTCTTTTGATTATCTTTATCTGATTTCAACATTTTTGGCATATAGGGCAATACTGAAATCTGCCCACTTCATTTTGTTCTTCCCTTATTCTTGCATCTGTCTGAATGAAACAAGAACCGTAGAGATTTCTGTACCATTTTAAACTTATCCCGAGTGAAATTAGACCTCGTTGGCTTCCGTTTGTTCCAGTTTCTCCTTCCAATAAATAATACTCATGATCTGCGATTTTTGATCTGTTTTAGGACTTGGTGCCAACGTTTCCTGTACAACTTGTTTTTTACTTCAGCAGTGTTATTGCTGTGACCTAGGACAATGTCAACTTTGATGATGGAGTGCTAGGTAACACAATTCTGAAGCTGAATCCTGTATCTGCCAGCATTTATGAGTAGTTATGCTTTCTCTGTATCTCCTTTCTTTTACTTTATATTGCTACAAAATGTGAGTATGAGAACCTGATAATATGGGTATAGGGTTCTAGGATAAATGATATGGACGAGGAGATTCTTGCTGATGAAGATGATTCCAGTGATGACGAGGAAACAAATATGTGGAATTTCGATTTTTCTTTTTTGGATATTATATCTGTACATTAAAACCTCGATAAATGAATATGGTCGGGACTGGAGAAAAATATTCATTTAGCGAAATTATTCATTTACCGAGAGAAATTTTGAACATGTTATAAAGAGTCGGGGCTGGAGAAAATTATTCATTTGATGAGGTTATTCGTTTATCGAATATTTATTTATCGAGATTTTATTGTAGTACATATTTTATATATTTATATATAGTGTCACTTTATTTTCAGAACCCTGTTAAGTGTGAGAACTGCGAGAACCACCTTTTGTACTCCTAATAATACATAATATACATCATGTCAATGCATACAACCCCTATTAATCATAACCCCTACTAATAATAACCCCAACTATATAGTAGGGGTTATCATCAGTAGAGACTATTATAGTAGGGGTTATCATCAGTAGGGGTTATCTCCCGTAATAAAAATTGTATTTTACTATAATACCCTTTTGAATTAATAATATTTTTTAATATTTAAAAATATCATTGATTTAGAGGAGTTCTCATGATTTTCGCAAGAGAGTTAAAATAAAGCTCCCATATATATATATATATATATATATATATATATATATATATATATATATATATATCGTAATTATATATATCGTAATTATCTCTAACATATATAATTTAATAAAAAGAGGAGAATATGTACGGAGAGTTGGGTAGTTCTGCGGTTCGCCGGGCTTGTACTTTATGAACTTTCTCTAAATCAGATGTACTCAGTATTAACCGTTAGATTGATTGTATATTTTCAACAAAATCATTTGTACGCCCGAAGACATGCCAGCTAGGGGGAATGCCGGAGCTACGGGACCTTTTCGTGCAGCACCATTAGATTATGTACAACCCAAAAAATAAAGATGTACCAAACAAATAAAAATTTTTACAAAAAAATTAACTTATTTACTGATATACCCTCATTAAGTAATAATTACTATGAGAAAGTAAAAAAACCTGATAACTAAAAAATTAAAATCGGTCGGATGTCTCGGTCCATCCCTACCCCCATTTAACAGCAGGGGTTCTGGACTTGGCAATGGGGCATCTGTCAAACAGACTACTGGTATTGTGAGTGTCCATTGCTTTTTCTCTTCGTGCCAGACAGATGGTTTCGAAATCACCGGAAAATACAGTTTGAGATGTCTCAATCCATCCCTACCTCTATTCTCATTCCTTCTGGCCTGGAAATCCATTTTTCTGCCCTGGTGTGACTTTTTCTAATCTGTTAGTTTTCTGAAACCGGCCTAAAAATCAAAGCTTCCATCGCCGACGAGACTGAGCTTCATTTGGACTTATTCCCATTGAAATTCTTTCCTTGTCTCTCTCAGTAGAGCTCTACTTATGAAATAGGGGTGGCGAAACCAAGTCTTTCGGGGCCAGATTGTATCAGTCCCATTCCATTACGACCTTAGTCTCAATTATGTTATGTTTGCAGATCCTATAATGAGGTAATTTATTTGTGAATTTATATGGATTGGATTTTTTGATCTTTCTGGTGATGTTGCCTATGACTTGAGAGTTTGATGAATTCTTAATTTTTCCTTATTGGTGATGATATCATCACGACGGTACTGCTGATATAACATGTTCAAATTATCTGTGCTATTTTGTGTTTTATGATTTTTGTTTTCCTACAAATAAATTGTATTAATAATAACATGTTCTAATTGGAGTTTTGGTCTTTCTGATGATGTTGCCTATCGCCACATTTTGATGAATTGATAATAATATTTTCTGTATTTTTCGTATTTGCTAGGAAAATAAAGTAACGATAAAAATACTGTAATCGTATGTATACCTCGCTTATGATATTATCTACCACTTGAGTTTGGTAAATTCATTCAATACTCAAATACGGGAATTGAGACCGAAAGATATCCATGTCAGTTATGCTTAGTTGTCAAGTTTAACTTAACGAGATGAAAGAAGGGAAGTGGATGTAAATAAGAAAAAAGAAAAAATATTGGTGTTCTTGAGTTTTTTAATGAAAAGAAGCGGAAAGAAATGGAAGAAAAATTTTCCTCCTAACTTTCCTTCCGATTTGGAAGGATTTGGAGAGAAAAGAACAAAATGGTTAATTTTCCTTTCACTTCCTTCCAACTCGAGAACACAAAATACAATTTCCTTTCACTTTCCTTTCTCTTCTTTTCTCTCCCAACTTTTTTCCCTTCCTTTTCTTTCCTTTACTAAAACTCAAAGATGTCTGTCTTTTTTTTGAGTGATAGGAACAGAGCGAAGGGCAAGCCTCTACGCCACAAAAAGCTGTCTCGAAAGTGAAGTCTCTCCGCCGCTCAATCTTCTTCCACTCCGTCTTCTGTCGCTACTGTAAGGGCTGCGAAAATTCTAAAAGTGGGCAAAAATTCTTGCAACTAAAGTGCTTACTGTCATCCTGCTTTCGAGAATACAGCGTCGTTTTTCGCTCCGTCTTATGTTGACGTTGGCCATAAGGATTAGCGCAAAAGATTAAGACAGTGGGGAATTGGTTGGTGGTCTAGTGGTAGGACACCTACACTTAAAGACATTCCTTTGGGAGAGATTTTGGGTTTAATTCCCACCAATGAGGTGAAAGAGGAGGTTTTTTCTCTTTATGATCCTCTAGCTCCCCGATGCTAGCTCGAGCGATCGCTAATCAATGTTTAATCTCGCGTCAAGCGGTAGTATAAGAGTATTTTCTTGCTGGGAATCCGGAGGTCTTGTGTCGGTGGGCAGCTATTCTCCGGAAGCGTCTTTGGGAACACGATGCGGCTATTCTTCGATTGAAACTCTCGTGCGCAGAAGTGTACAGAAAAGACATTGAAAACTCTGGAATTGTTCGAGCGACTCGCGATTTACTTCTCTCAATTGGTTAGGAGTGGCTTCATTGAAGAACTAAGATTAGTTCGGCTAAAAAACTTTGTTCACCTAGTTATTAAAAAAAAAAAAACGATTAAGACAGTGGCTTCCAAAGAAGCATAAAGTCGTGGAAAGGAACGGCTACCTTGCGATCATGCCACATGTACCCTAAGTCAAGTTAACCTAGTACACTAACTAGTATAAATATGCACAATAATCAATAATCAAATTATGTTAAATTTATGTCAAAAATATATTGAGATAGTATAAATATTCTCAAAACTCATATTAGCGAAAATGTATTGATTTTTTTTATTATTAATTCCTACTATAGATCCACATCGGTATAAATTAATGGCTTGATAAGTTGTGAAATTAACCAAATGACCCTTAAAATTTATAGCCTTTTTCATCTACGGGACAAAAACAACTATATACATTTTTATATATTCCGACCCATCTGAATGTAAATACATCAAATCGAGCCCAAAACAATCTACCCAACGGTGACTCAAAATTAGGGCACAAACATATGGTTTTAGAAATTCATTAAGGTTTAGATTTATTTCTCACTATTTATTTATCTCTTAAAAGCACAAACAAAATGCACTTTTTAATATGTGTGAAAATATATACGAAAAACAAACAGCGAGGCATCGGCGTTCTATTGAATACAAAGTTCACGTCCAAGAACATACCTCTCCTCCATTTATCGAGGGCTGGAGAATGATTTTTGAGTGCAGTGGCATGTGACAAGTGAAGGGATAAAATGATAAGAATCAACCAATTTGCAAGGATAGAAAAGTACTTTCACATTGAGGATTACTTAATACTAAATAAAAACACCTCCACAGGTGTGATCTGTTCTCCCCTTATTGCGAAGTTTTCTTGCGGGCTCCGTCAAACAACGGGCCAATCACGACATTCATATCATGCCCGACATTTTTTTTTATTTTAAAATCATGATCATGTATGAATAAATGATGACGAAAGGTTTTTAGGGGTCGAGTCCATTGTTTTCGAGAATGTAGGTTCTTACTAGATCTCGAAAGGCAAATCAACTCCAGTCAATCTCTCGAAGAATCAATGAACAAAAATGTAAAGAAAATGAAGATCTGTGTTAAAAGGCGAGGTCCTAATATAATTGAGGATTGATTTGTCAACTAAGAAATTGAAATGCAATGCCGAAAGTAAAGAAAAGCAAATAAAAGATTGTAAATACGAGACGAAGGAATAAATAAAAGCAAGTAAAGAAAAGTAAAACATGTGAAGTTAAACAAAGCAAGTAAAGAAAGAAAAGACGAGAATTGACGAACGTGTGTAAAGTGCCAAAATAAAGAAAACAAATAAAACTTATTGCTAAGGCAATTGAGCAAACACATTAAAGGCAAAAATAACAAAAAGAGAGTGAAAATATACAAAGGTTTATGGAAATGGGAATTGCCTCAATCCTACCTGAAATTTAGACGAAATCAACAATTGAATCTTTATTGGACAATTTCTCTCGAATGACACTCAATCCTAATTTGGGGAATTTTGCGGCAAAATACCCCTTGAGGTCAATTTTCTGAATATTGGGGTTAATCAAGACTACTCCCTTAGATTAAAGCGATTCAATTGCTAATGTCCCTAAACACTATGTGAATTGGGTCAATTTCCTAGAATTAGGGTTTTAGGAACGCATAATTGAAAAATCGAAAATAAAAGTGAAGTAAAATAAAGCAATTTCCATGGACTAATAGAGGAGAAATAAGAGTAAATCTTGGTATTGAAGGCAACTAAAAGTGCAAAAACATGAAAACATATTTGAATGCTTGGAATTAAAAGTAAAGAATGAGTTGAAATCTTGAAATTGACTAGTAATTGAAGAAGAAAATTGCAATTACAACTAGCTGAAAGCAGAAATTAAAATTGCAATCCAGATCTATAAAATTAAGATTTATGAAAAGGATGAAAATTAGAGAGAAAAAGGAAGAGGGAAAGAGCTTTCCTCTTCTAAATCTAAAAATGAGGATATCTTTTAAAATAAGTGGGTCAAACATCTATTTATAGTTTGACTCAAAAATACTGAACATAGGCAAAAAGTACCCAGGGGTCGGTCATTTTTCGTCGACCTCGGTTAGGCTTCTGCCCAACAGCCAAATCGAGTCATCCTCCACAGAACCCGGCCTCAATCGCGATGGAGACTGGCCGCACACGACCTTGATCGTGTTGGATGTTAGCATCGGTCCCGCTGGAGACCGTCGAAGAAGGCGATAAGATGCCGCAAGAAGGCGCTCAACATCACATGGGCGAGCGGGACTCGTTCCTTTTTTTGGCCGATTTTTGAGTTTTTACGGCCATTCTTGTATGCAACCCGAAAATATAGAAAAATATCGTAAAACCCCCCAAAATAAAATTCACCTAAAACATAATAAAAATAATAAAAACAAAATAAAACATCACGAGAGTACAACATTATATGACTAAACCAATACTAAAAATACTAACAAAGACAGTCGAAACAACTCCCTCACACTTAATCATTTTCTTGTCCTTAAGCAAAACACTTGTGGAACGGGATTTAAAAAAATAAAAATAACATATTTAAACTCATGGAGGTTCGTAGACTGAGCGGCTTAACCATAATTTAACTCCCATGCTTAACCATTTTCTTATCCTTAGTTAGGTGGAACGTTAGATTAGGACATGTTACCCTCCATGTAAGTGGTCAATCTATTTCCGGAGTAGCGCCCATATTGTAACACCCCCTAACCTAGCAGCTGAACCGCAAAGAGGTCTGTGCTACTAAGTTGGGGAGTATCACTCTTTTATAATTTGAAAAGCCATAATTGTAAATTTGGTAAAAGCAAGAACTCGGGGAAATAACGCAAACTGGTATTATTTGTTCAAAACATTACACAACCTTAAGTTTAATACATAGACAAAACCATAACAGAGCGATCTTATTCAAAACACGACATAGTCTTCCAGCAGAGGGGCAAAATAGCTGGGGAATGGCATATGGACAAGTCTCCATTGGGCAACACTGAAGGAGTATAGTCGACCCCTAAATATGAGCATCATCACCTGTATCATAAGAATCTAGTGAGCTAATGGCTCAGTAAGATGAGACTTCTATAATAGCAAGGTATCACATATCACACTTATCAACAATTAACTACTTTATTGATATAGTCATGTTCTTGTGAAATCCTTTCTTCGGGTACCCTTGAAGTGTGGTACTCGACTGATAGTGATAGGCCATGGTTTTCGAAACCTGTTCATATAATTGGCCTATAAAGCATGTATACGGGGGCTCTCATACTGGTTTTTCAACCAATGGTATTAGCCGTATTCAACCTTTTTCATTTAGTGTGGGTTTCCTTGACCGATTTTCAGCCGCAAGTATTTGCCACCATGTATTGGGTCCTCCGGTCCTCCGCGTCCCGTGCCTACCCGCCATCAATCAAGTACCATACTTACTTTTGTTAATCATTCTTTCACATACACATGTTATGCATGATCATTCAATAACAGTCACATAAGAAAATATCAATCAATATATGATCCTTATGATACAGCAAGGAAAAGTCTCATCTTACCTCGGGTCCAGCTGCGTATTGAGATGAAAAGATCAGATTCTCTAGCTATATGGATGTGCTAAAAGCCCTGAATTAATTAACCATATTGTACTTAACATTACTTTCATGAATGCTACAAAATGTTTGGAATACAATTTAGGATCATCTATGACTTATCCCTTCACAACTAGTTACTGTGATGCAATAATTACACATATATACCCATTTATACTACGTTTTAACTTTATATCCTTCTTCTTTACTTATACAAGAAAACTTATAGTAATTTGTGTAACCTATTTTACAACAACATAATTGTTCAAGAGAGTTTATCCAAACCTTTGAATAACAAAACTTGTTTAGCTTATAACCGCTTGAATATAAGTTGGATTTGCATCAAATTTTGATATAACATCTATAACATATTGGAGAACAAATATATGGGAACACCAGCCCCTGAACTATACGAAATATGCACAATCCATATATGTTTATAAAAGGTGGCAGAATTGAGTTCTATGTTGTCTAGTGATGATTTAGGCTCTATAAACCCACAATAAACACACGGTTAAGCCATGAACGAATTCTTAACATTATCATGACATGTTTAAGGGCCTGAACAAACCCTCCTTTCATCGAAATAATCAATAAAGACAACAAGAACATGAAGAAAATAAAGGAAACTCACCTTGATTCTCAAAGGATATGATGTGTTGGTGTTTTGATGATTTTTCTTGAATTTTTGGTGATTTTTCGGAGATGGATGCTTCTAGGTCGAGTCCAGAGTATTAATGAGGGTTGAGGGTAGATTTTTCTCTCTTATACAAGTGATGGAGGCGGTTTTAAGGGTGAAATACCGAAGATACCCTCAAATAGCTTCTATAAATCATGTTTGAAAGACTGGATCGGTTAACGTAGTTATAAGCCATTTCTTGGTTGGTTTAAACTGGTTCTTGATATATATTGAACATATTTAAGGTATAAATGTCAGGTCTAGTGGTTTTGTAGAAGTTTAAGGTGTGTTTTTATTGTTTAAAATCGGTTACTATGCAGAAAGCATTAAAAATGCTAATAAGGGATTTTATTGTCAAACTTTCTAGACCTTCCTACCTATAACGCTATAGATAAGAATGAAAGGGCTCACTTATCAATATGATATGATGATGATGATAATACAAAAGATAAATTCAATTGGTTCCGACCGCAACTGGGACGAATAGGGAAGTGACATATCCAATTACTTAACAGGTGATGCCGTATGCAACTACCAATTGAACCAATTATAATGTATATAAGAATCAAATATTTGACACGTTTTATTAGGTTAAACAAATGTTATCTACTTGATTCATATATCTAAATTTACTCAACACACACACACCATTAGGCTCCGGTGTTAAACTGGTTAACATACGATAGACCTGTCAGTGACCCTATTAGTACTTATATGTTTGCCACCTATGCTTAGAGCTAATTTAATATGTTCAACACTCTTCACCATAGTGATTTAACGATGAGGTGGAGTGAATCATCATATGTGAAAGTAATGTAAAAATGCAATTAACAAATAAAATCACTTGTAGTCATTTAGCACATCGATCTCCTTTAACCGAGAAACTGAGCTTCTCACTGCAATGAGACATTTATAAAGACACATTTTACCATGTTAGGAGGAATAAATAACATGTTGCATGTATCATAGACATAAAACATAATTAAGCACATAAATAGCAATTATTCATGCTCATGAAATGTCTATTTGTATGCCATGCTTCCTAATGCATATTATGTAAATGCATTTAGATATAAAATGGTTATTGGCTTAGAAGGAGATAACCGGGCATTACAATCCTCCCCTCCTTATAAAATTTCGTCCTCGAAATTGACATACCGAATAGTTCTGGATACTTGATTTGCATTTCCTCCTCTCTTTCCCATGTAGCCTCTTGAACAGCATGGTTCCTCCACAAAATATTTACCAAATGAATCTCCTTGTTTCTTTGTTTCTTTACTTTCTTATCAAGAACCTGTACCGACTTCTCTTCATAGGACAAATCTGGGGGTAATTCCAACGGCTCATAATTTAACACATGTGAGGGTTTGAAATGTACTTCTTTAACATGGACACATGGAAGACATTGTGCACACTAGATAGCGAAGGAGGTAAGGCTACTCTATAAGCTCTATCACCAACTCTCTCAAGAATTTCAAATGGGCCAACATATCTCAGGCTAAATTTTCCTTTCTTCCCAAATCTCATTATGCTTTTCATTGGAGATACCCTCAAGAACACATGGTCTCCAACTGCAAATTCTAAATCTCTTCTTCGAATATCTGCATAACTCTTCTGTATACTTTGTGCAATCTTCATTCGTTCTCTTATCTTTTCTACTACCATAGCAGTCTGTTGTACCATCTCTGGGCCCAGTAGACTTCTTTCTCCAACTTCATCCCAGTGTACGGGAGATCTACATTTTCTCCCATACAGTGCTTCATAAGGTGCCATCCCAATTGTTGATTGGTAACTGTTGTTGTAGGTGAACTCTACCAATGGAAGCTTTGTATCCCAATTGCCCTTGAAATCTAGTATGCATGCTCTGAATATATCTTCGAGTATTTGAATAACTCTTTCTGACTGCCCATCACTTTGTGGATGAATGCGGTGCAGAAAGCAAGCTTCGTACCCATTGCGTTATGTAAACTTTTCCAAAATACAGATGTGAATTTAGGGTCCCTGTCAGATACTATTGATACTAGCACCCCATGTAGTTGGACTATCTCTTTAATATATTCCTGAGCATATCGATCCATACTATATGTGGATTTTACTGGAAGAAAATGAGCAGATTTGGTCAATCTATCAACGACCACCCATATCGAATTATGCCCACTTTGAGTCCTTGGTAGCCCAAGCACAAAATCCATTGTAATGTGTTCCCATTTCCAATCCGGAATTAGTAAAGGCTTCAATAATCCTGCTGGTCTCTGGTGTTCAGTTTTGATCTGCTAGCAAGTTAGACATTCTGCCACGACTCTTGCAATATCTTTCTTCATGTTAGGCCACCAATAATGTTGTTGTAAGTCTTTATACATTTTTGTGCTACCTGGATGTATTGAATAAGGACTGGAATGAGACTCCTTCAGAATGTCCCCTATGATGGTTGCGTCGGCCGGCACACACAGTCTCCCTTTATATCACAATATTTTATCACTAGAGACTGAGAAGTTCGGTAATTTGCCCTCATCAACTTTTTCCCTCAATTTGCCTATGTAGTGATCCGCCTTCTGTTTTTTTTATTATATCTTGAAGTGCAGGTTTCAATATGAGTGCTGATAACGAACAAATCTTCCTTTTGGGCACAATTTCCGGTTCTAATTTTTGCAAGTCTAATAATAATGGCTTCTGTGTGATTAGAAAGAAAGACATAGACTTTCTACTTAATGCGTCTGCAACCACATTTGCCTTACCAGGATGATAATTGATCTCACAATCATAGTCTTTCACCAATTCTAACCATCTCCGCTGTCGCATATTCAGCTCCTTCTGTGTGAAAAAGTACTTCAAACTTGTGGTCTGTATAGATTTAGCACTTTTCACCATATAGGTAATGCCTCCAAATTTTTAGTGCAAAGACAACAGCAGCTAGTTCTAGATCATGTGTTGGATAATTCTTTTCATACTCTTTTAATTGCTTGGAGGCATAGGCCATTTTTAGAAGCATCAGTGTAAACTACAAAGCCACCTGTTCCTATAGGAGTGGCAAGGACAGGAGTTGTAGTTAATCTACGCTTCAATTCCTGGAAACTCCCCTCGCAAGCATCAGTCCAAACAAACTTTGTGTTCTTCCTTGTTAACAATGTCAATGGGGTTGCAATCTTTGAGAATCCTTGTACAAAACGTCGGTAGTAGCCAGCTAGTCCTAAAAAACTTCGAACCTCTGATACATTCGTTGGTGTTGGACAATTGCTCACCGCCTCTACCTTGTTTGGATCAACTGAAATGCCATTCTTGGATACCACATGCCCTAAAAATACCACTTGTTCTATCCAGAATTCACATTTCTTGAATTTAGCATACAACCGTTTTTCTTTGAGAATTTGAAGCATAATCCTGAGGTGTTCTTTATGTTCATCTCTATCATGTGAATAGATAAGGATATCATCGATAAAAACCACCACAAATTTATCAAGGAACTCTTTGAATACCCGATTCATCAGATCCATAAATGCTGCCGGAGTATTTGTCAAACCAAAAGGCATCACTAAAAATTCATAGTGACCATATCGCGTTCTAAATGCTGTCTTTTGGATATCTTCTTCTTTGACCTTTAGTTGATGATATCCGGAACGTAAATCAATCTTTGAGAATACTGATGCTCATTGCAACTGATCAAATAAATCATCTATCCTTGGAAGAGGATATTTGTTCTTGATGGTCACCGTATTCAGTTCTCTATAGTCTATGCATAATCGCAATGAGCCATCTTTCTTTTTCACAAATAAGACAGGCGCTCTCCAAGGTGAACAACTAGGACGGATAAATCCCTTATCAAGTAATTCTTGTAGCTGAATTTTTAATTCTTTCAATTCTGTTGGTGCCATTCTGTACGGGGCTTTAGAAATAGAGGTAGTCTCAGGCATTACATCGATTGCAAACTCAATTTCCCGATCTGGCGGCAACCCTGGTAGATCATCTGGAAACACCTCAGGAAATTCTCTAACCACATCTACATCTTCAGGCTTCAATTTCATTTCAAGGGAGGTGTCAAAAACATTAGCCAAATAGCCAGTACACCCCTTATTTAACATCTTCCTAGCTTTCAGTGCAGTTATAATTGGCAAAGAGCAGGAATATATATTACCTCTAAAAATAACCGTCCTCCATTTGTTGGCTGAAAGGCCACAATTTTCTTATTACAATCGACATTTGCATAATATTTAGCTAACCAATCCATACCAAGGATAACATCAAAATTAGATGTTGGTAGGACAACAAGGTCGGCGTAGAGTACTCTCCCGCCAATTCAAACTGTACAAGCCCTCAACATTTGCTCAGAATCCATATTTTCTCCAAACGGAGCAGCCACATTATAACCAACTTTCAATAGTTCTGGTTTAATGCCCGATTTTCTCATAAATGCATATGATGCAAATGAATGTGTGGAACCTGGATCTATCAATGTAAGTGCAGGAATTCCTGAGATCAAAATGGTACCTGACACTACGGAAGCATCTGCATCAGCTTGTTCTCGTGTCATTGCAAACACCCTTCCTTGAACTTTATTCTCTAGGTTTGGGCAATCTCTCGCCATATGTCCGGGATTCTTGCATCTGAAACAATTATTGGACCCGAAACAACATTCTCCAAAGTGATTTTTCCCACATTTAGTACATTTAGGCTTCTCAGTTGTATTTGGAGCATGTCTCGCTGTAGGATGCTTCTGATTGGCTTTGCCTGGTTTTTGCTCCGGTCTCTTCCAATGTGCTGAATTTTTTGAAGCAAATGCTTGCCTCTTCTACTGATAAGACCTTTGTATTTCCTTTTCGTCAGCTTCTGCGAACAGCGCTTTGTCAACTATTTTTCTGAACTCAGTTAATGTGGACATTCTCACATCTCTTCTAATTTCAGGTCGGAGGCCTCTTAGGAAATGATCCATCTTCTCAGCTGTAATACCCGGTTGTAATTCAGTAATTATCATTCAGTAATTTCATTCAGTAATTGTCACTATGTAATTTTTCACTTGTTAATAATCATTCATCATCCACATTCATTCATCCGTGTTCACCGTTCGGAATAACTTCGAGTTGTGTATCGATATTGTTCATCGAGAGAAGAGTATTATCTTGATTGTTGTAATTGATTCATTAGTCGATGTTGACGTTGGAGTTCATGTCATTTTCAAATCTCCTCATTGTTCAAATTGTGTTTTTGTTGGGCGAACCCTGGTAATCATTGCTTGGAACCACCATTTTGGGGTTTCCGCATTTCCATTTCGTGTTATTGTTTCCCAAATATTGATTCCTATTACTTTTATTCTCTTCCCGGGTCATTTTTCATCATTTTAGGACCCAAGGGAATGTGGGCCGCGACACACACATGTTGCAGTATTGGCCGACCCGCCTGTACCGGGGGCCGCGGCTCCTGCCGACAGGGCCGCGGCACACTGCCGAGCAGGCGGTGATTTTGGCCACGTGCGGCACACTCGGCCGGCCGCGGCACAAGCGTCGCCGCACTATAATTTCGTTTTTTGAGAAGAAAAACTCATTTCTTCATCTTACTTCCGAGAGAGAGGGTTTGTGGGAGAAATTTTCATCATCAATCACTTGAATACTCGATTTTTCATCATTTTCATTCGGTTGTGAAGCTTGGATCGTCGATCTAACGCGTGTTCATCGAATCAAAGTGTTTGGATCTTCAAAGGTAATATTCTCAAACCTCTTGGATTTCATCGGATATGATGTTTTGGGCGTTATAATCATATTGTATGAAGAGATATACATATGATTATGAGTATGTATGAATATTCATCGGATTATTGAAAGGTTATTCAAGAACACTTTGAATATTGAGTTGGATTTGGGGGTTTTCGATTAATTGTTATTGAAATCATGAATTTGGATATTCATATTGGATTATTGATCGTATTGAAGATGTTTTGTTGGTTTGAAACACTTCTTGGGGATTTGATATTGGTATTATTGAGGTTTGGTTGTAAACAATCGAAGTTTGGCCTCAACGTATTCGATATAATGCCCCAATGAACTTGGTTTAGTCGTATCGACGTTTTGAGTTCGTTATATTCGTGTTTGATTCATATGTTGAACGGATTGTTGGTAATTGTGTTATTCAAGGTTGTTCGAGCGACCGGTAGTTTCCTTAGGACGTTGTTCGAGAGAGATCGTATCATCACCGGTGTTAAGGTAAGTTAATTTTTACTCAGTTAAAGGGATATTCATTCCTTTCGTTGTTGTTCATTCATAATCATAACTCATTCATATTGTATTAATCGTATCGAGACTTAAAACCAAACCAAACCAAACATACCCAGTATATCCCGCTCAGAGCGGGGTTTGGGGAGGGTAAGATGTACGCAGACCATGCCCCTACCTATTACGGTAGGGAGGCTGTTTCCGTGAAGACCCTCAGCTTAGTGCACAGCAACATATTGAGTGAAAAATACAATGGGAAGCAAATGCTACGAAAAAAAAAAAAACTCATTTCATTATCATACCTGAGCCCATGGCTTAATTCACATGGGACTTACCTAAGAGGAATTTGGCTACTTCACTCTCGATGAACGCTGCTCAAACAGAAGAGAGGTTGACTCAGCGCCATGACTCCACTGTCGAAAATACACCACACGCAAAAGGCAATAGGATAAAATATACAATAAATTAATAAAATGCAATGCTCTAGATCAATGCTAACCGAGACAACCCAACCCTCAGACTCTCAACTACAGCACCACTCCCAACTAAAGAATCCACAACTCTGATCTGCCGCCTCCAAGCGCACCTATCGAGACTTGTCATTGTCAATTAATCACTTCAGTCACGAGGAACGACGGTTCCAATCTTTTCATTGAGCTGTCATTCATTTCACTATCATTTCATCTCGGTGAGTCATTATTGATTTCGATGTCACTTTTGTTATCTCGTGGCATTCCGGGTCATACTGGCGTGCCGGTTGGTATGTGTAGGATTTTCATGTCGGGCACATATTAAGTCGTGTGTTGGTTATTGGCCTCATATTGGACTGTGTACACGAGACGATCACTTCGTGAGACTGATTAGGTACAAGACCACACGTGTATTCGATCGATACTCGATGGTGGCTTGTGCACGGACACATTTCCATCCCGGGCGTAGTGTGGCGCCACCCTTTGAGCCGTACCGTTAGTTGATTCATACAGCATGTTTGATTGCGTATGTTTTCAACAGGATTGGGTTATAATCTAACCGATTTATTTTTTATCGAACTTGTGGTTTATACAGCATATATGATTGTGTTTATTCAACTCTTGAGGATTGTTGTTCTGTGTAACTGACCCCGTTGGGGGATTTTGTTTTTCAGGTCATGGCAAGGCTAAGACATGGGAAGAGAACGTTGACGGCGAGGAGTCCCAGTGATACTAGTAGGGGCCCCCAGTCCTTTTCATTCACTCGTGTTTCTTTATTTTATTTCCGCTGCAGACTTCCGTTTGAATACTCATTTTATTCAGTGTCGTATGTTTTATCTCCAGATAAAATATACATGTATTCTGTATTATCTTGGGTGTGTTGTATGAAACCCTCATCAGAGTAATTAATGATGTAATGTGGTTCGGTACTACATTTACCCTGTGTATTTCATTCATTTTCACTCGCCTGGTGGGTCCCAGTCGGGGGTCCATGGCACTATAGTATCGGAGCGTGGTTTTGAATACTACCTTCCGAGTCATGTCTCATTTGAAATCATCATTCATCAGACTAGTATCATTGGACTTTCGCGTCACATGTGACCCGTGCAAGAGCCGAGCCCTTCAGACCAAAGAATAGTAAGATTTCCTCAATTATCATTTTCATTTGTAATCACGTCGATCATGTTAATTCATTAATCACTCAATTCATTTCATTGTTCAGTTGTTGATCTTGAGGATCATATCATTGATCTTGTTAACTTGTTCAAGATAATCATTTCAAGAATTTCATCGTATAATCAAGTCACTTCAGTTGATCATTCATGTAATCATTGTGTTTGAGCGCGTATGCTCATTTTCATCATTTCATAACGTAATCATATGGTGATATTCAAGCGAGATATATAATCATTTCGTGACTTTCCCACTTCAGTATGGAAAGAGCTGGCAGAGGACGCGGGGGAAGAGGCTGCGGTGCGGGCCGAAACCCGAGAGCTCGTGTGAATACACGTGCGAATGCTAGGAATAATGCTAATTCATCGAGCAGTGATGCTGCCACTCATTCACCTGGGCGTAATCATTCACTATCAGGGAGTCGTACCCGAGACACAGCTCAGTCAGAAGGTGTTCGGGTTGATCCACTCGCTTTTATGCAGGGCATGATGGCCCAAATGAATCAGATGACACAACTGATGGAAACGATGCATAACTCAGCTACTCAGAATCAACAGGCTCCTCCGTCGCCACCTCAGAGGCAAGAGAGGGGTGTGAGCAATATCATTGGCGACATCTCTCGCCAAAGACCACCTACTTTTGAGGGTTCATCTGAACCGGCGGATATCATTCACTGGCTTGAGCATTTCGAGAAAGTGTTTGCTATGGTGGACTGTCCTGAGGGACACAAAGTTTCAGTCGCAGCTTACTATCTGGGTAAGAGCGCTCATTCATGGTGGTTATCGTTGAAGCCCACCGACGGATTTTGTACTTGGGAACAATTCAAGACTCTCATGATGGAGAGGTATTATCCGTCCCCACTCAGAGAGGCCAAGTTATCAGAATTACTCACTCCCGACCCATCAGCGGACGATGATGTTCTCTCAATCGCCAAGAAATTTCAGGAACTACTTCCATTCGCCTCGTCCATTATTCACTCTGAGGCGGACAAGATCAAATATTTCAGCAAGAGGTTGAAACCTCGTATGCGACTACAGTTGCTTAATCATCATTGCACCACTCTGGCCGAATTCATCGAGAAAGCTCTTACGTATGAACTTATCGCTAAGGAGATTTCCAAGCAACAACCTTCATCTGCTGGCAAGAAGTCAAAGAATCGTAAACAGTCTGACCGCAGTCAGGCCACTTTCAAGAAACCTCGTGCGGGCTCTACTTTTTCTGAGCGACCTCCTATGGCGCCTAAACCCACGGAATCTCAGTCCCGAGTGGCCAGTTCGGCCATCACCTGTTTCAACTGTGAAGAACAGGGTCATTTTAGTACTAAGTGTCCGAGGCAGACTGTCACATGCCATAACTGTAGAATTGCGGGGCATAGGGCCCGTTTATGCCGAAGGGACTCCAAACCCACTCCAGCGACATCTCAGGCCCCAACCAGTCAGCGGTTCCGAATCAGGCCACTCAGTCCGCGTCGTTTAAGACGACAGGAGCTAGCAAAGGCGGATCTAAGAGCTATCAGACGGGAGCATACGGTTCGGGGGTCGGCAAGCCCCGAATTTACGAGATGAAGAAGACCGACGATCCAGAGGCCCAGATGATCTCAGGTACACTCGATATTCTATCTCAACCTGTGTGTACCCTTTTTGATATTGATGCATCACATTCTTTCATTTCCAAATCATGTTTGAGTAGACTACGTCTGGGTAGTGCTACTAGTTGTGAGCCTTATGTCATCGGTCTACCTGATGGTAGAAGAATTATCGGGAATCATGAGATTAAGGATTGTCCGATTCAACTTCATGGCCGTGATTGGTTAGCAGACCTAATCGTGGTAGATTTACCGAGAGACGACGTCATTCTGGGTATTAATTGGATGGATCGTCACGATGATGTCATTAGTGTCTGTAATCGTATGGTCACTATCATTTCAGACGATGGGGTCGAATGTGTGTTTCAGGGAGGTAATCCCAGTTGTTCTGGAAGAGTCATTAATTTGATGAAAGCAGTGAGATTACTCAATCAGGGGTGTGTCGGTTATTGGTGCTATATGACCAAGACCGAGAAACCATCAATAATATTGGAGGATATTCCGGTAGTGAGAGATTATGCTGATGTCTTTCCAGAGGAGTTATCTAGTTTGCCTCCACAGAGAGATGTGGAATTCACGATTGAGTTGGAGCCTAGTACGTCCCCAATATCGAAGGCACCGTACCGGATGGCCCCGACCGAAATGTTGGAACTAAAGAATCAATTGGAGGATTTGACCGAGAAGGGTTATATCTGGCCGAGTGCGTCTCCGTGGGGAGCACCGGTATTATTTGTCAAGAAAAAGGACGGTTCTTTTCGTTTGTGTATTGATTACCGAGAGCTAAACAGGGTGACGATCAAGAATAAATATTCCCTACCCCGTATTGATGATCTTTTGGATCAACTTCAGGGAGTTTCAGTATTTTCCAAGATCGATTTAAGATCTGGGTATCATCAGTTGCGAATCCGAGAGTCGGATATTGCTAGGATGGCATTCCGAACATGCTATGGTCATTATGAGTTTGTGGTAATGCCGTTTGGGTTAACTAATGCACCTGCGGTATTCATGGAGTTAATGAATCGGGTTTTCATCGACTATTTGGATCGGTTCGTGGGTGTCTTCATTGATGATATTTTAATTTATTCTCGTGACCGGGAGGAGCACGAGTTTCACCTTCATCAGGTGCTCGACGTGTTGAGACGAGAGCAACTTTATGGGAAGTTTTCCAAATGTGAATTTTGGATGTCCGAAGTGACGTTTCTCGGATATGTAATTTCATCAGACGGAGTTCGTGTCGACCCTAAGAAGATGGAGGCTATCCGAGATTGGCAACCTCCGAAGAATGTTAAGGAAATTCGAAGTTTCCTCGGATTAGCTGGTTATTATCGGCGATTTGTGGAAGGATTTTCTAAAATCGCTCAACCCATGACGAACCTTTTAAGGAAAGATAAGAAATACATGTGGTCCGACGCGTGTCAACAGAGTTTTGAGGAACTCAAGAGCCGGTTAATTTCAGCACCTGTCCTTTCTTTACCGCAAGGGACGGAAGGATTTGTGGTCTATAGTGATGCGTCCGGACAGGGTCTCAGATGTGTACTAATGCAGAACGGGAAAGTTATTGCTTATGCTTCACGGCAATTGAGACCTTACGAGGTTAATTATCCGACCCACGACCTGGAGCTAGCAGCCGTGGTATTTGCATTGAAGATTTGGCGTCATTATCTTTATGGCGTTACCTGTCAGATATTCACCGATCATAAGAGTTTAAAATATATATTGACTCAGAAGGAGTTAAATATGCGACAGAGACGGTGGTTGGAACTAATCAAAGATTATGATATTGAGATACTTTACCACCCGGGCAAGGCGAACGTTGTCGCCGACGCCTTGAGTCGTAAATCCGTTCAGGAGCAGATGCTTGCTCGATTAACGATTGAAGGAACCCGGAAGAATTACTTAGGCATAAGATCGAGGTTTGGTTACAGCGTGTTCAGGGACAGCTTTGTATGCTGGAGATTTCATCACCACTTGAAGAGGCGATCAGAGTGAATTAGGCTTCGGACCCGTTTTTGTTGCGCATCTGCGAGGATGTGGCACAGGGGAAAGCCCCTGGCTTTGTGGTCCACAAGGATGGACTCTTGATATTTAAGAATCAGTTATGTGTACCGGCGAATGACGAGTTGAAAAACTCGATTTTAAGAGAAGCCCATGCTACCCCTTATTCTATTCATCCGGGGTCCAGCAAGATGTACAAGGACTTGAAACAAAATTACAGGTGGAGTAATATGAAGCGTGAAGTCGCTGAGTTTGTTTCGAGATGTCTCACCTGTCAACAAGTCAAGATAGAACATCAGCGACCGGCGGGTATGCTGAAACCGCTCCCTATTCTGGAGTGGAAATGTGAGGATATTTCAATGGACTTCATCACGAGTTTGCCGACGAGTCACCGTGGCATGAATACAATCTGGGTAATTATGGATCGTCTAACTAAGTCAGCTCATTTTCTCGAGATTAAGGATACTTGGGGTCCCGAGAGACTTTCCCAGTTGTTCATCAAAGAAATAGTGAGATTGCACGGTACTCCTAAGAGTATTGTTTCTGATCGTGACGGGCGATTCGTGTCTCATTTTTGGAAATCAGTTCATCGTGCCATGGGAACTCAGCTTAATTTCAGCACAACTTTTCATCCTCAGTCCGACGGACAATCAGAGAGGACTATTCAGACATTGGAGGACATGTTGAGAGCATGCGTCCTCGATTGGAAAGACGATTGGGAAGCCCAACTACCATTGATCGAGTTCACGTATAATAATAGTTGGCATGCTTCGATTAAGATGGCACCTTACGAGGCCTTGTACGGTCATCGTTGTCGATCTCCTTTATGTTGGGATGACTTATCAGAATCAATCAGCACCGAGCCCGATATGCTTATAGCCGCCCGTGAGAAGGTAGCTTTGATCAAGAGTCGTTTGTTGACCGCTCAGAGTCGACAGAAATCTTATGCAGACAATCGTCGCCGACCATTAGAATTCGAGATAGGTGACCACGTGTTGGTCAAGGTATCTCCGAGTCGAGGTATTTTCCGTTTTGGGAAGCGGGAAAAGTTGAGTTCGAGATTCATTGGACCGTTTGAGATTTTGGATCGAGTAGGCGAGCTAGCTTATCGATTGGCCTTACCTCCGGCGTTGAGCCGAATTCATAATGTATTTCACGTCTCTCAGCTATGGAAGTATGTTGCCGACCCGAGTCACATACTTCAGTTCGACGAAATCGAGATCGCAGATGCTCATTCGTATGAGGAGCGTCCCATACGGGTCTTAGAGCGGCGAATCAAACAGTTGAAGAATAAGGCGATTCCTTTGGTTAAAATTCAGTGGTCTAGGCACGGAGTCGAAGAGGCTACTTGGGAAACCAAGGATAGTATGCGGGTGAGTTATCCCGAGTTGTTTGACCCTTAGTTTCGAGGACGAAACTATTTTTAAGGGGGGAGTATGTAATACCCGGTTGTAATTCAGTCATTATCATTCAGTAATTTCATTCAGTAATTGTCACTATGTAATTTTTCACTTGTTAATAATCATTCATCATCCACATTCATTCATCCGTGTTCACCGTTCGGAATAACTTCGAGTTGTGTATCGATATTGTTCATTGTTTCAACCTTACTTGGGAATCGAGACAAGAGTATTATCTTGCTTGTTGTAATTGATTCATTAGTCGATGTTGACGTTGGAGTTCATGTCATTTTCAAATCTCCTCATTGTTCAAATTGTGTTTTTGTTTGGCGAACCCTTGTAATCATTGCTTGGAACCACCGTTTTGGGGTTTCCGCACTTCCATTTCGTGTTATTGTTTCCCAAATATTGATTCATATTGCTTTTATTCACTTCCCGGGTCATTTTTCATCATTTTAGGACCCAAGGGGGTGTGGGCCGCGGCACAAGGTAGTGTGCGCCGGGGCACACACATGTTGCAGTATTGGCCGACCCGCCTGTACCAGGGGCCGCGGCTCCTGCCGACAGGGCCGCGGCACACTCGGCCGGGCCGCGGCACACTGCCGAGCACTGGGGGCAGATTTTGGCCCTGTGCCGCGGCACACTCGGCCGGGCCGCGCCACACAGTGCAGGCTGCACTATAATTTCGTTTTTTGAGAAGAAAAACTCATTTCTTCATCCTAATTCCGAGAGAGAGGGTTTGTGGGAGAAATTTTCATCATCAATCACTTGAATACTCGATTTTTCATCATTTTCATTCGGTTGTGAAGCTCGGATCGTCGATCTAACGCATGTTCAGCGAATCAAAGTGTTTAGATCTTCAAAGGTAATATTCTCAAACCTCTTGGATTTAGATTTGTGTTGAGATATGATGTTTTGGACGTTATAATCATGTTGTATGAAGAGATATACATATGATTATGAGTATGTATGAATATTCATCGGATTATTGAAAGGTTCTTCAAGAACAATTTGAATATTGAGTTGTATTTGGGGGTTTTCGATTAATTGTTGTTGAAATCACGAATTTGGATATTCATATTGGATTATTGATCGTATTGAATATGTTTTGTTGGTTTGAAACACTTCTTGGGGATTTGATATTGGTATTATTGAGGTTTGGTTGTAAACAATCGAAGTTTGGCCTCAACGTGTTCGATATAGTGCCCCAATCAACTTGGTTTGGTCGTATCGACGTTTTGAGTTTGTTATATTCGTGTTTGATTCGTATGTTGAACGGATTGTTGGTAATTATGTTATTCAAGGTTGTTCGAGCGACCGGTAGTTTTCTTAGGACGTTGTTCGAGAGAGATCGTATCATCACCAGTGTTATGGTAAGTTAATTCTTACTCACTTAAAGGGATATTCATTCCTTTCGTTGTTGTTCATTCATAATCATAACTCATTCATATTGTATTAACCGTATCGAGACTTGTCATTGTCAATTAATCACTTCAGTCACGAGGAACGGCAGTTCCAATCTTTTCATTGAGCTGTCATTCATTTCACTATCATTTCATCTCGGTGAGTCATTATTGATTTCGATGTCACTTTTGTTATCTCGTGGCATTCCGGGTCATATTGGCGTGCCGGTTGGCATGTGTAGGATTTTCATGTCGGGCACATATTAAGTCGTGTGTAGGTTGTTGGCCTCACATTGGACTGTGCACACGAGACGATCACTTCGTGAGACTGATTAGGTACAAGACCACACGTGTATTCGATCGATACTCGATGGTGGCTTGTGCACGGACACATTTCCATCCCGGGCGTAGTGTGGCGCCACCCTTTGAGCCGTACCGTTAGTTGATTCATACAGCATGTTTGATTGCGAATGTTTTCAACATGATTGGGTTATAATCTAACCGATTCATTTTTTATTGAACTTGTGGTTTATACAGTATATATGATTTTGTTTATTCAACTCTTGAGTGTCGTATGTTTTATCTCCATATAAAATATACATGTATTCTGTATTATCTTGGGTGTGTTGTATGAAACTCCTCATCGGAGTAATTAATGATGTAATGTGGTTCGTTACTACATTTACCCTGTGTATTTCATTCATTTTCACTCGCCTGGTGGGTCCCAGTCGGGGGTCCACGGCACTGTAATATCCGCCTAGTTTGGGGTGTTACAGAGTTGGTATCGGAGCGTGGTTTTGAATACTACCTTCCGAGTCATGTCTCATTTAAAATCATCGTTCATCAGACTAGTATCATTGGACTTTCGCGTCACGTGTGACCCGTGCAAGAGCCGAGCCCTTCAGACCAAAGAACAATAAGATTTCCTCAATTATCATTTTCATTTGTAATCACGTCGATCATCTTAATTCATTAATCACTCAATTCATTTCATTGTTCAGTTGTTGATCTTGACGATCATATCATTGATCTTCTTAACTTGTTCAAGATAATAATTTCAAGAATTTCATCGGATAATCACGTCACTTCAGTTGATCATTCATGTAATCATTGTGTTTGAGCGCGAATGCTCATTTTTATCATTTCATAACGTAATCATAATATGATATTCATGCGAGATATATAATCATTTCGTGACTTTCCCACTTCAGTATGGAAAGAGCTGGCAGAGGACGCGTGGGAAGAGGCCGCGGTGCGGGCCGAAACCCGAGAGCTCGTGTGAATACACGTGCGAATGCTAGGAATAATGCTAATTCATCGAGCAGTGATGCTGCCACTCATTCACCTGGGCGTAATCATTCACTATCAGGGAGTCGTACCCGAGACACAACTCAGTCAGAAGGTGTTCGGGTTGATTCACTCGCTTTTATGCAGGGCATGATGGCCCAAATGACTCAGATGACACAACTGATGGAAACGATGCATAACTCAGCTACTCAGAATCAACAGGCTCCTCCGTCGCCACCTCAGAGGCAAGAGAGGGGTGTGAGCAGTATCATTGGCGACATCTCTCGCCAAAGACCACCTACTTTTGAGGGTTCATCTGAACAGGCGGATATCATTCACTGGCTTGAGCATTTCGGGAAAGTGTTTGCTATGGTGGACTGTCCTGAGGGACACAAAGTTTCAGTCGCGGCTTACTATCTGGGTAAGAGCGCTCATTCATGGTGGTTATCGTTGAAGCCCACCGACGGATTTTGTACTTGGGAACAATTCAAGACTCTCATGATGGAGAGGTATTATCCGGCCCCACTCAGAGAGGCCAAGTTATCAGAATTACTCACTCCCGACCCATCAGCGGACGATGATGTTCTCGCCATCGCCGAGAAATTTCAGGAACTACTTCTGTTCGCCTCGTCCATTATTCACTCTGAGGCGGACAAGATCAAATATTTCAGCAAGAGGTTGAAACCTCGTATGCGACTACAGTTGCTTAATCATCATTGCACCACTCTGGCCGAATTCATCGAGAAAGCTCTTACGTATGAACTTACCGCTAAGGAGATTTCCAAGCAACAACCTTCATTGCTGGCAAGAAGTCTGTCTGACGGCAGTCAGGCCACTTTCAAGAAACCTCGTGCGGGCTCTACTTTTTCTGAGCGACCTCCTATGGCGCTTAAACCCGCGGAATCTCAGTCCCGAGCGGCTAGTTCGTCCATCACCTGTTTCAACTGTGAAGAACAGGGTCATTTCAGTACTAAGTGTCCGAGACAGACTGTAACATGCCATAACTGTGGAACTGTGGGGCATATGGTCCGTTTTTGCCGAAGGGACTCCAAACCCACTCCGGCGACATCTCAGGCCCCAACCAGTCAGCGGTTCCGAATCAGGCCACTCAGTCCGCGTCGTTTAAGATGACAGGAGATAACAAAGGCGGATCTAAGAGCTATCAAACGGGAGCATTCGGTTCGGGGGCCGGCAAGCCCTGAATTTACGATATGAAGAAGACCGATGATCCAGAGGCCCAGATGATCTCAGGTACACTTGATATTCTATCTCAACCTGTGTGTACCCTTTTTGATATTGGTGCATCGCATTCTTTCATTTCCGAATCATGTTTGAGTAGACTACGTCTGGGTAGTGCTACTAGTTGTGAGCCTTATGTCATCGGTCTACCTGATGGTATAAGAATTATTGGGAATCGTGAGATTAAGGATTGTCTGATTCAACTTCATGGCCGTGATTGGTTAGCAGACCTAATCGTGCTAGATTTATCGAGAGACGACGTCATTCTAGGTATTGATTGGATGGATCGTCACGATGCCGTCATTAGTGTCCGTAAGCGTATGGTCACTATCATTTCATACGATGGGGTCGAATACATGTTTCAGGGAGTTAATACCAGTTGTTCTGGAAGAGTCATTAATTTGATGAAAGTAGTGAGATTACTCAATCAGGGGTGTGTCGGTTATTGGTGCTATATGACCAAGACCGAGAAACCATCAGTAATATTGGAGGATATTCCGGTAGTGAGAGATTATGCCAATGTCTTTCGAGACGAGTTACCTGGTTTGCCTCCACAGAGAGATGTGGAATTCACGATTGAGTTGGAGCCTGGTACGTCCCCAATATCGAAGGCACTGTACCGGATGGACCCGACCGAAATGCTGGAACTAAAGAATCAATTGGAGGATTTGAACGAGAAGGGTTATATCCGGCCGAGTGCGTCTCCGTGGGAGCACCGGTATTATTTGTCAAGAAAAAGGACGGTTCTTTTCGTTTGTGTATTGATTACCGAGAGCTGAACAGGGTGACGATCAAGAATAAATATCCCCTACCCCGTATTGATGATCTTTTGGATCAACTTCAGGGAGCTTCAGTATTTTCCAAGATCGATTTAAGATCTGGGTATCATCAGTTGCGAATCCGAGAGTCGGATATTGCTAGGACGGCGTTCTGAACAAGCTATGGTCATTATGAGTTTGTGGTAATGCCGTTTGGGTTAACTAATTCACCTGCGGTATTCATGGAGTTAATGAATCGGGTTTTCATTGACTATTTAGATCGGTTCGTGGTTGTCTTCATTGATGACATTTTAATTTATTCTCGTGACCGGGAGGAGCACGAGTTTCACCTTCATCAGGTGCTCGACGTATTGAGACGAGAGCAACTTTATGGGAAGTTTTCCAAATGTGAATTTTGGATGTCTGAAGTGACGTTTCTCGGACATGTAATTTCATCTAACGGAGTTCGTGTCGACCCTCAGAAGACGGAGGCTATCCGAGATTGGCAACCTCCGAAGAATGTTAAGGAAATTCGAAGTTTCCTCGGATTAGCTGGTTATTATCGGCGATTTGTGGAAGGATTTTCTAAAATCGCTCAACCCATGACGAACCTTTTAAGGAAAGATAAGAAATACACGTGGTCCGACGCATGTCAACAGAGTTTTGAGGAACTCAAGAGCCGGTTAATTTCAGCACCTGTCCTTTCTTTACCGCAAGAGACGGAAGGATTTGTTGTCTATAGGGATGCGTCCGGACAGGGTCTCGGATGTGTACTAATGCAGAACGGGAAAGTTATTGCTTATGCTTCACGGCAATTGAGACCTTACGAGGTTAATTATCCGACCCACGACCTGGAGCTAGCAGCCGTGGTATTTGCATTGAAGATTTGGCGTCATTATCTTTATGGCGTTACCTGTCAGATAACACCATTGATCGAGTTCACGTATAATAATAGTTGGCATGCTTCGATTAAGATGACACCTTACGAGGCCTTGTACGGTCGTCGTTGTCGACCTCCTTTATGTTGGGATGACTTATCAGAATCAATCGGCACCGAGCCCGATATGCTTATAGCCGCCCGTGAGAAGGTAGCTTTGATCAAGAGTCATTTGTTGACCGCTTAGAGTCGACAGAAATCTTATGCAGACAATCGTCTCCGACTATTAGAATTCGAGACAGGTGACCACATGTTGGTCAAGGTATCTCCGAGTCGAGGTATTTTCCGTTTCGGGAAGCGGGGAAAGTTGAGTCCAAGATTCATTGGACCGTTTGACATTTTGGCTTGAGTAGGCGAGCTAGCTTATCGATTGGCCTTACCTCCGGCGTTGAGCCGAATTCATAATGTATTTCACGTCTCTCAGCTACGGAAGTATGTTGCCGACCCGAGTCACATACTTCAGTTCGACGAAATCGAGATCGCAGATGATCATTCGTATGAAGAGCATCCCATACGGGTCTTAGAGCGGCGAATCAAACAGTTGAGGAATAAGGCGATTCCTTTGGTTAAAATTCAGTGGTCTACGCACGGAGTCGAAGAAGCTACTTGAGAAACCGAGGATAGTATGCGGGAGAGTTATCCCGAGTTGTTTGACCCTTAGTTTCGAGGACGAAACTCTTTTTAAGGGGGGGAGTATGTAATACCCGGTTGTAATTCAGTCATTATCATTCAGTAATTTCATTCAGTAATTGTCGCTATGTAATTTTTCACTTGTTAATAATCATTCATCATCCAGATTCATTCATCCGTGTTCACAGTTCGGAATAACTTCTAGTTGTGTATCGATATTGTTCATTGTTTCAACCTTACTTGGGAATCGAGACAAGAGTATTATCTTGATTGTTGTAATTGATTCATTAGTCGATGTTGACGTTGGAGTTCATGTCATTTTCAAATCTCCTCATTGTTCAAATTGTGTTTTTGTTGGGCGAACCCTTGTAATCATTGCTTGGAACCACCGTGGGGTTTCCGCACTTCTATTTCGTGTTATTGTTTCCCAAATATTGATTCCTATTGCTTTTATTCTCTTCCCGGGTCATTTTTCATCATTTTAGGACCCAAGGGGGTGTGGGACGCGGCACAAGGGGGTGTGCGTCGCGGCACACACATGTTGCGAGATTGGCGACCGCTGTCTGCCAGGGGCCGCGGCTCTGCTAGCGGGGCCGCGCGGCCTGTGCCGAGTCACTGCCGCGGCAAACTCGGGCCGCGCACCTTGCCCGAGCACCGGGGCGGTTGGCCTTGCCGCGGCACACTCGGCCGGGCCGAGCCGCACAGTCACTTGAATACTCGATTTTTCATCATTTTCATTCGGTTGTGAAGCTCGGATCGTCGATCTAACGCGTGTTCATCGAATCAAAGTGTTTGGATCTTCAAATGTAATATTCTCAAACCTCTTGGATTTCGATTTGTGTTGAGATATGATGTTTTGGACGTTAAAGAGATATACATATGATTATGAGTATGTATGAATATTCATCGGATTATTGAAAGGTTATTCAAGAACACTTTGAATATTGAGTTGGATTTGGGGGTTTTCGATTAATTTTTGTTGAAATTACGAATTGGGATATTCATATTGGATTATTGATCGTATTGAAGATGTTTTGCTGGTTTGAAACACTTCTTGGGGATTTGATATTGGTATTATTGAGGTTTGGTTGTAAACAATCGAAGTTTGGCTTCAACGTGTTCGATATAATGCCCCAATGAACTTGGTTTAGTCATATCGACGTTTTGAGTTTGTTATAGGTTTGGGATGTGATCTAAATGGATGTGATAAAAGCCCTGAATTAATTAACTATATTGCACTTAACATTACTTTCACGAATGCTACAAAATGTTTGGAATACAATTTAGGATCATCTATGACTTATCCCTTCACAACTAGTTACTGTGATGCAATAATTACACATATATATACCCATTTATACTACGTTTTAACTTTATATCCTTCTCCTTTACTTATACAAGAAAACTTATTCCGAAAATATGAACATATAGTAATTTGTGTAACCTATTTTACATCAACATAATTGTTCAAAAGAGTTTATCCAAACCTTTGAATAACAGAACTTGTTTAGCTTATAACCGCTTGAATATAAGGTGAATTTGCATCAAATTTTGATATAACATATCTAAATATACAGGAACACCAGCCCCTGAACTATACAAAATATGCACAATCCATATATGTTTATAAAAGGTGGCAGAATTGAGTTCTATGTTGTCTAGTGATGATTTAGGCTCTATAAACCCACAATAAACACAAGGTTAAACAATGGACGAATTCTTAACATTATTATAACATGTCTAAGGGCCTGATAAAACCCTCCTTTCATCGAAATAATCAATAAAGACATCAAGAACATGAAGAAAACAAAGGAAACTCACCTTGATTCTCAAAAGATATGAGATGTTGGTGTTTTGATGATTTTTCTTGAATTTTTGGTGATTTTTCGGAGATGGATGCTTCTAGGTCGACTCCAGAGTGTTAATGAGGGTTGAGGGTCGATTTTCCTCTCTTATCCAAGTGATGGAGGCGGTTTTGAGGGTGAAATACCGAAGATACCCTCAAATAGCTTCTATAAATCATGTTTGAAAGACTGGATCGATTCAAGTAGTTATAGACCATTTCTTGGTTGGTTTAAACCGGTTCTTGATATATATTGAACATATTTAGGGTATAAATGTCAGGTCTAGTAGTTTTGTAGAAGTTTAAGGTGTGTTTTTATTGTTTAAAATCGGTTACTATGCAGAAAGCATTAAAAATGTTAATAAGGGATTTTATTGTCAAACTTTCTAGACCTTCCTACCTATAACGCTATAAATAAGAATGAAAGGGCTCACTTATCAATATTATATGATGATGATGATAAGATAAAAGATAAGTTCAACTGGTTCCGACCGCAACTGGGACGAATAGGGAAGTGACATATCCAATTACTTAACAGGTGATGTCGTATGCAACTACCAATTGAACCAATTATAATGTAGATAAGAATCAAATATTTGACATGTTTTATTAGGTTAAACAAATGTTATCTACTTGATTCATATATCTAAATTTACTCAACACACACACACCACTAGGCTCCGGTGTTAAACTGGTTAACCTACGATAGACCTGTCAGTGACCCTATTAGTACTTATATGTTTGCCACATGCTTAGAGCTAATTTAATATGTTCAATACTCTTAACCATAGTGAGTTAACTATGAGGTGGAGTGAATCATCATGTGTGAAAGTAATGTAAAAATGCAATTAACAAATAAAATCACTTGTAATCATTTAGCACATCGATTTCCTTTAACCGAGAAACTGAGCTTCTCACTGCAATGAGATATTTATAAAGACATATTTTACCATGTTAGGAGGAATAAATAACATGTTGCATGTATCATAGACATAAAACATAATTAAGCACATAAATAGCAATTATTCATGCTCATGAAATGTCTACTTGTATGCCATGCTTCCCTAATGCATATTATGTAAATGCATCTAGGTATAAAATGGTTATTGGCTTAGAAGGGGATAATCGGGCATTACACATATGTCCGACCGCAATAGCGTATCTACAAATGCAGTGCTTGTGCGGCTGTGCCACCATTCAACAGGACATGTACATGGCTCTTACCATATCATTACTTAGCGGCAACAAGCTCCCGACGGATTTTTAGGTTTCTAATCAAAGCATATAAGTCTGAATCGCCTATCATAAGGGGCCTCTCCCTTCAATGCTTCAATCGTCAAGTCATTTCTCACGTGAAATCACTTCAAAAACACCTATTTTTAGATTTTCAAAGATTTATAAATAAAAGTGTATTCACTTGTAAATCCAAAACCTAGTGCGTAGGAGATACAAACAACCACCAACGACCAAACACAAAGCACAACTGGTCACTTCATGAAACATAAATACTTCAGGCCCCATGGTCCTAGATAACATTTACTTGCGTTAACATACACATTTACAAACCTCGATCCAAATTAAAGCCGTAAATAAAGTAATTGCAGGGAACTTCATAAGCACAAACTAAAATGCAAACAACATTTTGAATTTAAATCCCAATATAAATGCTAAGTTGCCGAAAACAAACTAGATAAACTATGCAACACCATAAACTTGCAAAAATCCCGTTTTTTTTGGCGTGATGTGTTATCCCGTTTGAATGTTTTAGCAACCATGACAAGCGAATCACAAAGGATAAAATCGAAAACATGTACCGCAAAAATAAGCCCTACACACAAATAGACAACAAAATACCATATATACAACAACATATAACATAATGTAAGTAAACAAAACACTAGGACTGTCGAACGGTTCGGTTCCATTTAACCGGACCAAAAAAATCGGTTAACCGGAACCATTTTATCCCCAAGTTAGAACTGCAAACCGAATCATTTTATATATTCGGTTAACCGGAACTGCACCGAAATAATTCGATTCCGGTTCGGTTAGCCCGAAAACCGTTTTTTTTAATAAAAAGAAAAATGATAATAGTAGGAAAATATTTAAAAACCTGTTTATATTTTACAAATTCAAAAATTCGAACTTAAGATGTCACAAAACAAACAATGCATAACCTAATTAAATCAACCATCATAACCTATTAACAATAATATTTAAGTTTCAACACTCAACAATCAAGATCAACAATTTAAATTTCAAATAAAAAAATATCACAAGTTCACTGAATTCGTCGCCCAACCATCTTAAAAAATAAATAAGGGACTAGGTTTAGAACTTAGAATTTAGAAGTTAGTAATAAAAATATAAAAATAAAAAAATATATATATTCGGTTCTCGGTTAATAACCGTCCGATTCTCGGTTAACTAAGAACCGAAAAATCTCAAATAGTTCAAACCGAAGAGCGAACCAATAACCGCATTTGCGGTTTTCGGTTAACCGGCGGTTTTGGTTCTGTTCCGTTTCTAACCAAGAACCGGGAACCATTTAGACAGCCCTATAAAACACACAAAAAAAGAAAGAGAGATAGAAAAAGGAAATGAATGGGGTCGGCTCACAGTTTGCTCGGTGCAGATTCACCTCAACTTTAGAGTTGAAAGTCCAAACATAGTGCAGAGCACGTCAGGAATCCATAAGATCGAAAATCCAGCAATTTCGCCAAACAGTTGCCAATGCGCGCCTAAGGTCAAAGTCGAGAAAGGCCAAGGTCGCACACATGATGACTCGCTTCTTAGGTCTTTCCCAACAGTTTCAGGCCAATTTTTTTGGGATGCCCATTTCTCACCCTATGATTTGTTTTTCATCTACGACAACAAATATGAAATATAAAATGAAGATTTGAAATAAGAAATTATGAATCTAACAAGCAAACATATGCATACTTTTCGATTCGAATTTTCGATTTTAATTTCCTCTCAATTCTAAGTTTTATGGATTGGTTAGAATTAGTGCGGTTTTTCGGGTGATCCTTAACAACCTAACTGCATTATGTAATAATTTATATATATATATATATATATCATATCCCTACTGTCCATCAGTTGTCAACATGTTTGGAGTGGATCACCTGCTGGGCTTGAAAACGCAGCACCCCTACTGGGCACAAAAGTAGTATAAAAATGATAGTAGGGGTTGGGGAGTTAGTAGGGATTATGAGGAGCTAGTAGGGATTGTTTTTATTAGGGGTGTAAATGATGTGAGTCGAGCTAGAGTATTGGTATACTCGACTCGAACTCGACAGTCATTTCTCAGGTTCGAACTCGACTCGAAAACTCTCGAGTAGTTAAAATCCAAGCTCGACTCGACTCGTTAGTATGTCGAGTCGAGCTCGAGTTCGAGTCGAGCCTACTCGAGTCGAGTGTTGACGAGTTTTGACCGAGTCGATCTCGAGTAGCTCGCGAGTTGACTCGTTTAGTTTACACCCCCACATAGTACCCTTGGGTGAGGGCACATAACCAAACCAAACCAAACATACCCAGTATATCCCGCTCAGAGCAGGGTCTGGGGAGGGTAAGATGTACGCAGACCATGCCCCTACTTATTACGGTAGGGAGGCTATTTCCGTGAAGACCCCCAGCTTAGTGCACAGTAGAATCTCGTGTGATAAATATAAAGGAAAACATATGATTCGAAAAAAGCTCGAGACTATACCTGAGCCCATGGCTTAATCCACATGGGACTTACCTACGCGGAATTTGGCTACTTCACTCCCGATGAACGCTGCTCTAACAAAAGAGAGGTTGACTCTGCGCACAGCTCCCTGTCAAAAATACACCACGCAAAGACAATAGGATAAAATATACAATAAAAGTAAAAATACAATGCTCTAGGTCAAAGCTAACCGAGACAACCCAACCCTGAGGCTCTCAACTACAGCACCGCTCCCTACAAAAGAATCCACAACTCTGATCTGGCGCCTCCAAGCTGTAACACCCCGAGATATTCGGAATAATTACAGCGCCGTAAACCCTTTAAGTAAGGATTTACAACGCTAATTAAAAGAAATGTGAATATAATCCAACAATACCACAGAAATTTAAATTACAAAACCGGTTCCCACTGATCCATTGAGTTAATTAATACAACCATATCGAAATGATATTAATAAGACACGCGTACTCGAGTACTGAAAATGAACCAAGAAGACAAATCACAAAAACAAACATCATTGAGCCCCTTCGTCATCACGTCGGTACTGTGGCTGTTTCTCCGATCCTCGGCTACCTGAACATCAAAACAAATGTCCACCCCCGAAGGGGTTAGCAAAACGATGCTAGTACAAGTATCATATTAAACAAATCGAATATGCATCAACAATACATAACAAGATACACCACGCGGACTTCCGCTACCGGAATCCGACAATGCGAATCCACAAGATTCCATTAACACAGTATGTGTATTCCAATGATCCAGCGCCCTCAGCATAGATCCCAAGATGATCCCGTCGGACCAACACGAGGTGGAAAAACTCGTCCAATGATCCAGCGCCCTAAGCCTAGATCCCAAGATGATCCCGTCGGACCAACACGAGGTGGACATCCGATCCAGCGCCCTCAGCATAGATCGTACAACATACACAAACACAACTCATGCATACATATATGCAAAATCGCTATGTCCATCAACATGAACATACAAACACTAGATAATGAATATCATGACAATTCAACGAAATAAATCCCATGTTCAATAACATGAATAAACCACATGTATGCTCAAATACCAATATTAACAAATTACGATACTTGCCTCAAAGATGGCAAGAACAAATCACTTCAATGATCTCAACATACTCAAAGGCCATCTCCTTCGATCAACGTAGCAAGCTCGAACCTTAACAAAAGAAATAATATAGAATTCATCTCATGTCGTACGAATGTCTAACAATCCGGTCTACGGCTGAAAGCTCTAAAAATGTAATCTGCCTGAACTACTTAGCGTGCGATACGTACTCTACGTAACGTGCGCTAAGCCTGCTCGTTAGCGTACGTAAACGACGAAGTCTAGCGTACGCTAACTATGTACTGACAGTCCTCTCTGATCAGCCGACTGACTAGCCTGATGACATAACGTACGTTACGTACCAAACGTAGCGTACGTTACTCATTCCCGATAGCGCACGTTAATATACATATCTTAGCGTGCGCTAACCGTGCATGGCAGTTTACTACTGGGCAGTAGACTTGATCTTATAGTGATGAAACTCAAGAAATCTTCAGTGTTAATACATGTCATCTCCATGCATATCATGCTCATACGGTTTGTGAAAGATCTTTACGGATTAAACGACTTCGAGATACAAGGATACGTATAATCATCACAACACCATAATTCATCTTGATCTTCAAGAAAGTATCCTAAGTTCCATCCATTCTATGTCCAAAACGTATAATTCCATTATGTAAAAATATAAGAACTTGATAATCTCCATAAACTGGTCATACTCGGTTTTGAAGCCTCATGAGTATGCTAGGAGTTCAAACACTAAAAGGTTCAATGGTTTATACGATGAAGAAGTACCGAAACATCGAAAATATCCTTCTAACAACAAGATGTTCGACTATGTATGAATTTAACTGACTAGATAATCCCAAATCATGATCAAAACGTCCTTCAGAATATTACTTAATATTGGTGAAGAATCACCTACCTCAAAGTAGTGAAGAACAAGGAAGAACTTGAAGAAATCCAACGCCGAAGGCTTGAACACCAATCTCCAATGATCTACAATCTTCCAACTCGTGCTAGGATGATGATATAGGAGGTTGAGGATGGAAGACGTAAGTCTCTAAGTCTAAGAATTCGGATTTAGGAAGTGAAAAGTCTGAAAAAAAGAAAAAATGATGATGTCCTATATATAGAAAATGGTTATTAGCGCGCGCTAACGGCCATACGAAGCTTACTGACTTCACTGTACTCAGCACTTAGCGTGCGCTATCCTCATATCCGTAGCGTGCGCTACCGCGTTGACTCGGCTTTTCCCGAAAGCCATCCAGGTTCATCCCGACATGATCCGACCAAGATCCGCGGCTGATCTCACCTACCACCCTGTCTTAATCATGTTGACTACGTGTAGCGTGCGCTAAGGTTCATATATAGCGTGCGCTACGAATCTAAATTAGCGTACGCTACACTTAGTCGATAGCGTGCGCTACATGTGCAAAAAGCACCACTTATAACACATTCATGCAATCGTGCGCTTAACAACACTGGATCATAAAATACGGAGAATAATACTCAAATTAAAATGCAACAAATACCATATCACAAGGTTCAAATACACATCAAAATCTCGGGTATTACATCCTCTCTCCCTAAAAAGAAGTTTTGTCCTGAAACTTAAGATGAAAACAACTCCGGATATCTAGTCTTCATATTGTCCTCCATTTCCCAAGTGGCCTCTTCAACTCGGTGTCGTGACCATTGTACTTTAACCAAGGGTATTGGTTTATTCCTCAATTGTTTGATCCGACTCTCAAGTATCTTGATTGGTCTCTCTTCGAAGGTGCCGTCATTAGATATCTAGATCTCATCGAACTCAATGATATGACTGGGATCTGGTACATACTTCCGTAATTGGGATACGTGAAACACATTGTGAACGTGACTCAGCGATGGCGGTAAGGCCAACCTGTATGCTAAATCCCCAACTCTCTCGAGGATCTCAAATGGTCCGATATATCTCGGACTTAGCTTACCTTTCCTCCTAAAACGGAAAATTCCTCGTGTAGGAGACACCTTCAATAGTACGTGGTCCCCAATGTCGAACTCTAGCGGGAGACGACGCACATCTGCATAAGACTTCTTTCGACTCTGGGCAGTCAACAGTCTTTCCCGAATCAAGGCTATCTTCTCTTGAGTCTGAACTATCAATTCTGGTTCCGTCCCGATCAAGTCCGAAGAATCATCCCAGCACAGGGGTGATCGGCATCTTCTCCCGTACAAAGCTTCAAATGGTGCCATCTTAATAGAAGTATGCCAACTATTGTTGTAGGTGAATTCAATCAACGGCAAGTGAACTTACCAATCAGTTGACCAATCCAAAGCACAAGCTCTAAGCATATCTTCTACTGTTTGTATAGTCCTTTCGGACTGATCGTCCGTTTGAGGATGATAAGCCGTGCTAAAGTTTAGCTTGGTCCCCAAAGCCCTGTGAACTGCCCTCCAGAAGTGCGACACGAAGCGACCATCTCGATCTGAAATAATGGTCTTCGGTGTCCCATGCAATCTGACTATCTCTGCGATAAATACTCGTGCCAATTTCTCGGGTCCCCATGTATCTTTAATTCATAGGAAATGAGCCGACTTGGTTAGTCGATCAACTATAACCCAAATCATGTTCATTCCCGTCTTGGTCCTTGGCATATTGGTGATGAAATCCATTGAGATATCCTCCCACTTCCACTCAGGGATCGGAAGCGGCTTTAACATTCCGGCAGGTCGCTGATGTTCAATCTTAACCTGCTGACAAGTCAAACACTTCGAAACGTACTTTGCTATGTCCTTCTTCATATTTCCCCACCAGAAGTTTTGTTTTAGATCCTTATACATCTTACTGCTGCCCGGGTGAATAGAATAGGGCGCGCTGTGAGCTTCCTTCAGAATTGTCCGTCTCAAATCATCATCATCGGGAACGCAAAGTCGACTCTGAAATCTCATAACTCCATCATCTTGTATCATGAATCCTGGGGCCTTTCCTTTCTTTACTTCGTCACATAATCGAAGGATCAGAGAATCGTTCAACTGTTTAGATTTGATTTCCTCGACTAGTGACGAAGTCAGTTCCATCACATATAGTTTCCCTTGGATTCCTGGTGCCCATACTTCAATCCCTTCGCGGATCAGTTCTCATTGAATGCTGGTTTGGGACGCAAGTGCTTCCAACACTCGAAGAGAAACAGGTTTACGGCTCAATGCATCGGCTACTATGTTTGCTTTACCCGGATGATAGAGAATTTCCAAATCGTAATCCTTGATCAATTCTAGCCACCTTCTCTGCCTCATGTTTAATTTTTTCTGACTGAAAATGTACTTGAGGCTTTTATGATCTGTAAAGATCTGACAATGAGTGCCGTATAAATAATGTCGCCAAATTTTCAAGGCAAAGACCACAGCTGCTAACTCCAGATCATGAGTCGGGTAATTGACTTCGTACGGTTTCAACTGCCGAGAAGCATAGGCAATCACCTTATCCTTTTGCATCAACACACATCCCAGACCCTGATTTGAAGCATCGTTGTATACCATGAATCCATCAGTTCCATCTGGTAATGCTAATATAGGTGTTGTCGTCAGTCTCTTCTTAAGTTCATCAAAACCAGCCTGACATTTCTCATCCCACGTGAACTTTTGAGTTTTCTATAACAGCTGAGTGAGTGGACGAGCAATTTTGGAAAATCCCTCTACAAAACGGCGATAATATCCATCAAGTCCTAAGAAGCTTCAGACTTCCTTCACGTTTTTAGGAGTTTCCTATTCCAAGATTGCTTCGACTTTCTTCGGGTCCACCTGAACTCCATCAGCTGATATCACATGCCCAAGGAAGGTTACTTCCCTAAGCCAGAACTCACATTTGGAAAGCTTCGCATAAAGCTGTTCATTCCTCAAGGTGCTCAAAACCACACGCAAATCCTCGGCATGCTCCTCTGTGTCTTTCGAATAGATCAAGATGTCGTCAATGAAAACGACCACAAACTTATCTAGGTATTCTAAGAATACTCGATTCATCAATTGCATAAATACCGCAGGAGCATTGGTAAGTCCAAATGGCATCACCACGAATTCATAGTGCCCGTACCGGGATCTGAAAGCAGATTTCGGTATATTCGATTCCTTAATTCTCAACTGATGGTATCCTGATCGCAAGTCAATCTTCGAGAATACCCTCGCCCCTTGCAGTTGATCAAACAAGTCGTCGATCGGAGGTATAGGATACTTGTTCTTGATCGTCACCTTGTTTAGCTCCCTGTAATCAATACATAATCGGAGGGATCCATCTTTCTTCCGGACAAATAGAACGGGTGCTCCCTAAGGAGAAACGCTAGGTTGAATGTAACCCTTCTGCAATAATTCCTCCAGTTGCTTCTTTAGTTCATACATCTCGGTTGGCGCCATGCGGTATGGTGCTCTGGAAATAGGAGCGGCTCCAGGCTCTAATTCGATAGTGAACTCCATTTCTCTCTGCGGAGGTAACCCAGGTAGTTCATCAGGGAATACATCTGAGAATTCATTCACAACTGGAATAGATGAGAGCTCTACTCCTTCTTCTTTCTTCATGGCATAGCACCAAAATCCGTGACAACCCTGCTTCAGTAATTTTACTGCTTTCATCGTTTTGATCAATTTTCCCGAGCTTCCCGGTCTCCATCCTCTGAATAAGTGTTCAGATGCGTCATCAGCAATGATAGAAATGACTCTCTTTCGGTAATTCAGAATAGCTCCATAACGGTTGAGCCAATCGTCTCCGAGAATTAAATCGTCACCATGGATGTCAACTACAATAAGATTCGATGGCCAATCTCTCCCTCCTATAGACACTGGAAAATCTCTAGTTTCTAGGGTTCCCACAATTCTCTCTCCGCTCGGCAAACCCACAACATATGGTTCACAATCAAATAAACACGAGATTTTCAAACGATTAACACAGTTCAATGATATGAAAGAATGTGTAGCTCCAGAATCGAATAAGACACTAGCTGGTTGCAAAAGGATCTGAATCGTACCTGATGCAACAGCAGTGTTCTGATCGTCATGTTTCCTCATCTCATACAGGCGCAGGAGAACGGACCCAGCACTGGATGTCTCTCTCTTCCCAATATTCTGCTGCTGAAATCCACTCTGCTGCGTCTGGTTCACACACTTATCTCCTTCGGAACTGGCGCTGGAGTGCGAGTACCAAATGATCTAGTCGCAACTCCACAGAAAGCCGCACGGTGCCCTTCTTTCCCACAATCGAAACAAGTCACAGAAGATGTGGGGCAATCACGTTGAATATGCCCTGCCCGACCGCAATTATAGCATTTCTTCGATGCGTCCGAAACTGCTGATGTTGTCCGGAATTTCTTTCCACCTCTCGAAGGATGTGGAGGTTTCCTAGATGAATAAAATGAAGACTGGCCCTTGCGGGGCCCACCACTCTTGTTTTCCGAGAAGCTGCCGGTCACTTTCTGCTTCTTTGCCTCCATCGATTTCTCCACCGCCGCCTCTTTCATGTCGTAGGCCAGCGCTTTGTCTTGATATTGCCGCAATGTAGTACACTCCAATCCGGACATGTACTGTTAAATCTCCGGCTTCATCCGCATATCAAAATGAAAAATCTTTTCTGCCTCCGTTCTGACCAAGTGTCGCACACAAGTCAGCTGATGATTAAAAGTTTTGATTGAGTCTGTCACAGATGCTTCCGAATTCGGTGGTGAGAAAAACTCTCGGATTTTTGCCTCTAACTGGACGAGGACAGTATTGTGCTTCCATCATTTGTTTGAATTCCGTCCAGTCAGCATTATGATTCTCAGGTCGAATAGCTTCCCACCAGTCAAAAGCCTCCCCAGTCAGAAAACACTGGGCAATAGGAACTTTCCGGTCCTCGGGACAGTTAATACCCGCGAATATCTTCTCCAATTCCTTTAGCCAATGATCCCAAGTAAGTGCCTCAGCAGATCCGACAAATTTTGGCGGGTGCAATTTGACCACCTCAGCAAGCCATCTGTCTCCCCGGTTATCGTCGTGGTGCTGCTGTCCCATCGTCGTCTGTATGCTTTCAACTACCTGAGCGAACTGGTTTATCTGAGCCACCACCTGTTAAAGCACTCCCGACATGTTAGGATTCGCGTTGTCATTCGCTGATCCCTGCTGTCCTCCAGAATGGGAATCGGTTCGACTAGCCGATAATTCTGGGGTAGTTGCGGAAGCCTCCTGTCTCATGTTACCACGTCCGCATCCACGACCGCGTCCGCGTCCACGTCCTCCTCTCAACATACTGTAAACACAATTTCTCAATATCCAGGACAAAATTTTCAAAATAAAGCCCGTCAATACTCACAAAACAAAAATCAAGTAAAACGGTATTATAAGAGATTATGAGACTTACAACCACGGTCCACATGACGACTTTGGCTGAACAGTGATGTTACGAACGACCCGTAAATCAAATAACGTAAACAGACCAAACTAAAACCCGACTGCCAAGATATCCATGAATCTTAGCTCCGATACCATATTCTGTAACACCTCGAGATATTCGGAATAATTACAGCGCCGTAAACCTTTTAAGTAAGGATTTACAAGGCTAATTAAAAGAAATGTGAATATAATCCAACAATACCATAGAAATTCAAATTACAAAACCGGTTTCCACTGATCCATTGAGTTAATTAATACAACCATATCAAAATGATATTAATAAGACACGCGTACTCGAGTACTGAAAATGAACCAAGAAGACAAATCACAAAAACAAACATCACTGAGCCCCTTCGTCGTCACGCTTGCAGATCGGGTCGCTTCCCGATCCTCGGCTACCTGAACATCAAAACAAATGCCCACTCCCGAAGGGGTTAGCAAAACGATGCTAGTACAAGTATCATATTAAACAAATCGAATATGCATCAACAATACATAACAAGATACACCACGCAGACTTCCGCTACCGGAATCCGACAATGCGAATCTACAAGATTCCATTAACACAGTATGGGTATTCCAATGATCCAGCGTCCTCAGCATAGATCCCAAGATGATCCCGTCGGACCAACACGAGGTGGAAAAACCCGTCCAATAATCCAGCGCCCTTAGCCTAGATCCCAAGATGATCCCATCGGACCAACACGAGGTGGACATCCGATCCAGCGCCCTCAGCATAGATCGTACAATATACACAAACACAACTCATGCATACATATATGCAAAATCGCTATGTCCATCAACATGAACATACAAACACTAGATAATGAATATCATGACAACGAAATAAATCCCATGTTCAACAACATGAATAAACCACATGTATGCTCAAATACCAATATTAACAAATTACGATACTTGCCTCAAAGATGGCAAGAACAAATCACTTCAATGATCTCAACACACTCGAAGGCCGTCTCCTTCGATCAACGTAGCAAGCTCGAACCTTAACAAAAGAAATAATATAGAATTCATCTCATGTCGTACGAATGTCTAACAATCCGGTCTACGGTCGAAAGCTCTAAAAATGTAATCTGACTGAACTACTTAGCGTGCGCTACGTACTCTACGTAACGTGCGCTAACTCTGCCCGTTAGCGTACGTAAACGACGAAGTCTAGCGTACGCTAACTATGTACTGACAGTCCTCTCTGATCAGCCGACTGACTAGCCTGATGACATAACGTACGTTACGTACCAAACGTAGCGTACGTTACTCATTCCCGATAGCTCACGTTAATATACATATCTTAGCGTGCGCTAACCGTGCACGGCAGTTTACTACTGGGCAGTAGACTTGATCTTATAGTGATGAAACTCAAGAAATCTTCAGTGTTAATACATGTCATCTCCATGCATATCATGCTCATACGGTTTGTGAAAGATCTTTACGGATTAAACGACTTTGAGATACAAGGATACGTATAATCATCACAACACCATAATTCATCTTGATCTTCAAGAAAGTATCCTAAGTTCCATCCATTCTATGTCCAAAACGTATAATTCCATTATGTAAAAACATAAGAACTTGATAATCTCCATAAACTGGTCATACTCGGTTTTGAAGCCTCATGAGTATGCTAGGAGTTCAAACACTAAAAGGTTCAATGGTTTATACGATGAAGAAGTACCGAAACATCGAAAATATCCTTCTAACAACATGATGTTCGACTATGTATGAATTTAACTGACTAGATAATCCCAAATTATGATCAAAACATCCTTTAGAATATTACTTAATATTGGTGAAGAATCACCTACCTCAAAGTAGTGAAGAACAAAGAGGAACTTGAAGAAATCCAACGCCGAAGGCTTGAACACCAATCTCCAATGATCTACAATCTTCCAACTCGTGCTAGGATGATGATATGAGAGGTTGAGGATGGAAGACGTAACTCTCTAAGTCTAAGAATTCGGATTTGGGAAGTGAAAAGTCTGAAAAAAAGAAAAAGGATGTTGTCCTATATATAGAAAATGGTTATTAGCGCGCGCTAGTCCATATCCATAGCGTGCGCTAACGGCCATACGAAGCTTACTGACTTCACTGTACTACTACTCAGCACTTAGCATGCGCTATCCTCATATCCGTAGCGTGCGCTACCGCGTTGACTCTGCTTTTCCCGAAAGCCGTCGAGGTTCATCCCGACATGATCCGACCAAGATCCGCGGCTGATCTCACCTACCACCTTGTCTTAATCATGTTGACTACGTGTAGCGTGCACTAAGGTTCATATATAGCGTGCGCTACGAATCCAAATTAGCGTACGCTACACTTAGTCGATAGCGTGCGCTACATGTGCAAAAAGAACCACTTATAACACATTCATGCAATCGTGCGCTCAACAACACCGGATCATGAAATACGGAGAATAATACTCAGATTAAAATACAACAAATACCATATCACAAGGTTCAAAGACACATCAAAATCTCGGGTATTACACAAGCGCACCTATCAACAGTCATGGTGTCGAAAAGGTTTAAGGCATTCAAATCTAATCTCAGCTGCTCCTCCCACGTCCTCCTCGGTCTGCCTCTCATCCTCTCCCCGACAACCAATAAACTCTCGACCCTCCTCACCGGAGCAGATGCCTGCCTCCTGCGGATGTGGCCAAACCATCTCAATCTCCCTTCCCTAACTTTCGCTGAAATTGGCGCCACTTCCAGCGCGTTCCTGTAAACCCCGTTCACGATTCTATCTAACATTGTGCGACCACGCGACCAACGTAACATTCTCATTTCAGCCACTTCCAACTTGCTCTCAAGCGACTTCTTCATCGCCCAACATTCGGAGCCATACAACATTGCAGGTCGGATTGTCGCTCTATAGAATTTACCCTTCAACTTTAGAGGGACTTTCTTGTCGCACAGGACCCCTGTCGCTGCTCTCCACCTTAGCCACCCCGCCTTGATGCGATGCGTGACATCATCTTCACACTCATCTTCCTTCTGAATGATCGAACCCAAATACTTGAACTTATCCGTACGGGGTACGATCTGATCCGCAAGCATGATCTCTACATCTTCCTCGTTGGCCTCACCACTAAAGTTACACCAGAGATACTCGGTCTTAGACCGATTCACACGCAAGCCTTGGGATTCTAACTTAGCCCTCCAAAGCTCCAACTTCGAGTTCACCTCCCTCCTCGACTCTGCCACTAACACAATGTCGTCAGCAAAAAGCATGCACCACGGGATACCATCTTGAATCCCTCGCGAAATGACGTCAAGGATTAGAGCGAAGAGAAGAGGGCTTAGCGCCGACACATAACCAAATATATTAAAGGAGAGCCCTTCCAACCTCCTTTAAAAATCTCTTGAATCACAATCATAATTATATGTGCGATGTGGGACAAGAAATTTGGCTTAAATTTATTACCCACTTGTGAGCCAAAATAAACAGCACCCTACCGATGTGGGAGAAGCTATTTTGCTTTTAACTTGTGTAAACACTTCAAACACTTCTAATCAATATAGAATAATTTCGATTTTTTTATTATCTAGCTATAATTTTAATTTTTTACCAATAAATTGTTATTTCTTTTATTTAAAATAAAAATCTAATATGTATTATTAATTTTTTATTTTTTGGCCAATTAATATTTTTTATATTATATTTTACAAAGTATATTATAAAAACTAACTATATATAAAAAAATTCGAGTATCTCTCGAGCTTATCGAGTCGAGTATTGGGTAGCTCGACTCGACTCGTTAGTATGTCGAATCGTGCTCGAGTTCAAGTCGAGCCTACTCGAGTCGAGTGTTGACCGAGTCAATTTTGAGTAGCTCGCGAGTTGTCTCATCTCGTTTACGCCCCTAGTTGATATACTGAACAATTGAATTTACATCACATAAAATGGAGGTATAGATTGTGCCCAATAGAAATGGTGGGTTTTCAAGCCTAGCAGGGGATCAGCTCCGGGATTCCATCCCCACAAGCCACAAACCACCAAATAATTAATCCATCCGTGAAGTAAATCCTCGATTACCTTTTAATTTTTATCGGTGAATCAAATTCATATTTCACTTTTCGTACCACAATATGCTCTCCCTTTACACAAACTTACCACGACCCATTTAAAACAACTTTATCCCACTAAAAATAAATTTATTCCACTTCATCATTACCCCTACCCTCAAACTTTAACCATATATTATTTCACTCTTTTCTTAATCAATATGTCAGTATCACTTCGAAAATTTAATTCCCGGAGGGAGTATCTTATACCATCGTTTCTTTCATTATATAAATAAGTAAAGTTCAACTTTGTCAATATTAAAATCTGAACATTAATTTTTCTGAGATTCAATGTTCAAAAAAAATGTACTTTTGTAAGGATCACTACAGAAATTATATCCTTAGATTAGTTTTTAAAATTCTTACATAAAATTGTATTTACTTATATTTTATGATATAATTAAAAAATTATTCATCAACGAACATGCGGAGTATTTTTTTTTTAGGCTTTAACTGCCTTTTATAATTACTCATTTCATTGACTCCCAACTCTTTCATGTAGGGCTGCAAACGAATCGAGCCGAGTCGAGCTTTGATCGAACCGAGCCGAGTTTTAAATTTTTTTCTGACGAGCCAAGCCGAGCCGAGCTTTCTTACCGAACAAAAATTGTGTTCGAGCTCGAGCTCGTTAATAAATCGAGCCGCACACGAGCTGTTCGCGAACAACTCGAACCGAGTCGAGCTCGAGCCGAGCTCGAGCTGTTCGCGAATAATTATATATTTTTAAATTATTTAAATAATATATTTGAATTATTTAAAATAAACATTTTAAAATAATCATTAAAAATTATATATTTTCAAATATATATATAAAAATTAATATTTTAATATACGAAAATTATTTAAAAAATTATTAATCTATAATATAATATAATAAATATTATAAAAAATAATTTAAAAATATATTTATTAATCGAGCTTACCGAGCCGAACCGAGCTCGAGTCGATCTCGAGCCGAGCTCGAGCCGCACATGGCCAAGCTCGGCTCGAGCTCGTTTTCTTAACGCACAGATTTTCGAACTCGAGCTCCAGCTCGAGTTCTTAACGAACCGAGCCGAACCGAGCCCTTAACGAGCCGAGCCGAGCCGAGCTTTGTTCGCGAACAGCTCGGTTCGTTTACAACCCTACTTTCATGTTCACAATAGTACCAATGAATATTAAATAACATTCATCACAATTCACATAATAACATAATAAAATACATTGTTCATAACCTACCAAACGACAAACCCCCCAATTAAATAGTAATAGTTGCTAGAAAAACAAATGCAAAATAATTCTTATCAGCTGTAATTTGCTCCTTTTTTCCTATTTCCTACTATACTAACCCTAACAACTAAGCTACTCTTTACTTTCCTAATCCTTCTCCATCTTTTTTTTTTTTTATTCGAGTGGGGCTTGTCTTGTCATGTTGGTGACTGGTCTAGGTCGTCACATGGGCCATGTTTAATGGGCTCAATGTGCAGACTCCAGGAGCCCACATGAGAGGGATGGACATGATAAGGCGTTCAGTGGTGTCCACACGTGATGCGTCCACACCAAACATCCCGACAAGTATTAGTGGCGGGCCCACGGTCTCGATAACGAAAAAAAAAAGAAATCAGGAAAGAGAAAAGAGTTTTTAATAGAAGAGATAATGACCACCCAACCGCCATATTGCTGCCGCGATGGCGGTGGCTACGGCCAGCACGCGCGTGCGCGTGGAGGATGACGCAGTGTTCGGCTCATAGGCGCCTTCGTACACCATGTTGCTGTCAAATGGTGAGGTTTCGCCGCTGTTGCCGCCGTCGGATGATTTTTGGCTGCAACCAGATGGACACAAATCATAAGCTTATATGTATATGAAACAAACAATATTGAAAAATCATGAGATTTCTCCTTTCTTGATATTATCGCCTAAAAACATTAATCACTTCCTCACCCATAAAGCTGGTCCCATTTTTCGCGTTCCAGAATACAAGGGCATTATTACATTCAATATTTTTTTAACTTTTACTCCAACATACGGTTGAACTTATTTTAAAATTAAAAAATTGGGATCAAAGAATATCAATTGTTTGACATTAATAAATTATCGGATGAATTTACCAAGAATACTTTAATGTTTTATTTAATCAAAATTATCGGATGAATTTACCAAGAATACTTTAATGTTTTATTATTGTTTGACATTTAATGTTTTATTTATCGAGAGTTTACTATTTGGAATTCAATAATGATCATCGCTGATTCTCTTTTTTATTGGGGGAAACAAGAAATTCCGACCACCTATATTAGATGTCCTTTGACTAGACGGGTGTTAAATCGAGGGATGTGCATTAATGGCAACCCTACAATGAGGACCAACGAGACACGAACCCAGCAACAAACCTTGCAATATTTCGACAAATTATTGTCACCACACGGATTCGAACCCGCGATATCGGACTGTTTCCATCCCAATATTAGACAATATATGCCATGGAAATCTTCTCTCATTCTCTATGTAGACAATATACTTGGGATTTGTACGAAATTTAATAGAAAAATGTTTATTATTAGAAAATGTATTAATGTGCTTTTTGTAGGGATAAGAAAGGAGAATTTAATCCATCAGTGAGAAACTTTATCAAGTATGTCAAAAAGCAATGGGCCACCGTGTAAATAAATTAGGGTATACTCACGAGTAGGGTCGGGACTTAGGAGTCGACTACTCGAATAACGGAATCAAATTGATGAAAACAGTTCCATTACAATCGAATAGGTGACTCGAATATATAAGTCGAATAGGTGACTGGAATATACGAGTCGGATGTACTTTGTATTATTTGAATATGTGACTCGAATGTCTTCGAATAAATGCAAAATTTGTCAATTTGAGTAAGGGAAAAGTTAAATTATAGATACCCGTAAATTTTTCCCTTAAAAATATATCAACAATACTGGGACATCTATTTGTAGCAAATGTACATCACTACGGGACCGAAGAAGTATTTTTTTTTGGTCTGATTGCACAATCAGACAGTCAAATACACGTTTTTCATTTTTTTTTTCATTATGATAACATGCGCTACATGTTAATCGGACAAGTGCATACATAAAAATATCAAGTGTAGTGCTATCTTAATGTATTAAGAAGAGTACATAAGCTTATATTTAAGATATCTCTTTACTTAATCAGCTTAATACTTAATCAACTTAATCGATCAGTTATATTTTGTTGTTTACTTTCAACTTAATAATCTTAATAATGTCTTTTTTATTAAGCAACTTTTAGGGTGTACTTACCATTAAACCAGAAATGCTTCCCCAATATACCAAAATTACCCTCTCTAATAATAAAAGAATTGAGTATATATAAATTATCATATAATCTTAACTATAATTGAGTATATATAGTATAAATTTAAAATATATATTAATATTATATATTTAAAAGTCATAAAATAAAACTATTTATTGATAAAAAAATTAATATAACTATATATATTAAAATATAACTTAATATATTTATAAAAGTATTGTCTGATAATTTAAATATACCTGAAAATTATAATATGATTTATGAATATATATTATAATATAAATTAAAATATACATTTATTGTATATTATATAAATTAATTTTTTTATATTGACTATTAAAAAAATTAATATAACTATATATATTAAAATATAACTTAATATATTTATAAAAATATTATCTGATTATTTAAATATACCTAAAAATTATAATATGATTTATGAATATATATTATAGTATAAATTAAAATATATATTTATTGTATATTATATAAATTAATTTTTTTATATTTACTATTAAAAAAATTAATATAACTATATATATTAAAAAATAACTTAATATATTTATAAAAATATTATCTGATTATTTAAATATACCTAAAAATTATAATATGATTTATGAATATATATTATAGTATAAATTAAAATCTATATTATGTCATTATTTAAATTAATTATATAAACTAAAATGCTCAATCCGTCTTTTATCAAAAAGGACTTAATTCATATTGAGGGGTAAAATGATCATTTCTGTCATTCAAATAGTTCATTAAAAAAAAAAAATTAGATATTTTTTTCTAATCTCTGTTTTAGCCCTTAATCTCTGTTTTAGCCCCCTTCTCAAATTGAAATTAGTTTAACTAATTGAACCAAATTTCTACTGGGTAAAATTCATCCTACTGATCAAAATTATCTATTAATGATTAAAACTAATTTATTTAGTAATCAAAATACCTTTATTGAAACACGTGCACGTCCGCGAAACAAGTTCCAACCTTTAAACTACCCTTTTGGATTATCAATTGGAACCACCTTTAAACTACCTTTTTAGTATTTTAAAGAAAAATGACTTATAGGCCTATATAATAGACCTACGAATGGGCCTACAACTATAATTGGTGAAGTTAAAAATTTGATTGGTTAATATGAAAAGAGAAAAAAGGTGTTTCAAACTTATCAAAATGTGAATGGTGTAGGTCTATTATATAGGTTTATATATCATAACTCTATTTTAAACCACATATTTCAGCTTTCTTAATTTTCGTGCCAAACACGGTGAACTTGTTTAATGAATAGAGGGAGTATTATTTTTTGTAGGTCGAGCAATACATGACTTTAATACTCCCTGTAGCGAGAAACTTTAACTTTTTGCGGTCATCATTTCCAATTTGACTACGAATTAATTTCGAACTATATTAATAAAATGTTTAATGAAATTATATTATGAAACTCTAAATTGTGAAATTTCATAATATAATTGTGTTAAAAATTTAACATTTTAGTTTGAGATTAATTCGTAATCAAACTTATAAATTATTGATAGCAAAAAGTAAAAATGTGTGCTCGGACGGGAGGAGTATAAACTAATGATTTCGAGATCATTTCTTAATGTCCAATGAGTTTGATATTTACTGGGAAAATGTAGGTGATCGTTACGTTAACGGCGAAAAATGTTGACTGACATATTCTCCTATTTACTGAGAAAATGTAGGTGACCGTTGCGTTAACGGCACAAAATGTTGCCGACATATTTTGCTATTTACTGAGAAAATGTGGCAGGTAGAACAAAACGGTAGCTCTGTAAAAGGAAAAAGTCTGTTCCGTCTGTATCAGTACCTTAGAGAGTAAAAATACTATTGAAAAATAATAAATTAAACAGAATAGATGGTGAAAAAATTAAAAAGTAAAAAATAATAAATACGATAAATATATAGATTTTATATTGAAAAATCTATGGAAGACCGTCAGATTTGTCTTTTTGATAAAGGAAATAGGCCCTAAACTGGGACTTTTGAAACGGGAACCGCGGAACCGCGGAATCGATCCGAACCGCATTGGAATCGATAGTTCGGTTCGGTTCCTAGCAACAAATTTTATTTTTGGTTCGGTTCGTACTGCTAGTATTCGGTTCGATTCGGTTCGCGGTTCCTGTCCGTTTTAAAGAAGAACCGATCCGAACCGCAAGGAACCGTCCGAACCGCACCGAACCAGGAAATTGACCCTCGGAATATGATATAATATAATATATTCTTATTAAACATAATTAATGTAATATAATATAATATAATATATTCTTAATAAAATAAAATATAATATAATATATTTCGTCCGAACCATACAAAATCGGTTCTGGTTCAGTTCCGGTTCGGTTCTGTTCCTACTCGGTTCGGTTCCTGTGCGGTTCGGACAAAAAAAACTGGCGAAACCGAATCGCAAAAAAATTATACGGTTCGGTTCCGATTTATTTTTCACCCTGGAACCGAAAAGTGCCAGGGCTACCCTTAACCCGTTTGACAACAGCTGTTAAATATACTGTCGAAGTAATGGACGAATTTACCCTTTTCCACAAAACGAAAGTTATGCATAGGATTTTCGTAAATTTACCTCGTGTTGGGCGAAGGACAGAACGTTACGATATAGTGGGCCCCGATACATGTGAAGGTGCTCGTCCTGTCATCATACGCGTAGCTGTACGCGCTCGGACACGCGTGTTTGAATAGCAGAGAATACTGCGAGGGCTTGCAGACGTCGGGCGTGCCGTACGCGCCGCTGCAGCAGTACTGCTCCGTCCCGAATGCCCCGCACGCGCTCTTGCACGCGACGGCTTTGCCTGCGCTCGTCACGCGCAGCTCCGACGGACAAGAGCCGTTCAGATCGACCACACATCCCGTGCTCGTACAGTTGTCGCCAGATCCGCCCTGCGGCACCACCAGCATCGGCAGGTTGTACCCATCGACGAGGCTGACGTCATAGAAGTCCTTCCCTCCGCCGCCGTCGAGCGTGAACTCCGCGAGCGTGGCAGGGGGCGCCGCACCGCTGCCGCCGCATTCGAGCTTCCCGGATCCACAATCGCCTGTCTGGCAGGTGAACTTCCCGGTGGAATCTTCGGTGCAGGCTGTCCTCCCCCAGAAACGGCCTCCCCAGGACGACGGCGCGTCGATGACTCTCGATCCACCATTCTCTAAAGCAAAACCAGTTGATAAAAGAGGTGCGATTCCAGCGTTCGACAAAATGCCTGGCCAGACTGTGAATTCGCACTTGTTTACGAACGTAAATGTGGACGCTGAAACTTCTGCAAGACAATCGCACAGTAAAATCTCCTTTCAGAAAAAAAAAAAAAAAAAAAACTAATCAACTGGATTGAGCTATGAAAAGGATTAAATTAATGAGAAATTACTGTTACAAAAATTGAGTAAATAAGTACCTGCAATAAATGAATTAATAAGAATTAGGACGAGAATTCGCAAGCAGAATGTTTCCATTGAGCATAAATGTATAATTAAGAGATTATCAAATGTGTGTGTCTGTGTGTCTGTAAATATATATAGAAGAAGAGGGCGGCTAGAGAGAGGAACCCTTCCTCTTCGGTGAGAGTGAGAAGGAGGTCTGTGGCAGCTAGGCGGTGGAGGTATACATAAATATACCAGAGAAATAGTTAGTTGTGTATTTCGTGGGCCAGTGGTGGGCTGGTGGGGTGGGCTTCAATAAAGCCATTAGCTTTACATTTACATTAGGCTTTTTGGACCTGGTTTTTAGGAGATTATATGAATGACGTAGGTTATTTGCCCTTCTAACTTTAAATATTATACACTAATACAAAATATAAAAAGAAATTTTACATATTAAGACTATATTCTATATTAAACCCATATTAAATTAAATAAATACTCCTATCCACTAAAAATTGTCATATTTGTGTGTAAAGTTGATAAGAGAAAATCGTATGAGTTAAAGTTGTGGATTCAATAATAAATGAAAAAGTTAGTTGTGTAGCATTTATTACTAAAAAAAGAATGTAGTAATTTTATTGTGGATGGACCGAAAAGCTAATTTCCGAGCGCTAAGAGGGAGGGAGTGGTCACCTAATACCCTAGGTGCCACATCACCTCTATCCAATAAAAACCCTCCAACTCAAAACTATCCAATTCTACCCTAACACTACCCTAAGTGGAGGGAGTGGTCACCTATACTACCCGATTTTTTTTTTCATACATAAAATCACATTCAATATTAAAATAAAAACATACTATTTCATTAAAAATAAAAACATTACATAATACTTAAAAAAAACATTACATAAAAATATACCATTTTCTCACCAAAGCCGCTCGGGTTCACAAACCGAACAACATACCCGATCGTGCTACTCGATGAGGAGGGGACGGTGTTGCCGATCGGGTAACACAAACCGATCAGGCTACCCGAACCCACTCCTATACATCCTTTCTCCCGCCACTGAGTTACCGGCTCCAGTATTAAGTACCCAATTGCTTTGGTTAATGTAGATCTAACCTAATGGTGCACATAAATCATCAGATTTTTTTAAGAGACCCCCACACCTATCATGTGGAGTAATATATTTCTTGCTCTTACAATTTTGGAGTTTTTAAATTGACTTAGGATTGAGTTATTTTATTTTTGAATATTCTCAGTTGGTAAATCATATATCTATTTAAATGCTAACTTCTCTAATTTGATTAATTAATTTTGATTAGGGTGATCTTAGCTAAATTATTTGAGTTATTTTTTCAATACTTGACATTTTTCATAAATGATTGCTTCTTTTGTTGAATATTTGTGTAATATGATGAATTTTTGTAAATTTGTCCTAAATACAAACATAACTCAAACTTTTGAGTTAACCAAATGTTTGAAACTAGTTTTAAAAGGCATGTTAAATTTGAAAACTTGGGTAGCGGATTATGGGCGTAGATATCAATCTCGAACATTCATTCCTCAATTCCAGGTGATGTAAAGAAACCTTTAATGTATAAAATTATTTGTATTTTTTTTTGTTGTTGACGGGGAAACCCGCAGCCGCTACCTTTCGAGTGTGCATTGAATAAACCCACGGGGTGGACGTAATAGCCTACAAACTACGCCAACCAGGTAAACCACACTAGGAAAGCCATGTGTGACAGGATCAACCAAGAAAATATTGGTAGGGGGAATCGAACTCGTGACTTTTCAGTCCCGCGCTCACCTATTCCACCAGCTTGGCTACCCTTGCGGGTAAAATTGTGCTGGGTAAATTTTTTAAGTGACTGATTCCACCGCACTGCAGCCTCATACTCCAGAAACTCCCTCCGACCTGGCCCTACGGGTTAATACCGCTTGGCCCTACGCATATGGAGAATTTTTTGGAGAAATTCAGTACCATTATTTGTTGGTAAGAGGACTCGAATACGACCTCAGCCAACAATGTCCGAGTCCTTTACCACTTGGGCAAAGGATTTGGACTATTTATATTATATTCTACTAATACGTATGGTGGGGTATAAAAATGGACATTGTGTTATATTTATTTAGGAAGAAATTTGGAGGGACAAGGCAGTGGATTAAAATTGTTGATGATTGATTTGACCAACGTGACGTGTGCTGGACTAGGTGGGTCGAAGCCATGTAGAAAATAGAAAAATATAAACAAATAAGACAACTGAATTTAAGTGATTTTATTATTCTGATATAGAGCCGAGTTGAACTTTTAGCTGGTCTATATTAAAAGCTTGTTTTATTACAAGTCTCCTTTTGTTTTTCTCTCTTTTTTATCTCTTTTCTGACAAATTCCAAAAGTCCTTTCTTTTTGTACATTCCTTCTATATATAGAGAATCTGGGCCAATCAGCGGGCGACAACTGGAGGATGTCTGGAAATGGGTCCAGACACTTGTCAGAGGGAGAGTGTCCCTTAGACACGTGGCGGCCTTTGGGGACTGCTTTGGGAAGAGGGAGGATAGAATGCATTAACTGTCCTGTGTGTCTGTTCCGCATGTCCTGTCTGCCTGTTCCTCATGCATTTGGCGGTACTTATCCGTTGTGGCTGACTCTGGGGTCGGCCCTCTGGTTTCCCGCTGTTCTGATCGGTCGTGTCATGATGGTGATTTGGAGAATATTTATCCTGTGTCTGGTCGGCCCTTCCGGTCTGGTCATCGGGTCGGCCCCGACGTTTCTGTCCGTCCCGGTCTTTAACGGACCTGGAAGTAAATTTGATACGTACTCGGTCGGTCTTTCTCGTTGCTCTGCTCGGTCGGTCTATCCGAAAATCGGTTCTTTTACCTTCTGGTTCTCTCAACCGGGATGGTTGAGCTGGCGGGGACCACATACGTGGATGCCAAGACGGATGTTGGATGCCAAGTCGGGTGGGCTATCAACAAGGGCCCCCGAGTCTAGGGCCGTGCCGGGTGGCCGGGGCTGGAGTGGATTCGTAGTTAGGCCGAGCCGGCTTGTTTAGGGAGGATGAGATTTTCGAAGGGACGTCTCTTCGAGAGCTGTGTCAGTTCGATTTCTGCGTCTTTATGTCATGATGAGGGACACATGGCAGGATTTGGTTGGGCGGCGCATCCGTGCGCCCTTGAATTTTGCGACGGTTCAGTGCGAATCGACGTGCCACGCGCCAAGCATTTAATGCTTGGTTTCCACTATAAATAAAGGTGTTCGATTTATGTTTTCCTTCCTCTTTCTTTTCGCCATTTTTTTCGAATTTTTTGCAGAGGACGAGAAAAATTCAGTGAGTCTTTTTCCCGTCTATCTCTTTATTTTTTTAACTAATTGATATGTCGGATCTGGGATATATGAGAGCGGCGAAGTTGATCATGTCGCCGGACCGTACGGAGGTGGCGGATCTGTCCCTAGGGGGGGCACCCGTCGACTGGAGCGATGAGGAAGGAGGCGGCGATGTAGCAAGGCCGCCGGAAGTTTTGGAGGCTGAAATAGGGACTCCGGCGGTAGGTGGTACGGCGGATACGGATGGAGAGTCCGGGGAAGTTTGGGCTCGGTCTTGGGCGATCCTCTTTGTGGAGGCGCCGTGGGATTCCGCCTCTATCCGGAGTACTGTTACGGGGAAACAGCTGGCGGCCTAGCAGCCGCGGTTCAAATTACCGGCAAGGGTGCAGATGTTCGTCCCGTACCCTGAGGAGAGGCCTCATCTGGCGCCGCTTGGATGTACGGATGTGTACTACCGTTCCTTATTGGCCAGGTTAAGGTTACCGCTTCCTTTAGTTCTGACTCGCTTTTTGCGGAGGTGGGGCCTTCCAATAGCTCAGATCCACCCTAATGCCTGTGCTCGGATTGTAGGCTTCCTCGTTCTCTTTAATCAGCAGGGTTGGCCCGAGCCCAGCTTTGAAGAGTTCAATAGTCTTTTCATGTGGAGCTCGGTCGGGCGGTCCGGCTCGGGTTGGTTCTACCTGACCGCTCGGCACGCCATGCACAAGGAGGTAGTGCATGCTTCGGAGACCATACATAGCTGGAAGGAGCAGTGGTTTTTCGTTGGGGGATTGGAGGAGCTTGGTGGATGAATATGAGCCCGGTGTTTTGGACGGGCGGCTCCGGGCCCCCGAGCATTTCATTTCTAAAATACGTAAGTATCAAGTATTTCATTTTGTTCACTTTTTTGTCTAACGCTCATCATTTGTTTCCTGTGCATTTCATATTCCAGCGTAGGAGACATCTTCGGAGTTTGACGACCGTGTAGAAACGCTTTTAGGGCTTTCTCCCGAGCAGAGGAAATCGCACCTTCTCACTACCGAGGATAATCTCTGGGTCGCCGGTCTTCGATCCACTGACCCGAATATGTCTGAATCAGGTATTTTTTTTAAATCTCTCCTTTCTTTTCCAACTTCAAGGGTCCGGGCTGCATCTGGGAGGAGAGAAACCCCCGCGCAGCGTGTGGAAAGGTTAGCTGTCGAGGCCGCCGAGCATATGAAGTGTAACACCCCCGATTCGAACCGGAAATATTACAGCGCCGTAGACTCTTATCATAAGAATCTACCAGGCTAGACACAATAAATTACAACTTTCACGTTTGACCACCGCGGTCAAATAATAATACAACAGACCAAGAAAGTCGATCGGCGACACAACAGACCAATATGATCAACAATCCCATATCAAGGGTAATTCATAATGCGTAAGAAAATAACATTACAACTCCCATGACAATCCTCGCACCCAAACATGGGTGAATACATAACAATGACAGACCTTAAATACAACAAATGACAGAAAAGACTACGACTCATATGTGATTAGCATCGTTGCCCTTCATCCTCTGTCAAGCCGATCCCATGACTGCTTCCGACCTGTAAAACCTGAGCGCATAACAGACACCCACCCCGCGAATACTCGGGGGTTAGCAAAATTCCACTATTTTGCTAGTGCAAGTACATAATATACAAGTCATACGGAAAATATTTACGTCAATCCGAACGAGTCACAAAACAGCACAATTCACAAGAACCACATATATCATCGGATTGTATTCACATACGCAGATATGCCGACCGCTCACATATATCATTCATTCTTAAAGAGGGTAAGAATACAGTATTTCCAAGAAAAATGCCTCAACGAGTCGAGGGAGATAGTTTGAACTTGGGAAAAGGTTTTCAAACAAAACATTAGTAAAATAATTTAAGAAAAACCCCTTTTTTTACTCGGCTCGAAGCGAATGGTTTAAAAAGATTTGAAACCCAAACGAAGGCACTCGTAGAAAGTAATTTTAAAAGAAAGTCGTCTCGGGTCCTTGACCCAATATGCAGAAACACTTGGAAAGTAGTTTCAAAATTTCTCGGGGTCCTTGACCCAAAATACGGGAACACTATAGAAAGTAGGTTCCAAAAATCTCTCGGGGTTCTCGACCCAAAACACGTTTCTCAGTGAATTCCCGCTTAAGACCATCAATGGCTAATTAACCCTCGGAGAACTCGTCAGGACTCCTTGGTCTTTTAACCCTTGACTTTCTACTGATACCAATATTTAGAAAATGTTTGAAATGATTTAAACGGCACAATTCTATTCGGTATCAGGGTCTTAGCTATCACACAAGTATCCTCCGCTCTGAAGCCTGCCAGGAGCCTCCACTGAAACACCTGTGCACCGGCGTTCACTATACTGTGGTGGCTGCCCCTTGATCATGTCGTGCGCCGGCGTCACTCCTTCAAGAGTCGCCCCTTGAAACACGCACATAAGCAACACCGTCGCTACACCATCCAACAGGAGCCGCTCATTGCAGCATGCACAGGCCGGATCACACATCCCCGCCCTCCGCGGCTTCGGATACAACGTAACACACAAACAAATATTCACATAAGCATTCCACGCAGGCACTTATTCACGTTGGCAAACTACACAAGATTCAACCAACAATCCTTACAATTATCATTCATATACATTCAAGACAAGTCATAAAGCAACTCACACCCACAAAATTATTCGAACAATCAAGATCGCAACCATGAGGGTTTCATACCCCAATTCACACATCTCAAAATCACAACAAGCCACAAGGTCGGAAGCACTCCGAACACCCACTATTAGAATCACACAAATCCATTTAAACATCCATATCAAATAAAATGATACACATTTGTTCACATAAGGATTTGAGAAGAATATATTTCGTATGACAAGGTACTTGCCTCGATAATCTCCCGCGAATTCTCTGAATAACACGGTCGATCGGAAAACTCCGTTCTTTGAAGAGGACAGCGAACGGAAGGGTTTCGACTCGAATTATTCACAAATATTTCGTCCCTAAAATATACCATCATTCAATCAACATACATACGAGGGGAAATAATCCTAAATTGCCCAAATCCCCCTTCTAAGAACTTATATCGAACACCTTGAATGCATCAATTTGGAGCTCGACGAAATGACGAATCGAAGGCAATAAAACCATGGAATAATAATGGAAACATCATAATATAACTCAATCTATGATTATCCATCACCAATGTGAGTTAATACGTCTCGAACGGATGAGATCTAACAAGATCCCCAAATTTCCCAAAATTAAGATTTTAGGAAAACTAACCTTGATTCGGTCGATCGGAAGAGGTTATGGGATGATTAATGAATGATATGAACTCAAGAACTTCATAGATTAGTTGTTTGAAAACATATCTTCTTGACTACCAAAGCTCCAGCCGCGGACATGAAGGAAGAGAAGTGAAAAATGGGTGAAAACAGGGCTGCTCGGTCATATATACTGGTAACTGACTAGCGTGCGCTAGGTTGTCCGGGTAGCGTGCGCTATCGGCCGCCCCGTCGAATCTTGGCCGGGTCCGACAGCGCGCAAGACATCGGCAAGCAGCGTGCGCAATCGCCCGCCCCGGACTTACGACTAATCATCCGGCCAGTAGCGTGCGCCACGAGCCAGAAGCGTGCGCTAGCTGCTGAGTTAGCGCGCAATGTCCTGGCCATAGCGTGCGCTACTGCTGGTTCGGCCAAGTCCACTCCTACCGCTAGACTGTCCGGACGATTAGCGTGCGTTACCTCCCGACAGTGGCGTGCGTTACGCCTGCGGGTTAGCGCGCGCAGCTATCCGTCCGTAGCGTACGTTAGGCCGGTCCTTGCCGCAACTGTCCGACAGCGCCCAGCCTCCATGAGGGTTCCTGCCGCACCTATCCGGCAGCCGGATACGTGCGGTTCTGCCGCACTGTCTGGCGGCCTTCCCGCCATGACCCGACGACTCGATTCTCCAAAATCGCACGGAAACGAACATGATGAAATGCTCGGTAGGAGTCTCGATCACGAATTCAAATCTCTAATATGCATCAAAGGAAATATTGCGGAATAAAGTTCGTAACGAATTATAATAATATTATAAGTCACAAAAACCGAGACATACGAAAACGGGAAAAAATAGGATCCTCACATTCTACCCCCCTTAAAATAAGTTTCGTCCCGAAACTTAAGGCAAGGAAAGATAGACGACCAATGAAAACAGGTACTATCAAGCACTATCGGGTTCCGAGATTCGTCTATAAGGTAAAAATGCAGAACGAGGTAATTTAGAAATATCGGATCCGATACAAGCAAATCGTCAAAATTGGGAAAGCGCCGACATACATATTTTCCAAGAACATAGAAGATACGAATATTACATTCTCCCCCTCAAAAGGAAGTTTCGTCCCGAAACTCAAGAAGTAAAAGCCTTTGGGGTTAACTCGAATGAGTCTTCTCTCCACACAAAACATTCCTGGCTAGACTATTCTCACCATATCTGACAATATGGTTCAAATATGGTACACGAGTCTAAGCCACAAATATATATACGATTATGAGGAAGAGTGGTTCAAAAGCAAATGCCACGAAATTTGAAAAGAAAATCTCGGAATGGCCCAAACGTTTGAAAAGAAACAAATTTTGCAACTAAACATTGGCGTGCAAAAGTTCGGGGTAGAGACAAATACAGATTTCGCTGCGCAACTCCGATAGACAATCATTCGAAATACCAGTAGATAGGCTCGAAGGGTAATTGTATCGAGAATGACCCAGATAGTATGATCGTGGAATAGTTCAAATTACCGAACTCATTCATTTCACAAAATTATAAGAAGGAAAATATATCACTAGATTCATGACGAGCACAAACGGGTCGCTAGAATCCGAAAAATGTACGAGAAACAAAAACAATATGAACCTCTCATCATCTCTTAAAAAGAAAGAGGTTCTGCCCCCGATACACGGGACAAGGAAAACTGAAAAGTTAAGCAGTGCAACAAACAGAACCAAGCAGCAATTATCGAAAAGAACTAAACAAGACATTGGTTAATAAATCTGTGCACCCAGCTCATTCCCGACCAACGACTCTCGGGTTCTTCATCTACTACTGTTCGGTTCTCTAGGCATGGAAACAAGAATTTGGGTCTCCCAACATTTTAGGAGTGATTTGCGTTAAAATGACATCACACATATCCACATAAGGTAGTTTAAATCGAACCGGAACAATGTAATTGAGCAAACAAGGTAACTCAAAATTGTCAAAAGGACAAATTACGGGTCATCCACGATGAAAAGTTACTTACGTGGGAGTTATTAGGAATTCGGATAAAACATTCCACCACATTAAGAAGGAGTTCCGACCCCGAGACTTAGAACAACCAGAGTTGGAAATGTAAAGCACTGAGACGAAAAACAACCAAGTCACGATCATAGGCATAGCCACGATTTAGAACATAAAAAAATATCTTTACTAGCCAACGCTAGGCTCTCCAGGAGGAGACGTAGTTCAGGACACAGTCCGGTTATCTTCTCTGCTCGCCAATAAGGTGGCGTTCTTTGTCAATTTCGAGACTATCTCACAATACTGCCTTCGGTGACCTTCACACCCACACTGGTAACAAGTCAAAGGTGGGGAGGGACAATTTGTGCGAACATGTCCCTGAGCGTTTCAGTTGAAACACTTTCTCGATTTGCCGAAAGTCGATGATTTCCGTTCGGAATTCCCAGTGTTCGCACCTAATCGCGAAGACGATGCGTTCGTATGGTGTGGGGGTTTGGGAACCTTAGTTCCTTTGCCGCCCGAAAATTTTCTAGATATGTTCTGCCTCTTCGCCTCATTCTAGGGCTCAACCACTCAGGAGATTTCGTAGCGTATCGTCTGATCTTGGTACTCCTTCATAGTGGCGTGGATTGTCGTCGTACGGACCACCTCACCGCTTTCACCCTCATCATCACGCTTACGTCCTTCCAGGCTCGACATTTTAAAACATATAATTACCATTCTACGCAAATAAATGATCGCGTAATGATACCAAAATTATCCACGCAAGATTCAGTCAGCATCCACGAATACCCAATGTCGGCAACACTAGAGTGAAAAAGAATTTGGGAAGCAAGCGTACTATATATGAGCCCGCGTGTCCTTATTGTACCCAAAATGATACTACACAAGTCAGGAATATCTCGAGCTCGCAGAATATAAGTTTTTGAAATCACAATTTATTCTTCTGACGAGGTCGTGTCCACACTTTATAAAAACAATCATTTGAAAATAAGGGAGCGGATCACGCCTCGCCCACAACTATTAAATACATTTCTCTCATTAGAAGAGAAAGTTATATTTCATATATCGACCTTAAAATTGTTTTTGAGTAATGCACGAAATAATTTATGTTTTAAAATCTCAAAACGTCATAGCCAATTTGGAATATTTCAAAAAAAAAATTAATTGAAATTCAAATACTAAAATTTTTAAGATCTTTCCTCTTCTATAAAACGTTTTGATCAAGATAGATTTTTCCTCCAAAATACGTGACCATTTGGTATGATGATATTAAATCGTAAGTTTTCACAATGTTAAAAAGAATTTCAAAACACCACTATAAATCGTTCGAGCAGCCGATAAGATTAATACTTAAAAATTCATTCTTAACGAAATATATAAAAAAAATCGATAAATATGCTCGATTTCCGAATTACACTACATCACCAGTATCGCTCGGACCGTACACGTATATTTACTTTTATATTCGAAGCCATAATGCCACAAACAATTCCTAGTCCCTCTATCAAGTTAAACAAATTAACAACACGTAATCACGATACACATGTGAGGGGACTTACAATCGGAAGACTTACCGTCACGGATCGCCAGAAGATGATGTCGGAACCACGATACTAATCACAACTCTGATGCGCGCGACTTACACATGACATGGACTTAACCCAACGGCCTAGGCTTTTAGCAAACCTAAGCTCCGATACCATATTCTGTAACACCCCCGGTTCGAACCGGAAATATTACAGCGCCGTAGACTCTTATCATAAGAATCTACCAAGCTAGACACCATAAATTACAACTTTCACGTTTGACCACCGCGGTCAAATAATAATACAACAGACCAAAAAAGTCGATCGGCGACACAACAGACCAATATGATCAACAATCCCATATCAAGGGTAATTCGTGATGCGTAAGAAAATAACATTACAACTCCCATGACAATCCTCGCACCCAAACAGGGGTGAATACATAACAATGACAGACCTTAAATACAACAAATGACAGAAAAGACTATGACTTATATGTGATTAGCATCGTTGCCCTTCATCCTCTGTCAAGCCGATCCCATGACTGCTTCCGACCTGTAAAACCTGAGCGCATAACAGACACCCACCCCCCGAATACTCGGGGGTTAGCAAAATTCCACTATTTTGCTAGTGCAAGTACATAATATACAAGTCATATGGAAAATATTTAAGTCAATCCGAACGAGTCACAAAACAGCACAATTCACAAGGACCACATATATCATCGGATTGTATTCACATACGCAGATATGCCGACCGCTCACATATATCATTCATTCTTAAAGAGGGTAAGAATACAGTATTTACAAAAAATGCCTCAACGAGTCGAGGGAGATAGTTTAAACTTGGGAAAAGGTTTTCAAACAAAACATTAGTAAAATAATTTAGGAAACCCCCCTTTTTTTTACTCGGCTCGAAGCGAATGGTTTAAAAAGATTTGAAACCCAAATGAAGGCATTCGTAGAAAGTAATTTTAAAAGAAAGTCGTCTCGGGGTCCTTGACCCAATATGCAGAAACACTTGGAAAGTAGTTTCAAAATCTCTCGGGGTCCTTGACCCAAAATACGGGAACACTATAGAAAGTAGGTTCCAAAAATCTCTCGGGGTTCTCGACCCAAAACACGTTTCTCAGCGAATTCCCGCTTAAGACCATCAATGGCTAATTAACCCTCGGAGAACTCGTCAGGACTCCTTGGTCTTTTAACCCTTGACTTTCTACTGATACCAATATTTAGAAAATGTTTGAAATGATTTAAACGACACAATTCTATTCGGTATCGGGGTCTTAGCTATCACACAAGTATCCTCCGCTCTGAAGCCTGCCAGGAGCCTCCACTGAAACACCTGTGCACCGGCGTTCACTACACTGTGGTGGCCGCCCCTTGATCATGTCGCGCGCCGGCGTCACTCCTTCAAGAGCCGCCCCTTGAAACACGCACATAAGCAACACCGTCGCTACACCATCCAACAGGAGCCGCTCATTGCAGCATGCACAGGCCGGAGCACACATCCCCGCCCTCCGCGGATTCGGATACAACGTAACACACAAACAAATATTCACATAAGCATTCCACGCAGGCACTTATTCACGTTGGCAAACTACACAAGATTCAACCAACAATCCTTACAATTATCATTCATATACATTCAAGACAAGTCATAAAGCAACTCACACCCACAAAATTATTCGAACAATCAAGATCGCAACCATGAGGGTTTCATACCCCAATTCACACATCTCACAATCACAACAAGCCACAAGGTCGGAAGCACTCCGAACACCCACTATTAGAATCACACAAATCCATTTAAACATCCACATAAAATAAAATGATACACATTTGTTCACGTAAGGATTTGAGAAGAATATATTTCGTATGACAAGGTACTTGCCTCGATAATCTCCCGCGAATTCTCTGAATAACACGGTCGTTCGGAAAACTCCGTTCTTTGAAGAGGACAGCGAACGGAAGGGTTTCGACTCGGATTATTCACAAATATTTCGTCCCTAAAATATACCATCATTCAATCAACATACATACGAGGGGAAATAATCCTAAATTGCCCAAATCCCCCTTCTAAGAAATTATATCGAACACCTTGAATGCATCAATTTGGAGCTCGACGAAATGGCGAATCGAAGGCAATAAAACCATGGAATAATAATGGAAACATCATAATATAACTCAATATATGATTATCCATCACCAATATGAGTTAATACGTCTCAAACAGACGAGATCTAACAAGATCCCCAAATTTCTCAAAATTAAGATTTTAGGAAAACTAACCTTGATTCGGTCGATCGGAGGAGGTTATGGGATGATTAATGAATGATATGAACTCAGGAACTTCATAGATTAGTTGTTTGACAATATATCTTCTTGACCACCAAAGCTCCAGCCGCGGACATGAAGGAAGAGAAGTGAAAAATGGGTGAAAACAGGGCTGCTCAGTCATATATACTGGTAACTGACTAGCGTGCGCTAGGTTGTCCGGGTAGCGTGCGCTATCGGCCGGCCCTGGTCCAGAATCTTCGGCCGGGGTCCGACAACGTGCACAAGACATCGGCAGCAGCGTGCGCAATCGGCCCGTCCCGGAACTACTGGACTAATCTGTCCGGCCAGGTAGCGTGCGCCGACCGAGCCGGTAGCGTGCGCTAGCCTGCCGAGTTAGCGCGCGCAGCTGTCCGGCCATAGCGTGTGCTACCTGCTGGTCTGGCCGAAGTCCAGACCCTACTGCCTAGACTGTCCGGCCGATTAGCGTGGGTTACCTCCCGGCAGTGGCGTGCGCTACGCCTGCGGGTTAGCGCGCGCAGCTGTCCGTCCGTAGCGTATGTTAGGCCGGTCCCTGCCGCAACTGTCCGACAGCGCCCAGCCTCCATGACGGTTCCTGCCGCACCTATCCGGCAGCGCCCAACATCCGTGCCGGTTCCTGCCGCACCTGTCCGGCAGCGCCCAACCGCCATGACCCGACGACTCGATTCTCCAAAATTGCACGGAAACGAACATGATGAAATGATCGGTAGGAGTCTCGATCACGAATTCAAATCTCTAATATGCATCAAAGGAAATATTGCGGAATAAAGTTCGTAACGAATTATAATATATTATAAGTCACAAAAACCGAGACATACGAAAACGGGAAAAAATAGGATCCTCACATGAAGCGTGCGGGGTCCAAGCAAAAAAAGGAAGAGACCGAGCCTGAGGGCAGCGTTAATAAGGCAGAGGCTCAGCCCATTCCTGAAGTCCTTCCATCCATGTTGAGTCCTGTCCGGGTGGCTGTGCGGCTGAGGAGGAGGTCGTGATTGATTTGGAGGGGCACTACCTTCTGGTTAACAAGGACCGGGAGGACCCCTGCCTGAGATGAGGGGGCAGAGACCGCGCTGGTTCCTCAACTATGTCCGGGCGGCTACTCCGACTATCGAGATGCTCGATCGGATCCCTCCGGCCGTGGCCGAATCCAGCCATGTCCCTATTCGGGGCTGGACGCCAAAATTAGAGCTGGTGACCAATGATATGGATCCGGCGGAGCAGATCCAATTTGGAAATGCTCAGCTTGGTCGTGCGTTGGGAACTTACGTGAAGGCTGCTGGGGAGTTCCAGGCCCTCGTTGAAAAGCACAAAAAGATGTCGGCCGAGCTTGAAACTTTAAGGGAGGAGCACCATCTCTGCCCATCAATGATTAAGTATGTGGAGGAGGAGATAGCCAACATGAAGGGAGAGATGGAGATTCTCGAGAGCCGGGCTGGCGAGGTCGATATCTGGAGGGGCAAGGCTAGTGAAATGACTGAGGCGTACGAGACGGTGCACAAGTAGTGGGAGGCGATCCGGGCCGAGCATGATGCTAATTTAAAGGAGACAAAGGCCCGTCTTGAGCATCTGACTGAGCAGGTTGATACCTGTGAGGCTTCGGGCTACGCTAAGGGTCTTGCCGAAGGGGCGGCTGCCTTAATGAAGACGCCCGAGTTCGAGGAGCTGATTAACTTGAACTATGTCTCCACCTGCTATGAGATATTGGATCTCATGAAAGAAGGGAAGACAGTCGAGGAGGTCCGCGCCAACATAGAGTATCAGGCGTCCGACCTGCAGGTTGAGCCACTGGAAGCTGACGAGCCGGAGGCCGATGAGGCTGTTGGAGGTTCGAGATTGGTCCCTCCTGGTGAAGGCGAAGGGTAGCCCTTCCAGGCGGCTGGCCAGAGTGGCGGAACCGAGTAGCTTTAGGCTTTGTCTTATGTATGGCCGGCGTTCCTCGGTCTTTTCTTTTCCTTAGTCTTTTCCGGATGTTCTTTGTATAAATATTCTTTGAATGAATAAATTTTTATTTTCAGTGCCTGCTTTGTTGTTTTCTTTTGGATGTTCCGGCGGGGTTGGTTCGGCCATTGTATTTTCTTTGATATCTTCTATTGATGGTGCCGAGGCAAGCTCGGTCTTTTAGTGCCGGAGGAGCCGGTCATTCATAGTGCTGAGTCGAGCTCGATCTTGTAGTGTCGGAGGAGCCGGTCATTCATTGTGCCGAGTCGGGCTCAGTCTTATAGTGCCGGAGGAGCCGACCATTCATAGTGCCGGGTCGAGCTAGGTCTTATAGTGCCGAATGAGCCGGTCATTCATTGTGCTGAGTCGAGCTCGGTCTTATAGTGCCTGAGGAGCCGGTCATTCATAGTGCCGAGTTGAGCTCGGTTCTATAGTGCCAGAGGATCCGGTCATTCATTGTGCTGAGTTGAGCTCGGTCTTATAGTGTCGGGGGAGCCGGTAATTCATTATTCTGAGTCGAGCTCGATCTTATAGTGCCGGAGGAGCCGATCATTCATTGTGCCGAGTCTAGCTCGGACTTATAGCGCCGGAGGAGCTGGTCATTCATAGTGCATCTGTCCCCATTGCAGTTGGTATTTTCTGGGGAGATCGGTCCTAATGAGTCCGGAGCGGGTTGCGGATAAATTGCCTTAGCTCGGTATTGTCGCACACCGTAATTAAGGCTGAGATGAGGTCTCGGCATTGTTCTCTTTTGTGACCCGTCGATTGATGATATTTACAGAAGCGGGTCTGATCCATTTCCTTCAGATCCTTGTACATCAGTCGGTGGGCCGGGAGCAAATCCATGTCTTTAATTTAGTCGAATATGGCCGCAGCCCCTACCGAATATATTTCGGCGTAATTGGCCATGAGCTCGGTCCTTTACCCCCTAGAATTTCCGGTTGTGGTGGCCATAGAGGATCCAGCCGCCTTACTCTCCCGTCGGGGTTCTTGGCGGGCTTCCCTGGAGTCATGGCTGTCTCCTCTTGGAACATTTTGTTCCATACATAAATTAATAATGTTTTGATGATTAAAGTTGCTAAACAAAACAAAAGAACGAAGAGACGAAGCGAGCATCGAAGGAAAACGAAGTGTAAAATTCTGGAGAAAAACAAAGCTAACGTACGTGATAAGACAATGTTAACGTACGTAATATGATGAAGCATACGTACGTAATGAATAATAGATAACGTACGTAACTCAGTTCAAACAAGTGAACGTTGGAGGAGTCAAAGTCAGAATAGCATGCAACGGATATATGACGTCAGCAGTGACGTAATGTTAACGTACGTAACGAAGGAAATGATAGCGTACGTAACCCAAAATGACGAAACTCCCTGGACTGATTTGTGAAAAGACTAACGTACGTAACCATTCAAGGTTAACGTACGTAACGAAGATTACGTACGTAATAAGGAGCTGATAGCGTATGTAATGAGCAGTCTGGCAGCTAACGGCTAGTTTGAGGTTGAAGCCTATAAATACCATGTCTATGGTATTGATCAAAAACAACAACTTCAAGCACTATATACATTGATCAGAGATTGATATTCATTATATTGTTGTTGTAATATTGAGCTTACATTGAGTGATTGAGTGTTATACACAAAATCATACACGAGCGGTAAAAGAAAAGATACGATTGGATTCGGTGTTATTAGGATCAAGGATCCGGCATTTTTAGAATCTCAATCGCTATCTTCGTGAGGTTTATCTAGTACCCATAGAAAGCTAGAGCGGTTGATTCCTTGTCCGATAGAAAAGAAAAACGGTTTAACTTAGACCGATGCAAAGACAAGTATGAGTAGTTTATCACGGACCAATAGAAGACGTGATTGTAACGGTTATACCTCGACCGATAGAAGAGAGGCGTAGAGGTTGCTATCTTTAACCTATTGAAAAAGATAAAGAGAGGACGTAGGCTCGTTTATAGCCGAACCTCTATAAATCCGTGTGTCATTTATTTTCCACACTTTACTTTATGCTTCCGCAAAATGGCGCAATATCTGACCCTGTACCCAACAATTGGTATCGGAGCGGTACTCCAATACGCGGCTTAACATACGAGGAGAAAATATCCAAAAATGGAGTTTCAATTCTCTCCAGTCGAAGGCCTTGCTCTCAACCGACCACCATTCTTTGATGGCTCAAATTATTTGACGTGGAAGAAGAAAATGTCGATATTCATCCAAGCATATGACATCGAGATTTGGAAGATTATTTGCCTTGGCCCATAAGTTCCAATCAAATCCGACGGTACGCTCAAATCTTTTGAAGAATATGACGATGCCGATTGGAAAAATGACCATCTAAATTGTAAGGCCACCCAACTTTTATTTTGTGCTTTAAATCCCGAAGAGGTCAATCGAATCTCATCGTGTGAAAGTGCGAAAGAAATATGGAAAATTCTTGAAATCACACACGAAGGGACAACTCAAGTCAAGGAGACGAAGATCAATATGCTTCTCCATGACTACGAGTTATTTATGATGAAGGGTGATGAGTCCATCACCAATATGCTCGATCGATTTTCGGTCATCACCAATGGACTTGCTTCGTTCGGAAAACCATTATCTAGTAGTGAAAAAGTTAAGAGAATTTTACGATCACCACCTTGCGAATGGGATGGCACCGTGACCGCGATTATGGAATCTAAAGATCTCAACACGCTCGATTTTAGTGCCCTTGTTGGTTCACTAATCAATTATGAGATCGTGTTAAAATCACAAAGTGTCAAGCCGAAGCCGAAGGAACGATCGTTGGCCATGAAGGCTAAGATATCGAAAAAGAATGAAGAAATCCCGGTGGAGGAAAGCGACGAAGAAGCGGCATATTATGCCAAGAATATTAATAAATTCCAAACTTTATTAAACCGGAGGAAGAAGGATATCTCGAGCGAAACGAAGAAATTCGACAACTCTTGTCGACAATGTGGAAAACTAGGCCACTTCGCTAAGCATTGCCGAGCTAAACCCAAGAAAGAGGTTCTCATGGCAACATGGAGCGATGAAGACGAAGACGACAATTTTATCGAACAAAATAATCTCGCTCTCATGGCCCGGAGTTCGTTCGACGATAGCGACGTCGAAATCCAGGTTAGTACATCCTCCCGTGATGAACTTTTTGATGCATTTGAATTACTTCATACGGATTTTCAAAATGCATTATCGGAAATCAAATCCCTTAAGTCTAAAATTAAATCTTTGGAAATTGAAAATTCCAAAATTATCGAAAAAGGAAAATTTGTTGAAATCGATCATTCAAAGTGTATTGAAAATGAAAATATTTTGAAGAATGATCTCGCTAAAATCCAAACCGAGCTTAAATCTTTGACAAAGAAATTCTCATGTGGAAACGAGAAATTTGAACAAATGCTTGGTGTTCAAAAATTTACTTTGAATAAAGGGGGGTTAGGATTCAAAACTCATTTGAAAAATGAATCCGTTAATTTCAAAATACCCCATTGCGAAAAGTGTTTAAAAATCGGGCATCATATTTCAAGTTGCAAAAGCCCGAGACGGACGATAAAAATTAAGAAAATTTGGGTTCCTAAAGGAACAATCGTTTCAAATATCGTCTACATTTCTAAACAAAAACCAACTATAGGTTGGATCCCCAAAAATTGATTTTTGTTTTACTCAGGGGGAGTATTTTTTTAAGGGGAGTTAATACCCTTGTATTTATTTCTGCATATTTGATTATTTATTGAATTTTTTAGTGGTATTTTTGATGAATACAAAAAGGGGGAGAGATAGGAGAATGGAGAAATAAGTCGAAAATGTGATTAACCATGAAAGGGGGAGAAAAATCGAAGAAAATCACACGCATACAAAAAGAACTGGAAAAATGAAGGAGTTGAACAAAAATAAGGAGAAGTCGAAAATGAAGGAAAAGAAAAATGAGGAGAAGTCGAAAAGACGATGAAAAATTAAAAAAAAATGAGAAAAGAAAAGGAGAAAAGAAAAGAAGAAGTCGAAAAAGAAATGGGAGAAGAAACTAACAAAACGGACAAAGTCGAAAACTTTGGTCTGTACACATATACATATATTTATATTTTTTGCAGGAAAATCCCATAGGTGTATTATTGTTTTGTTATCATCAAAAAGGGGGAGATTGTTGGAATATTTTGTTCCATACATAAATTAATAATATTTTGATGATTAAAGTTGCTAAACAAAACAAAACAACGAAGAGACGAAGCGAGCATCGAAGGAAAACAAAGTGCAAAATTCTGGAGAAAAACAAAGCTAACGTACGTAATAAGACAATGTTAACGTACGTAATATGATGAAGCTTACGTACGTAATGAATAATAGATAACGTACGTAACTCAGTTCAAACAAGTGAACGTTGGAGGAGTCAAAGTCAGAATAGCATGCAACAGATATATGACGTGAGCAGTGACGTAATGTTAACGTACGTAACGAAGGAAATGATAACATACGTAACCCAAAATGACGAAACTCCCTGGATTGATTTTTGAAAAGACTAACGTACGTAACCATTCAAGGTTAACGTACGTAACGAATATTACGTACGTAATAAGGAGCTGATAGCGTACGTAATGAGCAGTCTGGCAGCTAACGGCTAGTTTGAGGTTGAAGCCTATAAATACCATGTCTATGGTATTGATCAAAAACAACAACTTCAAGCATTATATACATTGATCAGAGATTGATATTCATTATATTGTTGTTGTAATATTGAGCTTACATTGAGTGATTGAGTGTTATACACAAAATCATACACGAGCGGTAAAAGAAAAGATACGATTGGATTCGGTGTTATTAGGATCAAGGATCCGGCATTGTTAGAATCACAATCGCTATCTTCGTGAGGTTTATCTAGTACCCATAGAAAGCTAGAGCGGTTGATTCCTTGTCCGATAGAAAAGGAAAACGGTTTAACTTGGACCGACGCAAAGACAAGTACGAGTGGTTTATCACGGACCAATAGAAGACGTGATTGTAACGGTTATACCTCGACCGATAGAAGAGAGGCGTAGAGGTTGCTATCTTTAACCTATTAAAAAAGATAAAGAGAGGACGTAGGCTCGTTTATAGCCGAACCTCTATAAATCCTTGTGTCATTTATTTTCCTCACTTTATTTTACGCAAAACGGCGCAATATCCGACCCTGTACCCAATATCTCCTTTATTTTCGTTCGATCCTGGCGGATCTGCGGGCATGACTAAGACTGGAGCCGGCATAGCTTCCGCGGCAGCGATGTGGGAGCTGGCGCGCTCCAGGAATTCCTAGTACCTGCGGGGGGTGTTCTGGCACACCGTCCAGCGAAAAAAAGAATTTTCAAGAAGCCGACCTGAGCAATTATGGCGAGTGTGTCATCAGATATAGGTTCTGTTTCCAATATCCGCTTATTGAAACGAGATATATAATCCTTGAGGGATTCGTCTGGCCCCTACACGACAGAGGCGATGGAGGATCGCGGAGCGGCGCGCACTAGGGATCCCATAAAATGAGATCGGAATGCCGCAGTGAGCTGATCCCATGCCTGGATAGAGTGGTGGGGAGCGAGCGATACCACCTTTGAGCTCTTTCCCCCAAAGTCAGGAAAAACATCCGGCAACGGAACGCATCTTGGGACGCGTGTAGGTCCATCCATGAATTGTAGTGTCCAAGATGGGCATCGGGGTCGGTCTCCCTGTTATATGGGGGAATTTGGGGGACCTTAAACTTCTCGGGAAGAGGGTCCGCCAAAACACAGGGGGCAAGGGGGCTCTCCTGGCTATTGATCCATTCAGACTTTTGAGATGGCTGGAGTTTTTTATTCTCAAGCTCCCTAAGGCGTTTCTTGAGGAACTCGATTTCACTTGAGTTGTCGCCTGGGGTTTGCGGTAGTGTTTGCTTCGGGACTTCGGGATTGATGGAGAGCTTCTGCTTCTTTGCGGCCCCGACTCTGAATGGTCCGGTCCGATGCCATTTTTTCAATTCTACCCCCTGTCCCGAGTCGATCAAAAACCGATATGGGATGAGAAAGCCTATTTTTTCGAGAAGGGTGAGGGCTTTCACCATGGCTTTCCACCTCTTCCTCGACAACTCAGGAGACGGTTCTCTTTTGATGGTGTTCGGAACTTTCGTGGGACATCTCTATTGGGACAATCTTGTGAGGGTTCTGGTAAGAACGTATGTAGCTGTGGGCAGCGAGGTGTTGGAACATTTTGTTCCAGACATGCATTAAAAGTGTTTTGATAATTAAAGTTAATAAACAAAGCAAAACAACAAAAAGACGAAGCAAAGCATCGAAGGAAACGAAGTGCAAAAAGCTGGATTTATGCAAGCTTAACGTACGTAAAATGTGCTATATAGCGTACGTAATGCATGGAGATTAACGTACGTAAGCAGGAACGGATAACGTACGTAATGGTGGGTTTAGAGTTCAAACCAGCTGAACGTTGGAGGAGTCAAAGTCAGAAAAGCTACAACGGACATATGACGTCAGCAATGACGTATACTTAACGTACGTAATGGATAATATACTAATGTACGTAACACAGAAGACGAAGGTCACTGGACTGTTTTATGAAGAGGCTAACGTACGTAACCAGTAGAGGTTAACGTACGTAATAGAGCTAGCGTACGTAATGGATAACAGATAGCGTACGTAATGAAGGTTCAGGGAGCTAACGGCTAGTTTGATGGAGAAGGATATAAATACCACTTCAAATGGTATTCATCCTACAACTACTTCAAGCAAACGATATATTCATCAGATATTGATATACTTTCATTGTTGTTGTGATATTAAGCTTATATTGTTAGTTTGAGTGTTTATACATTCAATACATACACGAGAGGTAAAAGAAAAGTTACGATTGGATTCGATATTATTAGGATCAAGGATCCGACATTATTAGAATCACAATCGATATCTTCGTGAGGTTTATCTAGTACCGATAAAAAGCTAGAGTGGTTGATTCCTTGTCCAATAGAAAAGGAAAACGGTTTAACTTAGACCGACACAAAGACAAGTACGAGTGGTTTATCACAGACCAATTGAAGACGTGATTGTAACGGTAATCCCTCGACCGATAGAAGAGAGGTGCGGAGGTTTTTATCTTCAACCTATAGAAAAAGATACCGAGAGAGGGCGTAGGCTCGATTATAGCCGAACCTCTATAAATCCGTGTGTCGTTTATTTTTCTCACCTTTATATTCACGCTTCCGCAACACGACGCAAATACCGATTTTGCTCCAACAATTAGTATCGGAGCAGTTCCTTCAATAAGCGGCTTATCATCCGCGGAGTCGATCCAAATGGCATTTCAATTTGCTCCAATCGAAGGTCTTGCTCTTAACCGACCACCATTTTTTGATGGCACAAATTTCATGACATGGACGAAAAAGATGTCAATATTCATCCGAGCCTATGACATCGAGATTTGTAAGATCATTTGTCTTGGCCCGAAAGTCCCAATCAAACCTGACGGATCTCTTAAGAGTTTCGAAGAATATAATGACGAGGATTGGAAGAACGACCATCTAAATTCTAAGGCTACTCAACTTCTATATTGTGCCTTAAATCCAGAAGAGGTCAATCGTATCTCATCGTGTGAAAGTGCTAAAGAGATATGGAAAATTCATGAAATCACACACGAAGGGACAACTCAAGTCAAGGAGACGAAGATCAATATGCTTCTCCATGACTACGAGTTATTCATGATGAAGGGTGACGAGTCCATCACCAACATGCTCGACCGATTTTCGGTCATCACAAATGGATTAGCATGTTTCGGAAAACCACTTTCGAGTAGTGAGAAAGTAAAGAAAATTCTCCGATCACTACCTCGATAATGGGACGGTACGGTGACGGCAATAATAGAATCTAAAGATTTAAATAATCTTGATTTTAGTGCTCTCGTTGGTTCTCTTATAAACTACGAGATAGTTCTAAAATCTCGGAATGCCAAACCGAAGATCGATAGCCATGAAGGCTAAGATGTCTAGAAAGGAAGAAATACTGGTGGATGATAGCGACGAAGAATCGGCATATTATGCCAAGAATATTAATAAGTTCCAACACTTATTAAACCGTAGAAAGAAAGACATCCAAACGAGCGAATCTAAGAGAGGGGGGATAGATAGAACCAAGGCTCGACCCGGAACAATAATTGTCGATTATGTGGCAAACCAGGCCACTTTGCAAATAATTGTCGAGCTAAACCCAAGAAGGAGGTCCTCGTTGCAACATGGAGCGACGAAGACGAAGATGATGATTTTATCAATCAAAATAATCTCGCTCTCATGGCCCGAAGTTCATTCGACGAAAGCGACGTCGAAAGCCAAGTAAGTAACTCTTACGACGAACTTTTTGAAGCATTTGAATTATTGCATACGGACTATCAAAATGCTTTTTGTGAAATTAAATCCCTTCAATTTAAAAATAAATCATTGGAAATTGAAAATTCCAAAATTCTTGAAAAGGGAAAATTTATTGAGACCGATCATTCGAAATGCATTGAAAACGAAAATACTTTAAAGGATGATCTTGTTAAAATTCAAACCGAGCTCAAAAATTTAACAAAAAATTTTCTCTCGGAAACGAGAAATTTGAAAATATGCTCTCGGTTCAAAAGTTCACTTTAAATAAACAGGGGTTGGGATTCAAACTTCATTCTAAAAACGAATCCTTAAATTTAAATATACCCCATTGCGAAAAATATTTGAAAATTGGGCATCATATTTTGAACTGTAAAAGTCCACGCCGGACGATTAAAATTAAAAGGATTTGGGTTCCTAAAGGAACAAATACTTCAAATATCGTCTATGTTTCAAATGAAAAACCAACTCTCGGTTGGATCCCCAAAAATTGATTTTTATCAAAATATATTTTACTCAGGGGGAGTATAATTTTTTTAACGAATATTTTTGTCGGGGGAGTTATACCCTATTCATTCATATAGTTAAATTCATCATTTGGTATCGCATATTTTTTTATACATCAATTTGGTATTTATCATTTTATTGTCATTTATTACACGTTTTGATGAAAACAAAAAGAGGGAGAAAGGAGAAAAGAAAAAGAATGAGATTAACCCTGAAAGAGGGAGAAAATCGAAGAAAAGTTGAAAAGATGAAGTTGAAAAGAAAAATGAGGAGACGTCGAAAAGATGATGAAAATTTGAAAATTCGAAAAGAAAAAGAAAAGGAAAGAAGGAGTCGAAAAAGAAATGGGAGAAGAAACTAACGAAACGGACAAAGTCAAAAACTTTGGTATGTACACATATACATATATTCGTATTTTTGCAGGTAAATCCCATTGACGAAGTGTTGTTTTGTAATCATCAAAAAGGGGGATATTATTGGAACATTTTGTTCCATATATGCATTAAAAGTGTTTTGATGATTAAAGTTGATAAACAAAGCAAAACAACAAAAAGACGAAGCAAAGCATCGGAGGAAACGAAGTGTAAAAAGCTGGATTTATGCAAGCTTAACGTACGTAAAATGTGCTATATAGCGTACGTAATGCATGGAGATTAACGTACGTAAGCAGGGACGGCTAACGTACGTAATGGTGGGTTCAGAGTTTAAACCAGATGAACGTTGGAGGAGTCAAAGTCAGAAAAGCTACAACGTACATATGACGTCAACAATGATGTATACTTAACATACGTAATGGACAATATACTAACGTACGTAACACAGAAGACGAAGGTCACTGGACTGTTTTATGAAGAAGCTAACGTACGTAACCAGTAGAGGTTAACGTACGTAATGGATAACAGATAGCGTACGTAATAAAGGTTCAGGGAGCTAACGGCTAGTTTGATGGAGAAGGCTATAAATACCACTTCAAATGGTATTCATCCTACAACAACTTCAAGCAAACGATACATTCATCAGAGATTGATATACTTTCATTGTTGTTGTGATATTGAGCTTATATTGTTAGTTTGAGTGTTTATACATTCAACACATACACGAGAGGTAAAAGAAAAGATACGATTGGATTCAGTGTTATTGGGATCAAGGATCCGACATGATTAGAATTGCAATCGATATCTTCGTGAGGTTTATCTAGTACCGATAGAAAGCTAGAGTGGTTGATTCATTGTCCAATAGTAAAGGAAAACGGTTTAACTTGGATCGACACAAAGACAAGTACGAGAGGTTTATCACGGACCAATTGAAGACGTGATTGTAATGGTAATACCTCGACCGATAGAAGAGAGGTGCAGAGGTTTTTATCTTCAACCTATAGAAAAAGATACCGAGAGAGAACGTAAGCTCGATTATAGCCAAACCTCTATAAATCCGTGTGTCATTTATTTTTCGCTCCTTTATATTCACGCTTCCGCAACACGGCGCAAATACCGATTTTACTCCAACACGAGGTCCCCTCCTTCTAGCCCCAGTTTTTTGATGATTGATTTGACCAACGTGACGTGTGCTGACCTGGACGAGGTGGGTCGAAGCCACATAGAAAATAGAAAAATAAGAACAAATAAGACAACTGGATTTAAGTGATTTTATTATTCTGGTATAGAGCCGAGCTGAACTTTTTAGCTGGTCTATATTAGAAGCTTGTTTTATTCAAGTCTCCTTTTGTTTCTCTCTCTCTCTCTCTCTCTCTTTTTATCTCTTTTCTGACAAATTCCAAAAGTCCTTTCTTTTTTTACATTCCTTCTATATATAGAGAATCTGGGCCAATCAGCGGGCGACAGCTGGAGGATGTCTGGAAATAGGTCCAGACACTTGTCAGATGGAGAGTGTCCCTTAGACACGTGGCAGCCTTTGGGGACTGGTTTGGGAAGAGGAAGGACAGAATGCATTAACTCTCTTGTGTGCCTGTTCCGCATATCTTGTCTGCTTGTTCCTCATGCGTTTGGCGATACTTATCCATTGTGGCCGACTCTGGGGTCGGCCCTCTGGTTTCCCGCTGCTCTGATCGTTCGTGTCATGATGGTGATTTGTAGAATATTTATCCTGTATCTGGTTGGCCCTTCCGGTCTAGTCATCGGGTCGGCTCCGATGTTTCTGTCCGGCCCGGTCTTTAACAGACCTGGGAGTAAATTTGATACGTACTCGATCGGTCTTCCTCATTGCTCTGCTCGGCCGGTCTATCCGAAAATCGGTTCTTTACCTTCTGGTCCTCTCAACCGGGACGGTTGAGCTGGCGGGGACCACATACGTGGATGCCAAGACGGATGTTGGATTCCTAGTCGGATGGGCTATCAACAAAAATAATAAACTTTATGTGGGGAAAAAAAATCAGTCACAAGCTAGTGAATTGGCAACTCTCCTCAACCTCCGTGCATCTTCTCCGTTCGACTGCCTCACTTCTATGGTTGACGCTGGCCATCCTACTCCTCCCCACCCGCCTCCGAAAAGATACTAGCAGCATGTATCAACCTTCTTCTTTCGACTGCTCTTCGAAAATGATGATTTCGGCGGACATCCCTACATCCCTTTTCGATCGATTCATGGGATTCATCAACAACCCGACTTCGATCAACAATCTGATGATAGCCAATGTCAGGTCTAATGTCCTTTCGGTTCCAAATCCTCCAACCTCTTACGCGACGACCACCATCATGATCAACCCTAGCACTTCGACTATGATCCTTCCTCTGCGTTGGCGATAACAAGCTATAATCCTTCATCGACGGCTAACCCTAATTCTTCAGCGGTGTCTAACCCTACTATTCATGTGACGATAGTGCAACACCATATTCCTACTCATGCAACAACCATGCAAAAGATGGAGAGTATATATTTCGAATATAGTGTACATCCTATTGCATCCTCTATTTCATATATCCACCACAAGTAAATGCAATAGAAGGAATGTGTTGAACTCTAAAAAAATGATTCTCAACCCTACTTCAATAAAAAAAATGATTCTCAATCCTAAAAAAGTGATTCACAAGTACATCCTATTGCATCCATCCTCAATCATTACGGTGAGACTGCTGTAGTTTTTAGAATCATAAATTTGAATTAAACGCACGAGAGAGAAAAATGGAGAAGGATTTAAGGCTTTACCATTGAGCAGCGGCGCCAACAGATCTATCTATTCTTTTCTCCATTTCAAAAAGATCGTCCACTTTAAATGTTTTATAATCTTTCAAAACTAGTCCAATTTGATCAATTTTTACATAGAGTAAAGGGGGTAAATTAAAATATAATACTAACTCCTTAAATATTTGAAAAAAATAAAAAATGGACAATCTTTTTGAAATAGAGGTATTATGAATTTGTTAGATTCGTCGTAACATATATTTTCAAATTTTTATGATTTTGGGTTATATGGAATTAAAAATATTAATGGTTAAACATATTTCTTGGAGACTGCGCAGAATCTAAATGTGCAAGTTATCGTGGAGGTGAGAGAATAAAAAGAAATAAACTTTTCAAAAAATATATTCTTCACTTGTGTATTGGTAATGAGGAATGAACACACAATATTGGCCCAACTTGGTTCTAGGAAGCGAACACATCAGACTAGAAATGCAAAGCTAAATCGGGCGACCCTAGCCTCATGAAGGACCCGATTCTCCCAACGAGGCTAATAATTGGAATCTTCACTCTACATTTCATTTCTAATTAGTTACCTTCTTACTTTATTCTAACTTATTATTTGGCTAGATCAATATAAATAGTTAGGTTGATCGATATAAATCATTTGGCTCGAACATAACAAATCATTTCGTAATCATTTGATTCGATCGAAACAAGTTATTTGGATGGATCTTAGTAAATTATTCGATTTTATCCGTGCAAAACTTCATACTGATCCCCTCAAATCGTTCAGACTACCACCGTTTTTTCCAAAAAATTAAAGTAAGGGTGTTTTAGTCCTTTTGCAATAAAAGCTAAAAGAAAAATACGTCACTACACCATATATGACCTATTGCAAGCCCACAAGAGTGTATTCTTAGACCCGAAAAATATTACAGTAGATGTTTATGTAACATTTTGGCCAAAATTCGGCGTTACATTTACTGGCGTTGCCTATGCTCTCTATTGCAACATTATGTGTACTTATTGCAACACATTTTGTAATATTACAATAGCACTTTTTTGTAACACTTTGATCTGTTTTAGTAACATTTTTAAGGTGTTACAATAGACTAATGCAACACTTTTTAGCAATATTTATATCCCTATTGTAATACTTTTAAATTTTATTTACAACACTAATCTGCAACACTTTTTATTAGTCCGGATTGTAATATCCTGTTCACAAAAGCATATCAAACCAGAAATCACATTTCAAATTTCCCAAATGGCAAATCCAACAAAACATGTCAATATAGCCGAAACAAAACCGATGTGTACCACGACATCATCTTACATCTAGTACTTAAGTCTAAAGTCAAAACGCATAATCGACATACACCATAATTCTACATGAAACTGTTTTTCAAGTCAAAATATCCAACCAATCAATTAAGCATATACAAAATAAAAGTACTGATCATCAATCATCATGAAGTTCCTTTTCCTCAACCTCGCGATCGCCGTCCTCGCACTCATCGTCATGAACCACCTTTTCCATGATGCTATTTTCATATGCTAAGGACTTGTGAGCATAATCTTCTTTGTATGTTCTTTCTTTGATCTCTATTTTTGCTTGTTCTAATCCACTTCAAGTGATGCATCTGGAGAAAAAGTGAATAGTAAATGAAGATACTAGTAAGGAAATATTTGTGACTTTTTTTACTGACTTAGGGGATATATAATACAAGAAACATGTCAAGTATAGAAAGTGACACATTAAAGATATATGTACATGCACCTCAAAAGAGAATGAAGATAAGTATCAAGCTATTCACCCCATACAGACGGAATAGTGATGAAAAACAAAAGAGAATAGATACTTCTGTTGCGATATTTAGTCAGTGTTCTGGTGTTTGATTCTTTGGAGCTTAGTCAGTGTTCTGGTGCGATATATAGCCTAAAATCCATCATTTTACATGCTTATGTCAGACCAATATCAAAATCAAATAAGCATCACAAGGATAATATATGGAGGAATTTTGTAATGTTTGTTTGAATGTATCAGAGCAGATTTGTCAAACATCACAATTGGACCCATATTTTCTTCCAGTAGCATGATTCGCACTGCAGCAGAAAAAATATTACTTAATGCTGCAAGTCCTGTGAAATATTTATAACGTTGCTAGGAAGAATTAGAAACTTCACTGATAGACTGAAAGTAAACTTGGCTTAGACATTGATAACACATGTTATAACATGTTTTAGAAATGAACTTTTTACTTCCCATGTCCACAAAGATTTTCTTTAATCAACCCAGTTTGAATTATCTATTTTTGTTTAAGCTTAGACGGAAAGTGAATGAAGATTCACTTACAATTTGTACTTTTTGGCCCTCCCCACCCCAACCTCCACCCCTCCTAATTTTATATAAGACCGGATTGATCTCTACTACTTTGCGTTAGTAGTTAGTACAAATACTGTCAGTCGCATTCAATCTGCCTTCTTGTTCTACGGCACATAGCTCATTGACTATGCTAAGATTTCCACCATCTAATATTATACAAACTATATATGCTAAGTATCCGCATATGATTCCTTCGTATTGATAACAACATCACCAAAGCTACGGGTTGAACATGTTTTAGGAGGTTCCGAGCAGCGCAGGTCAGCAACCAAGCCGCTGGAAACAGACTTCACAGAAGGAAATTCTCTCCTAGAACTTTCATCAGACACCTTTAGTGCGGCTTCAGTCTGATTGTGAGAAGAAGCAGCCTGTACTAGCCTAACATCCGAACTAGAAATCAAAATTGGCGAAGGGTCCCCGTCCCTGCAAATGGACGGTCCACCCTCAACCAATTTATGATTCTCAACATCTCCGACAATTAAGTTCTGAATAGGAACAACCAAATTACCTTGTGAGGGACTAGAAATCGGGAAGGCAGGCCCTGGTCCAGGAAAGGCCGCTTGTAAACCATCATTCATGAGGCCCAGAGCATCACGCTGCCCCTTTGATTTTCCTCTCTTTCCAGCCATGAATCGGCGGCGAGAGGTTTCAGAAATCCCACTGGCGATAGAAAAGTGCCCCGCTGCCAGCAAAAAATCCGGTCGCCCAAATAGGTGTAGACCACGAGAAACTGAAATTGAATAAAGCCCGCCGCACAAGGCAGCGGACATGATTAAAACGACAGCTACTATCTGCAGTTTGGGGAAAAAATTCGCCGTGAAGGCATGGATTGAGGACGACGAGCGATTTTTCTAGAGAGAAGACAGAGAGAATTTTTTAGAGAAAGAGAGCGACTTGACTATCCCACTGTTAACATAGGAGGAAATTAAGATAAAGATATTACAAAAAATAATTAAATGAAATCGGATATCCGGATTTATAATTCGGGAAATATCTGGTAAAATATGAAAAAATTCGAATACGGACGGATAGTACATAATCCGAATCCGATCCAGTATCCGAATCCGATCCCGTATCCGACCGGATACTAAATTTTCTTCCCGAATTCGAATTCGACCAGATCCGGCTGCGGATCGGGCGGAAAATATCCGCCCGAATTTCACCCCTAGGGGTGAGTAATAAGTTTTGTGTAATGAATCTTATTTCTGTGTAATAAAAATTTTGGTACCAAATATTTGGTACTAAAAATGCCCGCCAATGAAAAAATTAAACCCCCACCTACATATTTTGGTCAAATCAACCAAAAGCATATCATGTTATCAGAACACTTTTCAAGATTCATAGATCTAAAACTGCCAAAATATTTCTTAGCAATGACACTTTCCCATTTAAAATAACACATTTGAAAGTATTACAATAGATATGCAGCTTTCTTATCTATAAGAACATTTTATGCAACACAACCATATGATGCCGCACAGGTATATGGTGTAGAAATGCAGACCGAAAATGGCTAAAAAACATTTCCTCTCGAAACTTATCACTCGTTACTAGTTCCCAAATTCAGTATTCATTTAAATTTGCATATTTGGTGATGATGTTACCTTGAGCATCAAAGCTTTCATAAATATATATATACCTTTTATTAAATTGAACTGTTAGAAATTCTGAGAATCGCTTTTCGGATTAAATCGATTCCCCGTTTGATTATTGCTTGTTCGAAATGATCGAGCACATGTTTAGCAGTACAGGGCAACATTATTGTTTGTTTATAGTGTGTTCAATGAATGTTAAACTGAAGAATTTCAGGGGATAATGTTGTGGAAGAATAATAATGTTGCTTTTCTGTACTAGTCCAACTTCTTGATGACCAAAATGTATGGTTTGGTTGGTGTTATTTTCTCAGTGTTTGAGAAATTCTATTTTATTATGACACTAATATTAAGCAAGACTATTATTGAAGATAATAATAGCATAAAATAGAAAAATAACAAGGGAACAAGTAGGGAGTAAATGAGATGAAGTTTTATTACTTCTTCTTTTTGTGTGTGTAATTTCTTCATTTTCATAACCATACATTTATACCAAAAAATATGGCACTATTACAATCACAAGTCTTGTTACTATTACATCACAAGATTTGTTATTATTTGTCTTGTGATAACAATTTGTGCTAAAGTCCAAAATCACATTAAATATTATAACACTCCCTATTGGACGTAGCACTATAGCAAGCTGGATGAGTACGCCTCGTTAAAAACCTTAAGCCGGAAAATCCAGTAGGGCAAAATCGGACAGAAGGGAAAAAAAGCACATTCTCAGATTCAGACCTTGTGCATAAGTTGCCTCGTTAAAAACCTTAAGCTGGAAAAGCCTAGTGGGATAAAAACCAGTCAGAAGGAAAAGAGTACAGCACATGTATTTGATTTCGCTCCCCCTGAAATAAAGAGTTTCCAAATTGATTAATCAATCTTGGTTCTTGTTAGCTCTTCTCATGCCTATGCCGTATGCCAGTTTCTCGAATATCGATGTCGGCAGTGATTTTGTAAATATATCAGCAAGATTGTGGCAGGAGCGAATTTGTTGAACATTTATTTCTCCATTTTTCTGAAGTTCATGCGTGTAGAAAAACTTCGGTGAAATGTGCTTGGTCCGAACACCTTTTATATATCCACCCTTGGCTTGTGCTATGCATGCTGCATTGTCTTCATAAATGATTGTGGGAGTGTTTGTCACAAGCTTTAATCGACATTCATTTAGTATATGAGCAATAACTGATCTTAGTCAAACACTTTCTCTGCCAGCTTCATAGAGAGCAATTATCTCAGAATGATTGGAAGATATAGCTACTAATGTTTGTTTGGTCGATCTCCATGATATAGATGTACCATTATAGCAGAATAAATAACCGGTCTGTGAGCGAGCCTTATGTGGATCTGATTTGTATCTCGCATCAGCATAACCAACTAATCCAGATTTAGTGGCCTCTTTTGACTAAGATAAACCCAGGTCAATGGTACCACTTGTAACACCCCGAACTAGGCGGATATTACAGTGCCGTGAATCCCCGACTGGGACCCACCAGGCAAATGAAAATGATGAATTAAATAATATAATTGTAGTACCGAACCACATTATATTACCAAATACTCCGATGAGGAGTTTAAGTACATTACACCAGGACAAAACAGAATACTAGTATATTTTATATGGAGATAAAATACACCACCCTGAATAAATAAGCATCTCAAACGGAATTTGCAGCGGAAAATACAAATGACGGAAATAACCGAAATGACTGAAATGACTGAACAAACGGAATGACTGGGGGCCCCTACTAGTATCACTGGGACTCGTCGCCGTCAACATGCTCTTCCCGTGCCTTTGCCTTGCCGTGACCTGAAAACAAAATCCCCCAACGGCCGCCATACGTAACAACAATCCTCAAGAGTTGAAATTACACAATCATGAATTAACTGAAGTTATGAAATATTCTTAATTATGCTGAAGAGGAGTATCATAGTACGCACGTAATGTTCTGTGCAAGTGTACAAGACGAATGACCGGACACACCCGTCCTTGTACCTAATTAGTCTCACGGAGGTAAGCGTTACCGTGTGCACGGTCCGATGTATCGGTGAATCCAATACATGACCATCGTGTGCCCGACTAAAAATTCCACACAGCCACACCCGGCCACGCAATATGAACCCGGAAGGTCACATGAACGAGAATGACCATGATGAATATCAATGAATAATAATTAGACAAGACCAAGATGACTCACCGATATGAAAGTAATAGTGATGTGATTGATAACCCAATGAAATGATTTGGAACTGTCGTTCCTCGTGAATGAAATGATTATTCGACAATTACAAGTCTCAAAATGATTATTATTATGATGAATGAATTATGATTATGAGAAATCAACAACAAAAGGAATGAGTATCCTTTTAACCGAGTAAGATTTAACTTACACAATACCGATGAAGAATGTCCGTCCACGACCAACGTCCTAACCAAGATACCAGTCGCTCGAACAACCTTGAATAACAATAATTACCAACAATCGTTTAATACACGTATCAAGCAACAAAACACGACTAACCCAAAGGTCGAAACAACGATAATCAAACTCATAGGGCATTCCAACGAATACATAACCAACCACACAACTTCGGAAATATCCAATCCCGAATATGTCGAAACCAACACCAAATTGAGCATTTCGAACTAACAAAATACTTCAATGATATCAATAATCCATTAGGAATCCATAACTCATGATTACAACAACATCAATCGGAAAATCCCCAATTAACCGAAGTCAACCCCAAGGGTTCTTGAAATAATTCCGAAAATAACCATTAAATCCATAGGAATATATTTATCCAAAGTAGATAATCCATATCTAACATATTCCAATGATAATCCAAGCTTACACGAAGAAATCGGAAGGAAAACCCAAAAATCCGAAATTCTAGATCCAAGAAATTAATACCTTTGATTTGATGTTAAGGAGATGATAAAGTGATGATAATCCAACTCAAAGCCTTGAATATGATGATGGATGATAAAAGCTCGAAGAGAACTCTCCAAAATCGCCCAAATCGCCAAGAACCGACGAGAGAATGAGAAATAGATGACAAATGACGAAATCTGGCTAAACTGTCCAATTTATAGTCAGTCCAGGTTAGCGTGCGCTAGCCCTTGTGCGTAGCGTGCGCTAACGAGTAATTTGGGTAGTCCAGTACCCACTGTCCGAACACGGTAGCGCGCGCTACGTACCTTTTTGTAGCGTGCGCTACGGCCATACCACTAGCGTACGTTAAAACCCATTGTTAGCGTGCGCTAACGAATTATGTGATGCCCGATCGGAATCCGAACCGCTGTCCTCGATCGACCTCGATAGCGTGCGCTACAACCATTATTTAGCGTGCGCTATAATATCGATTGCGTACGCTAAAAACAACACATAGCGTGCGCTAAGAATTAATCCAGTGCAGTCCAGTAGCCGGTGGACTCAACCTGATCTGTCCTTAGCGCGCGCTACACCACATATTAGCGTGCGCTACCACAACTCACTAGCACGCGCTACTTACCATTCGTAGCGTGCGCTACTTATAACTCACCTGCAGTCCAGTACCTACTGGACTGCAGCCAGGGCAACCTTAGCGTGCGCTAAAGTTTAGTGGTAGCGTGCGCTACCTATACCCAATTAGCGTATGCTAAAAGGAGTACGTAGCGTGCGCTACCCCTCACGCACAGCTCGCAACGAAAATGACAATGATGATAAACACGGCACGAAACTCCAATCAGATTAGTGATGAATGACTATTGATACACGATACAATTACTCTGAATGATGAATACCATGACTGAATCTGAGTGACAAATGATTAATAATGAGTGAAAATTACTGAGTATCAATTACTGAATGGTAAATACTGAATGATAATTACTGAATTACAACCGGGTATTACACCACTGAGATAACGAAAAGTGTGTTTGATACCATTCCAATGTCTTCGAGTTGGTTCAGAGCTGTATCTTGCAAGTAAATTTACTGAAAAAGAAATATCGGGTCTGGTGCATTGTGCTAAATACATCAGTGCTCCAATAGCATTGAGATAAGGCACTTCAGGACCCAAAATTTCCTCATTTGGTTCCTTAGGTCGGAAAGGATCTTTCTTAGGATCTAAATTTCGTACGACCATAGGAGTACTCAGAGGATGAGCTTTGTCCATATTAAATCATTTGAGCAATCTCTTGGTATAAGCAGATTGGTGGACAAGTATTCCATTATCTTTATGCTCGAGCTCAAGACCAAGACAGAGTTTTGTTATTCCAAGGTCTTTAACCTCAAATTCTTTCTTCAGATATTCAGCAGCATCGGATAACCCTTTAGGAGTTCCGATTAAATTTATGTCATCCACATAGACTGCAATTATAACAAATTCAGTATTGAATCTTTTAATAAAAACACATGGGCATTTAAGATCATTTTTATAACCTTCCTTAGAAAGGTATTCATTCAATCTATGATACCACATGCGGTCGGATTGCTTCAATCCATACAGTGATTTCTGTAGTTTGATCGAGTATAGCTCACGAGGAGTAGCAGCTTTTGGCATTTTATATCTATCAGGAATTTTCTTAGAGATATCAGAATCTAATGAACCATATAGATATGTCGTAACTACATCCATTAGTCTATGTCCAAACACTCATGGATAGCCATACTAATAAGAAAACGGAAAGTAATTATATCCATCACTGGTGAATACGTTTCGTCATAGTCAATCCCAGGCCGTTGGAAGAATTCTTGGGCTACGAGTCGGGCTTTATATCTCACAATCTTGTTTTTCTCATTTCTTTTTCGAACAAACATTCATTTGTAACCAATTGGTTTTATATTATTTGGTGTTCGAGTAATTTGCCCAAATACCATCTGTTTTTCTAGGATAGCTAATTCAGATTTTATTACTTCCTCCCATTTAGGCCAATCCGACCTTTGGCGGCATTCAACTATTGAATGTGGTTCATTATCGTAATCATCGTTCATAATTTCTTCTGCAACCGAGAAAGCAAATAAATTATCGATTATCATGTTTTTCGATCCCATATGTCATTGTAATGATTTATGGTATTCTCGGTGTTTTCAGAATCCATGATCCCTTCATTATTTGCAGTATTACGCTCTACAGATTCATCTGCAGCATGCTCACTAGGATGATCTTGGTTTGTGTGTTCATTAGGAACAACGATCCTAGATGGAGCATTCACAGCTGGAATGTAAGACTTTGTTACTTTACTTGCATCACTAAATACATCAGGAAGTCTATTAACAATATTTTGTAAATGTATGATTTTCTTCATCTCATTTTCACATTCTGTAGTATGTGGGTCTAAATGGGATAGGCTTTGTACATTTCAGGAGATATTCTCAAGTGGTTTATGTTTATCTTTATCCAAAACAGCCTCATCCTCACCAATCGATGGAAACACTCTCTCATCGAAATGACAATCCGCAAATCGTGCGGTAAATAAATCACCCATTATTGGTTCCAAATACCGAATTATTTATGGGGAATCAAATCCGACGTATATGCCAAGTCGGCGTCGAGGACCCATTTTTGTCCTTTGAGAAGGTGGAATTGGCACTTGAACAGCACATTCGACTGTGCGAAGGTGCAAAATATTTGGTTCAAAACCTAAAATTAATTGCATCGGGGAGTGCATATGATAAGCAGTGGGACGTAATATGATGAGTGCTGATGTATGTAATACTGCATGACCCCACGCTGCACTAGTGAGCTATGATCTCATAAATAATGTACGGGCAATAATTTAAACTCGTTTGATCAAGGATTCAGCCAATCCATTCTGGGTGTGAACATGTGCTACTGGGTGCTCAACATTTATTTCTAGTGCTGCACAATATTCATCGAAACTTTTTGATGCGAATTCTCCGGTATTGTCCATTCTTATATTATTTATAGGATATTCAGGAAAATGTGCTCGGAGTTTAATAATTTGGGACAAGAGTCGTGCAAAAGCAATATTTCTGGTAGATAATAAATATATGTGCGACCATCTGGATGATGCATCTATTAAGACCATAAAATATAGGAATGGTACACTTGCTGGATGTATTGGTCCACAAATATAACCATGAATGCGTTGTAAAAATGATGGTGATTCATAACCAACCTTTTCCATAGAAGGTTTAGTAATAAGTTTTCCACGTGAACATGATTCACAGAAATAATCTTTGGACATTAGCATTTTTTGTGCCCTTTAATGGATGTCCATGAGTATTTGCAATAATCCTACGTAACATAGAAGTTCCCGGGGGCCCAAGGCGATCATGCCATAACCCAAATATATCAGGATTCACCAGCTTCCAAGCCATGGTAGCGTAGGTTTCAAAAGCTCGAATAGGGACACAATACAGTCCAGAAGTTGTTGCTTCAATTTTCTCGTGGACAAGTCGAGTGTCCATTTTATAGGATATAATATAGAGATGTTCTTTATTATTTTCAATCACTATTTCCAAGTGATAGCCATTTAAGCATACATCTTTAAAACTCCGCAGATTTCTTTTTTATCTACCAGATAATAACGCATTTTCAATGTGTAAAATTGTTCCATTAGGCAACATCACAGTTGCATTCCCGGAGCCATCAATAATCTCTACGGGACCGGATATAGTTGTAACGTGCGTCTTGCATAATTTCATGCTCGAGAAATATGCTTTATTTGTAAATATTGAGTGCGTTGTTGCATAATCAACAAGATAATTGTGTATCTGTTCGATATTTTCCATTTGTATTCCCAGGATCTTCAAGAAAATCTACTAGCTCAAGTGATTTCCAGTCTTAGTCAGGATTTTCATCAAATATGTTCCCAGATGTGCAGGCCTCAATAACTTTGAATGGCTCGACTGTTTCGGTGGTATGAGCCTGGACATCTTAGCCTTTATTTTTTATTGATGCCTGATTTGAATCCACACGGTGTTGGGTAGTACGATAATATTTAGCCCAATGCCCAGTTATACCACATCTACGACATGGATCATCACCAGAATTTTTCATAGACATTTTTCCTTTATCACGATACCCGTGAATTGAATGCCTTGGTTTGACGGAATAGGTATTTTGACGGGAATAATGATAATTATCATGATTATTATAGTTACATCCGCCGCGGTCATTTCTATATTATTTTGATGGTAGCCACCACGTCCATCACCTCTCTGGGTTCCATGCCCGGGTCTATTTTCACGGCTCTTGAATCGGCCGGCAGCTCTACCAGAGCTGGTATGTGCTTCAGGTTCGGCACGGGACCCAGAGGGTCGTAGTTCATGATTTTTTTAATAATAACTCATTTGTCTTCTCAGCCGTGAGAAGAACTGAAATTAGCTCAGAATATGTTTGAAATTGTCGTTGCATGTATTGTTGTTGAAGCACCATATTTGAGGAACGCATCGTGGTGAATGTTTTTTCCAGCTTATCAGTCTCAAATAGATGTGTATCGGACAAGGTCAGTCGAAACTCAATTTTGAATAAGGTTGAATTATAACCAGCAACAGATTTAAAATCTTGCAATCTCAATAGTTGCCATTCATATTGAGCCTGTGGCAATATTACAGTTCTGGTGTAATCAAATCTGCCTTTGAGCTTCTTCCAGAGTTCAGAAGGCCTTTAAATTTGTATATATTCATTCTTCAGATCCTCGGATAAATGATGGCGCATGAATATCATTGAATTTACCTCATTTTTAATATCAGCATTAGCAATTTCCACATATTTCAGTGTAGTAGCAAATCCCATACCTGGAGGTGCAATTTAACATCAAGGCACCATGATAAATAGTTATTCCCAGAGACATCGAGGATCTGGAATTTTTTGTTTTCAATTCCGGCCATTTTTCTCTACAAGACAGAATAAAAATGAGTTAGTATAAATAAATTCAAGCCCGGATAATACTAACCTTTTTCCGAGCAATAACTCGTGCTGATATCGTGTTATGAAATTAATATTAAGCAAGACTATTATTGAAGATAATATAAAATAGAAAAATAACAAGGGAATAAGTAGGGAGGAAATGAGATGAAGTTTTATTACTTATTCCTTTTTGTGGATGTAATTTCTTCATTTTCATAACCACACATTTATAGCAAAAAATATGGCACTATTACAATCACAAAACTTGTTACTATTACATCACAAGATTTGTTATTATTTGTCTTGTGATAACAATTAGTGCTAAAGTCCAGAATCACATTAAATATTATAACATATTTTCATATAATTTTACGAAACAATTCTATATGAAAATATACTCCCGATGGTTTTGTTGGCGACACAGTGGATGAATTCTATAATTGTTGATCTGGACATGGTGACTGAGCTGGAACTCCATGTCTATCAAAAAACCACCTCGATCGCGATTCAGTCCTTTAGATTAGTCGAACTGGTCAGGAAGCCCACTCTTGAACTGAACAGAAAGGCGACGATTTTGGTTGAAGTGCTGATTCGATTCGATCTTGCGACACAGGCAGGACACCACATATCAAACAAACGCAAATGAAGGTCGAGTGAATGCCACCAGCCTACCTACCTGACTACCGAATGAAGAACCAAAAAATGACATGTCACGCATGACCACTATGAATACTCCCCACTAGGGAGAAAGAAGTGTTGGAAATATAAGATAAAATGGAGGAAATGGGCTGTTTTGAGCAGCCCATTTAAGAGGAAATTTTGAGTGGGCTCGACTACGAGTTAAAGTCGGGACTTAGTTGGAATACGTAGTACTCCGTATGAGGTTTCCAAAACATGTAAGAACACTCAAAATGATTGAGGTATGAATGAGATAAAATGTTCCAAAGTGGACCCTTAGAAATGGATTTGGGATGCTATCCCACATTGGAAAAAGAATGGAGAAATTGTGAGAATATAAGGAGATGTGGACAAATGCATGTTCAAAAAATGAGACATGTGTGGATGTGTGACTAGGCTCCCATTGCGCACACACACACACACGCGCGTGCCGCCGCCGCCGCGTCCGGCCGGCCGGCCGGCTCGGCTCGGCTCGGGTCGGGTCGGGTAGGTCTCGGTCGAAGGGCGATTTGGGCGAAATATCTCGGCGTCTCGAAGTTATCTTTTTACTGCAATTTTATTCGGTAAAATTTTATATTACTGAAAATTTTTCGGATCCGGATAAAATCGAATTAAACAGATCCAGATAAGTATTGAGATACCAATCCTGATCGGATTAGAGTTTCTCCACATACCAATATTGGTCGGTATACAGTTCCTCTGGCACACAACCTCCTCCAGCCTTCACCTATAAATACCCGGCTTGAGGAGCTCGTTTTTTACACACTTAATTCGTTCGTTTTTACCGAGAGCCTCTACAGCCCGATATTTCTTCTTCTTCATTTTTTTTTTTCTTCTTCGGTCGGTGATAGTATACAGAGTTGTTCTAATTCGTTGAGAGTACGTCGATTCACTGTATCGAGCTGTTGTTTTATCCTGGGAGGCAGACGTCGTACGCCGTGGTCAAGGCAAATTTTCTTTAAGGAGACAGATATTCTGGACTCAACAGCGACACTTTCGATCGTTTACGCGAACGGAATTTTCCTTGTTTTTGCTAACTGATTTTTTGCAGGATTCAGATAATATATATATATATATATATGCTAAAATACTCCTGGGGTCTCTTAACTTAATTTCAGATAACGACTTAGTCCTTTATCTTTTTTTTATCCCAACTAAGTCCTTTATCTTTCCAATTTTAAGCAAAGTTAGCCTTTTCCGTTGGTCTCTGTTAACTCGTGTCCAGGTGGCTGTTAAGTTGTTGACTATCATCTTCTTCATTTTCTCCATGCATGTTACGGCCCAGACTGGATTTCAAATCCCTCATGTTGAGATGAAACATTTGATTTTGGGTGTCATCGTAATGAAAGCTCTCGGAAGCTTCCTGTTCGTCTTTGGGATGAAACATTTGATTTTCTGCATCAAGCAATCTCAGCTTAAATATGATTATTATTATTTTGAGGAGAAAAAGGATTCTTATTTTTAAATCTGAGATTGCTTGATGCAGAATAATAATAATAGGCTAAAAAAAAAATTATTCTTGAATCAGCTGAGTTGAAGACACCAGGGTGCTATAGAATTTCCACACGTATCACCTTTGAGTAGTGAAAAATCTATTTGTCCAAAGAGGCCAGTTCCATTTGATCTGATTTTATATCTACCCGAAGGCGAGTTGCAAGATTGTGGCTAATCAGCTTCTTTCTTCTGTAGTACATTACTGTTGGTGATTTTAGTGTCACCATTCATTTTGTGTAATTGAAACTAATATGTGAGCTAAGGGGTTTATAATTCGTATTCTAATATATGATCGGGTATGTGCGGAGTGCACACATGTATAAGATCGAATTAATTATAAGCGGACTAATGTCGGGGTCCGGCGCGCCCTTGACGGGTCTAGGGCGCGCCTCTGCAGGGTCCATGGGGCGAGCCTGGCGGCTGCCTGGTCGGCGGGTCGAGGGGCTGAGCCCTCGCGGGGTTTTGGGCAGCGCCCCAAAAGGTCTTCGGAAATTTAGACTGGGATTTAGTGATATTTCCGAATTTTAGAGGGAGACTGTGGTAAAATTGATTAATTTCGTTAACCACCCGTCAACCCTAATTTCGGACCACTAATGACGGCGCCGTCATCAAAACCCTAAAAAATCGACCTACTTGTAACCCTAATCCGACATTATAAATAGGGCTCTCCTCATGAGTCTGAGATACACCCTTTTCTGAGCTCTTTATCTTTCTGATAAACACATAATTTCTCTAGCAATTTGGCTTACGTTTCTGTGCCTGGATTCGTAAGTGTTCCATTGGATTATCCTAGGCTGAATTTCTTGTAACCCGAGCATAGGGTAGAAATATCAGTTCGGAAAGTGTTTACACGATCCATTGGAAAATCCGGATCTCCACAAGACCCTTATACCCCAACAATCGAACTGATATTTCTTGTCTTCTGGAGATGGCTGAATCAATCCGCGAGATGACTACGAAGTTCAACAAACTGGACAAGTTCGAAGGCAACGATTTCAGGCGCTGGCAGAAGAAGATGCACTTCATGCTGACTACTTTGAAGGCGGCGTATGTGCTGAGTACTCCGAGACCGGAGGTGGTTGAAAACGAGACATTGGAGGAAACCAGGAAGAGGAGCAAGTGGGACAACGATGACTACATCTGCAGAGGCCACATATTGAACGGTATGTCTGATTCTTTATTCGATATCCATGGTGATGCTAAGAGTGCGAAGGAATTGTGGGACACCCTTGAATCAAAATACATCGCTGAGGATGCTTCAAGTAAGAAGTTTCTGGTTAGCGATTTTAATGCTTATAAGATGGTTGATTCAAGGTCTGTCATAGAAAAATACAATGAACTCCTTCGTATTTTGGGTCAATTTAAACTGCACAACATGAACATGGACGAATCCATTGCTGTGTCAAGTGTGATTGACAAACTTCCACCATCCTGGAAAGATTTCAAACATAACCTAAAACATCAAAAGGAGGAACTGTCTTTGGTTCAACTTGCTAGTCATCTTCGCATTGAAGAATCTCTTCGTGCAAAGGATAATGACAAATCTGATAAAACCAAAGGAAAAGTTGAATCTGGACAGCCCTCAGTTCATATGGTTGAAAGCAAACCAAGGAACCCGAATAACAAAGGACATGGCAAACGTAAGCAAGAAACTGTCCCTAATAACTCCAACAAAAAGAACAAGGTTCGACATTGGAGGTGCAACAAGGTGGGACATTGCAAACGTGATTGTCGTGTGAATCGGGCAACAATGGTACTGGAAGCAGTGGAGCCAATGGAAGTGGACATGGGTCTAAGGACCAAGTTAAAGGAGGTCGATTGACTAACCTTGATAATTCTAAATGAATTATGTCTATTATGTCTCACCGATTCCGTAATCATTCTATGTGCGGGATGATGATGTTTCTTGGTGGATCGACTCGGGCAACGAACCATGTATGCAAGGATAAACGGTGGTTTGAAACATTAACACCCCTTGAAGATGGATCGGTGCTGAAAATGGGAGACGATTCTTTTATACCTATTTGTGGTGTCGGTGTCGTTTGTCTTGAATTTACTTCGGAAAGACTATTAGACTTTTTGATGTTTTGTTTGTTCCTAAGATTCGAAAGAATCTCGTTAGTGGTAGTGGTTTGAATTCGATGGTTTTAGACAAGTTTTGAATCGGATAGGTTTATCCTATCTCGTGGTGGAATGTTTATTGGCTTTGGATATTTGAATAATAGAATGTTTCGTTTGAATGTTATTGATAAGTCTATAACTGTTCAAAACTCTGCATTTGTGTCTTCTACTTCTAAAATTGATGACTCTATGCTTTGGCATGTAAGATTGGGTCATGTCAATTTTAGAAGGATGCATGAGATGTCAAAAGATGGATTGATTCCAGCCTTTGACATGAATCTTGAAAAATGTAAAACATGCATGCTTACAAAAGTGACAAAACAGCCTTTTCCAAGTGTCACTAGGAATTCGGCTATTTTGGAACTTGTACACAGTGACTTGTGTGATTTTTACTCTACTACTTCCTTGGGTAATAAAAGGTATGTTGTCACATTTATTGATGACTGTACTCGGTTTTGCTATGTGTATTTGTTGCATTCTAAGGATGAAGCCTTAGATAAATTCAAAATATACAAAACTGAGGTGGAATTGCAATTAGGCAATCTGGTTAAATGTCTTAGAACTGATCGGGGAGGTGAATATATGGATCCCATATACTTCCAATCAGTGGGTATCATTCATGAAACCACAGCACCTTACTCGCCCCAACAAAATGGAATCGCCGAACGCAAAAATCGAGTTTTAAAAGAAATGGTAAACTCGATGCTTTCTTACTCGGGATTGAGTGAGGGATTCTGGGGAGAGGCCATGTTAAAGGCTTTCTATTTGCTGAATAGGGTTCCAAATAAAAAGAACAAAACTGTCCCATATGAACTTTGGTTCAAGAAAAAGCCGAATTTGAGTTACTTTCGGGTTTGGGGATGTCGGGCGGTTGTAAAACTTACCGAACCTAAAAGGAAAACTTTGGGTGAACGTGGAATTGATTGTATATTCATTGGATATGCTGAACATTCCAAGGCATATAGGTTTTATGTAATAGAACTTAATGATTTCGTATCGATTAACACCGTTATTGAATCACGGGATGCGATTTTTGATGAGATGCGTTTTTCGTCGATTCAAAGGCCTAAGGATCTGAATTTTGGCACTAATGAAGTGCAAAATCCAGGAAATTCAGATGGTGTTGCTATACCAACAACACAAGAGCCTCGGAAAAGCAAAAGAGGCCGAATTGCTAAAAATTTCGGTTCCGATTTCCAACTCTATTTGGTAGAAGGGACAAGGGACGAAATTGGTTTTCAATACTGTTATTGTTACAGCATTGAGGATGATCCTAAGACTTTTCGAGAGGCCATGGAGTCTCGAGATGTTGTCTTTTGGAAGGAAGCTATTGATGACGAAATGTCGTCAATTCTTGAAAATGACACTTGGGTGTTATGTGATTTGCCTCCGGGTTCTAAACCACTTGGTTGCAAATGGATTTTCAAAAGGAAAATGACTGTCAATGATACTATTGACAAGTTTAAAGCCAGTTGGTCATTCAAGGGTTTAGACAAAAACCGGTGTTGACTATTTTGATACTTATGCTCCGGTGGCGCGTATTTCTACTATTAGATTGTTAATTGCCTTGGCAAGTATTCACAATCTGATTGTCCATCAAATGGATGTTAAAACAGCCTTCTTGAATGGTGAACTTGATGAAGAAGTTTACATGAAACAACCAGAAGGTTTTGTTATGCCCAGAAAGAGCATATGGTATGTAAACTTGTGAAATCATTGTATGGGTTGAAGCAAGCACCCAAACAATGGCATCAAAAGTTTGATGAGGTTATTTTGTCCTCTGGTTTTAAGTTAAACCAATGTGACAAATGTGTTTATAGTAGATTTGATGAAACTACGAGTGCTGGAGTGATCATTTGCTTATATGTAGATGACATGCTGATTTTGATCGACCAAAATCAAGTAGATGAAACTAAAGAATTGTTGTCATCTAAATTTTCCATGAAAGATTTGGGAGAGGCTGATGTAATTCTTGGAATAAGAATTAAGCGGGTGTACAAAGGTTTAGTAATGACTCAAAGTCATTATATTGAGAAAATTCTCAAACGGTTTAATTTCAGTGATTGTTCTCCGTCGGCCTCCTATGGACTCTAGTGTGAAATTAATGCCTAACCTTTGGTATTCCCATTTCACAATTGGAATACTCTAAGGCTATTGGTAGCTTGATGTATGCCATGACAAGTACCGGGCCCGATATTGCTTTTCTTTGTGGGAAAATTGAGCGAGATACACTAGTAATCCTAGTGCTCAACATTGGCAAGCTTTGAATAGAGTATTTAAGTATCTCAAGGGAACCATGGATTATGGCTTGAGTTACTTGGGATATCCTTCGGTTTTGGAAGGACATTCGGATGCGAGTTGGATAAATAACTTGGAGGACCATTCCTCGACTTACGGTTAGGTATTCTTGCTTGGGGAGGTGCCATTTCATGGGCTTCCAAGAAGCAAACTTGTATTACACACTCAACAATGGAATCGAGTTTGTTGCGTTAGTCTTCTTTAGTAAAGAAGCGAGTGGCTAAGAAATTTAGTCTATGAGATTCCTTTATGGTCTAAGCCGATAGCACCGATTTCTATCCTTTGTGATAATGAAGCAACCTTGGCTAAGGCATATAGCCAAGTTTATAATGGCAAGTCTAGACACTTAGGTGTTAGACACAGTATGATTAGAGATCTAATCATGAATGGTGTTATTTCGGTTGAGTTTGTGAAATCGCAACAAAATTTGGCGAGATCATTTGACTAAGTGCATCAAGAGACTTAGTGCACAAGTCTGTAATTGGGATGGGATTAAAGTCCATCTAATTCTGTAATGGTGAGACACCCAATTCCCTTCTAATATGACATTAGGAGTTGAATTCAATGAGGAAAGCTCACACTTATAGATTGGAACACACAAATTATTCATCCTAGGTATGTGTTCGGTTCTGCAGTTGGCTAGGTTGAAGTTTAACTTCTTAATAATTCCTTTGATAAAATGTATATGCAGATACATGAAGTAAAGGAATTACCTACGTGATTGTGAAGTGTAGCCGCATTTCAAGAGGTTGAGGACTTGGCCTTGATACAGTCATGAGAGGATTAGGACACTCGGCTTTATAATAGTGTCAAGTTGAATCTTGTTAGATAAATTAAATAAACTTGTATTTATTTTACCTAATGTTTTTCAAATGGGTTGAAGGGTTCAATTCTTAGAACACCCTAATTCTCGAATATTTGAAAGTGTATGATACTAAGATGGAAATTCAATCGTTGCGATATTTTCATTTATGTACCGGTTTGGTTTGATTGGATTAATGTTATATTGGTTCATGGGTTACACTAAAATGGGGAGGATTGTTGGTGATTTTAGTGTCACCATTCATTTTGTGTAATTGGAACTAATATGTGAGCTAAGGGGTTTATAATTCGTATTCTAATATATGATCGGGTATGTGCGGAGTGCACACATGTATAAGATCGAATTATAAGCGGTGCGGACTAATGTCGGGGTCCGGCGGCGCCCCTGACGGGTCTAGGCGGCGCCCCTGGCAGGGTCCATGGGGCGAGCCCCTGCGGTGCCGTCGGCGGGCGGGGTCGAGGTGAGCCCTCGCGGGGTTTGGCGCGCGCCCAAGGTCTTCGGAAATTTAGACGGGATTTAGTGATATTTCCGAATTTTAGAGGAGACTGTGGTAAAATTGATTAATTTCGTTAACCACCCGTCAACCCTAATTTCGGACCACTAATGACGGCGCCGTCATCAAAACCCTAAAATCGACCTACTTGTAACCCTAATCCGACATTATAAATAGGGCTCTCCTCATGAGTCTGAGATACACCCTTTTCTGAGCTCTTTATCTTTCTGATAAACACAGAATTTCTCTAGCAATTTGGCTTACGTTTCTGTGCCTGGATTCGTAAGTGTTCCATTGGATTATCCTAGGCTGAATTTCTTGTAACCCGGGCATAGGGTAGAAATATCAGTTCGAAAAGTGTTTACACGATCCATTGGAAAATCCGGATCTCCACAAGACCCTTATACCCCAACAATTACCAAACGCCATGTCATCCAAATGGTGGGCAAACAAAAAAGCAATGCCGAAACTAGTATCACGACCAGAATTTTTGGTGATACTTTCTTGTTTTGCCGAAACTCGACATGACAATCGGAGAGATTAAATATTTTATTGGTGGCACAGAGATTCGGATTGTTCAAAAAGCTGGTTTCATAAGCCTTGTTATCAAACGCATCCGGGATTTGTCTAGTGAGTTGATTTGAAAAAAAAAAATAAGAATCTTTTTTCTCCTCAAAATAATAATAATCATATTTAAGCTGAGATTGCTTGATGCAGAAAATTAAATGTTTCATCTCAACATGAGGGATTTGCAATCCACTCTGGACCGTAACATGCATGGAGAAAATGAAGAAGATGATAGTCAACAACTTAACAGTCATCTAGACAAGAGTTAACGGAGACCAACGGAAAATGCTAACTTTGCTTAAAATTGGAAAGATAAAGGACTTAGTTGGGACAAAAAAAAGATAAAGGACTTAGTTGGGACAAAAAAAAATAAAGGACTAACTCGTTATCTGAAATTAAGTTAAGGGACCCCAGGAGTATTTTAGTATATATATATATATATATTCTGTTATTTTTCAAGTAATCGTTTTTCAAAAATTATTCAACAATCTTAAAGCAAATTTTTTTTGTTTACTTGATTAAAACAGATCTACTTTCGAAAAGTTAAGCAATATGGATTCTCAAAACCAAACACTGTCTACGAACATTTCTGGAGGTGCGCCTCAGAAAATTGGCTCGGGTTCAGCGACTGGAGGTGCGCCTCTAACTGGATCGGGTTCAGCGACTGGAGGTGCGCCTCTAACTGGATTGGGTTCAGCGAACCACTCGGCCTCGGTTCCGATAACTAATTCGGTTTCGGTTCCGGTCAACCATGCGGACAAACCAGAAAAATTCAACGGGCAGAATTTCAAGAGATGGCAGCAGAAGATGATGTTCTATCTGACCACTCTAGGCTTGTCTCGATTCCTCAAGGAGGATGCGCCAAAATATGACGAAGACGGTGACCAACAAATTCTGATGGCCATTGACGCTTGGAAAACTTCCGACTATCTGTGTCGGAACTATGTGATGAATGGCCTTGCCGATTCACTGTACAACGTGTACAGCAGTGCTAAATCAGCCAAGGCACTATGGGACTCACTAGACCATAAGTACAAGATCGAGGACGCCGGTGCCAAGAAGTGGATTGTTGGACGGATTCTCGATTACAAGATGATCGACTCCAAGACTGTAGTGAGTCAGGTATAAGAGTTACAAGTGATCATTCACGAAATCCATGCTGAAGGAATGGTCATTAGCGAATCCTTCCAAGTGGCTGCTGTGATCGAAAAACTGCCCTCGACTTGGAAAGACTTCAAGAATTATCTCAAGCACAAGGGCAATGAGATGAGCATGGAAGATCTGATCGTTAGACTTCCCATAGAGGAAGACAACCGAGGATCAGATAAGAAGGTAAACGCTGCTGTGGCAAAGGCCAATGTTGTGGAAACTGGACAGACATCCAAGAAAGGCAACAATGGAAAGGGAACCTAGCTGGGACCTAAAGGAGGAATTGCGAAAAAGAAGGAAAAATTCCTTGGTAAATGCTACAACTGTGAAAAGATGGGTCATATGGCGGCTGACTGCAGGCTACCAAAGAAACCAAAGAAAAAGGAAGGTAATGCAGCACATCTGATTACCGAGCAAGTGGAAAATCTTGACTTATGTGCTATGATCTCCGAAGTGAATTTAGTTGGCTCAAATACCAAAGAGTGGTGGATCGGTACTGGAGCAACTAGGCATATATGTGCCAACAAATCAATGTTTTCCTCATTGATAGAAACTGATGCCGGTGATATACTGTATAGGGGAAACTCTGCAACCTCAACTATCTTGGGCGAAGGCACGGTGATCTTAAAGATAATGTCTGGAAAGGAAGTGACTCTTAAACGTGTGTTATATGTGCCTGATATTCGAAGGAACCTTATTTCTGGTACCTTGTTGATGAAGCATGGCTTTAGAACAGTTTTCGAGCCCGATAAAGTTATTTTGTCGAAAAATGGTGTGTTTATAGGCAAGGGATATGAATGTGATGGGCTAGTTAAGCTCAATGTAATGACTATAAAAAATAATGAAATGAAGAATTCTTCTGCTTACTTGCTTGAGTCTCCTAATTTATGGCATGCTAGATTAGGACATGTTAATTTTAATGCAATGCGTAGACTAATTGCATTAGATCACATATCAAAGTTTAAAATTGATTTAAACCACAAGTGTGAAACTTGTGTAGAGGCAAAATTAACTCGATCTCCATTCCGACAAGTGGAAAGAAACACCAAACCTTTAGAATTAATACATTGCGACCTATGTGATTTGAAGTTTGTTCAAACTAGAAGTGGAAATAAATTTTTTATTACTTTTGCGGGTGATTGTACTAAATATTGCTATGTATACTTGCTTAAAAGCAAAGATGAAGCCATAGAGAAATTCGTTCTCTATAAAACGGAAGTTGAGAATCAATTGAATGCTAAGATAAAAATCTTGAGGAGTGACCGCGGAGGTGAATATGTGGAACTATTTGGCGAATTTTGCTCGCAACATGGGATTATTCATAAAGTCACTGCCTCATATGCACCACAGTCAAATGGCGTGGCAGAACGTAAGAATCGCACTCTGAAAGAGATGATGAATGCGATATTACTAAATTCAGGTCTGCCGCAAATATGTGGGGAGAAGCCATCTTAACGGTGAATTATCTCTTAAACAAGATATGCCGTAAGAACGGAGACAAAACTCCTTATGAATTGTGGAAAGGAGTCAAGCCTTCCTACAATTACATGAAAGTGTGGGGTGTCTAGCAAAGGTGCTGACACCTACTCCTAAGAAAGTTAAAATATGCCCAAAAACGGTTGACTGCATTTTCATTGGATATGCACACAACAGCAATGCTTACCGATTTCTTGTGCATGAATCCAAAGTGCCTGAGATTCACAAGAGTACGATCATGGAATCAAGGAATACGTCATTCTTTGAGAATATCTTTCCTTGTAAGACTGCACGTGATCCTCTTATCTCATCCGAACAGACTTCTGAACTAATGGATGAAGATAATGAAGACCAAATATTGGATAATAAGGACGAACCTAGAAGGAGCAAGCGACAAAGGACGGAGAAATCTTATGGACCAGATTTCATCACCTACTTGCTCGAAAAAGCACCTCAGACGGATGGACCTCTATGGAAGGAGGCTATCAAAGAAGAGATTGATTCTATATTACATAATCATACTTGGGAACTAGTGGAATTACCTCCTAAGTGTAAACCATTAGAAAATAAGTGGATTTTCAAGAAGAAATTGAAAGATGGAGCAGTTGATAAATATAAGGCTAGGCTCGTAGCAAAGGGATATAACCAACGTGAAGGCCTAGACAATTTTGACACTTACTCTCCTGTGACAAGAATAACTTCCATCAGGATGATACTTGCCATCGCAGCATTACGAGGCTTAGAAGTTCATCAAATGGATGTTAAGACTGCCTTTCTTAATGGGGACTTAGAAGAGGAAATCTACATGGAACAACCCGAGGGGTTCTCTACTCGTGGACAAGAAAGGAATGTCTGCAAGCTGGTAAAATCTTTGTACGGATTGAAGCAGGCATCAAAACAGTGGCATGAAAAATTTGATCATGTCATGATAAGCGGTGGCTTCAAAATTAATGAATCCGACAAATGTGTATATGTGAAAGACACAGAAGATGGATATGTCATTTTGTGTCTATATGTAGATGATTTACTCATTACCGGCAGTAATGAAAGAATAATCAAATCGACCAAAGACATGCTGAGGTCGAGATTTGATATGAAGGATATGGGACTCGCAGATGTAATTTTAAGGATTAAAATCACATGAACGTCGGAAGGTCTCATGCTGAGTCAAGCCCACTATTTGAAAGATTTAATAAGGATGACTCGGGCACAGCCAAAACCCCGGTGGATATGACGTTGAGACTATCCAAGAATAAGGGTGAAGGAGTATCTCAACTTGAGTACTCACGCATAATAGGAAGTCTGATCTACTTGATGAGCTGTACAAGACCAGATATAGCCTACTCAGTTAGTAGACTAAGTAGATACACGAGCAACCCCGGAAAGGATCACTGGAAGGCGATCATAAGGGTACTAAGATACTTAAGGGGTACTCGTGAGTATGGGCTGCACTATACCAAATATCCAGGAGTACTTGAAGGATATAGTGATGCAAATTGGATATCTGATATAAAAGACTCCAAGTCTACAAGCGGATATGTATTCACACTAGCCGGTGCAGCAGTGGCATGGAAATCTTCGAAACACACTTATATCTCGGTCAACGATGGAATCCGAGTTTATAGCCTTAGATAAATGTGTAGAAGAGGGAGAATGGCTACACCATTTTCTAGAAGATATTCCAAGATGGGCAAAGCCTGTGACCGCAATATGTATTCATTGCGATAGTCAATTTGCAATTGGCAGGGCACAGAGCGTAATGTACAATGGTAAGTCTCGTCACATAAGGAGGAGACATAATACCATTAGACAATTGATATCAACAAGAGTTATCACTATTGATTATGTATCATCAAAGGTAACATTGCGGATCCGCTAACTAAAGGGTTATCAAGAGACTTTGTTGATAAATCATCAAGAGGAATGGGTCTATTGCCTTGAGCTAATGATTTTATGGAGGATACCCAACCTAAGCTGACTGGAGATCCCAATATCTAGGTTCAATGGGACAACCAATCCATAAAACTGGGCACGATCACTGTGGGGGTTACCCCAAACTGACCATTCCTAGGATGAAAACAGTGATACCCGTAGGGAGAGGTTAAGCTTATACTTTTAATGATTCTTAAGTCGACAACGTATAGTCGGGTGGAGTAAAATACGGGTTTACTCAAAACATTTAAAGAGAATCACCTATGTTAGAGAGAAGAGGGGCCACTTCAAAGGAGAATTGCAAAGGCACAATTCTTTAGAAACTCTCGCAGAACCAAGACGGTGTCCACGGCCAAAATGGGCACAATAATGAGAACAGAACAAATGAGGAAGGGCACTTGTGAAGGATATACGATCACTTACACAAGCGTTCGGACAGTTCAAAGGCATCTAGTCAAACTGTCTAGCCAGTAAGGAGAATATATCTTTTCGAGTGAAGGTTCAAGGAGCATGAGGGGTTCATTTTTTACACACTTAATTTGTTCGTTTTTACCGAGAGCCTCTACAGTCCGATATTTCTTCTTCTTCATTTTTTTTTCTTCTTCGGTCGGTGATAGTATACAGAGTTGTTCTAGTTCGTTGAGGGTGCAGCACATCATCGATTCACTGCATCGAGCTGTTGTTTTATCCTGGGAGGCAGACGTCGTACACCGTGGTCAGGGCGAATTTGCTTTAAGAAGACAGATATTCTGGACTCAACAACGACACTTTCGATCGTTTACGCGAACGGAATTTTCCTTGTTTTTGCTAACTGATTTTTTGCAGGATTCAGATAAAACATATATATATATATATATATATATATATTCTGTTATTTTTCAAGTAATCGTTTTTCAAAAATTATTCAACAAGAAGGATTCAAAGATTTCCATGTGTAAATGTATTGTAAAACAAAGATCGATCTAAAAAAAATTAGATCACCCGTGTGAGATGTATAAGATTTGGTTAGAGACAAAAATTATATTATCGCAATTATTGACACTCAGATATTTATTTATTTATACAAAAACTTAAAAAAAATACAATGTTGTAAGTAAGATTTAGTAATTCTTTTCCTATAAAATATAATACGAGGTACAATTCATCATCTGTTATCGCTTGTGTTTATATTTTATTCTGAAAACATATCAATAAGAATGTTCTTTCACATTCAATTTCTACCTTTATATATATATAGAGAGAGAGAAAGATTTAACATCAAATGGGAATGGTTCTTCTCCTGCGAATTGTGAATATGCATGAGTTTTGTACTAATTATGCATGAAATATATGCATTTTGTGCATCAAATTTGCAATGCATTAAAATATGTATTATATGCATCAAAATATCGATGCATTAAAATATTGCATTATATGTATCAAATTTCTGTGAAAATAAATCTAGGCCATCCATTTATCAAGATCTATGGATGAAAATCATTCTTATTTCTTAATTTAAATTGCATATTCACCTGAACTCACCCATATACATATATATATATATATATCCATCTAGATACAATAACCGAACATATATATCAACCGTTTTTGTTAGCAAAAATAGTGTGTTGTAATTTGTTTTTCTAATACGTGTTTCGGGACAGAGGGAGTGGGGATCAAACTTTTTCGCTATAATTGCTTAAGAGAAAAACATAAACTTTTTTGGGAAATTCTTGGCATAGGTATGGTTTGTACTACCTACATATAGGTAGATAATAAGATTGTAGTATATTAATTAATAAAATTAAAAACAAAAAATTATTAATTACAAAACTAACCTTAACTTTACAAAATAAAAAAAAAAAAATTTAGCTTTTCTTTTTATGTTATTATTTACAATTTATCAAAAAAAAAATCCATCCCATTTCTTTTTCTTTTCCTGTCTACATCGATTTAACCTCCTCCGATTTGCCCTAACCTCCCATCTTTTTCTACTTCTTCTTCAAAATCCATTCCATTTCTTTTTCTTTTCCTGTCTTCTCATCGATTTAACCTCCTTTTCTACTTCTTCTTCTTCCTCCGATTTGCCCTAACCGCCCATCCTTTTCTACTTCTTCTTCTTCCTCTGCCGATTCTTATTCCTATGGATATTTCCTAGTGAAGAAAAGAGAGTCTCGGTTCGAACAACTGCTAGTCAAAATCATAAGCCGAGCACAAGCCTACCTGCGGACGTCATTCTAGTTATATCAAAACCCAAGGGTTGTTCGGTGATGCGATCTTGACTTCGACTCAGGCCGAAGTCGTGTATGACGCTCCTATAAGCGATGAATGTTTTAGAGGATGGTCGTGAACGGATAAGAAGGACTCTTGGTGAAAGGATTTTTCGACCTCCGTAAGAGTCTTCTTTTGAATGCCTTGAGGAGCTCCTCTTTTTATCAATCGGCAGAAATGATTTTGTCTTGTAGGGACGACCGACTTGGAATTGGAATGCGCATTTACATTCCCTTTTTCAACTTCAGGGCTTTAGCGTTCCGGATTCCCATCCTTTTCTACTTCTTATTCTTCTTCATCTGCCGGCTCACCACCCATGAAACTCCAGCTTCTTCTTCTTCTTCCGCCTTTTCATGAGCCAGCCCTTTGTTCATACTTTTTGATCGAACAAATCTGGATTACATGTTGCTACTATTGTTCGTGGCCGTGGCCTCGTTGGCAGAAATGATCTAATGATCTGGAATTTGAATTTTGCTGCACAACAACTCAATTGGCAGAAGTGCTCAAATCAAATGGGTAATTTTATATCACAACTCGAAATCCATCATACCTCCTTGCTGTGTAGCAAACCGCAATCGATAACTCCGAGGTAAAGTCTGTTGTATTTCCATCTTATTGTTTTTCTTAAGAATTGATTGTATTGGGGATTGGTATGTTATCAAGGTTGACTGGTAATGCATTTTGGTAATGATTTTAAACAATTGTTATCGATGTTTTGTTGAATCGTCCAGATTTGTCGCCCCTTCAGCAGATTTCAATTCATTCTCAACATCAATGTACTATACTTTGCATTACCCAATTCGAGAAAATCTGAACAATCATGCGATTCATGATGACGTTTTTTGATCTGTATAATAATCTTCTTCATCCAGGTTTGGATGGCTTGAAGTGGATGGTATACATTGACCTTTTCGATGGCTTATATAAGTTCAACTTGATTAAATTCTGCTACTTTTTGCATGAATGTTTCATGGGTGGTATGTTTCTTTAGTTGATTGTGTTGATATTTTGATGAGTTGTGTTGATGAACTTCCCTTACAAAAGTACCATTTTTGACAATCTTTGGTCCTTTCTGGAAAATTTGAGGACAGAACATCCTCAACTGTTGTGTGAGTTATAGTTGTAGAACCTGTAATTAGGCGGCAGGTGCGAACCCATTTGCTGACATTGTTGGTGTGGAAATCCGGGTGACACTTTCCTCCCGCAGGTGACACACTTGTTGAAGTACCATGGTTTCATTGTGTCTATCCTTAGTATGACGGCTTGATTGTGAATCGCACATCCTGCATTAGATGGCTGATATTCAGATATCTTCGTGTTGCGTGTTGCCTGTGTAAACAAATGTATCTAATACCTTGTATTGTTTTGGATTTGCTTCAAAGACAGTGATCAGTTGTACTCTGTTCCTGAATTTTTCTTGTTTGAATTTCTAGGATTGGCGCAGGTCGAGAAATTGTTTGTACCTATTGTATTAAATATCACCATTTAATGATACCATCATCTTGCCTAGCGATTTATTTAACATAAAGTTTTGTACTTACACATCACCTATTTCTTTGAGTTTAGGTACGAGGATTGTAGTAGTAATATGTTGCAGGAGTTGTGAAAGTTGTAATCCTGCACTGGAAAAAAGAGTTTGTAAATGGGGTGACAGAATGTATATGCAATTGGTTTATATTGGTGCCTTAACATTTACCTTTGTAGTGTTTTACCCAACATGAACTAACAGCTATTGCCACTGGTCTTTCCGCTGCCATGTATGTTTTCATTTTGAAATCTTTTGCCATTTCGTTCCACGTTGTAAAGCTCACGCTCTTTCCACTGAAAAGGAAGTGCATTTTGATGAACTATACAATAATAGTGGAACATATATTTAGCAATAGAGTATACTAACTCTAGATTCTGGATTTCGACGTCCCTTCTCGTTACTCGTTTTTTGGTTGCATCTCCTGTTATCTTTTTGTCGTTAACTCTTTGGATACATCCCATATAATCTCGTAAGAAAGCGAACAGTTTCTTAGGTTTGTTGGTTGGAAGCACTGCTGTATTTCCATTACATGGGAAAGGATTATGGCATGAGGAAAAGAAAAGACAATGTGCTATGAGATGCCTGTGAGTATCGCATCCTTTACATTCGCTCGTCACTCCAGTTCGTTGAAAGCTGCAAAGTCGAAATAGTGTTCTGGAAAATCAGTGTCCGGCAACAGTCGACCGTGTATCTACCAAAGACCAGTGTTGTGCGATTATTCAGTGTGCGTTGCCACTTGTCTGTTTCCTGACATCCAAATCCGGAAATTTGATAGGTCGCGTTTATCTGGAGTATCCGGTCAAACTGTTTGGTATCGCGCACTTCCATATTGGCATGTATGGCGCACCCCTATAATCAATAAGTGTTGGCCTGGGTCAATGAATAATGCTACTTTATATGTTATAGTGTTTTATAAATACACACCTGATTTGTGGAACTTCTCATCCTTTCCTTTGGTGCAGACCACGGGACTTGATACCGATTATAGTTTCAGCGGCAAATCAGGAAATGGCAGTGGACTTTCTGAATATGACGGCCAGCTCTATTCTGGAGTTCTAAACTCTGCTTCATCTGGACTCATGAGTGGTGTGATGGATGAAAGTAATGCCATTACAGATAATGGGAAGGATGGGGTTCCTTACGACCTGCATTTAATGACAGAACCATATGGTGTACCCTGCATGGTTGAAATATTTCATTTTCTGTGTTCATTGCTAAATGTTGTTGAGCATACAGGGATGAGTCTCAGGGCAAATTCTATCACGTTCGATGAAGATGTACCTTTGTTTGCCTTGGGTTTGATTAACTCAGCAATTGAGTTGGGTGGCCGTGCTATCTGCAATCATCCTAGATTACTGAGTTTGATAAAAAAATTTCATTCAATTTTATCTTTTCCGAAATTAGACCAATCGAACAATTTTTTCAAAAATTAGACCAACTCCGTGATATATCCTGCCAAGTGCCAATTAACTTAACACATAGTCTAATCATTCAATTTTATTAAAAATTAAACAAATTCGTTGAGTTATCTTGTCGATTGATTTAGCATGACGTACACTCATTTCCTTTAATGTAATTTAGACTAATCTCATAATTAATCTTGTTGGATAATTTAACATGATGTTTAATCATACAACTTTATCAAAACATAAATTAATTTCTATATTTATCTTCCTGAATAATCTAACACTACCTCCAATTTTTTATTTTTTTAATATTTAAATCAACTCCATGATTTATCTTGCTGATTAACTTAACATCAAGTCTAATTATTCAATTTTATCAAAATTTCGACCAATTCAATAATTTATCTTTCCGGCTAATTTAGAATGATGTTTTCTTAATGTAATTTAGACTAATTTCATGATTAATCTTACTCAATTTAACATGATGTTTAATCATCCAATCTTGTTGACTCATACCGATTTCTATATTTATCTCCTCGATAAATCTAACATGACATTAAATCATTTTTTTTTTTCAAAATTTAGACGAAACTCATGATATATCTTGCCGAATAATTTAACATCAAGTCTAATCATTCAATGTTATCAAAATTTAGACCAATTCGATAATTTACCTTGGTGATTGCCTTGACATGATGTTCAGTCATTTTCTTTAATATAATTTATACTAATCTCATGATTAATCGTGCCGATAATTTAACATGATGTTTAATCATTCAAATTTGTCGAAATTTAGACAAATTTCTATATTTATCTTCCCGATTAATCTAACACGATGTATGATCATTCAATTTTTCAAAATTTCTATATTTATCTTCCTGATTTAGCAAGACGACCAGTTGTTTTCTTAATATAATTTAGAGTAATATCATGAGTAATCTTTTCGACTAATTTAACATTATGTAAATCATCCAATTTTATCAAAATTTAGACCACTGTTTATATTTATCTTCCCGATTAATCTAACACGACTTCCAATCATTCAATATTTTTAATATTTAGATCAATTCGATGATTTATCTTGACGATCGATTTCGCATGATGTTTAGTTCTTTTCTTTAATGTAATTTACTCTAATCTCGTCGATTAATTTAACGTGGTGTTAAATCATCCCATTTTGTTGAAACTTTGAGTGCAACCATGTAGACTCATATACATTCTTTGAAAACTAGGTAGCAATGGTCTATACACAATCTCACCAGGCTCTTCAATGGGTTGAGTGGGCTGAACAGTGAGTTTGATAGTGCTGTTTAGATTTGATCTTAGAAGTTCATGTGCATAATCATATAAACTAGTGTATTGCTCTTTGAATGATCCATCAACCATGTCAAAAGCAACCGTCCTTGCTCTAAAAGCCTTCATTTTATCGACATTCCATTACTCATGGGCTTTGTTGACAATATTAGTTAATTTAATTTTTGGGTTCTCCCTCATAGTAAACAATAATTTTTTCCCCAACCAAGCTGAATTCATCAGTTTGACCCTATACTCTCAGTATTAATTAAGCATTATTATACTTTCGCACTTCAGATACTGTTTTCCTTTGAAATTATTTGGCATCGACAGTTTCAAAGGAAAAGTCCTTTGACAGATTTAAGGCATCGGACGTTTCACACAGTATATGAGAAAAACATTAGAAAAGTATCATTTTGCATGACCACGCTATTGTTAGGTTGCTTGCTCCATCTCATTCTCGGGATTCATTTTTGCGAAGGCCAATGCACATGGTACCATTTGACTTTTAATAATATTGAAATTTCTTATAGTTATCGATGATATCTGCCTTAAACTTCATTAAATCTTCATTGAGAAAATAAATAATATTTTTACATTTCTATTTTTTGTATACATGACTTGTATGTCACTTCCAATTCCAACTAATATATGTATTCTTTAGTCACTGGATGCTTTGGATCCAAATGTATACAATTCTTGGATGATTCTCTTCTTGAATATATTGGAGAGGCTTGTCCCTAAACAAGGACAATGCACTTATTGTGAGTTGAGAAAGTCATGGTATTTGTGGAAAGCTAAGAATCGGACATCATGGTTGGTTATTGATGTGCTTGTATGGATGAATATAGTCTGATTTTAAGATGGGTTGGTGGTAGCATTTTCTCGCTTATCCTTATGTTGCACTGCACTCTTTATAGCTTGTGTTCTTATGGAAGTGAAATAGAATCTCAAAAGTCGACATAGGAGACGAAGTTAAAAGCATGTCTTTGCCATCATTTATGGAGTTCATCCCTGCATTGAAAGGCAAATTATTGCTTTCTAGCTAGTTGAGGAGAATGTTATTGTTTATCCAAATAATAATTTTATTTCGGAACCAAATTTGGTGTTGTTCCATTATATACAATTGATTAGTTTAAATTTTACAAGTATTCTTACATAAAATACATTATATTTTATTTTTGTAATACAAATTGTAGAAATTGTTCCCATTTTTCAAAATACAGTTCTAAATTGTGAAGTATATGTAAATGTGTTATATTTAAATAAATAGAAAACTTTAATTTATTTTTATAGTTTGAAAATTATATATTTGTACTTCATGTTTTTTCTATTGAAATTGAGATATTATGTGTGTGTGCCAATGTGTAAGTCAAAAAGCCACAATTTTAAAATGGACTCAGGAGAAAAAATATTTTAATGTTGAAAACGATAATAGAAGATGAGTGAAAAAAGTTTGAAAATTTTAAAATAATTCAGAAACTAAAATAAAATAAAATAAAATAGGAGAAAAATACTAATTAAAATAATATGGCGATTGATTCAGTCATTTTGTTTTTTCTAAAAATATTCTCATGATTAATCTTGTCGATTAATTAACATAATATTTAATCATCCAATTTTATCAAAATTTGGACAATTTCATAATTTATCTGGTCGATTAATCTAACATGGCTTAATTATTATTTTTTTTTCAAAAATTTGGCCCTCATATGATTTCTTTGGTCGATTAATTTAACATTAAGTCTACTTTATCAAAATTAGGCCAATTCGATGATTTATCTTACCCATTAAATTAGTACAATATTCATCCATTTTCTTCATCTATTCTAATTCATATTATCGATTAATTCAAAATAATATTTAATTGTCCGTTTTTTCAAAAAATAAATTAATTTCATAATTTCTCTGATCGGTTAATTTAAAAGTTGTCAATCATTCAATCTTCTCAAAGTTTAGATCAATTTCATTATTTTCTTGCCGATTAATTTAATATTAGATTTACTCATTTAATATTATTAAAATTTAGACCAATTGGATGATTTAGTTGCCGATTAATTTAACTCGGTGTTAAATCGTTTTCTTTGATGTAATCACATTAGTAATCTTGACATTTAATTCTACATATATATAATTTTAAATCAATCTCTACATACACACACGCGCGCACACGCGCGCGCGCGCGCACACACACACACATATATATATATATATATATATATATATATATATTACTATTAATCTTACATGGCAACCAATCATACATTTTTTTCAAAAATTAAACCAACTCCATGATATATCTTGCCGATTAACTTAACACCGAGTCTAATCATTCAATTTTATTAAAAGTTAAACAAATTCGTTGATTTATCTTGTCGATTGATTTAGCATGACGTACACTTATTTCCTTTAATGTAATTTAGACTAATCTCATAATTAATATTGTCGGATAATTTAACATGATGTTTAATCATACAACTTTATCGAAATTTAAACTAATTTCTATATTTATCTTCCTGAATAATCTAACACGACCTCCAATTTTTCATTTTTTTCAATATTTAAATCAACTCCATGATTTATCTTACCGATTAACTTAACATCAAGTCTAATCATTCAATTTTATCAAAATTTAGATCTTTCCGACTAATTTAGCATGATGTTTTGTTGATGTAATTAAACTAATTTCATGATTGATCTTTCTCCTTAATTTAACATGATGTTTAATACTCATACCAATTTCTATATTTATCTCCTGATAAATCTAACATGACATTAAATCATTAACTTTTTTCAAAATTTAGACCAAACTCATGATATATCTTGCCGAATAATTTAGCATCGAGTCTAATCATTCAATGTTATCAAAATTTAGACCAATTCGATGATTTACCTTGGTGATTGACTTGACATGATGTTCAGTCATTTTCTTTAATATAATTTATATTAATCTCATGATTAATTGTGCCGATTAATTTAACATGATGTTTAAATTTAATCATTCAAATTTGTCGAAATTTAGACAAATTTCTATATTTATCTTCCCGATTAATCTAACACGATGTAAGATCATTCAATTTTTCAAAATTTCTATATTTATCTTCCCGATTTAGCAAGACGTTCAGTTGTTTTCTTAATATAATTTAGAGTAATCTCATGAGTAATCTTTTCGATTAATTTAACATTATGTAAATCATCTAATTTTATCAAAATTTAGACCACTGTTTATATTTATCTTCCCAGTTAATCTAACACGACTTCCAATCATTCAATATTTTTAATATTTAGATCAGTTCGATGATTTATCTTGCCGATCAATTTCACATGATGTTTACTTCTTTTCTTTAATGTGATTTACTCTAATCTCGTCGATTAATTTAACGTGATATTAAATCATCCCATTTTGTTGAAACTTAGATCAAATTCTACATTTATCTTCCCTATTAATCCAAACTGTCTTTCAGTCATTCATTTTTTTTAAATTTTAGACCAACTCAACGATTTATCTTACCGATTAAAATAACGCCAAGTATAGTAGTTCATTTTGATAGATTTTAGACCATTCGATGATTTATCTTGTGACTGATTTAGCATGACATTAATGTTGGAAAGTAAAACGCAGCGGAAGCGAAGTTTGAGAAAGTTGATGATAGCGTTTTACGCATCTACGAGCATTAGATCTATTTAGGCATGCTAATTAATTAATTATTAAGACTAATAGCCACGTAGGTTTAAAATCAGCGTCTGATTGATTATTATAACGGAGGCCAACGGAAAAGGCTGACTTTGCTTAAAATTTGAAAGATACAGGACTTGGTTGGAAAAAAATAAAGGACTAAATCATTATATGAAATTAAGTTAAGAAACCCCAAAAGCATTTTAGCTATTAAAATATTAAAATTAAATTTGTCAAAAAACTTTCTACCAAACAATGTCCAAATAAAATTTTCAAAATTCCCTCCCCAAAATTTTCATAATACCGCCGATTAAGAGTACAAAAATTGAAATATTACGATCTCCCGGTCAACCCCTACCGTCCACCTCCACACCTTCCAAAAAAATACACTCCACAAATAATTCCTAAACTCCCCCCTTCCCACCGCACCCCCCCTCCCACCCCAGCTTAAAATTCCGGTGAACATTCCTTTCTACACATTTCCCTTTATTTACTAATAGAATGCGTTCTTCTTCTCTGAGCAATGGACCATTTCTCCCGATGACACCGCTTCGCACAAGGGGATCGATAAGCGATAGGCGAGTCCGCGGTGTGGACTTCTGTCGAAATAGCGATTGAGTTAAGAGGACTCAATGTTAAGTTCGTTCCTTTATGTCTTGGACAAGAGGCGACCGGATGACGGCGATGCACGGCGATGCGAGGTGAATTAGATGACGGATTTGGTCTTGATTTCGATCTCGGATTGCCTCTATTTTATATCTTCATCTTCATCTCTATTTTTATATGTGATTTGTTCCTCCTCGATGAAAGTCGCCGGAGCTCCCAATTCCCATCACAAATGTAATTTGCCCCAGTTCCACTCTTCTCCTTTCTCAATTTGGAGGTTTAACTTTCCAGTGAATTTGAAGGGGGTTTACTATTTTATCTTCTCGGTTGTAGTTATTTAAATATCTATTTTGAGTGTATGTTGTGATTACGTAAGAAATTAAAGTTTGGATTTTTTGATTTATCATTCTCTGTGGATGGGGATTTTTCCTTCTCTGCCATTTCTCTCTCTTGAGTATATATAAAATAAAAAAATTCAAAGGGTCAGAATTTAATTGTGTTTGCTTTAGTTTCATTAATTTGCGTATCTTGTTTTTAAATGATATATAGGGAGCCATGTTGTTTGAAAACATTTGGAGTTGAACTTCTCAAAGCATCCCAATATAACAACAGGAGATGATAGCCATGAGTACTCCAACTCAAACCTCATCTCAGCCATTTCAATCAAAACGCAGCCAAGATTTATCGGTATTGTTGTTTACCAACCAAAATAATCTTATTCCATAAAACTTGTGATATTAATAAGTTATTGCGTAAATTGGACGAACTTCATATAGCAATTAGAGGAAATAAAAATCCGAGTCACCAAATACTAAAATCCTAGAAAATCATGAAAGTGATAAATATCTAAATGCACCAAACTAGTTATTTTTTCATGGCGTCTTCATTCTCATCTTGGGGATTCAAATTGTTGCCATTATGCTCCACCATCTCAAAATGCATAGGTATCATGCTGCGTCCCTTCTCCGTATATGTTTTAATAAACTTATTCAACTCTTCATCACTTCTCAATGGAACTAAAGCGGATCCTATAAGGGACTGTCCTTGGATCTTGGGTGTTTCTTCATCGGTTTCATATGTCTGAAATTCTACCATTATCTTCGTTAAAGCATCATTGAAATCAATATCGAAGAGTCAAGTCCCCTATACAAGCGTTCAATACCTCCTTTTTTGACGACGAGGCATATAGTTTTTCCGCAAATTAAAAAGATAGTTTTGAGAATTTGAAAACATAATTGGGTCATGTGTGAATAATTAAAAACCTTAATTTTTACCCAACCTGCGCGTGCATCTTCTTGTGGAGTTACATTATTGCAGTTCAATGGGACCATCTTGAACCGCCTTGGTATCATCATACGTCCATTTTCCGTGTATGTCTTGATGAAGTTCTTCAATTCATCATCACTTTGTAGTGGTTCATAATCTTCTTTTGATATGGGCTTTCCTTCCAATTTTGGTTCTTCGTCTGATCTACTTTGTAATTCTATATGGCTCATTATCAAATTAAATGTGCCCGATAGTGTCATTTCTCGAGTCGATGCTTGAAATACGGTGTTCGGCGTTTCCTCTAGCAACGACAAGGCAAACTTCACTCGCATAGAAGAACAAGTTTTTATGTTAACATCAAATGGTATTCAAAACAGTAGGCTAAATAGTTATTAACTTCATACCCCGCTCGCTTTATTATGTTCGCAATCATAGAGCAATGAAGCCAACCTATGTCGTGTAGCAATAGACTCTTCTGTTTGTTTGTACAATGATGTAGTCAGAATACATTTAGTATAATTACGAATTTAGAAGTTACTTATCAATTCTTATATAAAACATATTTTTATTGAATATGTAATAAATTGAAACGACATATTAGTCTCTCCATATATAAATCCTTTGTTCCATTGGGATGGTAAAATGCTAGTATATCCAGCAGAATTCATAAGTTTTACCTCTGTTAATAGTCGATTAAAAGCCCCCGAAACATCATCATCGAATTACGTACAAACCGCAATCGTAGCTGTAGCCAACATATAATGATGAAAAACCAACACAATCGCTAATTGAAGATTAAAATATCAAAATAAGTTGCACATAATTGAAAGTTAGTAGAGTCGTACCTATTATCTTGTTGCGGAACAGTAGAATGCACACATTTAAATGTGGATGTCCAATTAAAGTGCTCGAATGCTTCGCATTCCCAAAGTCCGACAACCTTCTCTAGTTGATCCACCTGAAAGTATACATGTTTCCGTTTTTGGGATGTAAGAATAATTACACAAAAATTACTTAATAATGTATGCTTTAACAAGTACATTACCACTAGTTTCGCTTTGAATTTTCTGGGCTCGTCGCGTACAGAATCACGATTCGTATCAGAAATCACAATCCTCTGCTTATCCATATCCAGAGTACACAAGTACCAATGATTTCCATCACATATTGGTATATTGATAGTCTTGCAGTGTATTGCTAGTGACCGAAAATGTTTGTTTGGACCAAAGACCACCGAGTCTATTTTATTGTCAGTTATATGCGCCATTGATGCTAGATTCTACAATTTAGAAAAGGAAATATTAACATACTCTCCTGATTCAGGAGAACAAATATAAATAACATACACTAAAAGAAGCAGGAAGATTCCAGTGACGGCTCCTTTTTTCATCGAACTGTGTGTCTCTCCAAATGTAGAATGCGACACAGTCAATAACCTGAAAAATATTGAAGAAGAATGACTGAACTCCATTGAAAATATAGTAAATTGCAAGTACAGGAAATAATTACTAACAAAGAGAAAAATACTAATGTCTGACCTACCGGTCCAGTAATCCAACTTTTCGGCGACAGAGTCAAAATATTTGCGCGGGTAAATAATATACCATACTTCATCTTGCCTTCTGTAGATATCTTATCCGTATTAATTACTTTTCCAGAACATGGAACACCAAAAATGGAGCGCACAGTTTCAGCAGTGATGTGGACTGTTTTACCATGCAATGATGCTTTTCTTGTGTGTGGATCAAAATTATTAATAAACCATGTCAGAACTTTTTTGTCAAGCATACTAACATTAATCTGCGTCATAGATCCAAATCCAAGAGTTTTGATTGCAGCAATTTGCTCATTACTAAGCTTACGGTTTGCCTCTACTAGCTTGGGCAACGACGTTCGGTGAATGAATTTTGTGGCCGATCGTATCTTTTGTTTTCTTTCTTTCGATGACATTTGAGTAACACCTGGTGTGAACCTTGTTTTCTTTGTAGGTGGGACGTGTATGTTGTCCGAAGACATCGATCGCACCTAAGATGGCGTAACAAACAAGGATGTATCGTGTTAAATGCTTGGTTAAATAAAAACATAAAATTACCCCTGATTTTTGATTTAATCATAGAAAGAGTCCCATATTTTTGTAATATAACAAAGAGCCACATTAACATATATTTTCGTATCCTGTTTTATGCTTTCCAGAAGATTTTGTTTTTGTTTTTCAATTTTAAGGCTACTACAATAATAGTGTAAAATCTATTTTACGAGTTGTGTAAAAAAAATATAAAATTACACCTGACAAAAAGAAACCCTTATTTTTTAATATTACAAAGAGACCCAGTATATAATATATAATCGTGTCCTGTTTTATGACTTTCGTATTTCCAAGACGGCGGTAAATACTAGAATTTGTTAAACGTATTTTGTTAAAGAATAAAATATAAAATTTTCTTGAATATTGGTTTAACAATTGAAAAAACCAGATTTTTTTTTTTTGAAATTAGAAAATAGACATTCAATCTTTTACTTGCATGTTTTGTGGTTTTATAAGATTTTTTGTTATTATTTTATAACTTGTTTGGTTAATTAGAAAATTTGGAATAATTCATGAGTTTTGGTGTATTAACAAAAAGAAACCCGCGAGATGATAAAATAATAAAGTATCATGTTAGGAAAAATCAAATATGCACACGATTTTTCTTTTTGGCGTATGTTAATGCACATGAAAGTAATCTTTTGATATATTTGTTAGGTTCATGTTGATCGACGATATGGGCGTGATAAATAAAATCATACCTTACCTGATGAGGAGACCGACTAATTCCGTTGGATCCTGGAGAAGTCAATTATTGTTTGGAGAAATTAATGAACAGACGAACATGGAGAAATTTGTATCGATTGAGTTGTGCTCAAAGTCCTCGCCCTGCAATTGCTTAAATAACCAAGCAAACATTTGAATCCTATTCTAACTAGGAAATAATAAAATAATATAAGATAAATTAAAAGTCCAATTCTAATTGGACTCCACTCAGGTATAGGAATAAGGAGTAGTGATGAAGTATCCTGGCAACACAGTGACTCCTTGATTGTATGGTGTACGTGTATGCTCTAGTTTTTTTTTGTGTGTGTGGATCCTTGTGCAATTTTCTCTCTTTTGTGGATCGTTGTGCGATTTTCACTTTCTTGTGGATCGTTGCGCGATTTTCGCAGATGTTGTGTCGAGCGCAAGCTCATTCTGGTTGCAGTTATTCCTGACAGTAGGAGTGTCCAGAAATTGTAATCTTGTAATATTATTGGAAACTTGTAAGAGAACATGGAGGCTTGGGCGAGGTCGATTTAATATGACCGGCCACCTAAACCTGATCGCAATTTATGTTTGATGTTTGTCTTTAAAAAAAAAAACAGTGACTCCTTGAAGTCATTCACTCATGTACTGCTCATTTAGCCCCAGGTTTTTTTGTTTTTCCTTTTTTGTAAAGATTGAAATGATTATGGTATGGAAAATCCTAATGGTAATAGTACTCTAGTACGGGTCATTTTTTTTTTTTGGGTAAATATTTATACTTTTAGACAATACTAGTGTATAGTCTGTCGAAACTCGACGGATAATCACTTTATATTGTAACTAGTGCATGACCCGTCGACTTTCGACGGGACATAATTTTTTATCTAATTAAGAGTTTAGATAAATAGGAATCCAAAATTAAGAGAATGCCATGTAGGAGAGAGAATTAATCTAATGTATCGAATATGTAACGCTATTATATATATATAGATTATCATTATACTTGTTTGATTTCCACATTTTTGTCAATTTTGACCAAAAAAATTAAAGTGTAAATTTTGAAGGATGGATATAGTAATGTGAATACGAGAGAACGGTAAGTGTCGCAGCCCTTAGGGCACCTTCTCCATTGAATTAGGCCAAATGGCGAACAGAGAGCCACATTAACATATATTTTCATATCTTGTTTTATGCTTTCTAGAAGATTTTGTTTTTGTTTTTCAATTTTAAGACTACTACAATAATGGTGTAAAATCTATTTCACGAGTTGTGTAAAAAAATATAAAATTACACCTGACAAAAAGAAACCCTTATTTTTTTAATATTACAAAGAGACCCAGTATATAATATATAATCTATAAGTGTCATGTGTTATGACTTTCGTATTTCCAAGACGGCGGTAAATACTAGAATTTGTTAAACGTGTTTTGTTAAAGAATAAAATATAAAATTTTCTTGAATATTGGTTTAACAACTGAAAAAAACAGATTTTTTTTTTTAAAATTAGAAAATAGACATTCAATCTTTTACTTGCATGTTTTGTGGTTTTATAAGAATTTTTTTATTATTTTATAACTTGTTTGGTTAATTAGAAAATTTGGAATAATCCATGAGTTTCGGTGTATTAACAAAAAGAAACCCGCGAGATGATAAAATAATAAAGTATCATGTTAGGAAAAATCAAATATGCACACGATTTTTCTTTTTGGCAGATGTTAATGCACATGGAAGTAATCTTTTGATATATTTGTTAGGTTCATGTTGATCGACGATATGGGCGTGATAAATAAAATCATACCTTAACATATATTTTCATAATATAACAAAGAGCCACATTAACATATACCTTAACAATTACAACATTTTTTATATATTATATTCTCCTAAAAATCGAATATAGAAAATAAAAAATAAAAAATAATGTCAAACAATGATAAACACCAATATCATCAAGGAACAAAAGAACAACTCAACATGTAAATAATGTCAACAAAACAACTCCATGTCTCGCTCCCATCATAAACAGAAAATTTCCTAAGCAACCGATCACTCACTTTCATGATCATCATTTGAGTTTCTTCCCATTACAGTCATTCTTGTTTAAGGATTAAGTGTGGTGAATGTTCTATTTCTAGTTTTGGCCTTTTGTTTAAATCAATGAGCTAGTGGCTGAGCAGCAAAAAAATTCCTAGCATGTCTGCAAAATTAAAGAAAATATGGATGCCACCAAATCATACAACCAAAATTGAGGACTTCATTACACATGAGATGGCAAAACACGGTTTTCTGAGTTTGTTGTATTTTGTGGTTGCTTTAGAAGCAGCCAGCCCATTTTTTGATGAGAATAGGAATTTTATGTTGCTTAAAATCATGAAGGAGATGAAGTATGAGAAAGAAAAATTTAATTGCAAACAACTTCAATCTGACTTGACTGTGAGATTGGGATATCAAATCATCATGAAATATGGGAACAAGAAAGAGAGGGGTAAATTATACCCCCGGGAAGTTGGAGTTCTATTTGGTGGAACAATTAAATGGATGAACTATCTTTTACCTACGGACGTTGTAGGTCAAAATTCCACTGATGAGTTCTTTCTAGATGGCATAGATGCACCATCTCAAATAGATTAGTCGTGTGAGCCATAGTATTCGACTCTTTTAATGTATGTTGGGTCGTATCATTTTATGTTAACCCATTTATTTTCAGGTTCAGATAACCGGAACTTTATTGTCTTATATAGATTGCTTTAGCTAATATGTAGCTTGACTTTGACGCATGTGTGTTTATGCATATTAAGACTTGGAAAAAGGATTGTCCACCTATTCAAATACAAACATTCTTAGCTGCATTCCTAGGGCATTATCTTGATCTTTAAAAAAGATCGCGGCACACTCCTATTTTGCATGGCAATGAAGAAGCCTATTGTAAAATTGTGACATACTGACACATTGTAGACTAATTATCCTCCAGATTGAAACATGTGGCAAAATTTCCAGAACGTAAACTATTTATATTTTGTCGGCAGATTTTAAGTATAATGCATAAAATCACAAAGATAATTAGACCACAAAATACCTTTCACTTTTTTTTTTTTTACCTTTTAGACATGTATTGAAGTCTTCATAAATCCTTCCATAAAGTTCCAACACCTCAAATACTTGTGTCTTGTGATATATAGAAATCAAACCATCACTGTAAGCTACATGCAGATAAGAATAGTGATTACAAATAGCATCTGCATTCAATAAAAAGCTAAAACAAAACCTAGAAACAACATCAAATCCAGCATGAATATATAGTAACAGGTACTTCAAGATAAGATATCACCCAAATCCGAAAACCACTAGATAAAAAAAATAGTTGCACTAAAAATATGCATTCAACATAGAGTGCACGTCAACTGGACAACTCAGTACCTAAACGTTCTACTTCTTCCTTGGTTGCAAAATGCCTTCTAAAACTTGTCAGTAGTACTCCCAACTTCCAGATTTAGGAAAAAATGTCAAATACAGATGCTAAGAAATTGACATTACTACTTCGGTTTGACAGCTCGATAGGTTATACTTTGAGGATAAATGAAACTTCGCTTCACTTGTTTCCTTCAAAATAAATAGCAATTCCTAAACACAAATTTTCCACTAGATAGAATCCAATATAATAAAAGCAATAAAAGGTAAAAAGAATCATACGGCTCACATATATGTAAAATTGTAAACATATGATATATAAATCAAAAAATACTCTCAAATTCTAACAAAACATAATACAAGACTTCATATGAGGAATGTGGAGGTAAAGCTTTGTTCCAATTAAGAAGATGGTACTCTGAAATTCCAATAGACTCAAAAGTAACACATGTTTTAGATATGAGGAAATGTTAAAACCAAGAGCAAATCAACCAAGGCTAGCAAAAAAATTCAGTCGAATTAATTTGCTCATTCAGAAAGCCTTTCAGATCTGCAGCTTTCGGTGATCATACGCAACACTCAAATAAAATAAATGTCGAACACAGCAAGGCATACATGTATACCCTAATTGTTTGAACAAATCATTTTGTGTCATTCCCAGCATACAATTGTTTCTTGTTATGAGATTTAATTCCAATACCTTGGAAGTATGAGATCAAAAAACGCAAATATCATGAATCTCCAGAATGCATAGTCTTAAAATGATACTACTACAACCTTCCCCTTGGTCCAGTATCTGATACAGTGTAACCCAATTCATTGTGGAATACAATCCAATTCAGCAATCCTAGCGACCCAAAAATCTTTAAAGACAATAATAACACTAAAATATCATGATTAAAAACATGGGAAAAAGAAGATTTCAGGCCAACTTGAGATTGTAGACATCTTTCTGAAAAATTAAACTTACATTGTAGATAAATTAATCATAGTAATATATATGTGACACTTTGGTTATGTTTCAATTTCCAATTTTACGCTGATATATAAAGAAGTGTGTTTACCTATTAATTAAGAACAAGACTTGCCAGTTTTACATGTGAGGGAGTTCCAACAACTAGGTGTGGATTTTTAATTTAGTGCCATACAGCAAAACCCCCCACCTCTGCAACCAGGTCAACTGTCTTGCAAATTTCAGAAGCAACAACAAAGATCCGCAATCTGTATCTTGTGATCTTTCTTAAGAGTAACCTTCAGCTAGGGGTTGCATTTTCAAAAAAAAAAAATAATCTCAAACTCAGAGTATCATTGTTTGAGAAGATGAGCAAGCTTTGTGTTACTTGAGGCTTGATATTTACCCAGCAAGATCTATCAATTACAATCAAGGTACCTTTCCCCCATCCCACCTACCCCAGAAACTACGGGGCAACTTAACTTAACCAGATTTGGTGCAAGAAACCTTAATAACAATGTTGTCACATTTGTTAAAACGAACTTTAAATTTAAAAGAAAACTGCTTACCGAGGTTTAGGGCAAGTTCGAAGTCCTGCATGAAGCAAGTCAGAAAGTTTCAATCTTACATAATGGCCATCAAAACAATTAAATTTATGTGGCACCCAAAAGTTATGATTTTTAGCACTCATAAAGTTAAAGAAAGACAATCATAGAGTTCAATATTTATAACAAAGACACTCCAAGGTCCAAAGGTTCAATTATCCCAAAAACACAACTAGAAACATGTATGTCGCTTGTGTGAGATTCAAAGAAGTACTATAAACCTCTTTAGATCTAATACAAAAACAAGGAACTCAAAAGGTTCAATTTTTACACGTGCAATTTCCAATTTCTACATAAATGTAGTAAAAAAAATCCAATTTTTACATAAAGGCGGTCAAAGAGACTCGTAATGTTCAATTTCTATATCAAAAGACACTCTTAAGGTTCAACATTTCCAAAAAAAAACACAACTACAAACATGTACATCGATCGTGTGATATTCAATTCGATTTTAACAGTTGTAAATTTCAATTTCTACATCAAGGCAATCAAAAAGTTCCAATTTTTAAATAAAGGCAGTAAAAAAATGAGATTTCTTCATATAGGCACTCAAAACTTTTATTGCTTAGCACTCGTAAGTATAAGGTTCAATCTTTACATAGTCTTAGGGTTATTATTTTTCATCAATGAACTCAAAGGTTCAATTTTTATAAAGTGAAAGCCAATTAAAATGGTCATGTTCCATGATGTATGTGTTCAATCACGTATTGTGACATGACAATAGCAATTATCTCAAACTCATCGCCGTCTCATGATATTTTCCATATAAATGGAAAAACCTATGATGTTGACGGTTTTGGAATTTCGTTCTATTTCTCCTTCATATGAAGGTTGCGACAGGAAGGGCATCCGGCGTAAAACTTTGCCACTTTGTTATTTGCATGAGTTATGGTGTTAACTAATTTTAGACAATTAAACGACACTATAATCTTCATGCCACTGACCCCAACATAGTTGGGATTAAGGTGCTGATGATGATGATGATGATGATGATGAAAGCCAATTAAAAACATCAAGTCTAAGGTTAAATACATCGTAGATCCGTGAGAGTGAATTGAGCATAATTGGAGAACCAAGAACATTTATTTTTTAACTGTTTGATCACTAGAGAAGCATGGAGAGCTTTGATCGGATAGTTTGGTAAACCATGTGCATCGGGAGGCCGTGCAAGTGAAGATGGATTTAAGCGACAAACCGAAAGGTAAAAAAGGCTGGCCGCATTTTCAAAGTTCATTCATTGAGTTAGTGTATGCGTTGTGGATTGAATGTAATCGAAGAATTTTCAAAGGAAAAGAGGAGAATGCACGAGTATACTGCGCAGGTTGTCAGATTGCGATTTGTAGATGTATAGGGCACCCAAAGCTAGCTCTACTATGTCATAGCTTATGATAACTACACAACCATATAAAGCTTTATTTAGCTTATTTGTAGTATGTTAGTATTTTGTTTTGTGGGTTGTTTTGAGAACCGAGAAGTTGTACTATATTGATATACCTAATAAAAATCTAACATTTGTTCCAAAAAAAGATTGGTCTTTCCCCGATGTCCAACACAACCAAATTGAAAAGATCACAAATAGTACAAATTAGCATGGAGTCTGGTCTTCATTGCTTTCTAATCTTGCTTCAAAGACTTATTCTCAGCTTTCTAATCTTGCTTTCTAATCTTTACTAAAATAAGAGACCGAGTCTACTTGAAAACAACAAAAAGCCACAAAATTGAGTAAAAAATAACACAAGAACAGAAGATAATAGCTGAATACAAACACTTCAGCAGTCAATCTTTTCAACATCCGATAAACTCTACCTTACGGTAACTATGTCATAAGACAAATACACATATGTTCTTTGTTGTGTCACGATTTATTCATCCCGACAGGCGATCGACTATAAGGCCGAGCGACCAAGTCAACTCCAGTCAAACCCTGACTAGCTCGCCAAGTCGAAGATATCAAACCACCATCAGGCACCTAGCGATCGACTCCCGGGCGATCGCCCTTTCGCACCGGCGATCTGCTCTACTAACCGGCTAAGGGCAATCGACCGACTGCGCCCGGCGAGATGATCGCCCGTCTAAACCCGTCAAGGACTGGATCTCGAAAAGCACCCACGTGCGAGATCCGTAAAGGCGCCGACAAGATCTTTTGCTAATCGACAAGATCTTTGACTAAAGCTGTCACCTACCCCACCTACCAGGCGCCCGAAAGTTGCCGCAGGGCCGCATGTGACTAACTCGGGACGCGTGTAAGCTCCCCATCGACCGAGTAGTTGATCGCCAACAACTCCTGCAGACTACGAGGAACAGCCCATGTGCTAAAAGACGATCGCCCGATTATTATATTGCGGTAAAGGCGATCGCCCGGCGTATCCAAGCCCTATAAATAGAGAACCTCCTCCTACTGGAAAAAGGTTCTCGGTTCTCGGTTCTCGATTCCGAATTCATTCGACCTACGCTCGAGTCCATTCTCTCACATTCCGATACATCCACTAAATCTTGAAGAACACACACACATCATCAAGCTACCGGCTATCTCACCGAATCCGTCTCAGACTTCTCTCTCCAAATCTCTCGTCCGTAAGACGATCGGCGAAGCAGCAAGTCTCCACTAGACAGATTCCAAGGGATTCACAAGCCCGAAGCCCAAACATCCCGGCTATATACTCGCCGTGAGAGGCGGTCGATCTCTCACCGCCGCGACCGTACATCACCTTTGTTACAAGAACTCACAGAGCATCAAATCTGGTTCTTAGGCAATCTACACGCTCACTAGCTAAGATAACAAGAAACTTTACACTCATTGTAATTGTATTCTTACATTAATATTTGTATCCCCGAATATCGGTATTAATAATATCTCGCGAGAGCATTCAAGCCCGGGACTAACAACCCCGGCAAATCTTGTGTTATTTATCTTTCTCTCGGAAGTGCTCTTGCATTTGTTTGCTATCCCATCCATTCCAGCAATATCTATCTCCGGATAATATTTTGGGTAGCAACAATTGGCGCTAGAAGGAGGGCATCTAACCCTCATACTTTTATTCCTACCGTCCCGAAGAACACTCACTGTTCTCGGGGCAGATACTTGAAGTGACACTCACTGCACTTCAAAGAAAACCTTCAGAATCATGACATCCGCCGGTCCATCGAAGAAAGCTGTTCTCCGAACCGCCGGACACCATTTCCCGGCTCAGTCCGAACCCCAGCCGACAGGGGGAAGCCGCAGCAACGCTAGACTCTCGATCCCGCATCCGAGAGATGGCCCCAACCTCTCACTCGATCAGTTCCAAACCAAGGAACAGATCGAGGAGGCTATGGCCATCCTGGAGGAGCGACGGAGAGCATGCACGCCGCCCGCGATAACTCCCTCGATCATCCGCCGCAAGGGAAAACGGAAATTCAACGGGCTACTGAACGAGCGATCGTCAGAAAGCCCCAATGCGCGAGGAAAGGCTCTCGCTCGACCGGACGGATCCATATTCGATCGCTTGGGACGCGACCCATCCCGGCGACCGGGGCACTCTGTTTCCAACCTTGAAAAAACGGAATCCGAATCCGTCCCCCGGAGTTCGGTCAACGTTCAGTCCGTGTTCGGTTCGGTCAAATTCGAACAGTTCGCGAACATGTTCGTTACATACACGAACCGAACACGAACAAAATAATATATGTTCGTTAGTTCACGAACAGTTCGCGAACAAAGGTTTTTTTATATATTTATTAATAATTTTACAATAATTAATAAATATAATTAATAATTTTTATAATAATTAATAAATATATATATACAAAATAAAACCTACCATTCCAAAATCCTCAATTTCTAAATCTATCTTCTCTTTTCATTTTATTAATTATTATTGCTTGTACTTTAGTTTTTTTTTCCTTTTTTTAGAACACAAACGAACAAACGAACGATCAAAACGAACGAACAATCGCACTCTAACGAACGAACACGAAATATGTGAAATTTTAACGAACCGAACACGAACAAGTGGTTTGCAATTTTACCGAACACAAACACGAACCGAACGAACCGAATCCTTAACGAACGAACGTTCGTTAAAGTCACCGTTCGGTTCGTTCTGTTCGAAATACACCCCTACTTATAATACAAATTTATATATGCATATATATATATATATATATATATATATGTATATCCAATATTATTTTAGTATATATAGAATTTATGGTATTATATTTTAAAATTATAATATATTCGCTAGATACAAAATTAATTTGATATATATCATAAATACTAACATTGTATTTATGGTATATTAGTTAAATATTATCTCTTTATAATAGTAATTTAAATATGTATTCATTATTTAAAAATTCTTAATAAAAAATAATATTTTGTGGATTGCAATTGATATTAGATGATCCAAAAACTAATATTATATAATATTAAATATGTTGTAAATATATCTTTGAGATATATCTTAGTATATTGACCAAGGAAGTTGAATGCGAAAGGTGTGGCATGACGGATCATTGGGCACGTACTTGCCGAACTGCAAAACACCTTGCGGATCTATATCATATTCGGAAAAGGCAAGAAAGAGTCAAATAATGTCGACTTTGACGGTCCAATTGATAAAACTCACCTAAATGTCTCCGATTTATTTGATGACCCGAGTGGAGAAAATATGGATCAGCTGATCGGTGGTGGTGTGCTTGAAGCCTTGAAGACAATAATATGGACAATTTTTAGTCATTTATCTTTTATTCCCAGTTAATAAGAAAATATTGCTTATTTGTGTTATTTACTTTCACATGATTGTTTTTGTGTTTAAAAACATCTGCTTATCTTTCATTCAAATTCTTATGCAATAAAAATTGATCTTATTTTTTCAAAATATATTGCAGAAAATTAAATGGAATCTTGTGATATTTGTCTTGCTTATAGTGCCACTACACACACCATTCTTCAAAAGAAGAAATATTTTCTTAAGCTGACATTAGCTGAGGATAATGTTAACACAATATCAGGTGCATCAAACATTATTGAAGGCTTCGGAAGAGCTTGTATCATTTCACCAAATGATACTTAGACACTGAAAATGCCCTGTATTCTAGTAAGTCTAAAAGGAACTTACTAAGTTTCTGTAACACCCCCAAAATTTCATTGGGTCATTACAGTGCCGTGGACCCCACACCAGGAGATCCACCAGGCTAACACGACCAAAAATACAACTGACTGACCAAAAGGGGAATCACAATCCCTATACTGACATCCAACATAATATTCCGATATGGAATTTCAATGACAACAGTGGCCTACATGGCCTAAATGAAATACAACGACATCCACGAGCCTTGCTCGGATAATACAAAATGACAATAACTAACAAAACTGGAGTACTCCAAACTGTCTGACCGACATGAACACCAAAACATCTCGGACTAGTATCTCTCGAATGCCTCGTCGCCATCATCATGCCCCTATGTCTCAACTCTCTCCTCGCAAACACCTAAAACATTAAAACATGTTCCGCCCCCACGGGGTCAGTCATCCAGATAATGAATATCAAATACATGTACAATATGATATACATCCAAAGGGCAGAATGAACAGTATAGTAATGGTAATACGAGATGCTCGCAAACCAAAGTAAGAATCGAGCATTCGTGAAATACTATGCCCACGGCATACGATCAATACCTGCTCAACAGGTTAGAACACAAGTGCCCAACGGCGAATCATCAATACAGAACACAACAATACATCACCCGAAGGTAACAAGCCAACATAAATAGATACGAATCACAATGCCCGAAGGCTCCAACAGAAGTACCGATACATCACAATGGCCTGAAAGCCCCTCCGCCGAAGCTGTATATCATCATAATACCCTGAATGTCACTCAGTCGAAACTGTCAATCACCACAGTGGCCCGAAGCCAAACAGTCTGAAGCTGTATCAATGAGGGCCGAAGCCTCGGCACGAAGCCGTATCACAATGAGATCATCCAATGACCGTGACCTGCTGAATTACAGGTGCTGGGAAACCAACCGCGAAGGTTCAAGCCCCAGACTTACCCATAATGAGATCACCCAGTGACCGTGACCTACTGAACTGTAGGTGTTGGGAAACCAACTGCAAAGCTTCAAGCCCCAAGCTTACCCATAATGAGATCATTAACATGACCGTGACTTATTGAACTGTAGGTGTTGGGAAACCAACCGTGAAGGTTCAAACCCCAAGCTTACCCATAATGAGATCATTAACATGATCGTGACCTACTGAACTGTAGGTGTTGGGAAACCAACCGCGAAGGTTCAAGCCCCAATCTTACCCATCGAGCACTAGCCGAGACTAGCCTCCAAAACACAATTAATCCTCCAAATTCACAAGAATAATAGCATGCTGCCTTGAGTCGGCCAACACGACAACAATAATTCACTGATGGGCACCGTCCTCGGCGGTCCCAATTCAAATACCTCGACTTCCTTGGAATGGCCAATCGATCACAACAACTCAACGGATGGAAACTATCCTTGACAGTCCCAATTCAATACATTCATTACCTTAGAACGGTCAATCGATAACGCTGACACAACGGATGGGAATTATCTTCGATAATCCCAATTAAATACATCGATTACCTTAGGATGGTTAATCGATAACCAATGATACAACGGATGGGAATTATCTTCGATAATCCCAATTAAATACCTCGATTACCTTAGGACGGTTAATCGATAACTAATGATACAACGGATGGGAATTATCTTCGATAATCCCAATTAAATACATCGATTACCTTAGGATGGTTAATCGATAACCAATGATACAACGGATGGGAATTATCTTCGATAATCCCAATTCAATACCTCGATTACCATAGAACGGTCAATCGATAACCAATGATACAATAGAATAGATCTCCCGGCGCCTTAAATCGACCACCGAAACAGAGATGATAAACGAATATATCAAATGCCTTCAATCGGCCAATGCAACATCATAGCAACAGTTCCAATTTGATAATAACGATTCAACGATGCCTCAAAACGACATTAACGTCAACAATAATAATCGATACATCGATACCGCGAACCGGCTATCGACAACAAGAATCTCAATGCCTTAAACCGGCCGTTAATGAATAACAATCACAACTGGCATAATCACCGAAGGGTATTGCATCAAACAATCCCCAAATATCAATAAATCACGAAGAGACTATGTCTCGAAATGATACAACACATTCATACACATATATGATAACATTAATCTCATTGACCAGTACAAGTATAAAACATGCCTCAAACCGAAGGCGAGCAAGTCCTTCCACGATCAACATCCTGGCACGAAACGACGACGGCGCCTCCCGACAATCACAAACACTCGAACAACCTTGAATGAAAATGATTCATTCAAAAACACACAATCAATAGAAAACAACGACAAGGACAAAGCCCGATTCAAACACGAATCGATCACACCGCACGAACGAATATCATAGTTCTCAACTATGAATTCCAACATCCTCCCACACCTCGATGATCAATTAACATGATCATTACGTTCTTAACACTTGTGAAATCCATTCAACAAGATTCACTTAAGAACAATCATCAAAACAAACATCTCAAAATAATAATATCACCAATATCATCAAATTGATCCTCCTACAATGATAATATTATCAAGATTATCATTATCACCCCAAGAACATCATCAACTCAATAATCATGATGTCTGAAACAAAAATCCTTCATCAATACATCATGAATTCGGATTAAACAACAAGATTCACTCAACCATTTTCAAATTATGATAATCACCTCCTAAATCATCATAAATCCTTACTAAAATGATTAAAATCTTTCAGGAACACCAACAACAACAATAATCATCTCAAGACTATGTTAATCATATAACAATCTTAACATAATCTTTCCTAGACATGATTAAAACCTCCAAACAATCTAAAACATCAAGAACATAATCCAACTCAAGCAATACCATCATGTTCTTCATCAAAAGTTTATCAAAACCATGAAGAATCATGATATACTCTATTAATCAAACAATACCCGAAGAAAACAACAACAAAAACTCGAAAATCACTAGAGATTGAGGGAACTTACGAAGTAAGAACAAGAAGAACCCTCCAACACCAAAGGAGTACCAACAAGCTTCCAACTTCAAGCTTCAATCCAAGCTAGGATGATCAAGATCGAGTTGGAAGGGGCTAAATATCAATAACAAGTCCAAACGGACGACTCTAGGGAGAGGAAATGTGTTTTGGTTCGTGAGGAAATGAAATATGAAGCTAACATAAATAGACTGACAAACTCATTACGTACGTTATACACTACGGTTAATGTACGTAAGATACATTACGTACGCTATGTCATGACATTAACGTACGTAATGAAAAATCCAGAACTAACTGGACTAAAATACGAAGGCCTTAACGTACGTAAACAAGAACTTATTACGTATGTTAACAAGACCTGCATTACGTATGTAGAGCTCACCTCTTAACGTACATAAGGGTCCGTTGACTGCAATAGTGATATCCGATCGGAAGATGCTCGGGACCCACCGACCGAAAGTAACCACGAGGAAGGTTCCTGCCACCTACCAAGCATTACGTACGTAACCTTACAGGCATAACGTACGTAATGGCAACACGCTAGCGTACGTAATGTTATACCTGTAGAGTACGCTAAGGCTATGAACTTAGCCAAAAATCCAAACTCTCCAACCAACATTCAAACGACGAAACCAACCCGACGACAAGTATAAATATTTTGATCCCGAAATATTCCAATACAATATTCATTGTATCATTCCAAAACAACAATACTTGTACAATTCCAAATGAATACGTACAAATCAATAGTAACACGAAAAAAAATTACCCCCGGATATTACAGTTTCAAGGATATCCACAATAATGGATACCATATCGAGACAATTGCGGAAGGTAGCAATGAATTTCTTTATATAAACTCTTTTGTTTCAGGATATAAGCCGACAAAGGAAAAATTAGCAACGCTGCCTTCTGGAATGTATTATACATTCATGAAAGCAATTGAGACAAACCATGTCGTGAAAAAGTTCAATGACACAAAATGATTTATGCTTTGGGATGATAGATTTGGACATCCTGGAGCAACTATGATGCGCCGAATAAATAAACAATTCATATGGGCTCAACATAAAGAATCTAAAGATTCTTTCTACAAATGAATTCCCATGTGAAGCTTGTGCGCAAGGCAAGTTAATCATTAGACCTTCATATACGAAGGTTAATAATGAAACTCCATATTTCTTAGAAAGAATTCAAGGAGATATTTGTGGACCTATAGATCCACCTAGTGGACTTTTTCGATACTTTATGATATTGATCGATGCTTCTTTTAGATGGTCACACGTATGCTTGCTTTCTACTAAAAATGCAGCATTTGCTAGACTACTTGCTCAAATCATCAAGTTAAGAGCTCAATTTCCAGACAATTCAATTAAAAGAATTCGTCTTGATAATGCTAGTGAATTTACTTCTCAAGCATTTCAAAACCATTGTATGGCTATTGGAATTGAGATTGAACCTTATGTACCTCATGTCCATACTCAAAATGGTCTAGCTGAATCATTTATTAAACTTCTTCAAATCATTGCTAGACCATTACTAATGAAGTCAAAACTCCCGACTACTGCTTGGGGTCATGCCATATTACATGCTGCAACATTAGTTCGCATAAGGCCATCTGGCAATCATGAATACTCCCCAATGCAGATTATTTTGGCCGAGAACCTGATGTTTCTCACTAACGAACTTTTGGTTGCGCGGTTCAAGTCCTAATTTCTCCCCCACAACGAACAAAAATAGGTCCCCAACGAAGACTTGGGACATATGTTGGATTTGATTCACCCTCAATCATAAGGTATATTGAACCCTTAACGGGTGATTTATTTACTGCACGATGTAGATTGTCATTTTGATGAAATGACATTTCCAACATTAGGAACAAATCTACATCCTGAAAAGCACAAGGAAATATCTTGGAATGAGAAAAACTTGTCACATTTTGATTCTAGAGCTAATCAATATGAACAAGAAGTTGAAAAGATCATTTACTTGCAAAATATTGCAAATCAAATTACTGATGCGTTCGAGATACAAGAAAAGTGACACAATTTCACATACATGCTGCAAACACTCCAGCTAAAATTGATGTCCCTGAAGGACAAATAGCTTTGGCAGCAAATGAGTCTAAAATTCATCAAAAACATGGTCGACCACTTGGTTCCAAAGATTCTATGCCTAGAAAAAGAAAGGGGCAAGATGGAAACCAATCAATGATGAAAATGACTGATCACACAAATGAAAGTGATGTAATTCCTGAAGAATTACAAGTATATGAAAATCATGAGATCCCAATAAATTACTTATATTCTAATCAGATACTGGAGAGAGAAAACATTATTGTTAATGATACATTTGCCTTTCATATAGCTCTTAAAGTTTTAAATGAGGATCCTGAACCACAATCCGTTGCAGAATGCAAACGGAGAATTGATTGGCCAAAGTGGAAAGAATCTATGGAAAGTGAATTAAATTCCTGTGATAACCGGAAAGTATTTGGACCTGTAGTCCTAACTCCGGAATCTGAAATCCCTGTGGGATACAGATTGATCTTTGTTAGAAAGAGAAATGATAAAAATGAAGTTACGAGGTATAGAGCAAGACTCGTAGCTCAAGGTTTCTCTCAAATACTAGGAATTGATTATGAGGAAACAACTCTCCCATAATGGATGCGAATACTTTCAGATTCTTGATTAGTCTGGCGGTGCCACAAAGGCTTGATATGCGCCTTATGGATGTAGTGACTGTTTATCTCTATGGATCATTAAATAATGACATTTATATGAAAATTCCCGAAGGATTTAAAATGCCTGAGGAATTGCAGTCAAGACCTAAAAGCATGTATTCAATTAAATTGCAAAAATCATTGTATAGGCTGAAACAGTCTGGGCATATATGGTATAATAGATTGAGCGAGTATCTTTTGAAAGAAGGATTTAAGAATCATGTTATCTGCCCTTGTGTTTTCATTAAGAAAGCCAAAAGGGGATTCACAATCATAGCAGTTTATGTTGATGATTTAAACTTAATTGGGACTCATGAAGAGCTCGATAAAACTGCTACATATTTAAAGAAAGACTTTGAGATGAAGGATTTGGGAAAGACAAAATTTTGTCTTGGTTTGTAAATTGAACGTATCCGTAGAGGAACGTTTATTCATCAATCTACATATACAGAAAAAATGTTAAAATGCTTTTACATGGATAATGCACATCCATTAACATCACCTATGGTCGTTAGATCTCTTGATACAAAGAAAGATCCATTTAGACCTACTGAAAAAGGTGAATCGATACTTGATCCTGAAATACCATATCTAAGTGCAATTGGAGCGTTGACTTATCTGGCTAATAATACTAGACTGGATATTGCTTTTTCTGTCAATCTTCTGGTAAGATTTAGCTCTGAACCCACTTTGAGACATTGGAATGGTGTTAAACACATTCTACGTTATCTAAAGGGTACCATTGATCTTTGATTATATTATCCAGAAAATTCTGATAACACTCTAGCGGGGTATTCGGATGCTGGTATTTATGCGATCCACATCAAGCCAACTCCCAAATTGGCTACGTTTTCACATGTGGTGGAACTGCTATATCTTGAAAGTCGGTGAAGCAAACCTTAACCGCAACATTCTCAAACCATTCTGAAATCATTGCAATCCACGAGGTAAGTCGCGAGTGTGTATGGTTGAGAGATATGACAAGTCACATCCAATAGTCATGCGGATTAGCTTCATCAAAGGACAACCCAACTGTTTTGTATGAAGACAATGCTGCTTGCATCGCGCAACTCAAGGAAGGATACATTAAAGGTGATAGGACGGAGCATATTTCTCCCAAGCTTTTCTACACTTACGATCTTCACAAGGATGGCCATATCAACGTTCAACAAATTCGTTCAAGTGAAAATCTGGCGGACTTATTAACCAAGGCATTACCGACATCAACATTCAGAAAGTTGATACACAAGATCGGCATGCGCCGACTCAAAGATCTACAATGATCTTAATATCAGGGGAAGCAGTTGTACTCTTTTTCCTTCGACTAGTTTTTGTCCCGTTGGATTTTCTAGCAAGGTTTTAATGAGGCAACATTTTTGTTTTAGGGATTGGTCAATCAATGGAAGTGTTGTAAATATATCTTTTAGATATATCTTAGTGTGTTGACCAAGAAATGTATCCTAAAACCCTAGCTCCCTACTTGTATAAATAGAGGCCTTTAGCCTTCATATTGAAGATATAGAATTCTCACTCTATTCTCCCAATCTCTTTAGTTCATAACAAAATATTAATTTTGATCGGAACAACTAATATATCTGTGGTATATATTAGTTAAACACTATTCTTTTTTATATACATAATATTTTGTGTATGATTTATATATATAAAATGAATCGATACTCAGAATAATAGTAGATTTTTTTTATAATGATTACTTGCTTGAGAGACAGGTTGAGATAATGCGCCAGATAAGTCAGACCGGAGTAGTTTCAGTTCCTCACTCTGATGGATCTCAGATTCATTCAAGTAAGCTTGCTCTCTATTACGATTACTCGTGATTGTAGAGAATTACTCAGGTTACCTGTTTTTATAGATGTTTGGTTCTCTGTCACATGAGATCTACATTTAAGTTGTATTTCACTCTTCTACTTGGATGGACCATTTAGCAACTTAATTATATGGTTTCGGCCAAGTTTTTTCCAGAAAATCTTATAATTTATATTAATTTATAATTATGATTATTTAAATATGGTATATTATTTAAATATGAGTATTTTAATTATATATATATTATATGTTTATATAATTATAAAATTATTTGATACACAGATTTTATGGTAGTAGTTTTAAATATAAAGTATGTGGATATATATTTACTATATGGTAATAAAGTCAAAATTGTATATTCGTTAAATACTAGATTATTTTAAAAAATATATATTTATCTATCTATCTATCTACACATATAATATATATGTATACATATATTCAATAATATTTTGATTAATAGATTTATGGTAAGTAAACTATAATTGTGAATTATTAGTTATATATATAATATTAATAATTTTGAAATTATATATATATATATCTATATATATATATGTGTGTGTGTGTGTATTTGTATTACGGCAACGAAATCACATTTATAGTATATTTGGTAAGTATGAGTTTATTTTAATATAGATTTTGTAATATTAAAATTTCATATATTATATATTAATTAGATGTTATTCCTTCATATACACTAATTTAACTATAGATTCCTAATCTAAGAACCTTAATATAAATTATTATTTATGGATTGCAATCGATACTTATAAGATGATCTAAAAATTTATTATTTCAAAAATAGTATGTTAATTTTGATTATAAGAAGTAACACAAAACCAAGTTTTATTTTATTTTATATATATATATACACATATTAAATTTCAAATAATTTTGAACAAATGTAATGGTAGCCAAAGTATATTATGGTATATTAGTTATACAACAAAATAAATTATATATATATATATATAATTTACTTTTTTCAAATTTTTTAAATAAAATTATACTTATGGTAAATTAGTTATATGAATCTATTTATTTTAAATATATATATATATATGTATAAATATGAAATTATTTTGATATATAAAATTTATGGTACTAAATTTTATTTAAGGTATATTCACTAAATACAAAATTATCTTGATATTAACATTTTTTTTGTAATAACATCATTTTTATCATATAGTTAAATAGATATTATTATTTAGATATATAGATTCCAAAATTTATTTTGACATAGTTATAAAATTATATTTGTGGTGTATTTAACAAATATGAAATTATTTTTATATATAAGTTTTATGGTGATAATATCATATTTTTATGATATATTATCTAAATAGGAAATTGTTTTGATATATGTATATAATTTTCAAAATTATTTTGATAATAGATTTTATGTTATTAAATACAAAATTCTATATATAAATACCACAACATATCCCAAATTTATGGTATGTTAATTCCAAAATTAATTTGGTGTATATATATATATATATATATATATATTGGTAACAAACTTCATATGTTTTAGGGCGACACGATTCGTGGAACGCTTAGAAAAACGCACGTTAGATAATACAAGAGAATGCCGTTAAGGACATATATGTGCTATAAAAGATTTTTTTCGTTGCTTATATGAACGAAAAATAGAATGAGAAATATTATTTTCCAAGAAAAATTAGTATCGCTCACAAGAATACAAGATCGATCATAAAAACAATGAGTCAACCCAAGTCGTATTCTATTAACCATGAATTGCAAAAGGGTCCAATAAATCTCGGACTCAATTTCCCCTTCTTCTCGAAGCGAAAAACTCCTCTCGTCGGCGACACCTTTAGCAAAATGTGGTCTCCCACCTCGAATTCCAAAGGTCGACGATGGACGTCGGCATACGAATTCTGTCGGCTCTGAGCGGTCAACATCCGTTCTCGAATCAAATCCACCTTCCGCCTCATCTCTAAGACAACATCCAGTTCGGTCGGACGCTTCGTTCCAACAAATCGGCGATCGACAACGCCGCCCATAAAGCGCCTCGTACGGTGCCATCCGAATCGACGCGTGCCAACTATTGTTGTACGTGAATTCGATCAATGGCAAATGCTCCTCCCAGTCACTACTCCAGTTGAGAGCACAAGCACGCAACATATACTCGAACGTCTGGATAGTGCACTCAGACTGTCCATCGGACTGAGGATGAAAAGAGGTACCCAAATGCAAATGAGTACCCAACGCCTTATGCACCGCCTGCCAAAAATGCGATACAAAACAGCCATCACGATCCGAAACAATAGACTTCGGAGTACCGTGAAGCCTCACAATCTGCGCAATAAACACACGAGCCAGCTTCTCCGGGCCCCAAGTATCTCTGATGCCCAGAAAGTGTGCCGACTTGGTCAGACGATCAACAATCACCCAGACCATATTCATGCCCGACCTCGATCTCGGCAAACTCGTGATAAAGTCCATCGATATATCTTCCCATTTCCATTCCGGAATGGGAAGTGACTGCAATAATCCTATCGGTCGCTGATGCTCGATTTTGACCTGCTGAAAAGTCAAACATCTCGCTACAAACTATGCGACCTCCTCCTTCATATCATTCCACCAGAAATTCCTCCTCAGGTCTTTGTATATCTTACTCGAACCAGGGTGAACGGAGTAAGGCGTAGCATGGGCCTCACGCAAAATACTCTGTCTCAAATCCAAGTCATTCGGTACACAAAGCCGACTCTGAAATCTCAACACACCATCCTCGTGGATCACAAAACCAGGAGAATTTCCCTTAAGAACATTCTCCCGAATTTGTAAAATCATCGCATCCTTCAACTGCTTCAGTTTAATTTCATCGACCAGAGACGACGAAATCTCTAAAGCACAGAGTCGCCCTACGGCTCCAGGCAACGAAATCTCAACACTCAACTCAATCAAGTCCCGCTGAAGCACGGCTTGAGATGTAAGGGTCTCAAGTGTCCGCAACGAGACCGGCTTCCGACTCAAGGCGTCGGCCACAATGTTCGCCTTGCCCGGATGATAAAGGATTTCGAGATCATAATCCTTAATCAACTCTAACCACCTCCTCTGCCTTATATTCAACTCCCGCTGAGTAAATATGTATTTCAGACTTTTATGATCGGTAAAAATCTGACAAACAGAGCCGAAAAGATAATGACGCCAAATCTTGAGCGCGAAAACAACTGCCGCTAACTCCAAATCGTGAGTAGGGTAGTTAAGATCATAAGGCTTCAACTGTCTCGACGCAAACGCAATAGTGTTGCCGTGCTGCATCAATACGCACCCAAGACCCTGACCTGAAGCATCACTATACACAGTAAAGCCCTCGTTACCACACGGTAATGCTAAAATCGGGGGTGAAGTTAAATGTAACATCCCTAGAGCCACCTAGGAATATTACAGCGCCGTGGGCCCCGAGATGGAACCCATAAGGCTGAAGGAAATTTTCGCAAACATTTACAAACGTCCAAGAGGCTAACGACGGTATTATCTATTTAAAACATTCGAAGACTTTATAAAACTCGTTTATCAAGACCGTCGTAAAATCTCATTTGAAACCACAAGGCCCGAAATGCCAAAACTCAACAGTTTAAAAATATACGTTAAGCTATCGCTTACACGTACCGACAAAATAAATTTAGAAAACGATTGCCAAAGTGACCTAAGTTACCAGATACCAAAAGGCCATTTAAAAAAAATACTCACGCAGCGAATAAAGACAAACAATTAAAATACTCTAGCAGCGGAATACAACAACTGATCAGAAACTCAATACACAAATACATGTCCAAGCCAGTATCCTCCGTGAAGCTCATCTCTTCACGACCGCTACAAGCTTGATAATCCAAGAACCTAAAAAGAAAGCCCACGATGGGGTCAGCCATAATATCCAACAATGATAACCATCACATCACGTCAATAATTACATATCAATAGAAATACTAAGTAAGAATACGACCAATGTAATCTTGCCGTTGTAACTTTACGAAAATCCACAATTCGTATCATTAACAACACAATAAGATAATACCGAAATATCTATACGGTATCTCAACAATACCCAAGGTTCTCAAAACATTATCATAACTCGCGATACGGAAATTATACCAACTCTGGCCAATTCAATCAATCGGATAACGTCGATAATTCCAATACGATAATCGATTGTCCATCAAAGACAAGTATCAAGGAAATACGGAACATACCTCAAGATACGAAATACCATTACCATCACGTCAGTCTAATCCGAGATCAGATCAACACAACATACAGACATGGTCTTAACACAAGACCTACAAATGCATACTCATATGACAACGTCAATATGATCACAACAATAACGACAATGTATACTTATGGCAAGCCCATAATATACATATGCACAACAACACATGGTAATCCAATGATCCAGCGCACACAGCTATAGATTCCCATGATGATCCCGTCGGACCAACGCATGGTGGCATTACATCCCGGCGATCCGGTAGCACCACTATAGATTCCCATGATGATACCGTCGGACCAACACATGGTGGACATATGACAACAATGCACAACTGCACAAAACAACAGTACACAATACACGACAACAACAATGCACAAATGCATGGCAACAACGATACACGAATGTATCACCACATGATCGACACAAATGATAAAAATGATTAGAGTACTTGCCCCGAGTCCTTCGAGAACAATCTCAATGTCTAAACCATCACGAACCATTATCCTCAATACTCGACAGTCCATAGTATCACGGATTGCTGATAATTCATATCTTCGTCTTTATCACAATATATCCTCGATATACAAGTATACCAATAACAAAAGTAAATCATATACATTATGATTTAGATTCTCAAAACTCGAACATGATTTATAATCCCAAATCTCCTGTGATTACGATTATAAACATTGCTATACGAATTCTAAACGAATGAAACGGAAACCATTCATTAAATATTATAAACTGAGCAAGTAATAACTTACCTCGATACCGATACAACGACGAGGAAGCTGTTACCAAATCCATTGTCGTCATCTACAAGTTCCTCCGTCCCGACCAAAGCAATTCACGAATATCCTCGAACTCGACCGCAATACACGGTTATAATCACCGATCAATAACCTATTACAGTAATTCGATAAACAACAAGTTCGATAACAATCAACAATCGATAAAACCAAATCACAAACCCAACGACTTGACAATATTCCAATTAACCACTAGTCGGATCAATCCAACTCAAACCAGCACGAATTCAGAACCACAACACAAAAATACTGCACTTTCTGCCTTCTTAGCGCACGTTAATCACTTAACGTAGCGTGCGCTAAGTTGCTCCCGTTAGCGCGCGCTAGGCAGTAAGCTTAGCGTGCGCTAATGCTGTTCAAATGCATGCTTTTCAGATACCGATCAACATATGACGATTATCAAGAACACTAAGTGATTCTAAACCATGTTCATAGCTATCAAAACAACGAAATCCGATATCCTTTAACATATAAGTAATCATCCAACCCTTAATCCATTTCTTATATCCATATATCATCTTCCTCAATATCAACCTCATGAAACATTAAGAACGTAACAACACTTCCATAATCTATCATTACAGGGAGTAATTATCAACAATAACATTAATATTCGAAACTGAGGAGAAGAATTAACCAACTAATCTCAAGAAGACGTTCAACACGATTCAAATCATACGAATCACATTAATATCATCATACTCCGGTAATCCATCTCATAATCATGCTTATCAACTTGTTTATGTAATAATCATCAACTCAAGAACATCAACATTAAATCCAAATGAAATCCAAAGATGAAGAGTGATTACCTTTTTGAAGGAATGGATTGATTTCCAAGGTTGAATCCATTTCCAAGAATTGCCAATGATTTAAAGAACAAAGCTTTAATTCCTGATTTCCATCTTTAATCTTGTTAAAGAGGATCATCCCTCAGTGTTTAGGAACTCCAAAAGTCCTCCCAAGGTTCTCTCTATCGGTTGTAAGAAGAGAATGGACGAAATGAGGAATGACAGCCAACTAGGGGTGGCATTTCGGAACCGAAAATCCAAAACCGAACCGAAAAAATCCAAAAAAATAACCGAAAAACCGAAACCGAAGAAGACCGAACCGAAAAACAAAAAAACAGAACCGAACCGAACTAATTTGGTTCGGTTCTCGGTTCGGGGTAGAGCGGAACCGAACCGGACCGAAATGGACCGAAGTCAAATTTCAACATACTAAAATGACCTTGTTTCTGTGATTTTGGTGTGTTTCGAATTTTAGTATAATTCGTTTTCCTTTTGTAAGACCCTCATGGGTCCAAGAAGGACCGATAATATGCTCATGAATTTGTGATTCAATTAATTTAGGTTGAGAGAATGAGCTACTGTGGTTTACGATTGTTATATATATTTGGAAATTGCTATGCAACTCTAGCTTTTATCTTTTATATATATATATATATATATATATAGGGGTGGGTTATGGAGTGAAATGGTATAAGTGTAAGAAATAGGAATGATTGTAAGCCATTAATTCTTGGAGATTAATGACCCAGATTTCGTTCTGGTGTGCTAACACGGGAAACTAGGAGTGCTAACGAATTTAATTATTGGGGGTACCAATGTAATTTGACTAATTTTTCTTATGGGAAGTTACTAAAATCATGGGAAGTTACTATATTCATCGGATTTCATATTTTAGGTTAATATCTATTTTTTTATGGGATTTCATATTTTTTAGTCGTTCAAATATTTTATATTTTTGGTGTATTTATTTTTATTTTTTTAAAAACTAACATTACCTTTTTTTTCTATTTGATTTTTATTTTTAAAAATCGGAATTGTTGTGCTAACCATTTGTTTTGTGTGTGCTGCAAATTAGAAAGCAGAGTGCGGTTCTCGTTATATTCCAATTATGTGATTTTTGTTATGCTTTATTGTGTACAATATAGTCAATTTTGATACAATGTGTTGTGCTTTATTTTTTTGGCAGATAAATAATCATACTCGTTTTCAAGTATAGGTACAAAATGATTTTCGCGTCATTTACTAAAAAAATACAATAAATACAATAAGACTCCATTTGTAAATCCCATAAACGGCTATGCAAGCATTACATACCATATATGCTAGTATTACCTATTAAATGTGCTAATACAAATAAGATTTTAATGCTAAACTCGTACTATTAAAACATTAACAGAAATAAAATGTATTAACAATGCAAAATTTTACAGATTTAAGTGCTGACTATCACACAAATGACATCACAATAATTATCAAAGGTGCTAAAATTTGGAAAGAGATAAGAAGTGGGATATGAAATCCCATGATTGTAGGAAATACCAAACATAAAATCTGTATAATTACAAAAATATACCCTCAAATATATTCCGCGTAGCACACTTAGGCTAACTCTTTAGCACAACGTGCACAAATCGCAGCCATTAATCACCAAAGATCAAGGGCCCAGAATCATTCTTATTTCTTACGGAAAAAAGCTTTCCTATCTGAACCTATCCCTATATATATATATATATATATATATATATATATATATGACTCTTGTTGGTTTGTTGTTATATATAACTTAGTCTATTGCATATAATATTTGAATTTATATTGTGAAGAACCGAAAAAACATCAAACCAAATCAAAACCGAACCGAATATTTATAAAACCGAACTTAACCGAACCGAACTTCAAAAAGAACCGAACCAAACCGAAACCGAATATTTGGTTCGACTCTCGGTTTCGGTCAAAAACCGAACCGAATGGAACTGAGTCCACCCCTACAGCCAACTACTCATATATATACACTGTACATTATTAACGTACGCTAACCTCTTCATTTAACGTACGTTACCAGTTTAGCGTGCGCTAACATTCTTTGTTAGCGTGCGCTATCGAAGTCCAGAGGCTACTACCTTACTGCATGAAATGATTTACGTACGCAATGCACATGCAATAGCATACGTAAAGGCCTGTATTTAGCGTACGCAAACCTTCCACCGTAGCGTGTGCTACTCATAGTTGACTTGCTACATTCTGCACATACCCCCGTGTCCCCACATGCCGAAAGTAACCTGACACGACCAAGATTCCTTTGGTCCGTTCTGATTAGCGTGCGCTATCAATATACCTTAGCGTGCGCTAATCCTTCACAACAAACATCCGTTGACTTGTCGGCACATGCGCCGAAAGTGACTGGCTCCACACATAGATTCCTTCTGATCTGGTCTGTACTAGCATCCGTTATCTTTTGCCTCTAGCGTGCGCTAAACCAGAACGATAGCGTGTGCTAGGCATGTATATTAGCGTGCGCTAATAATGTTACACTTAGCCATTTTAAGCTACTCTTGTCCAACATCTCAACATACAGAATACGAATATACGGCATACTGAATACATATAATCAACACATTATATCCTCAATTACAATTGTCGACAAAATACGACAATTATACCAATACTGACATCTCAGTCCTTCGTTTATTTTATCCATACTGTACAGATTCCACGCTGTACAACATAACTTGGATAAAATAACATCAAATAATAGTAGTAGAAATTTTGGATATTACATACTACACTACTTAAAATAAGTTTCGTCCTCGAAACTTGCAATCCGTCATAGAAAACAAACAAACCGTTCAACCAAAATATCCCGAAACCATCACGACAACGATCAATCATCATTATTACCGAATAACCAAAATAGCATACTTACATATGCACTAAGTCGACGATCTCCTGAGATACTAGCAAGTGACTTCACTGTAAAGCTTCAACACGCTTACGATCACAATTCCATGAGTCTCAACAAAAATATATCATCTTCGGATGAAATAATCTATTCGTGTCAAATCATGTCTGCCTGATCGCACAATCAAGTCCCAATTCCGATACAATCAATAATGTACGATACATCTGAGAAATATATGCCCAACACAACGACACAAATCCCGAAACATCGACATGAAATTTGAACGCTCATACGATCATTAACAATGATCAACCAACAAATTAACCGAGAATATCATCAACATGATAAACTCCAATATGACCAGTCAGAGGTCAAAACACAATCAAAAATATCAACATGATAAACTTCAATACTACCAACGAAGGATCAACAAGAACCGAAAATACCATCGCATGGTAAGCTCCAACACTGTAATATCCGGTCGGAAGTCATGTCTTTTCAAACCTCTTCTTGTTCTTCGAACCGTGATTTGTTGGGTGAACCCTTGTAATCATTGTTTGGAACCACCGTTTTGGGGTTCCCGTACTTCTGTTTCGTGTTATTGTTGCTGAGACATTTAATCATATTGCTTTTATTCTCTTTCCGGGTCATTTTTCATCATTTTAGGACCCGAAGGGGGTGTGAGCCGCGGCACTATGAGTGTGCGCCGCGGCACACACATTTCCTATATTTGGCCGGGCGGACTGTACCGGGTGCCGCGGCACACTGCCGAGCCAATGCCGCGGCACACCTATGCTGAGCCGCGGCACACTGGTGTTGCATCCTCAGCCAAAAACCGCCTGTACCCGGTGCCGCGGCACACCTGAGCTGAGCCGCGGCACACTTCCGAAACAGGAACAATTTTAGGCTGCGCGGCACACTGGCTGAGCCGCGGCACAATGCGGTCAATGCATAATTCGGCTTTTTAAGCGAGATTTCAGCCATTTTCCTCCATTTCTTCTTCCATCGAGAGAGAGAGTTGAGGAGGAGCTCTTTTCATAGCTATCACTTGGGTGTTGAAGATTTACCACTTCCAATCGGTTGGGAAGCCCGGATAGTCGATCTAACGCGTATTCCTTGGATCATAGAGCTTGGATATTCAAAAGGTAATTTCTTCGACATCTTGACTTCTCGATTTTGTGTGGGTATAGACGTTTTGGATGATGAAATCATGGTGTATGATGTGATATATGCGTGATTATGGACATGATTGGGTATTCATCGGATTATTGAAAGATTATTCAAGAACACTTTGATTTTGTGTTGGTTTTTGGGGATTTTCGTAGATTCGTCCGTTTTATCCGATTGAAGCTTGAGAACCTTGAGATTTTGATATATCTATACCGTATGAGTGTTTTCTTCCGATTTTTCGGGTTGAATTATGTCGTTTTCGGACTTGTGAGGTTTGGACGATTTTCCAACCTCTAGTTGATTATCCGTATATCTTTATGAATCGTAGACGGGTTTCGGGGGTTTCTTCGTGTGATTTGAATATGGATAATTGATTATCATATTCCTTGCGAATCGTTTAGGTGCCGGAAGCGCGTTCTTGGACCTACCAATCTCATACCCCTTTTTCCGTTCGTTCCTCGATGTCTCAAAGGCAAGTATACATTTATGATTGTACGTTCTCGACTTTGAAAGTATGAAATATTGATGGTATGATTATTTCTAGCCACTCCGGGACGGGCCTATGGTCCTCTGAGGGTTTCGTAGCCTCTGGTGCGATTCCATGGTTGATATGAACGAACCGTTTCTACGGCATTCATATGAAATAATGTTGGCATGTAATGAACGAACCGTTTTGACGGCATTCCTACATGTAACGGCGTATGATATGAACGAACCGTTTCTACGGCATTCACATACGTCTTGAGATTTTAGTCATTCCGGAATACTAGTCTTAAATTGATGAATTGACGGATTACATTTACTTTATTGTCGAGGAGTATTATGTTTCATATTGTTATACTTGCACTAGCTATTCGACGGCTAACCCCTTTATGGGGGAAATACGTTTCATGTATTTCAGGTTCCAGGAGAGCGGACGGGCAGGTATCGGGTCGGCATAAAGATGGTGGGCAAGCGTGATACTGTGTCTTCCTTCCAGTTATGTTTGGAGTTTCCCGTTCAGGGTTGTTGTACTGGATTGGCTATTGAATACTCGAGTATTGTTTTTCCTTTTTCCTTGATGTTCCGGCCCGTGTTTGCCGAAGTATTGAATTGAGTTGTGATGTTCGTGAATACATTGGTTATATTTCGAATACCTTTGTATCGTTTCTCATTCCATTGTGTGTAGACCTTATCGGTCAAAATTTATGGTTCCGCGTATGTTTAGCCTTGTGGGTCCCACGGCGGGGCTTACGGCGCTGTAATATCCCTGAATAACTTGGGGGTGTTACAGAATATGGTATCAGAGCTTAGGTCTATGGATACCTAGGCTGTCGGTCTTTTGGGTCGATTGAGTCGTTAAATGTCCACAGTATCACTACTCTGCCATCATCACAGTGCGACCGGTACTTGTAAGACCTCTCACTCTTCTGGTGTTTCCTTATTAGTTTTGCTTCCTTTTATCGGTATTCTTGAGAATCGGACACTTTGTTGATGCGTGATTGAATTGTGCTTACGTGACTTGTGTGTTCTTCAGTATGTCAGCTGGTAGGGGCCGTGGCCGTGGTCGTGGCCGTGGTCGTGGCCATGGGCGAGGAAGAGGTCGTGGCGCGGCCGTTTCCATCAGTTCGGTTGCGGGGTCGACCAACCCCAGTTTGTCGAACTCGGTGCATCCCGATACCGAGAGTCAGCACGACCAGTCAGATGGTCAGGGGAACAACGCAGACGTTGGAGTGGCGAATGCACTTCAACAATTGGCTACTCAGATGACTATTTTGGCCCCAAGCTCAAATTGAATAACCCGAACCCAAACACGGATGCCCTGCTTCAGAACGTAATCCGTATGCACCCTCCACAGTTTGGCGGTGCCACAGACCCGTTAGGCTGGGAGGATTGGCTAGCAGAGTTGGAGAAGATTTTCGAGGCAGTTGATTGCCTCGAGGTGAGGAAAGTACCGATTGCTCAGTATTTCCTCACTAAGGAGGCCGCTACTTGGTGGAAGGTCATCAAGCCACAGGATCGTATTGCCTCATGGGATGAATTTAAGGAGCTCTTGGAGGCCGAGTTTTGTCCTTGGCCGGTACGAGAGAGCCGAATCCGAGCCTTCTTCGAGGCTAAACCACAAGATATTCCCGTTTCGCAGGCAATCGTGGAGTATAACCAACAATTAATCCATGTGAAGGATCAAGTACGTAACGAGCGTGATAAGATCCGTTATTTTGATATGCGGATGAATTTGGACTTGCGGCGGTACATGGACGGATTTGCTTGTACCACACTGAAAGAGTATCAGGACAGAGCTTTAGCCCATGATATGTTGAGCCCCGACAATGATACCGTTGAAGAACCGAAGAAGCAGAAAGTCGGGGGAAATTTTTCTGGCTCTAAGGGTGGCAACTTTCAGAAGTCACAGACGACTAACCGTTTTGCCGGACAGTCGTCACGTTCAAATAAAGGGAAGAGGAGTTACCGTCCCACTTCGGGTACCTCAAATCGCGCGGTGACTTGCTATAATTGTGGTCGTTCAGGCCACATTAATTTGGAATGCCACTTTCCACCGTTGAAGTGTCACACGTGCGGACAGATGGGACATAGAGCGACTTTTTGTTCCGAGCCGAATCAGACTTTGGACACTCGGGCTTACGCGGTGGTCAACCTCGGCGAGAATTTTGGCGGGCCGGGACGGGTCGAGCGGCTGGAGGGGGGAACTCTAGCGTCGGTTCGGTGCAACCACGGGTTTATGAGATGCGTCGAACAGACGAACCCGATGCGGCGGTGGCTTCAGGTACCATCCATATTCTATCATATCCAGTCCGTGTACTTTTTGATTCGGGTGCTACACATTCTTTTATTTCTTTGGAGTGTATACGCCGTTTGAATGTAACTTGTTTAACTGCTTGCGATCCCTTTATCGTGAGACTGCCTAGCGGGGATAGGATTTTGGGGAATCAGGAGATTAGAGATTTTCCGGTGGTTATATCCGGTATGGAATGGTTATCAAATTTAATTGTAGTTGATATGGAAGGCGAGGACGTAATCCTCGGCGAGGATTGGCTTAATAACCACCAAGCGATTATGAATTACCATACCAAAGTTATCACTATGATGACTAAAGACGGATCTGAGTACTCATTTTTGGGACGTAAGTCGGGCCAATCCAAGTTACTTATCAGTGCCATGAAGGCCGTAAGACTTTTAAATAAAGGTTGTACGGGCTATTGGTGCTATGCTTTGAAAACGGAAGGAGGCGAAGTCGATTTCTCTTCAATTCCGGTTGTTAATGAGTACCCCGATGTTTTTCCGGACGATCTTCCGGGATTACCACCAGATCGAGAGATAGAATTTACCGTAGACTTAGAGCCAGACGCGGCTCGGATTTCTAAAGCACCTTACCGGATGGCACCTTCCGAAATGCAAGAATTGAAGAATCAGTTGGGAGAACTTCTGGAGAGAGGGTACATCAGACCGAGCGCTTCGCCTTGGGGCGCGCCTGTTCTTTTCGTGAGGAAGAAATATGGTTCACTACGTTTATGCATCGACTACCGCGAGCTGAACAAAGTAACCATCAAGAACAAGTACCCTCTACCGCGTATAGATGATTTATTTGATCAATTGCAAGGAGCTGCGGTTTTCTCGAAGATTGACTTAAGATCCGGGTATTATCAACTCAGGGTGAGGGAGTCCGACGTTCCGAAGAAGGCGTTCCGGACGAGATATGGGCATTATGAATTTGTAGTTATGCCTTTTGGGTTGACGAATGCGCCGGCAGTATTCATGCAGTTAATGAATAAAATATTCATCGATGTAACACCCCAAACTAGGCGGATATTACAGTGCCGTGAATCCCCGACTGGGACCCACCGGGCAAATGAAAATGATGAATTAAATAATATAATTGTAGTACCGAACCACATTATATTACCAAACACTCCGATGAGGAGTTTAAGTACAACACACCAGGACAATACCGAATACTAGTGTATTTTATATGAAGATAAAATACACCACCCTGAATAAATAAACATTACAAACGGAATTTGCAGCGGAAAGTACAAATGATGAAATAATCAAATGATCGAAAATGATCAACAAACGGAATGAGGGCCCCTACTAGTATCACTGGGACTCGTCGCCGTCAACATGCTCTTCCGTGCCTTTGCCTTGCCGTGACACGAAAGCAAAATCCCCAGCGAAGTCGATACGTAACAACAATCCTCAAGAGTTGAAATTACACAATCATGAATTAATCAAGTTATGAAATATTCTTAATTATGAATTACGCTGAAGAGGAGTATCATAGTACGCCGTAATGTTACGTGCAAGTGTACAAGGCGAATGACCGGACACACCCGTCCTTGTACCTAATTAGTCTCACGGAGGTAAGCGTTACCGTGTGCACGGTCCGATGTATCGGTGAACCCGATACATGACCATCGTGTGCCCGACTAAAAATTCCACACGACCACACCCGCCACGCAATATGAACCGGAAGGTCACATGAACGAGAATGACCATGATGAATATCAATGAATAATAATTAAACAAAGCCAAGATGACTCACCGATATGAAAGTGATAGTGACGTGATTGATAATCCAATGAAATGATTTGGAACCGTCGTTCCTCGTGAATGAAATGATTACTCGACAATTACAAGTCTCGAAATGATTAATATTATGATGAATGAATTATGATTATGAGCAATCAACAACAAAAGGAATGAGTATCCTTTTAACCGAGTAAGATTTAACTTACCCAATACCGATAAAGAATGTCCGTCCACGAACAACGTCCTAACCAAGATACCGATCGCTCGAACAACCTTAATTCAATACAATTACCAACAATCCGATCAATAACGAATCAAACACGAATATAACGAACTCAAGACGTCGATACGATTAAACCAAGTTCATAGGGGCATTATATCGAACACTCTGAGTCCAACTTCGATTGATTACAACTAAACCTCAACAATACCAATCTCAAATCCCCAAGAAGTGCTTTAAATCAATAAAACATCTCCCATACGATCAATAGTCCGTTAAGAATATCCAAAAACGTGATTATAACAACTATTAATCGGGAATCCCCAAATCGACTCGATATTCAAAGTGTTCTTGAATAAATCTCTCAATAATCCAATGAATCCTTATACAAACTCATAATCATAAACATATCCCTTCATATAACATGATTATAACGTCAAAACATTATATCTCGACACAAAATCGAAATCCAAGGTGTTGAAGAAATTACCTCTTGAAGATCCAACCACTTCGATCCGATGAACACGAGTTATAACGAGTATCCAAGCTTCCCAAAGGAATGAAGATGATGAAGATTACACACTCAAGTGATTGATGATGATGAAATCACTCTCTCAACACTCTCTCTCGGATGAAGAAGGAAAAATGAAAAAGTGAGGTGAAATGACCCGGCCAAGTCATTAAGTACTGCCGGAAGTTACGGCCGTAACTCGGCCCTCTTACGGCCGTAACTTTCCAAGTCAACGGCCTTACGGCCGTAACCGGCCAACTCGTACGGCCGTAACTCGGCCGTCAAAGCTGCCCGGCAGACTTACGGCCGTAACCGATCCTGAGTTACGGGCGTAACCCGCCTTCGTCAAAAACATCCGACGACACCCTTACGGCCGTAACCGCACACCTTACGGCCGTAACTCGGATGATACGGCCGTATCCGGCCAAAACTTACGGGCGTAAGCCCTCTTCGTCGAAAACGGCCAGGCACCCTGCCTGCCGCGTACGGCCGTAACCGGCCAACTCGTACGGCCGTACCTGCCTCGACTTACGGCCGTATGCCGCAACCCTTACGGCCGTAAGTCACCCTTGGTCGACAACACCCAAAACTTACGAACACCACTTACGGCCGTATCTCACCTTCCTTACGGCCGTAACTCACCTTCGGCCAAACTGCCCGGCACTCTTTGGACCACTTACGGCCAGAATCGCCAGCCTTACGGCCGTACACGCTTACTTACGGCCGTATCCCAGAACCTTACGGCCGTAACTCGATGCTAGCCAAGGTGAATCAATCCGATAATTCCGATTCCTCGCTCGGTGATGAATGATCCGACATATCATACGAATGTGAAAGTGAACAAGTCTAACACGAGCCAAAGATGATACTCTCGGACAAGGCTATCAATCACAATGAAAATGATAATACTCCGTCTCGATCTAAAAACGGAGATAAAATGACGATCGGTATCGATATACGATTACAACATGCCAACATTGAACGCAAATGAGTGATTCATGAATGATGAGTGATTATTAATGAGTGAGAATTCTTGAGTGACAATTACAGTTGATAATTCTTGAATGAAAATGAATGAATTACAATAAGTATTACATACCCCCCCCCTTAAAAGGAGTTTCGTCCCCGAAACTAAGGGTCAAACAACTCGGGATAACTCTCCCGCATACTATCCTCGGTTTCCCAAGTAGCCTCTTCGACTCCGTGTCTAGACCACTGAATTTTAACCAAAGGAATCGTCTTATTCCTCAACTGTTTGATTCGCCGCTCTAGAAATCGAATAGGACGTTCCTCATATGAATGATCGTCGGCAATCTCGATTTCGTCGAACTGGAGTATGTGACTCGGGTCGGCAACATACTTCCGCAACTGAGAGACATGAAACACATTATGAATTCGGCTCAACGCCGGAGGTAAAGCCAATCGATAAGCTAACTCGCCCACTCGATCCAAAATCTCAAACGGTCCAATGAATCTCGGACTCAACTTTCCCTCTTCCCAAAAGCGGAAAATACCTCGACTGGGATACCTTGACCAAAACGTGGTCACCCGTCTCGAACTCTAGTGGTCGACGACGATTATACGCATAAGATTTGCCGACTGAAATGTCAACATACGGCTCTGATTAAAGCTACCTTCTCTCGGCGGCTATAAGCATATCGGGCTCGGTGCCGATTGATTCGACAAGTCATCCCAACACAAAGGAGACCGACAACGGCGACCGTACAAGGCCTCGTAAGGTGCCATCTTAATGGAAGCATGCCAGCTATTATTATACGTGAACTCGATCAATGGTAGTTGGGCTTCCCAATCGTCCTTCCAATCGAGGACGCATGCCCTCAACATGTCCTCTAATGTCTGAATAGTCCTCTCGATTGCCGTCGGATGAGGATGAAAAGCGATCTTGAGATTGAGCCGAGTTCCCATAGCACGATGAACTGATTTCCAAAATGAGACACAAATCGTCCGTCACGATCGGAACGATACTCTTAGGAGTACCATGAAGTCGACTATCTCTTTGATGAACAATCGAGCAAGTCTCTCGGGACCCCACGTTTCCTTGATCTCAAGGAAATGAGCTGATTTGGTTAAGCGGTCCACGATCACCCAGATCGTGTTCATGCCACGACGACTCGTCGGCAAACTCGTGATGAAATCCATAGAAATGTCTTCCCACTTCCATTCGGGAATAGGAAGAGGTTTCGCATACCCGCCCGATGTTCAATCTTAACTTGTTGTGAGTTAAGCATCTCGAAACAAATTCTGCGACTTCTCGCTTCATATTACTCCACCAGTAATTTTGTTTCAAGTCCTTGTACATCTTGCTAGACCCCGGATGGACGGAATAAGGGGTAGCATGAGCTTCTTTCAAAATCGAGTTTTTCAACTCGTCATTTGCCGGTACGCACAACCGATTCTTAAACCTCAAAAGTCCATCCTCGTGGACCACAAATCCAGGGGCTTTTCCCCGAGCCACATCCTTTCGGATGCGCAACAATGATGGGTCCGAACCCTGATTCTCTCGAATTTCCTCCTCGAGTGACGATGAAATCTCTAACATACAAAGTTGCCCCTGAACTCGCTGAAGCCAGACCTCGATCTCGGGTCTAAGGAATTCCTGCTGAAGCTCCTTCTGAACTGTTAAACGGGCAAGCATTTGCTCCTGAACGGACTTACGACTCAAGGCGTCGGCGACAACGTTCGCCTTGCCCGGGTGGTAGAGGATCTCAATATCATAATCCTTGATTAATTCCAACCACCGTCTCTGACGCATATTTAACTCCTTCTGAGTAAATATATACTTTAAGCTCTTATGATCGGTGAATATCTGACAGGTGACGCCATAAAGGTAATGACGCCAAATCTTCAAAGCGAACACCACGGCTGCTAGCTCCAGGTCGTGGGTCGGATAATTAACCTCGTAAGGCCTCAATTGCCGTGAAGCATAGGCAATAACCTTCCCGTTCTGCATGAGCACACATCCGAGACCCTGTCCGGACGCATCACTATAGACCACAAATCCTTCCGTCCCCTGCGGTAAGGAAAGTACAGGTGCTGACATTAGCCGGCTCTTGAGTTCCTCAAAACTCCGTTGACACGCGTCGGACCACGTGTATTTCTTATCCTTCCTCAAAAGGTTCGTTAAGGGTTGAGCGATTCTAGAAAATCCTTCTACAAATCGCCGATAATAACCCGCTAATCCGAGGAAACTTCGGATTTCCTTGACGTTCTTCGGAGGTAGCCAATCTCGAATAGCCTCCGTCTTCTGAGGATCGACACGAACTCCGTCTGATGAAATTACATGTCCGAGAAAAGTCACTTCGGACATCCAGAACTCACATTTAGAAAACTTCCCATAAAGTTGTTCTCGTCTCAACACGTCGAGCACTTGATGAAGGTGAAACTCGTGCTCCTCCCGGTCACGAGAATAAATCAAAATGTCATCGATGAAGACAACAACAAACCGATCCAAAAAGTCGATGAAGACCCGATTCATTAACTCCATGAATACCGCAGTGCATTAGTCAATCCGAGCGGCATAACCACAAACTCATAATGACCATAGCGTGTTCAAACGCCGTCCTCGCGATATCCGCTCTCGGATCCGCAATCGATGATATCCGGACCTTAGGTCGATCTTGGAGAATCTTGAAGCTCCTGAAGTTGATCTAAGAGATCATCAATACGGGGTAAGGGATACTTATTCTTGATCGTCACTCTGTTCAACTCCGATAATCAATACATAAGCGGAATGAACCATCCTTCTTCTTGACAAATAACACCGGTGCTCCCCACTGGGACGCACTCGGTCGAATATAACCCTTCTCGAACAACTCTTCAAGTTGGTTCTTTAATTCTGCATTTCGGTCGGGGCCATCCAGTGCGGTGCCTTCGATATCGGGGGCGTACTGGCTCCAACTCAATCGTGAATTCCACATCCCTCTGTGGAGGCAAACCAGTAACTCGTGCGGAAAAACATCGGCATATTCCCTCACCACCTAATATCCGTTAACATTCTTGATGACTTCTCGGTTTTGGTCATATAGCACCAATAACCGACACATCCCCGATTGAGTAATCTTTGCTTTCATCAAATTAATGACCTTACGAGCAGTAGGGATTACCTCCACGAACACACATTCCAACCCATCGTCCAAATGATAGTGACCATACGCTTACGGACACTAATGATGGCATCATGACGATCCATCCAATCAATGCCCAAGATGACGTCGTCTCTCGGCAAATCTACCACGATTAGGTCCGGCCATACGGCCATGAAACCAGATCGGACAATTACGAATCTCACGATTCACGATAATTCGTCTACCATCGGGTAGTCGATGACATAAGGCTCACAACTAGTAGCACTACCCGGGCGTAGTCTACTCAAACATGACTCGGAAATGAATGAATGCGATGCACGGTATCAAAAAGGGTACACACGAGGTTGAGATAGAACATCGAGTGTACGAGATCATTCGGGCCTGGATCATCGGTCTTCTTCATCTCATAAATCCGGGCTTGCTAGTCCCAGACAGGACGCTCCCGATCGGTGGCTAAAAGCTCCACCTTTAGTCGCTCCGTCGTTTTAAACGCAGCCCGATTGAGTGGCTTTGATTACGAGCAGTGGCCGCTTAGGTGCACGAGATGACGTCGAGTAGGTTTGGAGTCCCTACGGCAAAACGGGCCTTATGTCCCACAATTCCACGATTATGACACGTGATGGTGTCTCGGACACTTAGTCTTGACATGACCAAGATCCCCACAGTTATAGCGGTGATGGCGAACCGGCGCTCGTGGCGAGATTCCGCGAGTTTAGACGACACCGAGGTCGCTCGAAGCGCGAGCCATACGGGGTTTCTTGAAAGTTGTCGACCGCCTTGATCGTTACGGTTCTTCGATTTCTTGCTAGCAGACGAAGGTTGCTGCTTAGCAATCTCTTTAGCAGTAAGCTCATAGGTGAGAGCTTTCTCAATGAATTCAGCCAACGTGGTGCAATTATGATTAAGTAACTGAAGTCTCATACGGGGTTTCACCTCTTGTGAAATACTTGATCTTGTCCGCTTCTGAGTGAATGATAGATGAGGCGAACGGAAGAAGTTCCTGAAATTTCTCGGCAATGGCGAGAACATCCTCGTCTGCTGAGGGGTCGGGGGTGAGCAATTCCGACAGCTTGGCCTCCCTGAGTGGGGCTGGATAGTACCTCTCCATCATGAGAGTCTTGAACTGCTCCCAAGTACAAGATCCTTCGGTGGGCTTCAACGACAACCACCAAGAATGTGCGCTCTTACCCAGGTAGTAAGCCGCAACAGAAACTTTGTGTCCCTCGGGACACTCTACCATAGCAACAGACTTCTCGAAATGCTCGAGCCAATGAATGATATCTGCCGCTCGAGGCAGGCCCTCAAAAGTAGGTGGCCTCTGCGAGAGATATCGCCGATGATATTACTCACATTCCTCTCTTGCCTGCGAGGTGGCGGCGGAGGAGCTGCGGTCGATTGACGGAGTTATGCATCGTCTCCATCAACGAGCCATCCGAGTCATTTGGGCCATCATGCCCTGCATAAATGCGAGTGGATCAACCGGACACCCTCGAGCCGTGTCAGTGCGACTCCCGATAATGAATGATCGCGTCCGGGTGAATGAGTGGCGGCGTCATTGCTCGAATTAGCATTATTCTGGCATTTGCACGGGTATTCGCACGAGTTCTCGGGATTCGGCCCGCTCCACGGCCTCGTCCTCCACGTCCTCTGCCAGCCCTTTCCATACTGAAGTGGAAAGTCATATGATGATTATACATCTCGCATGAGTATCACATTATGATTATATTACGAAATGATGAAAATGAGCATACGCGCTCAAATACAGCGATTACATGAATGATTGATTGACGTAACATGATTATCTGATGAAGTTACTGAAATGATTATCTTGGATGAGTTAACAAGATTAATGATCCGATCTTCCTGATCAACAACTGAACAATGAAATGAATTGACTGATTAATGAGTTAACCTGACCGTCCCGGCCAAAATGACAATGATGATTGAGGATTGTTAACTGATGAATTATGAATGAATGGTTAATGCCAGAAATTATACCATGGCATTAGAAATCTTACAGTTCTTGGTCTGATTGGCTCGGCATTTGCACAGGTCACACGTGACGCGAAAGTCCAATGATACTAGTCCGATGACGATGATTTCAAATGAGACATGACTTGGAGGGTAGTATTCAAAACCACGCTCCGATACCAACTCTGAAACACCCCAAACTAGGCGGATATTACGGTCTGTGAATCCCGACCCAGGACCCACCAGCAAATGAAAATGATGAATTAAATAATATAATTGTAGTACCGAACCACATTATATTACCAAACACTCCGATGAGGAGTTTAAGTACAACACACCAGACAATACTGAATACTAGTGTATTTTATATGAAGATAAAATACACCACCACGAATAAATAAACATTACAAAGCGGAATTTGCGTGGAAAGTACAAATGACGAAATAATCAAATGATGAAAATGATCGAACAAACGGAATGGACTGGGGCCCCTACTAGTATCACAGGACTCGTCGCCGTCAACATGCTCTTCCGTGCCTTTGCCTTGCCGTGACACGAAAGCAAAATCCCCAACGGGTCGATTACAGAACAACAATCCTCAAGAGTTGAAATTACACAATCATGAATTAACTGAAGTTATGAAATATTCTTAATTATGAATTACGCTGAAGAGGAGTATCATAATACGCCCGTAATGTTCTGTGCAAGTGTACAAGACGAATGACCGGACACACCCGTCCTTGTACCTAATTAGTCTCACGGAGGTAAGCGTTACCGTGTGCACGGTCCGATGTATCGGTGAACCCAATACATGACCATCGTGTGCCCGACTAAAAATTCCACACAGCCACACCCGGCCACGCAATATGAACCCGGAAGGTCACATGAACGAGAATGACCATGATGAATATCAATGAATAATAATTAAACAAAGCCAAGATGACTCACCGATATGAAAGTGATAGTGACGTGATTGATAATCCAATGAAATGATTTGGAACCGTCGTTCCTCGTGAATGAAATGATTACTCGACAATTACAAGTCTCGAAATGATTAATATTATGATGAATGAATTATGATTATGAGCAATCAACAACAAAAGGAATGAGTATCCTTTTAACCGAGTAAGATTTAACTTACCCAATACCGATAAAGAATGTCCGTCCACGAACAACGTCCTAACCAAGATACCGATCGCTCGAACAACCTTAATTCAATACAATTACCAACAATCCGATCAATAACGAATCAAACACGAATATAACGAACTCAAGACGTCGATACGATTAAACCAAGTTCATAGGGGCATTATATCGAACACTCTGAGTCCAACTTCGATTGATTACAACTAAACCTCAACAATACCAATTTCAAATCCCCAAGAAGTGCTTCAAATCAATAAAACATCTCCCATACGATCAATAGTCCGTTAAGAATATCCAAAAACGTGATTATAACAACTATTAATCGGGAATCCCCAAATCCAACTCGATATTCAAAGTGTTCTTGAATAAATCTCTCAATAATCCAATGAATCCTTATACAAACTCATAATCATAAACATATCCCTTCATATAACATGATTATAACGTCAAAACATTATATCTCGACACAAAATCGAAATCCAAGGTGTTGAAGAAATTACCTCTTGAAGATCCAACCACTTCGATCCGATGAACACGAGTTATAACGAGTATCCAAGCTTCCCAAAGGAATGAAGATGATGAAGATTACACACTCAAGTGATTGATGATGATGAAATCACTCTCTCAACACTCTCTCTCGGATGAAGAAGGAAAAATGAAAAAGTGAGGTGAAATGACCCGGCCAAGTCATTAAATCTGCCGGAAGTTACGGCGTAACTCGGCCCTCTTACGGCCGTAACTTTCCAAGTCAACGACCTTACGGCCGTAATCGCCAACTCAAATGCGGCCGTAACTCGGCTTCGTCAAAGCTGCCCGGCAGACTTACGGCCGTAATCGATCTGAAGTTACGGCGTAACCCGCCTTCGTCAAAAACATCCGACGACACCCTTACGGCCGTAACCGCACACCTTACGGCCGTAACTCGGATGATACGGCCGTATCGGCCAAAACTTACGGCGTAAGCCCTCTTCGTCAGCGGCCGGGCACCGCACTGCCGCGTCTGGCCGTGACGGCCAACTCGTACGGCCGTACCTGCCTCGACTTACGGCCGTATGCCGCAACCCTTACGGCCGTAAGTCACCCTTGGTCGACAACACCCAAAACTTACGAACACCACTTACGGCCGTATCTCACCTTCCTTACGGCCGTAACTCACCTTCGGCCAAAATGCCCGGACAGCCTGCTGGACCACTTACGGCCAGTGTAGCTGACCTTACGGCCGTACCCGCTGACTTACGGCCGTATCCCAGAACCTTACGGCCGTAACTCGATGCTAGCCAAGGTGAATCAATCCGATAATTCCGATTCCTCGCTACGACTGATGAATGATCCGACATATCATACGAATGTGAAAGTGAACAAGTCTAACACGAGCCAAAGATGATACTCTCAGTACAAGGCTATCAATCACAATGAAAATGATAATACTCCCGTCTCGATCTAAAAACGGAGATAAAATGACGATCGGTAACTGATATACGATTACAACATGCCAACATTGAACGCAAATGAGTGATTCATGAATGATGAGTGATTATTAATGAGTGAGAATTACTGAGTGACAATTACAGATTGATAATTACTGAATGAAAATGAATGAATTACAACCGGGTATTACAATCGAGTACCTCGATAGGTGTGTAGTCGTCTTTATTGACGACATCTTGATCTATTCTCGAGATAAGGAGGAACATGCCCGGCACTTACGTTTGGTCTTAGACATTTTGAGAACCGAGCACCTCTATGCGAAATTCTCGAAATGTGAGTTTTGGTTGGAAGAAGTTATGTTTCTCGGCCATGTGATTTCGGCCGAAGGGGTTCGTGTAGGCCCGCAGAAGATCGAGGCAGTGCTAGATTGGGAACCGCCTAAAAATGTTAAGGAGGTTCGTAGCTTTTTGGGCCTTGTTGGGTATTACCGTCGGTTTGTCGAGGGGTTCTCGAAACTCGCTCGACCGTTTACGAAATTACTCCAGAAGACCGAAAAGTTTGTTTGGACGGATGAGAGACAGCAAAGCTTCGATGAACTAAAGAGACGACTGACTTCAGCGCCGATTCTAACTTTACTACATGGTAGCGAAGGCTTTGCAGTTTACAGTGACGCTTCGGGTCAAGGCCTGGGCTGTGTTCTTATGCAGCATGATAAGACAATAGCTTTTGCGTCACGACAATTAAAGCCTTATGAGGTAAATTATCCTACTCACGATTTAGAATTGGCCGCAATTGTCTTCGCACTCAAGATTTGGCGGCATTATTTGTATGGTTCACCGTGCCGGATTTATACCGATCACAAGAGCCTGAAGTATATTTTCAGTCAGAAGGAGCTGAATATGAGACAGCGGCGTTGGTTAGAGTTGATAAAGGATTATGATTTGGAAATTCTCTACCACCCCGGGAAAGCCAATGTCGTTGCAGATGCTCTGAGCCGCAAATCGGCATCTCTTCAAATGCTCGAGGTTTTTACGTCCCAGCATTTAAAATTCGTCAAGATTTAATTGAGCAAGGGATAGAAGTTTGGCTTCAACGAGTACGAGGGCAGGTTGTGTACTCTCGAAATTACTTCGTCCTTAGTTGACGACATCAAAGGGAAGCAGTGGAGTGACCCGATGATTTCTCAACTGAAGGAAGATGTGGTTAAAGGAAAAGCTCCTGGCTTTATGGTACATGAGGATAGTATTCTGAGATTTTAGGGCAGACTTTGCGTCCCAAACGATTTAGAGTTGAGACAGAGAATCCTCCGAGAAGCCCATGCTACGCCTTACTCAATCCACCCCGGGACGAGTAAGGTGTACAAAGATTTGAAGCGAAATTTTTGGTGGAATAACATGAAGAAGGATGTTACGGAGTTTGTATTACGGTGCTTGACGTGTCAACAAGTCAAGATCGAACATCAACGACCGGCGGGGTTGTTGAAACCACTTCCCATTCCCGAGTGGAAGTTGGAAGATATCTCAATGGATTTTATCACTGGCATGCCGAGAACTCGGACTGGAATGAATATGATTTGGGTAATTGTCGATCGATTGACCAAGTCTGCACACTTCTTGGGTATTAAGGATACTTGGGGACCGGATAGATTGGCTCGAACCTTTATCGTGAGATCGTGAGGTTACAGTGCCCCCAAGACCATTGTTTCGATCGAGACGGCCGTTTCGTATCGCATTTTGGCGAGCCGTTCATCGAGGCTCTGGGTGCGAGTTGAGATTGAGCACTTCCTTTCATCCTCGGTCGGACGGTCGAGACAGAGAGGACGATTCGACGTTGGAGGATATGTTACGGGCTTGTGCCTTAGGCCGGAGTAATGATTGGGAGCTTCACTTGCCGTTGATCGAGTTTGCTTACAATAATAGTTGGCATGCGTCGATCAAAATGGCACCCTTCGAGGCTCTCTATGGTAGGCGATGTAGGTCGCCATTATGTTGGGGACGAGGCTTCGAGCTAGTTGGGACGGAACCGAGATATGTTGTTGGAGACCAAGGAAAAGATTTCTATCATCCGAGACCGATTCTTGTTGCCCAGTCGTCGAAATCTTACGCCGATACTCGTCGACCCTTGGAGTTTGAAGTGGGGATCATGTCTTGCTCAAAGTATCACCGACTGGAGGAGTTTTCCGCTTCGGTAAAGGAAAACTCAGTCCAAGGTATATCGGACCTTTCGAGATTTTGGACGAGTTGGAGACTTAGCTTATCGCTTGGCATTACCTCCACTTTGAGTCACGTCCATAGTGTTTTTCATGTGTCCCGATTGAGGAAGTACGTACGGATCGAGCCACATTATCGACTACGGTGAGATTAATGTAGCCGAGGATATTACCTTCCGGAGAGACCCGTGAAGATCCTTGAGCGTCGCGAAAGCGGCTTCGGCATAAGACCATTCCACTGGTTAAAGTACAATGGTCGAGGCATGGAGTCGAAGAGGCGACTTGGGAGACGGAAGAGAAGATGCGGGTGGAATACCCCGAACTATTTATTTCTTAAGTTTCAGGACGAAACTTCTTTTTAGAGGGGGAGAATGTAATATCCGGTCGGAAGTCATGTCTTTTCAAACCTCTTCTTGTTCTTCGAATCATGATTTGTTGGGCGAACCCTTGTAATCATTGTTTGGAACCACCGTTTTGGGGTTCCCGTACTTCTGTTTCGTGTTATTGTTGCCCAGACATTTAATCATATTGCTTTTATTCTCTTTCCGGGTCATTTTTCATCATTTTAGGACCCGAAGGGGGTGTGAGCCGCGGCACTATGAGTGTGCGCCGCGGCACACACATTTCCTATATTTGGCCGGGCGGAGTGTCTGAGTGCGCGGCACACTCCGGCGATGCCGCGGCTGCTGCCGAGCCGATGCCGGCACACCTATCTTGAGCCGCGGCTGCGGTGTTGCATCCTCGGCCAAAACCGCTGTGCCGGTGCGCGGCACACACAGTGAGCCGCGGCACACTTCGAAACACAGGAACAATTTTAGGCTGTGTCGGCACACACTGAGCCGCGGCACACAATGCGGTCAATCGCATAATTCGGCTTTTAAGCGAGATTTCAGCCATTTTCCTCCATTTCTTCTTCCATCGCGAGAGAGAGTTGAGGAGGAGCTCTTTTCATAGCTATCACTTGGGTGTTGAAGATTTACCACTTCGATCGGTTGGGAAGCCGGATAGTCGATCTAACGCGTATTCCTTGGATCATAGAGCTTGGATATTCAAAAGGTAATTTCTTCAACATCTTGACTTCTCGATTTTGTGTGGGTATTGACGTTTTGGATGATGAAATCATGGTGTATGATGTGATATATGCGTGATTATGGACATGATTGGGTATTCATCGGATTATTGAAAGATTATTCAAGAACACTTTGATTTTGTGTTGGTTTTGGGGATTTTCGTAGATTCGTCCGTTTTATCCGATTGAAGCTTGAGAACCTTGAGATTTTGATATATCTATACCGTATGAGTGTTTTCTTCCGATTTTCGGGTTGAATTATGTCGTTTTCGGACTTGTGAGGTTTGGACGATTTTCCAACCTCTAGTTGATTATCCGTATATCTTTATGAATCGTAGACGGGTTTCGGGGGTTTCTTCGTGTAATTTGAATATGGATAATTGATTATCATATTCCTTGCGAATCGTTTAGGTGCGGAGCGCGTTCTTGGACCTACCAATCTCATACCCCTTTTTAGTTCGTTCCTCGATGTCTCAAAGGCAAGTATACATTTATGATTATGCGTTCTCGACATTGAAAGAATGAAAAATTGATGGAATGATTATTTCTACCCACTCGGGACGGGCCTATGGTCCTCTCGAGGGTTTCTTAGCCTCAGTGCGATTCCATGGTTGATATGAGCGAACCGTTTCTACGGCATTCATATGAAATAATGTTGGCATGTAATGAACGAACCGTTTTGACGGCATTCCTACATGTAACGGCGTATGATATGAATGAACCGTTTCTCGGCATTCACATACGTCTTGAGATTTTAGTCATTCCTAATACTAGTCTTAAATTGATGAATTGACGGATTACATTTACTTTATTGTCGAGGAGTATTATGTTTCATATTGTTATACTTGCACTAGCTATTCGGCTAACCCCTTTATGGGAAATACGTTTCATGTATTTCGAGTTCCGGGAGAGCGGACGGGCGGTATCGGGTCGGCATAAAGATGGTGGGCAAGCGTGATCTGTGTCTTCCTTCCGATTATGTTTGGAGTTTCCGTTCGGGGTTGTTTATCTTGGTTGGCTATTGAATACTCGAGTATTGTTTTTCCTTTTTCCTTGATGTTCCGGCCCGTGTTTGCCGAAGTATTGAATTGAGTTGTGATGTTCGTGAATACATTGGTTATATTTCGAATACCTTTGTATCGTTTCTCATTCCATTGTGTGTAGACCTTATCGGTCAAAATTTATGGTTCCGCGTATGTTTAGCCTTGTGGGTCCCACGGCGGGGCTTACGGCGCTGTAATATCCCTGAATAACTTGGGGGTGTTACAAACACGATCAATACAGAACCACAGAAATCGATATATGAAAGAACAAAATTCTCAAAACGTTAAACAAATCACATACAGTGGATCTCAACGAAACACAACCGATTGGTGAACATACCCCTCGGCATACGAACAACCAATCGCAAATCGGCGAACATACCAAATCATACATGGAGTGGGAATGACCAATCAATATCCAAAACAATCATCCTAGGGTCACCACCCTCAATTCTACACTTACTAAGGAATCATTCAAAAATCACTATGGTAAAATCGTGCTACTACCATACCAATGGAATCACATAGTACATATGTGCTGGTTTCACAAAATCCAAAGTTCCAAAATCATATTCTGTACCCGAATCTACAATACGCAGCATATTCTTCTTATCTGATCGATCAACCGATCATCCCTGGATAACCAAACTACCATACTGAAGTTCGAATCTCTATTCATCGTTCCAGACTGATGTCTTATCCAGTTCGTGAGCCACACTCATAACTTCACCACGATATGCACTATGCACTAAATGCATATGTATATCAGTCACATTTTCAAACCAGTTTGAAATCATGTAATCTTGTCAAGAAGACAAATTTTCGAAAGTTCTTTCAAAAATTTAAAGCTCATAACATAAATTTTGGTAAGACCACAAAATCAATTTTCAAAAAAATTAAATCAGCTCGCTGGTGCCAAATATTTGATAACAGTTTCCTTCGAATCCACACGATTTTGAAGTTTTTAAAATGAAAACTATGCAAATGATTGACCACATCCCTACTCCTGTATACCAATTCGGTTCGTCACCAATATCCACAGATATTCCATCGGAAAACCACACGATAGAGTTCCAAAATCTCAGTATATAAATTCCGACCAAAAACTCATATTTCACATATGACTCGCAACGTCAACCATTAACCCATCTTGGATTATCTCAAATATGCTATGACAAAACATTGAAACAAATCAACACAACGGAAGATTCCCGAGAGGTTTCATTTGAACAAGTAATCCAAAACCCCGAAAGGCAGGAACGAAATAGATAAACGATTGATAAAGTGTTTTACAATTCTCGGGAGTTTTCAGGAAAACAGAAAAGCCTTTTGAAACATTAGGGTCTTAGCCCGTATCTCGTTCCGCATTACAAGAAGTTTAAAAAGTAGAAAACCCTTTTTCGGACCTCAAGTCCTGAGTTATAAAACTATTTCAAAATCGATTGGGTCTCGGCCCAAAAATCATTTTCCGTAAAACATCCGTAAAACATTCATTTTGAAAAGTATCATTTCCAAATGCTCAAAAACAGTTCATATATCTCAAAATGAACTAACATGACTACATGTTCTTCTCAACCATACACAATATTTCCCCCAAATGCACAACTATGTTCCAAAATCTAACCGACATATTGATTTCCAAAATCATAACTTCTCAAATCATCAATCCTGTCCCAACTCTGCCATCTCATATTGTGACGCATAATATTCTGCTGAATCTCAAAGCATATCAATCTAGAACAGCAATAAATCTCAATGCAATTTAAAAATCCAAACACTTACAGATCGTGAAGCCGATGATTCCCCGTGATACTGGCACATGTCTCAACTCTAGAAAATACTCGACACAGATATTTTCAAGACACACGTTTTGCAAACACAATTCAACTCGAGAACGTAACACAGCTCTATCTGGAGAAACACGTTAACACCATTTAGAAAAGTTTACAACAACCCAGTACCACACTCGTAAATCGCATAATGCACAAGCCCGAGTGAACAACAAAAACTCACGGCTCTACTATTTGTCAATCGACAACTCAAATGACACGACAAAAGCACGACCCAACTCGACCCGACTGCCTAGGTTTTCTCAACCTAAGCTTTCATACCATATTCTGTAACACCCCGAGAGCCATCTAAGAATATTACAGCGCCGTGGGCCCTGAGATGGAACCCACAAGGCTGAAGAAAATTTTTGCAAATATTTACAAACGTCCAAGAGGCTAACGACGGTATTATCTATTTAAAACATTCGAAGACTTTATAAAACTCGTTTATCAAGACCGTCGTAAAATCTCATTTGAAACCACAATGCCCGAAATGCCAAAACTCAACAGTTTAAAAACATACGTTAAGCTATCGCTTACACGTACCGACAGAATAAATTTAGAAAACGATTGCCAAAGTGACCTAAGTTACCAGATACCAAAAGATCATTTAAAAAAAATACTCACGCAGCGAATAAAGACAAACAATTAAAATACTCTAGCAGCGGAATACAACAACTGATCAGAAACTCAATACACAAATACATGTCCTAGCCAGTATCCTCCGGGAAGCTCATCTCTTCACGACTGCTTCAAGCTTAATAATCCAAGAACCTAAAAAGAAAGCCCACGACGGGGTCAGCCATAATATCCAACAATGATAACCATCACATCACGTCAATAATTACATATCAATGGAAATACTAAGTAAGAATACGACCAATGTAATCTTGCCGTCGTAACTTTACGAAAATCCACGATTCGTATCCTTAACAACACAATAAGATAATACTGAAATATCTATACGGTATCTCAACAATACCCAAGGTTCTCAAAACATTATCATAACTCGCGATACGGAAATTATACCAACTCTGGCCAATTCAATCCATCGGATAACGTCGACAATTCCAATACGATAATCGATTGTCCATCAAAGACAAGTATCAAGGAAATACGGAACATACCTCAAGATACGAAATACCATTACCATCACGTCAGTCTAATCCGAAATCAGATCAACACAACATACGGACATGGTCCTAACACAAGACCTACAAATGCATACTCATATGACAACGTCAATATGATCACAACAATAACGACAATGTATACTTATGGCAAGCCCATAATATACATATGCACAACAACACATGGTAATCCAACGATCCAGCGCACACAGCTATAGATTCCCATGATGATCCCGTCGGACCAACGCATGGTGGCATTACATCCGGCGATCCAAAGCGCCTGACTATAGATTCCCATGATGATCCCGTCGGACCAACACATGGTGGACATATGACAACAATGCACAACTGCACAAAACAACAGTACACAATACACGACAACAACAATGCACAAATGCATGACAACAACGATACACGAATGTATCACCACATGATCGACACAAATGATAAAAATGATTAGAGCACTTGCCCCGAGCCCTTCGAGAACAATCTCAATGTCTAAACCATCACGAACCATTATCCTCAATACTCTACAGTCCATAGTATCACGGATTGCTGATAATTCATATCTTCGTCTTTATCACAATATATCCTCCATATACAAGTATACCAATAACAAAAGTAAATCATATACATTATGATTTAGATTCTCAAAACTCGAACATGATTTATAATCCCAAATCTCCTGTGATTACGATTATAAACATTGCTATACGAATTATAAACGAATGAAACGGAAACCATTCATTAAATATTATAAACTGAGCAAGTAATAACTTACCTCGATACCGATACAACGACGAGGAAGCTGTTACCAAATCCATTGTCGTCATCTACAAGTTCCTCGGTCCCGACCAAATCAATTCACGAACATCCTCGAACTCGACCGCAACACACGGTTATAATCACCGATCAATATTCTCAACCTATTACAGTAATTCGATAAACAACAAGTTCGATAACAATCAACAATCGATAAAACCATATCACAAACCCAACGGCTTGACAATATCCCAATTAACCACTAGTCGGATCAATCCAACTCAAACTAGCAAAAATTCAGAACCACAACACAAAAATACTGCACTTTCTGCCTTCTTAGCGCACGTTAATCACTTAACGTAGCGTGCGCTAAGTTGCTCCCGTTAGCGCGTGCTAGGCAGTAAGCTTAGCGTGCGCTAATGCTGTACAGATGCATGCTTTTCAGATACCGATCAACATATGACGATTATCAAGAACACTAAGTGATTCTAAACCATGTTCATAGCTATCAAAACAACGAAATCCGATATCCTTTAACATATAAGTGATCATCCAACCCTTAATCCATTTCTTATATCCATATATCATCTTCCTCAATATCAACCTCATGAAACATTAAGAACGTAACAACACTTCCATAATCTATCATTATAGGGAGTAATTATCAACAATAACATTAACATTCGAAACTGAGGAGAAGAATTAACCAACTAATCTCAAGAAGACGAATCAACATGATTCAAATCATACGAATCACATTAATATCATCATACTCCGGTAATCCATCTCATAATCATGCTTATCAACTTGTTTATGTAATAATCATCAACTCAAGAACATCAACATTCAATCCAAAATGAAATCCAAAGATGAAGAGTGATTACCTTTTTGAAGGAATGGATTGATTTCCAAGGTTGAATCCATTTCCAAGAATAGCCAATGATTTAAAGAACAAAGCTTTAATTCATGATTTCCATCTTTAATCTTGTTAAAGAGGATCATCCCTCAGTGTTTAGGAACTCCAAAAGTCCTCCCAAGGTTCTCTCTATCGGTTGTAAGAAGAGAATGGACGAAATGAGGAATGACAGCCAACTACTCATATATATACACTGTACATTATTAACGTACGCTAACCTCTTCATTTAACGTACGTTACCAGTTTAGCGTGCGCTAACATTCTTTGTTAGCGTGCGCTATCGAAGTCCAGAGGCTACTACCTTACTGCATGAAATAATTTACGTACGCAATGCACATGCAATAGCATACGTAAAGGCCTGTATTTAGCGTACGCAAACCTTCCACCGTAGCGTGTGCTACTCATAGTTGACTTGCTACATTCTGCACCTACCCACGTGTCCCCACATGCCGAAAGTAACCTGACACGACCAAGATTCCTTTGGTCCGTTCTGATTAGCGTGCGCTATCAATATACCTTAGCGTGCGCTAATCCTTCACAACAAACATCCGTTGACTTGTCGGCACATGCGCCGAAAGTGACTGGCTCCACACATAGATTCCTTCTGATCTGGTATGTACTAGCGTCCGTTATATTTTGCCTCTAGCGTGCGCTAAACCAGAACGATAGCGTGTGCTAGGCATGTATATTAGCGTGCGCTAATAATGTTACACTTAGCCATTTTCAGCTACTTTTGTCCAACGTCTCAACATACATAATACGAACATACGGCATACTGAATACATATACTCAACACATTATATCCTTAATTACAATTGTCGACCAAATACGACAATTATACCAATACTGACATCCCAGTCCTTCGTTTATTTTATCCATACTGTACAGATTCCACGCTGTACAACATAACTCGGATAAAATAACATTAAACAATAGTAGTAGAAATTTCGGATATTACATTAAACATCTCTTCAGCTCCTCAAAACTAGCCTGCCTCTCGTCATTCCAGACGAACGTCTCGGATTTTGAAGAAAATGTGTAAGTGGTCGAGCTAGTTTCGAGAAACCCTCGAAGAACCTACGATAGTAGCCAGCCAAACCCAAGAAACTACGGACCTCCTTCACATTCTTAGGCGGTGTCCAATCCAACACTGCCTCAACTTTCTGCGGGTCCACACGAACTCCCTCGACTGAAATTATGTGACCCAGAAACATCACTTCTTTCAGCCAAAATTCACATTTCGAGAACTTTGCATAGAGTCGCTCGGTCCTCAAAATGTCTAACACCACACGCAAATGATAGGCGTGCTCCTCCTCGTTCCTCGAATAAATAAGAATGTCGTCAATGAAGACGACAACACACTTATCCAGATACTCGATAAAAATCTTGTTCATCAACTGCATGAACACCGCCGTCGCATTAGTCAACCCGAAAGGCATGACTACAAACTCATAATGTCCGTATCTTCTCCGAAAATTTGTTTTCGGTACGTCGGACTCCTTCACCTGAAGCTGATAGTATCCTGATCTCAAATCGATCTTCGAGAATACCGCAGCCCCCTGCAACTGATCAAACAAATCATCAATCCTCGGCAAGGGATACTTGTTCTTGATGGTCACCTTGTTTAGCTCGCGATGGTCGATACATAAACGTAGTGAACCATCCTTCTTCCGAACAAACAAAACCGGTGCGCCCCAAGGCGAAGCGCTCGGTCGAATATATCCCGACTCCAGAAGCTCACTCAACTGCTTCTTCAACTCGGCCATCTCGGAAGGTGCCATGCGATACGGCGCCTTCGAAATCAGAGCCGCACCCGGCTCTAACTTTATAACAAACTCAACCTTACGGTCCGGTGGCAACCCCGGTAACTCATCAGGAAAAACATCAGGAAATTCACTAACGACTGGAATCGATGAAAGCTCGACTCCACTACTCTCCGCCTTCAAGGCGTAGCACCAATAACCAGTACATCCCTTTCGCAGGAGTCTCATCGCCTTCAAGGCGTTAATAACAAACTTCTGGTTTCTATTTCGCCCCGCAAAAGAGTGTTCGGTGCCGTCCTCGGCTAGCATAGTAATGATCCTCGTGCGGTAGTTCATGATTGCACCATGCCGCTCTAGCCAGTCATCCCAGAGGATCAAATCCTCACCCTCAATACCACAACAATAAGATTAGAGAGCCAATCCCTCTCACCAATAAGCACAGAACAGTCTCGGACCTCTCGATCGCCAACGATTCTATCACCGCTAGGAAGTTTAACGATGAAAGGCTCGCAAGGCGATAAATAGTCAAGACTCAAATGGCGCACACACTCCAGAGAAATGAATGAATGAATGCGTAGCACCCGAATCAAAAAGCACACTGACATAAATGAACGGTACCTGTCGCCACAGTGGCCGCTGGATGATCGGACCTTCTCATCTCATAGATACGTGGAGGGGCGGAGCATACACTGGAAGCTCCCCCCTTAGTGGGTTGACCCCGACCTCTCCCTCGACTGGCACTCGGTGGGGACTGAGAAGCAAACGATCCTTGATTCACGCTTGGTTCCCTGGGAGCTGGAATGGGAGCCTGGGCACCAAGAATTTTCTCTCTCTCAGCACAGAAAGCAGCCTTGTGGCTTGGCTGGCCACACCGATTACACGTCAGCAAAGGGATCGGACAATTACGACTGATGTGGCCCGGCTGGCCATAGTTAAAACACTTCACCTCCCGAGAAGGGGCACTGGCAGCCCTGCGGGGAACCCCGGTAGAACGAGCTGGGCCACCACCAGCGGAAAAGTTAGCAGACTGGAATTTCTGCTGACCCCCACCTTTGTGGCCCGAAAAATTCCCGGTGGACTTCTGCTTCTTGCTCTCGCGGGCCGCCTCACTAGCTGTCACAGACATATCATAAGCAAGGCCCCTACTTTGATAATCCTTCAAGGTAGTGGAGACGAGCCCAGACATGTAGTCACGAATCGATAATTTCATCTGCCTGGAGAAGTGAAAAATTTTGTCGCCCTCCTCGACAACTTGGGTCTTCACATAGCTCAACTCCTTGTTGAAATCGGCAATAGCTTGAGAGACAGGAACATCTCGCGGTTGAGCATCATAGAAGGCGTGGACTCGAGCCTGCCTGACCGGCCATGGGCAATACTCATTCTCCATCAGATCCTTGAATTCTGCCCACGAAGCAACATGATCCTTAGGCCCAACGGCCTCCCACCAATCCGTAGCGTCCCCAGTGAGAAAATACTGGGCAATAGGGACTTTACGGTCCTCGGGACAGTTGGTGGCAACAAAGACTTTGGATATCTCCTTGATTCACCCTTCCGAGCCAATAGGGTCAGAGGCTCCCCTGAACTGAGGAGGATGCATCTTGATGACATCCTGGAGCCAACGGTCAGCTCCGTCCCGAGCAGCATGGGCCGGATTCTGAACCGCCTGGGCAATCGCCGCCATCTGGTTTACCATTCGTTGCATAACAGCCGCAACACCAAGGTCGGCGCCATCTTGAGAAGAAGCATGGCTATGCTGGTCACCGGTGCTACCGGCTCCCAAATAATGCGACGTGGCTACCCCACCGGCTGCCCCACATCCCCGGCCGCGACCACTACCATGACCTCTTCCAGCATCCATACTGGAGTTAAATAAGTAGCAAAAGTCATACAACGGTAAGTACAAGAAGAAAAACAATCACAAATCGAGAATCAAAGGTGCGATACAAGGAAACAAGGAGCAGAAGAAGGAAAAAACTTACGGACACTGGAAGTACCAGAATCATGGCAGCGTGACGACAATGTGCAAAACGAAACACAACAAGACCCAATAAACTAACAAGCCTAGGTATCCATAAACCTGGCGCTCCGATACCATTTTCTGTAACACCCCCAAGATATTCGAGGTATATTACAGCGCCGTGAATCACTACATGGGACCCCACCAGGCTAAACGACCCAAACATACTCAACGACTTGTGAAATCAACACAATAATCCCTCATCATAAAGACACAAAATAAAATGATTCACCCAGTTCAACCGGTCAAACACACCCCACACATCTAAAACAAACATAACGGACAATTATCACAACCTGAACAAACATAAATTTCCTAAGTACTCGAGTACTTCTATTAGTTTACAAATGGATAAACGCATCAAAAGGAAGGACAACCATAAAACACACTCATGCACAATCATCACGCCCGGCCATCATCCGCGTACTGGTCCAGCGCCCGTTCGTCTCGATGGACCTGACCTGAAATTCATAAAACGAATTTCCCCAAAACGGCTCCCCAGAGAGGTTAGCAATTACGCTAGTCCAAGTAGCCAAATGAACAACTTACATCTTACACATATAGTCAAATCATGCAATAATGAAAACATCGGTCGAAAGACACATTTATGGAAACGCCAATACCAAAACACATTTGTGAAATACACCACAATTAACCATGGATCCACCCCTCCGTGGACCCCTACCGAGACCCCGTCGGATCTAACCCATAGTGGTTAAAAGCAAGCTCGCGGATCCACCCCTACGTGGACCCCTACTGAGACCCCGTCGGGTCTAACCCATAGTGAGCATACACACACACACACAATTCTCATGCAATACTACTACTTAAGATTGTAAGTTCATAAGGGTACTTGCCTCGGTTAATAGACGGTGAAATGAACGGAAAGGAAGAATTGAACACGACCGCAAGGAACCGGCGGAAACGAGCCTAACGATTGGAAGAACACAATCACAACCACAACTAAACGAATACGGAAACGGATTACACCCAAAACCCCGTCTACGATTCATGTATATCCGTTTAACAACAACAACGAGGGCGGACCACAACCAAACCCTCTCGAATACGCAACAACTACGAAATATACCATGAATCCGTAGGAAAACCAATAATACTAATAAGATTAATCATATTCATCATGAATTAATCTATCATACGTAATGAATCGGACGAAAATGTGAAAATCCCCAATTTACCCAAAAACAAAGTTCTAGGAGTTTACCTCGGATTAAAGGCGAAGGACAAGATTAGATGATGATAAAACACTCCAAGAGCTTGAAGCAAATGAGGGCTCGGAGTTGCTAAGCTTCCAATCGCCGGTAATACCAAGAAAATCGCCCAAAAAGTCGCTGGAGTCAGAGAGATGAGAGAAGAGATGAAAAATGACCGAAAATGGTCAACTCCTGGGTTTATAACCCAGGATGTGTTACGTACGTTAGCCACCAATTGCTAACGTACGTAAGCTGTGTTACGTACGTAAGCCTTAAGGGCCTTACGTACGTAACCAAAAAAGGCGGAAATGCCTGTACTATTATACACAGGCCATTACGTACGTACCCAAAAGGTGTGTTACGTACGTAATGTAATATCCGGATTTATTATTGTGTATTTCATCTGTATTCGAACCCTGTAATATTCGGATTTGTGATCTCAATAAATGGAGTATGATATTTCTCACATTGGTATCTTTGTACATAAGTATATCGTCATGCAAATTTCGCATGCAAACTCGTGATAGCGCACGCTAAGAATGTAACTTAACGTGCGTTATCGGGCTACAACTAGCGCACGCTACGAATGGATAGTTGCGTGCGCTAGGCAGTCAATTATTGAGCTAGGCAGCTAGCACATGCGCCAGCCGGGACATGGGTCCGGATAAGATTCCCGCGGATGAACCTGGACAGATTTGGAGTTAACGCTTATTAGCGTGCGCTAAGATTGTATGGTAGCGTGCGCTAATTAGCTAAAGTGCAGAAATGTTATAAAAGGGACAACAACCCATTTTTGGCTTACATTTCCTTCGTTTATTCTTCGTTCTTGAGAAACCAGAGAACAATATAATCATTGGAGATTGTATGTCACTTGTGTTTGATCATTGGAGTGGAGAAACGTATTGAGTTGGCAAACAAGCAACCGGAGCCCGATTTTACTTGTTGTCTCGGTGTTTTTCTTCATCTTAAGGTATGTTACACTACTTTCAACCTTGAATTCGTGTTCTTAAGGATATGAGGATTATGCTATCAAGTATTTGAGTTTCATTGGTGATTTATCCAAACCACATCATGTTTAAGAGATTGAGATGATTATGCTTTAAGTACCTTGGTTAAGAACATCATAACTTGAATCTTGTTATGATGAACAAATAGAGAGAGTTTCTGAAATTGGTAATCCGAATCTAGAATGTGTCTTCATAGTAATCACAGACTTGACTTTAACATCATTATTGTTAGACGAATCTAAGAGATTGATCATGGAAGGATTTATCTTGTAAAGATGGAGTGTTAATCAAACTACAAGATGATAGTTTTGATTGATATAAATGTATTGATATCGACCGTTAGGCCTTCCGAATTTGCATGAAGAATTGTAATCGAAATGGAATATGGTTTTATGATGATATACATATTCTTGAATTTGAAGTTGTTGTTATCCGTAAGATCATTCATAAACTGTATGAGCATGATATGCATGGAGATGACATGTATTAACACTGAAGATTTCATGAGTTTCATCACCATTAGATCTAGTTTGCTGCCCAGTAGTATACTGTCCTACACGTTTAGCACACGCTAAGCAATGTAGATTAACGTGTGCTATCAGGCATGAGTAACGTACGCTACGTTTGGTACGTAACGTACGTTAGGTCATCAGGCGAGTCAGTCGGCTGATCAGTGAGGTACTGACCGTGCATAGTTAGCGTACGCTAGGCTTCGTTGTTTGCGTGCGCTAACGATCAGGCTTAACGCACACTACGTAGAATGCTTAGCGTACGCTAAACAGTCCAGGCAGATTTCGTTTTATGAACTTTCGGCCGTAAATCGGATTGTTAGACATTCGTACGACGTGAGATAAATTCTATATTATTTCTTTTGTTAAGGTTCGATCTTGCTACGTGTTTGATCGAAGGGGCGACCTTCGAGTGTTTCGTTTCGTGGAAGTATTGTTCTTGTCTTCGAATCGAGGCAAGTACCTTAATTGTTTTATATATTAATGTTATACATATTGTTGTGCATATATGTCGTTGTTGTATGTCCACCACGTGTTGGTCCGACGGGATCATCTTGGGATCTATGCTAGCATGCGCTGGATCATTGGACGGGGTTTTCCACCACGTGTTGGTCCGACGGGATCATCTTAGGGTCTAGGCAGTGAACGCTGGATCATTGGAATTACCATGTGTATGTTGTGATATCATGTTGTGATTATCATGTGTGTATGTTATTATTATTATTCTTCGTGAGATGTTGAATAATATGTTGTGGTACTTGTACTACCATCGTTGTGCTAACCCCTTCGGGGGTGAACATTTTGTTTATGTTCAGGATCTAGGAGAGCAGGGAAACAACCACTGGAGCTGCATGACGACGAGGGTGCAGAGTGATGTTCCGGCCGGGTTTATTTGTCTGTTGTTTGTTGGTTATTTCAATAAGTACTCGAGTACGTAGTCTTTTATGATGATTTGGATTTGGTGATGTATTAATACTTTTCTGTTAAACATTACTACTTTCAGTATTGGTCGAAACTGTTGTACCTTATTTCTGTTATTTTTATTCGTTGGTATCGGTTAATGTCTTTTTAGTTTTTCAGCCTTGTAAATTCTTATTTAAAGGATTTACGGCGCTGTAATATCCCTGAATATATTGGGGGTGTTATAGAATATGGTATCAGAGCTAAGATTATGGATATCTTGGCCATTGTGTTTTAATAGGGGTCATATATGTCTTTTGAGGTAACCGGCCGCGAATAACATCACTGTACTGCCTACGTCTTCGTGCGGGCGGTGGTTGTAAGTTCCTAAACTCTATCTCGTCCTTTACATGTTATATTTCTTTGTACTTGAGAATTTGAATGGTATTGTTTCATGTATATCGAGTATTTATGCTTACAGTATGTTGAGAGGCGGACGTGGACGTGGTCGCGGTCGCGGACGCGGACGAAGGAATGCTGAAAGAGAAGCTTCGCCTTCTAATCAGGCCAGCCACAGTTCAGGCGAGCCACATAGATCTATCAATAATGAACCAGAACCTGCTGTGCCCGAAATCCTTCGTCAAATGGTGAACCAGATGACTCAGTTCGCCTAGGTCGTGGACCGAATGCAGGTGGCGGTGGGATTACAGCAGGGAGATAGACAGCAAGGGATTCCAGACATGGGAAATTGAGGTGACCGATGGTTGCAAGAGGTGGAGAAAATGCAACCACCTAAATTCGACGGCATTTCTGAGACTCCCACATGGGACCATTGGTTGAAGGAATTGGAGAAAATTATTGCCGGGATTAACTGCCCAGACGACTGGAGATCCTCTATCGCTCAATACTTTCTGATAGGGGAAGCGTCCGAATGGTGGGAAGACATCCGGCCTGTAGACCATGATGTTGATTGGACAGAGTTTAAATTGATGATGGAAGCTCAGTACTGCCCTCGTCCTGTGAGGGAAGCCAAAGTTCGGGAGTTTTTCTCCGCTCAGCCGTCAGACGAACCTGTATCCCAGACAATTAAGACATTTAACTAGCAGCTGGCATTTGTTCGACATCTGGTCAGAACGGATGTAGAAATGATGATCCATTTCGATATGAGGATGAAACCAGAAATCCAGAGGTACATGTCCGGTTTTGAATGTACCACTCTCCGTCAATACTAGGATAAGGCATTGGCGTACGAAATCAAGGAAGCGGCAATGGAGAAGTTTATGGAGTCCAAGAAGCAGAAAGTCTCTGGTAACTTTACAGAGCACAAGAGCAGCAGGCCCCGCAAAGCCCAGTCATCCTTTCATTCATTCAAGAAACCTCCACAACCACCCAAGAGCGGAAAGAACTATGGAGCAGTATCAGTCACGATAGATGTGATAAGGAGGTGCTTTAACTGTGGCCGAACAGGACATTATCGACGAGATTGCTCATTCCCTACCGTGACTTGTTTTGACTGTGGACGAGAGGGACATCGTGCGGTGTTCTGTGAGGAGGCTGCGAAAGCTTTTAGAGCCCGTACATCACAGCCAGCCCAGAAAGAATCGAGTATTCAGCAGACACAACAGAGTGTACAGATGCCTCATAATTTTGGCCGCGGACGAGGCAGATCACATTTTGACCAAAAGGGGACATCAAGTGCCGGATCTGTTCCCCCACGTCTGTACGAGATGAGGAGAACAGACGATCAGGATGCTGCTGTCGCATCAGGTACTGTTCAGATCCTTTCCCAGCCAGTTAACGTTTTATTCGATACAGGAGCTACGCATTCATTTATATCATTGTCTTGTGTAAATCGTTTGAATATTTCTAGTTCTCATAACTGTGAACCTTATGTGATTGGTTTACCGAGTGATGAGAGGATTGTTGGAAACTTAGAGACTAGAGATTTCCCTATATCATTTAGAGGCAGAGAGTGGCTCTCAAATCTGATTGTGATAGAAATGCAAGAAGACGACCTGATACTCGGAGACGATTGGCTTAATCGATATGGAGCTATCGTAAACTACCGAAGGATGAATATCTCGCTGATCGCTGACGATGGCTCCGAAATACTGTTTGAGGGATGGAAACCAGGAAGCTCAGGGAAGTTGATCAAGGCGATGAAAGCTGTCAAATGGTTGAAACAGGGTTGTACCGGATACTGGTGCTATGCAATGAAGAAAGAAGACGAAATTGTGGAACTTTCATCCGTTCCTGTTGTGAACGAATTTCCAGATGTATTTCCTGACGAGTTACCTGGACTACCTCCACGACGAAATGTAGAATTCACCATTGAGTTGGAACCCGGAGCTATACCAATTTCTAAAGCGCCGTATCGTATGGCACCTACTGAGATGTACGAACTGAAGAAGCAGCTGGAGGAGTTACTGTACAAAGGCTATATCCAGCCAAGCGTTTCGCCTTGGGGAGCGCCAGTTCTTTTTGTCCGGAAGAAGGATGGATCGCTTCGACTGTGTATTGACTATCGAGAGCTGAACAAGATGACGATTAAGAACAAGTATCCATTGCCACGGATTGATGATTTGTTTTACCAGTTGCAAAGAGCAACAGTATTTTCTAAAATCGATCTGAGATCGGGATACCATCAGCTGAGGATTAAGAAATCTAATGTTCTGAAGTCAGCATTCAGAACTCGTTACGGACACTATGAGTTTGTAGGGATGCCGTTTGGTCTCACTAATGCACCTGCTGTATTCATGCAATTGATGAACCGAGTGTTCATCGAATTTTTGGATAAATTTGTGGTCGTATTCATTGATGACATTCTGGTGTATTCTAAGAGCCCAGAAGAGCATGCACAGCATTTGCGGATTGTGTTAGACCTGTTGAGAAATGAACAATTGTACGCCAAACTTTCTAAGTGTGAATTCTGGCTAAATGAAGTAATGTTCCTCGGTCATGTGGTGTCGGCTGAAGGAGTCCGAGTAGATCCTCAGAAGATCGAAGTAGTTATGGATTGGAAGCCTCCAAAGAACGTGAAAGAAGTCCGGAGTTTCTTAGGACTTGCTGGATATTATCGTCGGTTCGTGGAAGGGTTTTCCAAAATTTCCCGCCCACTTACTCGACTCTTGAAGAAAACTCAAAAGTTTGAATGGAACGAGTTGTGCCCGAAAAGCTTTGATGAACTGAAGAAGAGATTGACGACGACACTGATTTTAACACTTCCACAGGGGACTGGAGGATTCATAGTTTATAGTGATGCTTCGAACCAAGGAATCGGATGCGTATTGATGCAGAATGATAAGGTGATCGCTTACGCATCACGACAACTGAAACCTTATGAAGTGAATTACCCAACGCATGATTTAGAACTGGCAGCGGTTGTTTTTGCTTTGAAAATCTGGAGACATTACCTGTACGGGACTCACTGTCAGATCTTTACGGATCACAAGAGTCTCAAATACATCTTCAGTCAGAAAGAGTTGAACATGCGGCAAAGAAGATGGTTAGAACTGATTAAGGACTACGACTTGGAGATTTTGTATCATCCAGGCAAAGCGAATATAGTGGCAGATGCACTTAGCCGCAAGCCTGTTTCTATCCAGATGCTGGAGACTCTGACTTCCCAACTTAGCCTTCAACGAGAGATGATTCGAGAAGGAATTGAAGTATGGTTACAAAGAGTCCAAAGACAACTGTGCGTGATGGAAATAACTTCATCATTAACCGAAGAGATCAAATCTATGCAGACAGATGATCCTCTGATGATTCGATTACGTGATGAAGTGACCAAAGGGAAGGCCCCCGGATTCGTAATTCATGATGATGGAGTTTTGAGATTTCAGAACTGACTCTGTGTTCCCGATGTTGATGTTCTGAAACAGACGATTATGAAGGAAGCTCACAGCTCGCCCTATTCTATCCACCCGGGCACCAGTAAGATGTATAAGGACTTGAAGCAGAATTTCTGGTGGGGCAACATGAAGAAAGATGTAACGGACTATGTTTCGAAATGCTTGACTTGTCAGCAGGTTAAGATCGAGCATCAACGACCTTCCGGAATGTTGAAGCCGCTCCCGATTCCTGAATGGAAGTGGGAGGACATATCGATGGACTTTATTACTAGTATGCCGAGAACCAAGATAGGAATGAACATGATTTGGGTGATAGTTGATCGTTTAACCAAATCAGCTGATTTTCTAGGCATTAAGGACACGTGGGGACCAGAGAGGTTGGCACGAGTATTTATTTCGGAGATAGTTTGATTGCATGGTACGCCGAAGACCATTATTTCTGATCGAGACGGTCGTTTTGTGTCACATTTTTGGAAAGCAGTTCATAAGGCTTTGGGAACCGAATTGAACTTCAGTACAGCTTATCACCCGCAGACTGGTGGACAATCCGAGAGGACTATTCAAACGGTGGAAGATATGCTGAGGGCTTGTGCCTTAGATTGATCAAACGATTGGGAAGTTCATTTTCCGTTGATTGAATTTACCTACAACAATAGTTGGCATGCTTCCATTAAGATGGCACCATTTGAGGCACTATACGGGAGGAGATGCAGATCGCCCCTATGTTGGGACGATTCATCAGACTTGATCGGGACAGAACCAGAGTTGATCGTGCAGACACGATAGAAGATAGACTTGATTCGTGAAAGACTGTTGACCGCCCAGAGTCGACAGAAATCTTATGCAGATGTACGCCGTCGCCCATTGGAGTTCAGTACTGGAGACCACGTACTTTTAAAGGTTTCTCCTACTCGGGGAATCTTTCGTTTTGGAAGGAAGGGAAAGCTGAGTCCGAGATATATAGGACCATTCGAGATCCTTGAGAGAGTTGGAGAGTTGGCATACAGATTGGCATTGCCGCCGTCGTTGAGCCATGTTCATAACGTGTTCCACGTATCCCAGTTACGGAGATATATACTGGATCCTAGTCATGTCATTGATTTTGTCGAGATCGAAGTCGCTCAGGATGGGACGTTTGAAGAAAGACCGGTCAGGATACTCGAGAGTCGAGTTAAGCAGTTGAGGAACAAATCAATCGCTTTGGTCAAAGTTCAGTGGTCATGCCACGGAGTGGAAGAAGCCACTTGGGAAACGGAAGATAGCATGAAGTCTAGGTATCCAGAGTTATTTTCGTCTTGAGTTTCGGGACGAAACTCCTTTTTAGTAGGAGAGTATGTAATATCCGGATTTATTATTGTGTATTTCATCTGTATTCGAACCCTGTAATATTCGGATTTGTGATCTCAATAAATGGAGTATGATATTTCTCACATTGGAATCTTTGTACATAAGTATATCGTCATGCAAATTTCGCATGCAAACTCGTGATAGCGCACTCTAAGAATGTAACTTAACATGCGTTATCGGGCTACAACTAGCGCATGCTATGAATGGATAGTTGCGTGCGCTAGGCAGTCAATTATTGAGCTAGGCGTCTAGCACATGCGCCAGCTGGGACATGGGTCCGGATAAGATTCCCGCAGACAAACCTGGATAGATTTGGAGTCAACGCTTATTAGCGTGCGCTAAGATTGTATGGTAGCGTGCGTTAATTAGCTAAAGTGCAGAAATGTTATAAAAGGGACAGCAACCCATTTTTGGCTTACATTTCCTTCGTTTATTCTTCGTTCTTGAGAGACCAGAGAACAATATATATCCTCCTTACACACTTAGAACACATCTACTTGATCATTGGAGATTGTATGTCACTTGTGTTTGATCATTGGAGTGGGGAAACGTATTGAGTTGGCAAACAAGCAACCGGAGCCGGATTTTACTTGTTGTCTCGGTGTTTTTCTTCATCTTAAGATATGTTACACTACTTTCAACCTTGAATTCGTGTTCTTAAGGATATGAGGATTATTCTATCAAGTATTTGAGTTTCATTGGTGATTTATCCAAACCACATCATGTTTAAGAGATTGAGATGATTATGCTTTAAGTACCTTGGTTAAGAACATCATAACTTGAATCTTGTTATGATGAACAAATAGAGGGAGTTTCTGAAATTGGTAATCCGAATCTAGAAGGTGTCTTCATAGTAATCACGGACTTGACTTTAACATCATTATTGTTAGATAAATCTAAGAGATTGATCATGGAAGGATTTATCTTGTAAAGATGGAGTGTTAATCAAACTACAAGATGATAGTTTTGATTGATATAAAGGTATTAATATCGACCGTTAGGCCTTCCGAATTTGCATGAAGAATTGTAATCAAAATGGAATATGGTTTTATGATGATATACATATTCCTGAATTTGAAGTTGTTGTTATCCGTAAGATCATTCATAAACTGTATGAGCATGATATGCATGGAGATGACATGTATTAACACTGAAGATTTCATGAGTTTCATCACCATTAGATCTAGTTTGCTGCCCAGTAGTGTACTGTCCTACACGTTTAGCGCATGCTAAGAAATGTAGATTAACGTGCGCTATCGGGCATGAGTAACGTACGCTACGTTTGGTACGTAACGTACGTTAGGTCATCAGGTGAGTCAGTCGGCTGATTAGTGAGGCACTGACCGTGCATAGTTAGCGTACGCTAGGCTTCGTTGTTTGCGTGCGCTGACGATCAGGCTTAACACACGCTACGTAGAATACTTAGCGTACGCTAAACAGTCCAGGCAAATTTCGTTTTATGAACTTTCGGCCGTAAATCGGATTGTTAGACATTCGTACGACGTGAGATAAATTATATATTGTTTCTTTTGTATAAGGTTCAAGCTTGCTACGTGTTTGATCGAAGGGGCGACCTTCGAGTGTTTCGTTTCGTGGAAGTATTGTTCTTGTCTTCGAATCGAGGCAAGCACCTTAATTGTTTTATATATTGATGTTATACATATTGTTGCGCATATATGTCGTTGTTATATGTCCACCACGTGTTGGTCCGACGGGATCATCTTGGGATCTATGCTAGCATGCGCTGGATCATTGGACGAGTTTTTCCACCACGTGTTGATCCGACGGGATCATCTTGGGGTCTAGGCAGTGAACGCTGGATCATTGGAATTACCATGTGTATGTTGTGATATCATGTTGTGATTATCATGTGTGTATGTTATTATTATTATTATTCGTTAGATGTTGAATAATATGTTGTGGTACTTGTACTACCATCGTTGCGCTAACCCCTTCGGGGGTGAACATTTTGTTTATGTTCATGATCTAGGAGAGCTGGGAAACAACCACTGGAGCTGCATGACGACGAGGGTGCAGAGTGATGTTCCGGCCGGGTTTATTTGTCTGTTGTTTATTGGTTATTTCAATAAGTACTCGACTACGTAGTATTTTATGATGATTTGGATTTGGTGATGTATTAATACTTTTCTGTTGAACATTCGTACTTTCAGTATTGGTCGAAACTGTTGTACCTTATTTCCGTTATTTTCATTCGTTGGTATCGGTTAATGTCTTTTTAGTTTTTCAGCCTTGTAAATTCTTATGTAAAGGATTTACGGCGCTGTAATATCCCTGAATATATTGGGTAACATCCCTTCTTGGGAAGTACAGGCCAGAAATAGACCAGGGAGGTACCGAAAAAGAGTCGAAATACAACGGTGAACAATTCACGATGGTGAACTCAAATGCTGAAGAGAACGTACTCCCGACTGTCCGGGATTCGGAACAACATCAACAACGTAATTACCCAAGACTTTGGGAAATTACGAAACGACCCAAAACATCCGAAATGTACGACACATGGCCGAAACATCAACCAAAAGCTCACAACACGCATAATAACGTGAGATGGGTCCTCGGCAACCCCGAAACGGCGGTTCCGCACGACGATTTACGAGAATACACGAGATAGCGACGAAAACAATATAAAACACCGAATCGAGTAAAATGAATCCGAAACAAGCTCGAACGATAAAAAATCCAATATTAATTATTCCCGAGATGTCAATACGGTTACAAATAGGTTGCCAAAAACGAAAATACACCGAAATGAGAATATCAAGAGGAAGGGAAAATGCGGATATTACAATCGGCATGCGCCGACTCAAAGATCTACAATGATCTTAATATCAGGGGAAGCAGTTGTACTCTTTTTCCTTCGACTAGTTTTTGTCCCGTTAGATTTTTCTAGCAAGGTTTTAATGAGGCAACATTTCTGTTTTAGGGATTGGTCAATCAAGGGAAGTGTTGTAAATATATCTTTTAGATATATCTTAATATGTTGACCAAGAAATCTATCCTAAAACCCTAACTCCCTACTTGTATAAATAGAGGCCTTTAGCCCTCATATTGAAGATATAGAATTCTCATTCTCTTCTCTATTCTCCCAATGTCTTTAGTTCATAACAAAATATTAATTTTGATCGGAACAACTAATATATCTGTGGTATATATTAGTTAAACACTATTCTTTTTTAAATACATAATATTTTGTGTATGATTTATATATATAAAATGAATCGATACTCAAAATAATAGTAGATTTTTTTATAATGATTACTCTTTATATAATTTTATATTAATTTATAATTATGATTTTTTAAATATGGTATATTATTTAAATATGAGTATTTTAATTATATATTTTATATGTTTATATAATTATAAAATTATTTGATACACAGATTTTATGGTAGTAGTTTTAAATATAAAGTATGTGGATATATATTTACTATATGGTAATAAAGTCAAAATTGTATATTCGTTAAATACTAGATTATTTTAAAAAATATATATTTATCTATCTATCTATCTACATATATAATATATATGTATACATATATTCAATAATATTTTGATTAATAGATTTATGGTAAGTAAACTATAATTACGAATTATTAGTTATATATATAATATTGTTTCAGGAGAAAGTAAAGAGACTGTAAATAGAGTCAATCAATTGCATTCATAACAATGATAGAGGGGCCTTTATATAGGCATTACAATGAGAATCCTTCCATACATAGGATTCCTAGATAAGGTAAGACATCTAATAGGATCCTACTACCTCTAGATGGATCTAGAACTTTCCATCTATGTATCTGCAATCAGTATTAGGTAAGACACATCACGGGAATAATAATTCTCGGAACACTCCCCCTGTGTCGAGCACTAATACAACAATGGTGCAGAAGATGTTGCCTTCATAAAAACCTATTCCAAGCCAAAACAAAACCCCATGGGAAAAATAAAGGCTTGATGAGGAAAAGAATGCAACGCACCAACATAACATGTCATGTATACTCCCCCTGATGTATACATAATGACTCACCCTGATGAGTACCTCAAATCATAGGAGTCGGATGCCAAGTTGCCCTCACAACTATACCAAGGAAAAACCCAGTGGGAAAAATACCTTTTGGTCTAAGTTGAACAGAAGTACAATGCATCATTGTATGGATGTTCTCATAGGTCGCCTCGTTAAAAACCTTACCAAGTGAAAACCCAATGGGAAAAAACAAACCTTGGTCTAAGGACAAAAAGAGCGCGACACATCCAAAGTGCAGAGTCGCTAAAGACTTATCAAGTTTTCCAAAGTCTAGACCTCCATGCACTAAATCAGTCATAACTTCTTCGATTCAATAGGTATCAACGAAACTGTAAGAATTTATGAAAATTAGACACCCATAGCTTTTCATTCACATACAGTACGTAACCTAGATCGACCTGAGCAGATCACAAAGCTCTATCGAAGTTGACTCAGCAAATTACCGGACATATCCTGTCCTACTTTGCAACAATAGTCATATGTCACTCAACATGGTGGATGTGATCAAATTGTTGGTTTCCTTGGAAAGTAGACACAAACCTTTCCAATGGTACCAATTTCACCATTTTCCATCAAGTGAGCTGCCCTGTAGGTCATATGGGAGATATACCAACACATTATGGGCAGATTCGGGTATCAGTTTTCAAGTGTCCTTTTTATCGAGATAGAGCGAGCTTCAAGCTTCTTGTCAATCACAGACATTGCGTGAGCGCATCCTAGGCCATCATCACAGTGGCTTTACCGGATTATTACGAATGAGTACATCGAGTCAAACATGAGTACATAATACCGTACTTTTCTCTTAAGATTGCATCATCACTTAAGTGAGCCAAATCTTATGATGACTTCGACAAATCATTGGGAATCATATAGGCATTACTTTATCGTCTCTTAGGGAAACCGTCCCTTAGATTGCCTTAAACCGATTGATGAATACGCATCATCAAGTGTACCCAAGATCCTTTCATTCTTAACTTTGGATTTAGCGGAATCTATTAGTCTCATAAGAGTACATCACTATAAACCCTTAGTTTTACACGCAAAAGCTTCATATCTCTTCCAAATCAAGTATATACTTAGTATGCGTTCCCGACAATCACTTGTCGATGCGCTCCGTGGTCAGTAGCCACTTGATTTGAGTCTGATCCACCACGAGATCCTTTTTATCACTTAACTTAGTTCCCCACTAAGATAAGATTTAACCACAAGCTGCACGTCAGTTTTTGGGAAACTATCTAACTGAAAAGATAGTGGATGCTATAACATCCATTACGATAGCACAACTAAGTTTCGTGTCATCGTAGTCGATTCCAGTGCGTTCATGAGAAACCTCGCGCCATGAGGTGAGTTTAACTCCTTCTCTCACTCGCTTTGACAAAGTATACGGATAGATCTTATCTTTAGAGTGTCGGCACCACTTCAACAAAGGGCTATCACTTTGTTTATACTGAAATCGCATATGTTTCCATTTTAGGCCAAGACTACAACGTTGTAGATTTTCAACGAAGTATGGTTCGATTAAACTCACATTCCACGTCCTCATGAACCGGCTTTATTCATAGAGTACTCTTTATGGATTAACATTCATTGAGTTGTCCCCCAATGATGACTATAATCCAGAATCACATGAGACGGATGAGTTCATTTGATCATATGATCAAGTTTCATGTACCAAGCTAGCATACATTCTTAGCGAGAGTATTTATCGAACCAAATGGCATCCCAATACTCTATGAGATCCACGGCCTAGTAACACCATCTACCACAATTTGTGGTGTTACCATATCACCGTTTAAAGGTGACGAACGTCCATGACCGGACACAATCCTTGCAGACATGTTTGCAGCATGTATTTAATCTCGTCACTTTAGGGAACTTGGTGAGGCACAGTAGGGACAAACTACGACAATTCCAAGTCGTTCTACTCGAACATGATCGTTCGCATCTCCCCCTAACGACGGGAAGACTGGCTCATCAAAGTGACTTACGAGATCGCCTGCCAAGGTACATTTTAAGCGGACTATGAGTGAAAGCGCATATCATATTCATCATTTATAACCCATCATAATGCGTTGTGGTGACGCACTTTTGGCACATGAACATATGGACGATAAAGGTTTTCAGTGTTAACACAATCCAGTTAACAAAATACATACTGTTACACTTGTAACTAAGCATTTGAATGATGATAGGTATAGATGAATATGACATGTTGACCTATGCTACATAGCCGTAGCTACTGGTCTTGAGAATTCAACAAAACCGCCACCATGCACCACCGGGATCGAACATAAAGAAACGATTGAACCGATGATAGACCGTTGGTTTTATCGAACCTCTAACACTTTCTTGAAGATTTCACTCCCTTCACCAGCCCCAAACACCTCAAAATTTCGTGAGCATGTATAAACGGGTGTTTAGGATTCCAAAACCATCAACCTTGTGGTCAAAAACCAATCGAAATGACATCGAACTGGTTGTTGGGACGGCTGGTGGTATGTGAAAACTTCATTTAAGTGGTTCACCTCCTTCCAAGTCTCCAAATGGCACCAAAATTTGTGATAAGGTAGCCTTGGATGTTAGGAAGTACTTGTCAAAATTTCACTTGAAGACTTAGTCTAAAAGTGGGTGAACCGACCTTTACAATGACTAGTCCGCAAGTTGGACAACCATAACTCAGGTTTCATCAACTTATCAATCATTGTCAAAGGAACAACATAACATATAAATGTTATCACTTGAGTACGACCATTTGTGAACACCATCATAGCATCATAAGCCACCCAGGCTAATACATATGATCATGTATGTATAAGGACTCGGTGAAAAGGGAGGACTCAGCACCATGCTTCTGCGAGTCGCTACATTATTCTCTTTAGCATAGGAGGGTGTCATCTCCTAATCGTGCCAAAGAATAGGCTTTAATCAATGAACGTGGCTAAGAAGGATCATTGGGGGGGCTTTGGCGTCACACATGTTTATGAAAGCAAGACGCGAATGACATAAATATCATCATCGGTCATGAGCCCTGCTCACGACTCCACCAACGTACTTTGGTGTCTTTGATCCAACTAGTTTCTTTGTTCAAAGAAAATGATGTCTATGACAATACCGTGGTATATGGATCATCAAACTGTCCAAATTCCGGACTATTAAAGCCTAAATGTGTCAATGTCCCAATACATCTTCTGGTTACACAAACCGATGCAAGCCGGACCATATTGACTCATGAATATTTTTCCTTTTTCACATATCCAATACAAGTGATGCATAAGATTTTATTTCTCACAAATCACAATGAGATGCTATGAGTGATACACTTTGGCATATATATCATCGAGTCATAACATGGTTCAATTATTACGGAACATATGTGACTAGAAAATGCCATTCGACATTCAACAACTTGAGCATTATACCGCTCATTGATTGTGATGACATACTCATCATAGTCACAATGGATTTATAAAATGAAATCCAAAAATATTCTGTTCCTTGGAAATAGCTTAATACGCACTCAATTTCTCTTGCAAAATTTTACAAATATGAGCATAGCGAACACTCTAACAACATAGAGATTTTATACCAGATACGATCAAAATGATCTATCATATTGAGTGCATAACATGGCAAGGTTATATGCCTAAGGGGCAAAATTACGATACAAGCATGGTGTAACACTACCATGCACACGCTCGACCTTCTTATATGGGTGCGTATTTTGGGCTTCCCCAAGGAAACTGTTTTTCAACATTTGAAAGATGATAGTTTAGCGTATAACGCATACAAAAAAAACTGCATCATCTATGGAAATTTTGGCCAAAAAGAGGTTGAAAAATATGTGTCATAAGACCACTTGCAAATTTAAGATGGGAACCAAGTTGGTTGGGACAAAAGTTAGCACAATCGCTGGAAATAAAATTCCGCGCAGCTTGACCTTTGTTCACTAAAACAGCGATAACTCTCTTGTCAAAAAGGCTATGGACGAAGGGTTAGATGTTCTAGAAACTAGACTTCCGTATCTTTCTATCCATATATTGTGCACCACACGGATCATTAAACTCAGATCACAGTGCATGTTTTAATTGGCTGTTTAGTATTTCCCAAGTTTAGTGAGAAAACAAAGTTGAGACCATATCCAATGGCATAAGTGTTGATGCAAAAACATGGCAATGACATCCATATGTGCGTTTAAACGCAGCAGGGTGTTCGATTTCTTATCTCGACTAATGATCCTTTCGGTAACTCCAATTTGATAGACTTACAGAGAAAGTAGGAATGTCGGTACAGCTACGGCTGTTTAAAAACCACTAATTCCGTTTGAACTTTCAAAGCATAAACAAATAACAAGTAGGATGCGCCTAGTCATGATCAAAAGTGTAGACAAAATCCACCAAATGCATCAAATCAACCAAGAATTTTAATTCTCAATTTGCAAGTATACGTCATAATAGCCATGTTATATAGATACAACGCGGTGCATCATAATTAAGCATTTTGAACCATGAGACATAATGAATATACCATAACCAACTTGTCTTGACCATCTAATAAGATCGACTAAACATAGTCAAATGTATAAGGCACATGCCTTTACAAATACTCGGAAAAGTATTCGGACCTATAGTCATACGAACTATAATCGAGGTCAACGAATTCATGTATTTATCGCAATATGCCATTGCCTTACATGTTAAAATTCATGAGAATTACTCGTACATTCTTCCATATATCATATTGCAAGGAGACGATACATGTCTACACCCACATGTAATATTTTATTTTAATAAGATGAAAGATGAAATTTTCCAAGTATGGGATTGGGTCAAGACCAACGTGGTGGTTGCTCAATTCAACGTGACAAATCCGTCACAGATCGATTTTAACCACGACATATCCGTCGCAATCGATGTTTGTCCCATTTGTACGTCACAATTTCGTGACTAATCATGAACAAGTCATAACTTTACCGTTACCGACAATATTCATTTTATTCAATTGTTGGTTTAAAATCGACAAAACGGCGATGTCAAATCGCACGCAAAACGTGGTGTATGCAACAACCACAAATATCGACTTTCAACAATTATCCGTGACTCCCCCAGGACTGTCACACAGTTTACTTCGACATACGAGAGTGATACCACCTCTCATAGTCTCATCCACCGCAAAGTAGCGTGGGAGATAAAGAACCCAATTCCCCAATTCCCAAATTTTTTTTTTTCCCAAAATAGAGAAATTGAAAAATGGGAACTTTAATAAAATCTTACGGGTACTTGGTTCCATATTTGATTTGATCCTTGAACGGGAGCTTCTCTCCATATGAACAACTTATTTTCGTGATACTCGGTTCCATATTTACTTTGATCCTTGAATAGGATAATAAATATGGCTTTTCTCTATATTTTGCACATCATCATGATCAATATGTTTTCCTATATGCCACGTAAAGCATAAATATAGTTAGATTCATAAACATACAAGTTAATGATAAATGAATCATGAATTAGGAAAATAGAGAGTTGAGAAACGCCCGAAAAGGGCTACTGGGCTCGATAATCGGCCGAAAAAGGACTCGAGCGCGGCGATGCAGAAGCTCGGTATTGGATGAGGTCGGATCTCCAAATTTCCTCGTAAAAATCTGCTTCTGTTCGGCAGCATATTCAGTATGCAATACTACTTGGAATCTGATCTCCACCGTTGAATATACAGATATTTGTGTTGAGAAGTTGCTGTCAAAATTTCACACCGATCCGACGGTTAACGAATCGGGAAACATGATTTTGGTACGACTGCGCTGTGCAGAAAATTTACTCGCGGAAATTTTCGTCTCTTCGAGAATAGGGACAGAAACGGGTTGAAAACGGGTCAGCAACCGGATCTGGTTCGGTCAGCAACGGACTGGACAGCGGGTCGGAAGCTGGACGGGCGGCTGCAATTGGGTCAGGTACTAACCGGCGCCGTTGCAATTGGGTCCGGAACGAAATCCGGCGCGTCCGCCGTTGGATGGGTTCCCTGCGACGTCAACCTGGCGGGTTATCCACAGGCGGATTTTCGCGCGGGGGGAAGAAGCAGGCGACGAGCAGGTCGATCTGGTCTGGTCTGGTCGCGTCGCGTCGGAGTAGGGGGGCGGAGGAAGAGTCGCGTCGGAGCAGGCGACGGTTTCCGGAGGCGGGGTTGCGCGGGTTTCACGAAGAAGGTGACCAACGACAGTATGGGGGCGGCCGATCCGGTGCTGATTTGGATGGCGACGTCATGGAGGCTGCGGATCTGTGACGGCGGCGGGATGAAAGCTAGGTTTTTCGGCCGCGATTTTTTTTTTTTTTGAATTTCGGACGATTTTTTTTCTTGCTCAGTTGGGGGACTACGTGCTGATAACGTGTTTCAGGAGAAAGTAAAGAGACTGTAAATAGAGTCAATCAATTGCATTCATAACAATGATAGAGGGGCCTTTATATAGGCATTACAATGAGAATCCTTCCATACATAGGATTCCTAGATAAGGTAAGACATCTAATAGGATCCTACTACCTCTAGAAGGATCTAGAACTTCCCATCTATGTATCTGCAATCAGTATTAGGTAAGACACATTACGGGAATAATAATTCCCGGAATAAATATTAATAATTTTAAAATTATATATATATATATATATATATATATATATATACACATGTGTGTGTGTGTGTATTTGTATTACGGTAACGAAATCACATTTATAGTATATTTGGTAAGTATGAGTTTATTTTAATATAGATTTTGTAATATTAAAATTTCATATATTATATATTAATTAGATGTTATTCCTTCATATACACTAATTTAACTATAGATTCCTAATCTAAGAACCTTAATATAAATTATTATTTATGGATTGCAATCGATACTTATAAGATGATCTAAAATTTTATTATTTCAAAAAGAGTATGTTGATTTTGATTATAAGAAGTAACACAAAACCAAGTTTTATTTTATATTATATATATATATATATATATACACACACATATTAAATTTCAAATAATTTTGAACAAATGTAATGGTAGCCAAAGTATATTATGGTATATTAGTTATACAACAAAATAAATTATATATATATATAATTTACTTTTTCAAATTTTTTAAATAAAATTATACTTATGGTAAATTAGTTATATGAATCTATTTATTTTAAATATATATATATATGTATATATATATATATATATGAAATTATTTTGATATATAAAATTTATGGTACTAAATTATATTTAAGGTATATTCATTAAATACAAAATTATCTTGATATTAACATTTTTTTGTAATAACATCATTTTTATCGTATAGTTAAATAGATATTATTAGTTAGATATATAGATTCCAAAATTTATTTTGACATAGTTATGAAATTATATTTGTGGTGTATTTAACAAATATGAAATTATTTTTATATATAAGTTTTATGGTGATAATATCATATTTTTATGATATATTATCTAAATAGGAAATTGTTTTGATATATGTATATAATTTTCAAAATTATTTTGATAATAGATTTTATGGTATTAAATACAAAATTCTATATATAAATACCAAAACATATCCCAAATTTATGGTATGTTAATTCCAAAATTAATTTGGTATATATATATATATATATATTGGTAACAAACTTCATATGTTTCAGGGCGACACGATTGGTAGAAAAACGCACGTTAGATAATACAAGAGAATGCCGTTAAGGACATATATGTGCTATAAAAGATTTTTTTCGTTGCTTATATGAACGAAAAATAGAATAAGAAATATTATTTTCCAATAAAAATCAGTATCGCTCACAAGAATACAAGATCGATCATAAAAACAATGTGTCAACCCAAATCGTATTCTATTAACCATGAATTGCATTTGAAGGTAGAGAGACTCATGCGATGTTATTATGAAATATAGACCACTCGATGGGATTATGTAATGAAACGATACTTTTGATTACTAAGCTTGACACTAGAGGTGGCCACAGGCCGGGCTGGGTCGGGCACGGCCGGGCCAAAGCGGACCGGTCTGGGACTTAGGAGCCCAGGACCGGCCCATGTATTTGGGTCGGGGCGCAGGCATCGCCCGCCCGCCCCGGCCGTCGTGGGGCTTGCGCCCGGCCGGTCCGGCCCGCCGATTTTTTTAAAAAAAATATATGTTAACATTAAATTAAAAAACAATTTATAAAAATCTATTTTGAATTTTTAAAATAAATTAATTAAAAAATTAATTTAAAAAAACTATTATGAATTAAAAAAATCGTAAAACTTAGTAAAAAAACTATTTCAATCCGTTTAAGAAAATTCATTTTGAATTTTTAAGATATGTTAACATTAAATTAAATACGGAGAAAAGGAAAAAAATGAGTTTTGACTTAATTTATAAAAAATTAGATTATTTTTCGAAATTTGAATGGTGGGCTTGTGTGGGCTGGGGTTGGGCTGGGGGGCTACGGGTGGGCTAGGGCCGGACTAGGGCCTGGGATGGAGAGTCCGGGATCGAGACCGCCCGGGTGGCCAGGGGCTGGGATCGGTCCCGGGCCGGGCTGGGCCGGACCGTCCCACTGGCCACCTCTACTTGACACACAAGTATAAAATTCTCAGAGATCGTTAAGGTTAAGGCGCATTGCTTTTTGGGTCAATAAATCAACTAAACTAAACTAAACCTGACCGAATGGATCCGAATTAATCGAATCGAATCAATTGAATTAATTTATATTAAGAGTAAATAATAATAAAATAATAATAATATTATAATAAATATTAAAACAAATAAATATAATTAAATAATAAGAAAAATAATAAAAATTAATAATAAATATGATGTAATAATAATATAATTAATTACAATCCTAATAACAAAAATAATAATACTAATAAATATGCCACAAAAGTATCAAATGTCACAACTAATATTAATAATAATAATAATAACAATGATAATGATAATAATAATAATAATAGTAATCAACAATCAACAACAACAATAAATATTATTATTTATAATAGTAAATATTATTAGTAAGAATAGTAATCATCAACAACAACAACAATAATAGTCAAAGATTAATAATAATAATAATAATAATAACAGTACTGAACTGAACTGAACTGAACTGAATGGATCTGACATGAACTAAAAAATTGAAAAATAAGTCAAAAAGAAAGGGACTTATTCCCCGAATGACACTAATATCATTCGATCTTCAAATTTGCGGACATAATTTTCTCTAATGGTTTTCTATTATACAGTTGTAAATAAGAGCCTCTCTCTCTCTCTCTCTCTATCTCTCTCTCGTCGAGCTATACTTTAAGAATCCGATCTTTAATCATGACCAAATATATGTGTTAAGAATGGAAGATATTGATTCACACCGATGAGAACTCAAATAAAAAATATTGAAAAAAATATATTTAATAATATATAAGGTTTTATGTAGTGTGTTCTTATCGTAGTATAAATCATTTTAATAGTAAATTATAAATAATTATAACAAATAATATTAAAATAATATATTAAATAAAGAATACAAGGTTATAATAATTTTCATATTTATTATTTGATAACTAAAAAAATAAATGATCAAAAATTAATATTAAACAATTCAAACTACATAATAATATATTTAAAACTAGGTGAAATGACGAAAAAAGGAAAAAAAATAAGGGAAATATCATGTTCATTTATTTCCCCTATTTATATGTCTAGTATTTACAACTGATGTTTATTAATTTTTTATTGGAGATTCGACTTTATTCTTTTCAGTTTTTACTGAATGTCATTAAATTTTAATTAAAATATTCATTATTTTCTAGCTAAGTAATACAGTTTTACTTATTTTATCGGTACTAATCTCATAATTCATAGTAGGGTAGTAATATAACTGTGAATTTGTGCAAACCCATGTTTCCCAACAGAACCCAAGTCCATGTTGATTGAGCCCAACAGACTATGGGCCGAAAATAGACCCGATAATTTATCACACGACACGAATACGACACGAAAATTTAGGCTCTGTTCTCTTTGTTGTTTTGATGTCATTTTCTGTTTTTATTTTCGAAAACACTAAAAACGTGTTTTTTTTATCATTTTCGAAAATGCATTTTGGAAAACAAAAAAAATATTTGTACACAAAACACAAAACGCTCAAAACCTCGTTTTGAGCGTTTTGTGTGTATTTCCACAAAAAATCTTCAAAATACTCAAAATGCATTTTGAGTTTTTTTTTTTTTTTGGATTATCCTAATTTGAAACTAAGTCTAAAATAAAGATTTATGAATTTAATATTAATATTACAAAAAAAATATTTTGCAAAATAAATTTAACAGAACGCGTTTTCAACAATTTTGAAAACAAAAACAAAAATAGAAAAATACAAAATATTTTTCAAAATAAAAATACAAAATGAAATACATACAGAACGCACCCCTAGTGTTTGGATTTGCATTTTGAGTACACGACACGAAAATATACGAACACGAAAGTACACGACCGAGATTTAGTGTCGGTTTTATGTTTACCCTTTGAGTACACAACACGACACGAGTTACACGAAATAAAAATATATATATATATATATATATATAATATTTTATATTTAATTTAATAAAAATATATATTTTATGAATTTTGTCTATACTAAACTTTAAAATTTGAAAATATAATGTAAACTTTCATAAATTTCGTATAAATATTCGTGTTCTCGTTGCCATTCATTTCATTTCGTCTACTAAAACTTATAAAAATGTTAAAATTATTATTTTTTTATAATATTTTAATATTTATTTTATATAATGTACCTGACACGAAAACACGATATGAAACGATACGAATTATGTGTTTGGATTTTTGATACACGGAAACACGAACGTAGACGAATTGCCAGGTCCAGTCGAAAGTTCCGTATATCACAGGAGAAGTCTAAGTCCAAAGAGGAACCGCAATGGCTCACGTCGTTCGGCCGCTAATTCAATGGCCCCGGTGGCGTCACCCGCACTCGGCGATTTCTCGTATCGTCAGCTTCCATCCCTCTCCGACACGCGCAGCCGCGAATGTTCCGTTCGTCGCTTTCTTCCCGAACTCATTTCGACAAGTTCATTTCCGCTCACGTGCTATTAAATCGCGTGACGTCAATTCGCTCTCGGACGGTAGCGACAGCGACGATGAATCCTCTGATGTCAGCGGAATGAAGAAGAGCCGCAATGAGATGAAGCGTGAGGCTCGACGTGCCGTGCGCTGGGGTATGGAGCTAGCCAGCTTCTCTCCTTCTCAAATCAAACGCATTTTTAGGTATTGTTATATGAACTCTAATTTTATCCTCATCCTTCTTTGCCAGGTACATTCTAAGCTTTTGATTCTGTGTTATCGGTGTGTTCACAGAGTAGCTGGTCTTGAGCAAGAGGTATTTGATGCTCTTATGGTAGTGAAGGTGATAAGTTAGTATTTTTTTTCCCTATGTTCTTCTCCTGTTAAGTTATGATATCTCAATTGTTTTATTGTCCCATTAATTGTTTATCATGTTGTGGAAGAATGTAAGGTGTTTTTTTCTTTTTGGTCGCAGAAACTAGGCCGTGATGTTCGAGAAGGAAAGCGAAGACAATTCAATTATATAGGTGAGGAAGGATTAAAAGAATCATGCTAAAAATTCTTTATATTAGAGAGCTAACCCGAAATTTTGATGAATATTTAAATATGATAGTATTTGGTAGATGAAAAAAACATCTTTTTCTAGAATTTACGTGTCACTGACAATAGATTTTGGAAGCAGTATTAGAGTTGCTTTTAGAAGTTACTATCATAAAAAACACTAAAAATAAATATTTACATCTTAATAGCGCTTTAAAAAATAAAATTTACCAAACACAAATCTGTTTAAATTCACAGCTGGTTATGTGCACATTACAACTACAACCGTTTTTTTTAAAGTCACAGCAATACCAAACTAGGCCTAAATTTATTTGATTGTCTCTTTAACATTAGCAAGTGGTGGAGTAAATATTATAAACGGAAGGAGTATGATGAGCTGAATGTTGAGTGGATGTGACAGATACGTCAACAAATTGAGGCATTCATCCTGAAAGAACTTGTATAGATGTTTCCTGCAATATTTGTGGGGAAGATGTTGGTTCAGTGGTTGAACTCGTGTATCGGTTTTGCCACTTCCACTATGTTGGTTTTCACATTAGACAGGGAAGCAAAGGAATGCAATGGTGTTAGTTGATCACTAGTACTACGTCAAAATAGTGTCTGTTCAATATTGAATGACATTTCTTGTGCGATGGCAAATGCTATTTTTCTTTTTGTCATTTAGGACATATTTTCATTCTCATTAGGTAATGAACAAGAAATTCGGTCCAAAAATATTTATGCTTAGTTGAGATACATAGCATGTTGCATCTTCGTACGCACATAACGGTATCAATGGTTATGGTAGGAAGACTGCTACGAGAAGCTGAGCCTGAACTAATGGATGGTTTAATTCAAGCCGCAAAAGACGGGGACCAGAGTAAGTTTCAAAAATTTTTAGGTACAGAGTTATTGAATGTTGATGACAAAAAAGAGGAAAAAGAAGAAATTGCAGAGGAGGATGAGAAAGAGGTATGTCTTTCTAGCTGAGATTATTCTGATCATGAAAATTTGGATTGCACAAAGGAGCAGATGAGTTCCATTTCTAATTTTCATAGAATATCCAGTGGTCTTCCTCAATCCTCATTGGCCTTGATGGTAATTGTTAGTGACCAAAATATGTCAACTTTTCTCAACAGAGTAGTTATATATTTTATGTCATTTGACGACACTTTGCTATTACCGATCTGCTCGTCATGATATTTTCTTAGTTTATTATGTTTATTCACAAGAAGCACTATATATTATCTGGAGCTATGTACACTGTGACTTCTTTCGTTTTATCCTCCATGTTACGGATAGTGGTATATTATACATGATAAGTTCTACTAGAACTCTTATGGTATAAATTTTCTCACTTCTCCTTGCGACATGTTTAGGTATTTAGTATGAGGGAAGCCTACTTTGTTAGTGCTGATGTTTACAATATTATTCTAATATTATATGTTTTATATGGAGAAAAATAATTTACCATTGCGTTGCTTCACAGGATTCGACGAACATTAATGTTGTGACCAGATGGTATGATGGCCTGATCAATAAGGATATTAGCATTACCAATGAAATTTATTCACTTCAGGAAGTCGAGTTCGATCGTCAGGTCAGTTTAGTTACACTCTGATTATCAAAGGGAAACCACAATTGTGCTTTGAATTCTGTTGAGGTGATAGTATGCTATATTTTGTCCTTTCTCATGGAGTTCTTTTCGGTCCAAATTATTTGTCAGTTTGTGCCACAGTAATCCTGGAGATAGATGATGCAGTCACTGAATGAAACTCGCACTTGAAAGAATGCCAATGGAAGCATAGGAATATTGTTCTAATATGCAGAATTATGCAGTTGTGTTGATCACCCCGAGTACCTTCATTTTGTATTGTTCCACAAGCCATTTGTCTGAAATTATCATAACATTTTCTGGAATGGTGTAGAGGTTCCATTCTTCTTTTACCCGACTGTTTGTTTGTGTGAACATGAGCTAAATGAGGATTTTCATTTTAAGTTAAACTTAAGAAGAAAGGGAGTAAAAGCAAAAACTGAGGAGCTTTTAGCTGTGTAGCACTGAGACAGATACGCAGACAAAAATGGGGATGGGGGACGGAGAACAGCATTATTATTTTTTCGAGAAATGGGTATGGCATGTGTACTGGGAAAAAATTAAAGTCCATACATAACCACAAAATTAAAAAAATCCATACATAAGTCACTATTATAACATAAAAAAAGGGAACAAGGATTTCAGAAATTATCATTCTAAATTCACCAATCATAAAATTCAAATTCTACACATCAGAAATTAACATTCTGAATTAACTAATTGACAGTCACAAATTCACAATACCTAAATGCATTCATATGCGATAAAGACTAAAGTTTAAGGAGAAGGGAGGGAGGGAGGGAGGGAGGGGATGTGGTGGCTCGTGGAACTTGTGAGTAATTGAGTTTTTAGCACCTGGTATGTCTCAGGACAGAACAGAGGGTAGAGGCACGCGATTTTGTTCTGCCCTCATATTAACCTTAATTATTTTTTTCCAAGAACCGTCCCGCTTCTTAGCTCCAGCTGTCCGCACCGGTGACAATTCCTACGCGTCCCCGCACCATCCTCGTCCACTCTCACGTTCTCAGCACGTCAAAGAGTCTGAAATTGCCGATCACGTGCTTAATATGCTTTTAGTGTTCTGATTATATGTGGAGAAGGTTGTAATGAGATGCTTCTTTCGGGTTCTTCAGAAAACTGCCTGCTAGACTTATTTTTCTTGTCTTCTGTAGCTTCTCAAGAGCACTTAAAAAATATTAATAATAATAAGAAATTCCTGAATGTGGCAGTTTCAGCCATAAAGGGCATTTGAGCATATACATAATTCTCTAATGATGCGAAGTACATATTTGCTGCTTTTAAAAAAATGCTCATTTACTGATAATGTTGGTCTCCCTTGTCTTACTATCTTAGGAACTTCGGCAACTGGTCAGAAAAGTGCATTTGACACTAGAGCAAGAAGCCAGAGTAGAGGAAAATGGAAAACCAAGTGCTGCTGCTGCGAATGTAAGAAGATCTCTAACAATTTTTCTCCATGGTCTTGCGAGACAACTTCCAGCTGAATAGCAGGTAGACCTGCCTCCTGCATCATTATCTCCGCCTGAACACCTTATGCTTAATTTTTGCAAATTTAAGAACCCATTACATCCCTTGTTTACTGATTTTTGTCTATCGTCCACCCAACCTGCCCCCCACCATCAAAAAAGACGAAGAAGAAATAATCACAAATTAAAGGGGTAAGTAATATGAAATAAGTGTGCTGATTATCTTGCACGGTTGGGACATAGTGTTGTTGGTTTTGAACTATGGACTGACCCGCCTAGTGCTCTGGTTGACTTACTAAAGTCTGATGTAGAGGGCTCTCCTCAAAATGTTTAGTTGTTTCTTTCTTTTCCGGCGGATTAAAAAAAAAAGGGGTAAGTAATAGATAACAGTAATTCATTTGTTGTATCTACTGAAATAGATACATGCATAGCATTGACTCTTTTCTTCTGCCGATGGGGATGGGGTTAGTTTTTGCATTAGTAGAAGAGTACAATAAGTAATGTATAATACAGATGTGTTGAAATTGATGCTGTTATTAAGTTCTAGCAATTTGACAAAACCTTCTGAATGTAGGGGTGGCAATCGGATAATACGGAGCCGGATATGGCCATATCCGTATTCGGATCCGGCAGTTAGTCAGCTATCAGAATTCGTATCCGGATTCGGAAATATCCGGACGGACCGGATACGGATAATATCCGGCGAATGCTATCCGGATACGGATAATATCAGTATCCGCCACTTTCTATTTTTATCTTCAAAAATTATAATGCAGGAGGAGGGATTTGAACCCTGGTAGAGTTCCTTCTCCTTACCAGATTCCTAATGTCACTATCCAACCACTTGAGCTAGCTGATTGTTATGTTAGAAAGGGAAATAAGTAAAGATAACTTATATAAACATATCTGGACCGCATGCTTATATTTTAATATTGAGAAATAAAGAATGAAGACATGTGACAAATGGGGAGTAGCATACTTATATTTTGTAATTATATATTAAAATTATGTTAAAAATATATATTATATATAATTAATTTTGGATACGGATATTTTTGGATACAGATGCGCCTATATCCATATCCGTATTCGGAATCTTCGGATACAGATAATATTCGTATCCGTTTTTTCGGATACAGATAATATCCGCTTTTTTCGGATACGAATACAGATATTTCTAACAAATATCGGATTTTTTGGATTTTTTTGACAGCCCTATCTGAATGCATGATTGATATTCTGTTGCAAAAAACCTTAGAGGCTCCAATTTTATGATGTTAAAGGCATTAAAATTGTCCATATTTAAATCTTTTCTAATTATCATAAGTGCTTATGCACCACAAGTAGGATTGGATGCATCGATCATACAAGAATTCTAGGAAGATTTGGAAGAGATTGTCGAACTTATTCCTACGGGTGAGAAATTGATCATTGGTGGTGACCTCAATGGGTATGTCGGTGTTAGCAGAGATGGCTTTGAGAGCGTTCATGGTGGCTTTGGTTTTGGGGATATGAAAGCAGGAAATGGTATATTGGATTTCACATTAGCTTATGACTTGTATTATGAACACTTGGTTCGAGAAAAGGGACTCTCATTTGGTGACATATAGAAACGGAGGTAATGCAAGTTAGATTGATTTCTTTTTAGTAAGGAATGTTTGGAGGAAAAGTTTTACTAATTGCAAGGTGATACCCGGTGAGAGTTCTGCAACGCCGCATAGGGTTGTGGTGCTTGACTTTCGCGCAACAACAACAACAACAACATTACCCCAATGCCTCAACGGCTCCCGCAAAAAGCGGGGTAAGGGGGGATCGGATGTACGCAGCCTTACCCTTGTCTTAACACAGAGAGGCTGTTTCCGGATGATCCAAAATGAAAATTGCATCGAGAATTGCATGCAATGAGTAGTACTTCACGAGGAAAAAGAAGTGCAGCCAATTTAGTGAGTCATTTTGTTTTATTCCATTATAATCCAGAACCAAAGAATAAGGAGTCTTTGGCTTGACTTTCGAGGTAAGAGGCAATTAAGAAAGAGAAGACCACAAGTTGACCCTTGAATTAAGTGGTGGAAGCTCCAAGGGGAGAGTCGACATACTTTTGTGGCTAAGATTGCTGATAGTGGTATTTGGTCTGATTGCACGGAGATGGATATAGATTCGGTGTGGAACTTGTTGGAGCATAACATAAAGGAAGTTGCAAAAGAAGTCCTAGGAGAATCTAAAGGAAACAGACCATCAAGGACACATCTTGGTGGAATGATGAAGTTAAGCAAGCGATAAAGACCAAACGTGAATGTTATAAGGTACTGGGTAAATGCTCGAGCGATGAGAATTATGAGAAGTACAAGAAAGCTCGAATAGAAGCTAAAAAGGCAGTGTGAAATGCTCGATTAAAGGTTAATCAAGAATTATATGCAAGATTAGATACAAAAGAAGGGGAAAAGTATATTTATAAACTTGCTCGAATGAGAGAGAAGAAGACGCGAGATATTGGAAAAATTAAATGTGTAAAATATACTGATTAAAAAGTTTTAGCTCAAGATAAAGAGATGAAAGAGAGATTGAGGTCATACTTTGATACCCTATTGAATGGCCATCAAGAACAAGATATTGGGAATTTAAACATCCCCTCAAGTATGGTTAACCGAGAGTTTAAGAGGAGAATTCAAAAGGGTAAAGTGACAATGACATTAAAGAAGATGGGGTCAAAGAAAGCAGAAGGAACATATGGTATACCTATGTTAGACACCAGAAAACCCTTCCTGTATTTCGAGCAACAGGTAACTCCCCAGAGAAAATTCTCAATTAATTTTTCCTTCTTAAAATCAAAACTGAATACAGGGGGTAACTTAAATAGCAAACAAAAGGAATCCTGATGTGAATCGAGATATTATGAAGAACCCGGATGAGCACTTGAGCATGCCGACTGGACCAATAACGAGGTCTCGATCAAAGAAGTTCAAAAATAATTTCTCGACACTTGTCATTGATATGTTTAAAAATAACTATGTTATCAAATACAACAAATTCGTGAGTAGTGTCGAAGTTGTCGAACAATAAGTTTTTCGTTTATTTTATCTTGGTGTATTTTAATTTGAATTGTATTTCTTGAGTTGTATTTTTATATTTTGAGTTGTATATAATCGAGTCGAGTAATATTAAAGTCGAAGATGATCGGAAAAGACGAACAAACAAAGAAGGATGCAAATTCCCGCGCGTAAGACTGACACGCAGCAATCTCGTATTTTGGCCATAACTTACTCGTCCGAAATCCGATTCAGGTGATTCAGGTGTCTATGGAAAGCTAAGAAATAGATCTACAAATCTTGTTCAGACCATAGGACCAAATTCCGATCCATTGGAGCTCGGAAATGACAAAACAGACAGCATCGGATTTATGGTGACTTGTCCTTATTTTCACACCTTAAAATCTTGGTCTTTGATATTTTGTCCCTTAAACATGTGTTGACTGATTTTGTATCAGATTTTAGGATCTTTGAATGTTGATTTTTCTATTTTGTAGGTTTCCTAGTTGTTTCCTTGTTCACACTAGAGTTAGGTGTAAGATTTTGGCTATAAATAGCCTTGAAGTTTCATTGTAAGAAAACACCAAAGATTTTATGAATTTGAGAGTGTTTGTATTAACAAACCTTTGTGAGTGCTTTCTTGTTTTGTTGAGTGTGTCTCCAAAACATCCCTTGTGTGATTTATATACTTATCAAGTGCAATCTTGTTAGTATTTATATTCCACCCCTTCCGAGTTGCTACGGCGTGTCACGTAGAGGTTTGGAAGTAAAGCCCCATTTTGCTTATTTTGGAAACATCCTGGGAACGAATTCATCTAGCGGTGTCTGCTACCATAGCGTGTCTGTGGGGTCGCATCAGTTGGCTTCGGAGCTCGGTTATTCCAAAACTAAGTGGTATCATCTATTTTCCTTCATTACCATAATCTTCCTATCTTATCATCCTATTATTTCCTTTATCTTCTAAATCTTCCATCTTCTTCACACAAAAAAAAAGAAAAAAAAATATATAAGTGATGAAGGTTTTGATTGTTTTTGATAACTCTTCAGGCCGAGGCCAGGGGAAGAACTTGTTCCTTAGCCTTTGGGCGTCTGGTGATTTTAAGCTTGCAGATCGAATATCAAATATCAATCCTTTCATTTCATTACTAAAAAAAAAAATTATAAGTCGTGAAGGTTTTGATTGTTTTTGATAACTCTTCAAGTCGAGGCCAGGGGAAGAACTTGTTCCTTAGCCTTCGGGCGTCTAGTGATTTTAAGCTTGCGGATCGAATATCAAATATCAATCCATTCATTTCATTACCAAAAAAAAAAAGAAGAAAAAAATATGAAGGAAGAAGAGAAGAACGAATTTTGATCGATCTTATCAAACAATTATCATATTTTTCGTTCCGTTCCATATTCTAAACTATTCCAAAATCTTTTGCTCCCATATTTCCATTTTTTTATCTTATCGTCATTCGCAATCGTTGGGGGGATCGTGGGATTTGAGTTCTTTCAAGAAGAACCTTGATTTGAATCACCTAAAATCACCTTGTAAGTTGTGTGGAAAAAGCGAAAAAAAAAAAGTTGTGAGGAATTAAGAAAAAACCAAACGAGAGATACGCGAGTGGGAGCGATCGAGCGATACACGTGAGGATCTTGTGAGGAAATTTTCTTGTAGAAAAAAAAAAAGAAAAAAAAGAGAAAAACAAAAAAAGAAAAAAAAAAGAAAAAAAAACAAAAAAAAAAAAAAAAAAATATATAAAACACAAAAGAAAAAAAAGGCAAATAAAAAAAAAAAATAAAAAGAAAAAAAAAAAAAAAGAGAAAAAAGGAAAAAAAGAAAAAAATGTCAGAAGGCAAGGAACCGAGCAAAATTTTATCCTTCAAAATATTGTACAACAACTTGCTCAAATAGTCAAGACTAGATAAACAAGAGGAAACAATTGCTACTCTCACGAAGGGTAGAGAAGAGGAGCCCGTCTGAAGGGACCTAACACATTCGATTTGGAGGCTATGATGATGAAGATTCGATGAATTCCGAGGAGGAAACTCCGAGGTTTGTACATCGAGGAGGGCGAGAAGGACGAGGAGGAAGGAGAAAGTATGAAGGAAGACGAGGAAGATATGTCCGAAACGAGGAGGATCGGAATATGGGAAACATCAAAATGAAAATCCCATCTTTCGAAGGGAGAAGTGATCCGGACACATATCTCGATTGGGTAAGGAAGTTGGAGACCATTTACGATTGCCACAACTATTCTGATGAGAAGAAAATGAGGTTAGCAATAACCGAATTTTCAGAATATGCAAGCATTTGGTGGGACCAACTTGTAACGGAGAGAAGGAGGAGTCGGGAGAGACCGGTTAGCGGTTGGGAAGAATTGAAGGTTGTTATGCGGAAAAGATTTGTTCCTAATTACTATCTTAAGGAATTATTTTCTCGCTTACAAACTTTAAAACAAGGCTCGAGAAACATTGAAGATTTTCGAAAGGAAATGGAGATGTTGATGATCCGGGCCAATGTTCGGGAATCGAGAGAGGCCACCATGGCGCGGTTTTTACACGGGATGAGAGCTGATATAGCTAAAGAAGTTGACAAACAACACTTTGTTGAATTCGAGGACATGGTATATGCGGCGGTAAAAATCGAGCGGAGCTTACGAAGAGGGAGCAATAACAACTATTCCACAGGATACTCTACTCCTTGGAAACAACAATCTCAAGTAAGTTCAGACAAATTTAAAAATTTTGATAAAAGAGAAGGGAGTGTCTTGAAAGGAAAGTTTGAAGTTGGGAGTACTAGCAAACCAAAATTTGATGGGAAACCTAAACCCGTTGAAAGCACCCAAAGGAGAAACCGGGACATCCAATATTATAAGTGCTAGGGTCGTGGACATATAGCATCTGAATGCACCAACAAACGGGTGATGGTACTTCGGGATGGGGAGATTGAAACGGAAAGCGAAAAAGAAGAAGAAGAAGAGACAAGAGAGGTGGAGAGTGATGATGAGACGTATGAGTATGCACCCGCACTTATTGTTCGGAGGGTGTTAAGTTCTCAAGCAAAAGAGGAGGAAGTTAACGAACAAAGAGAAAATCTATTTCACACGTTGTTTTATTAAAAATAAAAATTGTAGTGTGATAATAGATAACGAGAGTTGCACTAATGTCATTAGCGCTATGCTAGTGGAAGAACTCGATCTTCCAACAAGAAGACACCCTAAAGCGTATCGTTTACATTGGCTAAATGATTGTGGGGAAGTTCGAGTTAATAAACAGGTACCAGTGGCTCTCACCATCGGAAGGTATCAAGACGAAATCCTATGTGATGTCGTTCCGATGCATGCTTGCCATATCTTGTTGGGAAGACCATGGCATTTTGATCGAGATGCTACTTTGAGCGGAAGGAAAAATCGTTACTCATTCGAGAAGGACGGAAAGAAAATTACCTTAGCTCCCATGACTAAGGTACAAATACAAGAAGATCAACTTCGTCTTGAAAAGGAAGTTGAAGGAAAATCGAGAAAAGAAAAGGAAAAGAAAAATGAAAAAAATGAAAAAAAACGAGAAAAATGAAAAAAATGAAAAAAGCGAGAAAAATGAAAAAAATGAAAAAAATGAGAAAAATGAAAAAAAAGAAAGAAATTTTTTTTTTTTGAGAAAATGCATGCTTGTAAGTGCAAAGAAACTTGAAGAAGATATCAAGGAAAATGCACCCATGTACTTGATTATTTTCCGAAAAGTTTGCGCTACTACTAACCCCGGGAACCGGATAATTCCGAGTTCTATTGAATCTTTATTGCAGGAATTTGTTGATGTTTTTCCTGAAGAACTACCTGCAGGGTTGCCACCAATCCGAGGGATTGAACATCAAATAGACTTTGTGCCCGGAGCGGTCATTCCAAATAGAACGGCATACCGACACAACCCCGAAGAGACCAATGAAATCCAAAGACAAGTCGAGGAGTTGTTAAGTCTTGGGTATATCCGGGAGAGTCTAAGTCCTTGTGCCGTTCCTGTGATCGTCGTGCCAAAGATGTTAGGAATACTTGTTAGATTTTGATGATGTCATTAAATATAAAATCAAATGTTTATTACTTGGCAATATGTAAGGAAGAACCAAATGAGTATCTTCCATAGGCCAAAATATGTTAAGTATAAAACTTGGCAAAATGTAAAGAAGAACCAAATGAGTATCTTCTGTAGGCCAAAAATTAGTTAGGCTGAAAAACGGCTAAGTACTAAGTACAGCTTAGTTCATCAGAGAGGAACAGTGACTCAGAATGAGTAGCTCGGTCAACTAAATTTATCGGAGAAGTTTGACTGTGATCATGCCGAGGTACCTCGGGAAGTCACTGACCGGATAAGTCACAAGCAATGAGCAATGAGAGGACCTACTGCAGAGATGTTAGCGCATATCAGCCTACTCGACTACAGCCAAGTACTCCAAGTCCACGTCAGCATGCGTTGAAAAGTCAAGTATTACGGAAAGCTCACATGCAACGTGAAGAGACAAATTGGAGTGATTCCCGCAAGAGATATGATTTAAATAAATCATCCAGACCCACCTTGAAGACTTTAATCCTTTTATATTCAAAAGATTCGGCGCTCACATACAGAAGTCTTCACAACGGAAGATAATATAAAATAATGGGAATCCGGCCTTGCAACGCTCGTGAAAGATTAAACAATGAAGTCTCCCTCCAACGGACGGATTTGTTCAAAAGATTTGCAACGGCTACAAGGAAGAAGCTCAGAGATCGTGATCTATATATATCCGAAGATTTGAAACTGAGCAACAACCGGTGCGAACATACATTCTAGCGATCAAAGCAATCAAGCAATCTCAAGCAATCAAATAGCATCGTGAAAAGAGCAGATCTAAAAGTTCATACTTAAGGAAGCTCTTAAGTTGGTGAAGACAAACACTCTTGTCTATAATCTTGAGTACGGGTACTTTGGTTGAAGTAAGAGATCAGAAGGCATCCGAGGATCGAGGATCAAGAGGTGCAAGGCGATCAGTGTGTACAACGGCACGGATTTCCACCGGTTGGAAGCTGTTGTAGTGTGGTTTGAATCACTGTAATATTTATCACTGGTTGAAAATTATAGTGAATTCATCTCCAATAGTTTGGAGAAAAGTGGATTAGTAGAGGATTACCCCACCTCTGAGACCACTATAATTGCTTGTGTTATTTATGTTTTATCGCATCATACTTTAAGCTACGCATACATTGTTAAGTGTTTCATTAAGTTAATTTATATTCGTCATCAGCTGACTTCCGCACATATCCAAGAACAAACGACTCCAAGTCATTTGTCTAACTATCAGCTGAAGAAACTCACTCTTCGTAAAAAAGAGTTCAAGAGTTTCAACAAGTCTATTCACCCCCCCTCTAGACTTGTTCCTGGACGACTTGTGACCTACAAGTGGTATCAGAGCGGTTGGTTCATTTATTTCACGAACCAGATCTATATTAGATATATATATCTTAACTCTCACTTTATAATGGAACACATGCACTCTAGACTTCCTGTCTTTTCAGTTGACGAGTATGATCTGTGGAAGATAAGAATGCAGGCACACTTATCTTCAATTCATGACGACATGTGGTGCATCATTGAAGACGGTCCATTCATCTTTGAGAAGGACAACACAGTAGGAGATTGCGGCGGGGAGGCCGTAAAATATTCCTAAGAAGAGAAACGGAGTGACCCGAAGAAAGAAAGCCGCCAATCTTGACAACAGGCGAGATGTGTTATATCAAACTCTTGACAAATCCACCATGGTCAAGATCAAGAACTGTAAGAATGCCAAAGAAATATGGGACACATTAGCTCTAATGTGTGAAGGAACGGAGCTGATCAAGGAAAACAAGCTGTCAATTGCTATTCAAAAATTTGACAACTTTAAAATGAAGAATGGTGAATCTATAGATCAAGTGGACACAAGGTTCACTGAAATTATCAATGAGATCAACTCCCTGGGCAAAACCTATGGCAACAGGGAAATGGCACTAAAGGTCCTCAGATCTCTCAATCCCGAATGGAGCATGAAGGTCGTAGCCATGAGAGAGTCCAAGCACCTGAATAAGATAAAGATTCAGGAGCTGTTCTCTGATCTAAAGGCTTATGAGTTCGAGCTTCCAAGTTCATCCTCAACTGAGCCTGCAGAGAAGGGAATCGCATTTGCAGCCGAGTCCCCTGCCAAGAGCCTATCTGATGTGAAACCTCCAAATCCACTAGATTTTGAGGAAGAAATGGCTTTCATTATGCAAAGGTTCAGCAATTTCAGAAAGAGCTACTCCAAGTACAAGAAAAATTACAAGGAGAATCCAAGAAGGAACCAGAAGGCTGGAAGCTGGAAAGTTGAATGCTACAACTGTCACAAAATAGGACACATCCAAATGGATTGTCCCGAGCTCAAGAAGGACGAAACCAAGAAGGAGGTGGGCATAAAAGAAGACAGAAGAAAAGCTCTCATCGGAGAAGACCAGGAACATGTCGAATCAAGCAGCGGTTTCTTTTTTGATGAAGACGAGGAGTATGATTGCCTGATGGCAAACCTAGCTGATGAAGAGGTAACTTCTAAACCCACCGGTTCAAATAATAGCTCAGCCATGTCACAAGATATGGATCTACATGAATCGGTAAATCAGTTATTTTAAGATTTTGAAACACTCAAATCTGCACACCAAGCTGTATCAGCAGAGAAGTCTCAGCTGCAAGATGAGAATAGGCAGCTGAAAAATGATTTCGAAAAACTCAGCCTAGATTTAAATAAGGTTGAGACAACTACAGCTGACTTTAAAAACCAGGCAAGTGTCAATACATCTGAGATAGACCGGCTAAACATTTTACTTAAAGAAAAATCAGCTGCACTTGCTCATGCCAAAGCTGAGTTTACTAAGCTGGCACAGATAAATAAAACTCAGGCGCAGGAAATAACCTCCCTGAAGGCGTCTTCAACTCTGGGTGAATTGTGTACTTATAAAAGGTCACTATATACCAAATCAGGCCTTGGATATGATTCTCACACTCCCTCTAGTTCTGAAACCAAGTTTATCAAGGGAGAAACAATAGTCTCGATCACGAGCTGTATAAACCGATATTCAAAAACAGCAATGACCAGTCAAACGTCTGAGCCGATCAAAGTTACACTGCATGACCACCTAGACAGCGACTAAGCAAAGCTGTGCAAAAGCAAGACCAGCACAACATGACCAATATTACCAACAACTCCCCAAAAATAGATTTCATAATGGGAGTGGCAGATGGAAACGTCAAGGTTATCCCAATTATCAAAATGAACAAGTGTGGAGACCACAAAGGTTTAATACATGGTCTCAGCCTAGATTTAGAAATGGCCCACACTATCAAAATTTTGAGGAATATCCGTATACAATCCAAGCGAAGATTTAGACCTCGACCACGGACACCTTATAAGGGTTTTAATAATAATAATAACAATTTCCATAATCCAAGGAGAAATCAATTCTCCAGGAAACCAACTAACCCCAAAGGACCCACACAAATTTGGGTACCTAAATCTCTGCTTATTTAATTGCAGAAAAGGTGGAAGGACTACAACCACATCTCCTCAAGCTCAAATTTTGGAGGTGAAGAATGGTTTGTAGACTGGATGCTCGAGGCATATGACCGGGAACAAGAAGATGCTGACCAAATACATCAAAGAAAGAGGTCCCGATGTAACCTTTGGAGATAGCTCTAGAGGACAGACAAAAGGCTTTGGAGAGTTGCACCGAGGAAACATTGTGATATCCAAAGTCCATTATGTCAAAGGGCTCAAGTACAACCTCCTGAGCATAAGCCAATTCTGTGACGAGAAGAATCTAGTAGTCTTCACCATCTTGAAGTGTATGGTGATAGACATCTTATCTGGAGAAATAAAGCTACAAGGATTCAGAAGAAGAGATGTCTACATGATTGATTGGAACACAGGAACACCTAACTCCTGTTTTCTATCCAAGACAGTAGCTGAGAATGGATGGCTGTGGCACAAAAGACTATGTCACCTAAACTTCAAAGCCATCAACAAGATTAGCTCTCAGAAGCTGGTCAGAGGACTTCCAAATGAAGCATTCAAGAAGGAAGCACTCTGTGATGCATGTCAGAAGGGAAAGCAGACCAAGGCATCATTCAAGCCAGTTCAGCCTACAACGCTCACATCAAGGGTCTTAGATCTACTCCACATGGATCTATTTGGTCCTATCAAGCCAAGAACTTTGAGCGGCCGAAAGCATGCACTTGTAATAGTAGATGATTATTCAAGGTACACTTGGATCATTTTTCTATACAAGAAAAGTGAAACCCTGACCAAGTTACCTGAGCTGCTGAGAAGGATCCGAATGAGAAATCCTCTCCATAATCAAGATCGGATCGGATAGAGGAGGAGAGTTTCTCAACAAGGTGATAACCGATTACAATGATCGAATGGGATCCAAAGATGAGCTCTCTGCCAGTGACGCCCAAAGAATGGTGTTCTTGAAAGAAGGAACAGAACCAAGGAAGCAAAGAAGGTCCATGATTGCGAGCGGACCTACCTAAAAGGTTCCGGGTCAAGTTGTTAACACACTGTCACACCTGCAACAGAGTATGATAGTAGGAGACATGGCAAAACTCCTATGAGGTTTGGAATAACAGAACTCCTCTGTTGCTTACTTTCATGTTTTTGGTTGTAAGTGTTTCATCCACAACAACGGTAAAACACGGCTAAATGCCTTTGATGCTAAAAGCGATGACGGTCTCTTTATGGGATATTCCCAAAGAAGCAAGGCATATAGAGTTTTTAATAAAAGAACCTTAGTTGTGGAGGAAACACCCCATGTTGTTTTTGATGAATCTACCGTTGAGTACAGAAACAACTTGAGCAAATTGAGAACAAGCTCAAGTCAAGAACCCTTGAAGAAGTCATTATACATGACACTGAATGGTGGACTCACTGCAGATCACTGATGACCCAACCGGCACTGATGAAGACCCAATCGCAGATCGACAGACCACCTAACCTATCTCGATCCGATTCTTCAAGAAGACCAAATGAGTCGACAAAGACTCATCTCAGCCCGTAACCAAGCTGCAGATGACAAGGCGTAGCCGATCCAACAGACCAAAACCCAGTGATGCAGATAACCACCAGTGGCAATCCAACAGGGGAACAAACCCGAAGAGGACGATATCCCCAAATGGCTCAAGGATCACCCAATTCAAAGAAATTATCGGAAAGTTGGTGATGGAGTTAAGACGAGATACCAACCCTACCAGCAGAATGGCGATGTTCTCATGTTTCATGTCGCAAATTGAACCCAAGACTACGTAACAAGCCATGCAAGATTAATCATTGATCAATTCCATGCAATACGAATTCGAGCAGATGGAGAGAAACAAAGTTTGGGAACTAATGCATGCACGATCACAAGAAAGTTATTGGCACCAAGTGGGTGTATAAAAACAAGAGTGATGAAGACGGAGCTGTTGTTAGGAATAAAGCCAGACTCGTAGCAAAAGGTTATGCACAGTGTGAGGGAATAGATTTTGATGAAACTTATGCACCTGTTGCAAGATTAGAAGCCATCAGACTATTCCTCGCATATGCTGCATTCAAGGACTTTGAAGTCTACCAGATGGATGTAAAAAGTGCTTTTCTGAACGGAATCCTAGAAGAAGAAGTCTATGTAGAGCAACCCCCAGGTTTTGTCAAAGGAGACAAAGTTTATAAGCTGTTGAAGGCTCTGTATGGACTTAAGCAAGCACCAAGAGCGTGGTATGAAACACTGTCTGTGTTTCTTGAGAAAAATGGATTTCGCAAAGGGAAAGTGGACAAGACCCTATTCAGAGTGGAGCACGAAGGCCACATATTAATAGTCCAGATTTATGTGGATGACATCATATTCGGGTCAACCAATCCAGAACTATGCGAGAAATTCTCCAACCTCATGCAAGGAGAATTTGAGATGAGTATGATGGGAAAGCTTAACTTCTTTCTCGGATTACAAGTTAAGCAGATGGAAAAAGGAATTTTCATCAACCAAGCAAAGTATACCAGAGATCTTATCAAGAGATATGGAATGGAATCAGCCAAACCCGCAAGAATTCCAATGAGCACAAGTACTCACTGGATGCGACGAGGCCGGCATATCGGTGGACTCAACCCACTGAGAGGACTCATCGGATCTCTTCGCACTCACTGCAAGCAGCCGGACATATCATATGCGGTTGGAGTTTGTGCAAGATTCCATCAAGCCGAAGCAATCACACCTAGATGCAAACAAGAGAATAATTAAGTACCTAAAGTCTACAATTAATGTTGGACTATGGTACCCCAAGGATGACAACTTCGAGCTATCAGGATACTCAGATGCGGATTTCGCAGGATGCAAAATCAACAGGAAGAGCACTAGTGGAACGTGTCAATTCCTAGGAACCAGACTGATATCCTGGTTTAGCAAGAAGCAGGTTTCTAACTCTATCTCCACTACAGAGTCAGAATACCTAGCTGCAGGTAGCTTTTGTGCACAGATTCTATGGATCAGACAACAGTTAAGGGACTATAATATTATTTCCAACGAAGTTCCTATTTGGTGTGACAACAATAGTGCTATTGCAATAACCAACAATCCAGTTTTGCACTCAAGGAAGAAGCATATTGACGTTAAGCACCATTTCATTAGAGACCACGTGCTTAACAAAAGGGTTAGAGTTGAAAGAGTCAACACAGACTACCAAATAGCCGACATCTTCACTAAACCCTTGCCAGAAGAAAGATTCCTAGAGCTTAGCAGAGACCTTGGATTACTAGATTGGGAATCTAGTACTGAAGCAAGTTAAAGGAAGGACGGACCCCTCAGAATCAGCCTAGCTGATGCAGGCGAGAAGACGAAGGCCAGAAGAAGCAACTTAGCTGTACACAATACCAGGCGAGGAGTCAAACTCACCTGTTGCAGAGTGGTCAACAGTCAACGAATCAGACCAGCTAAGTTTTCTAAACTGACCTCTAAATTTTTTAATTATTATCTGCCACATTTATAAAATTAATTTTGGCATAACGAATGGCATTTAAATATACATTTTATCAAGCCAAGTGGCAATTTTAATACACGTGTCAAACGCCCATTAAATCAACCTCTACGATGGCCAATCAGAATCAACCGTCGAATTTTAAATTGGGCCACCGATTCAAATTTGAAATTCAAAAGAATATCAAAAGGCGTACCACCGTTTAAATATATAATAAACTAATACAAACGTCTTTTCATCTTCTTTATAAGGAAAGAAGACCTTTCACTTTACTCTTTACGCTTACAGAAACCCTAGAATTTACAGAGCAAAAATATACACTAAAAATCCTCTATTTGCAGAAATGGCATCTTTCGAAGGAGTGAACTTGAAGGCGGTGAAGGACCAGGTCATCTTCTCCATGGTTGTCGATTTTGAAGGTTTACTAGAAGCAAACCTGGAAGACTACGACATGCTCAATTTGATCCGGGCAATGAAGCTTAATGGGATCTACCCGTTTCTCGACATCAACCCGCAACATTTGTTCAAAGAAGATGTTGTTGAGTTCTATCGCAACGCTTATCTGATTCAGGACGGGATTCACAGCAAAGTCGGCGGAATACCTGTCAGCATAGATCGAGAGAAGATTCGTTCTGTGTTCGGAATGAAGCATCGTGGTTTGGCGGTCGAAGCTCTCAAACAATCAGCCGCCGAAACCTGGAAAACGATTAAAGTCGAAAATATCCCAGAGAAATTGAAATTTACAGCCAAGAGGAATGAATTAAAAAGGATTTACCGTGTTGCGTTAGATATCACCAACAAGATAGTCATGGGGATGGCGGGCAGCTATGACCAACTGTCATCATCAAAATTTATGGTGTTGGGTGCTTTGATTCAGGAAGAGGAAGTCGATTGGGCGGACTATATTTTCAGGCAACTCGTGCGCGAGGTGAACAAGGTCGAGTGGCTTGACGATGAGAAGAAGTTCAAAACTAAGCTGGCGTTCGGAACGCATCTTAGTTGGTTTTTGGAGAAGACCGGAGTGGCTAAGGGAAACACTGACCCCTTCCACCCAAATAAGAGGCTTGGTCATATGGACCATGACAAGAAGAAAGTCGGAGGCACTGGGAAAGCAGCTCAGTTGTTGAAGGAGCTGCCGGACTCAAGGTCATATCCAAGATACGATTTATCAGAGGAGTCGGACAGACCTGCAGCTGAGATCGGAACTGCAGTCGAGTCCGACGCCGAGTCCGACGATACACCAATTGCTGTCAGATTCAAGAGACGGGGACCAGCCCCAGAAGGACCCTCTAACCTGCAGTCATCACCGGAACCCTCTCCTAAGAGGCCAAGGAAACTGCAGTTTAGCGAGGGAGAGAAGTCTGAACAACCTACCAGCCCCTCAGTTCGATCACCAGTTCATCTCAAGACACACTGCAGCAGACACCACCAACGCGGATTATACTGTTCTCACACCCCAGTCTACATATCCGAAGAAGAGGAAGCAGTCTAATAATCTCAATTCTGAAGCATTACACTTTTAACTTTGTTAGAAAATAATACCTTCAATCTTTCTATTGAACAACTTGACTTGTTAAACCACAAGCGAAAAACACTCTTTTGTACATATTTTTGAAGAGTGGAAATCTTTCAAAACCATGCCTTTACAAATCTTCAAACCTTTATTGCAACTAGTGGTTGGGAATATCCCCAAGCCCGAGGAAGTTCTGATTGAATTTTGCAAAGAATCAGACTTGGCTTTAATCCTCCAGGATAAATGGTTCATGTCACATTTTAAAACAAACATGAACCACTTTATCCATTCTATCATGCTCAGTATTTTTGATGGTGTTTTTGGAGAAGAAGAGGAGGAGGAAGTTGAAAAGGAGATAAGGATTGAAGAAGTAGATGGAGATAATGAAATTATTGATTTGGTGGCTGAAGAAGATGAAGAAGAGAGAAAAACAGGAGAAAATATTTCAGTTGAAAAACAGCCAGAAGATATTGAGAAGACAGAGGAAGTGACTGATGAAGGAGATGAAGAAGAAGGAGAGGAGGTAGATCAAGAAAAAGTCGAAGAAGAAAAAGAGGATGAGGATGATGAAGGAGAAAAGAAGGAGAAGGATGATGATAAGAATGATGATGATGATGATGATGATAATGATGATGGAGGAGAAGCAGGAGCAGAGAAGGAAAATGAAAAAGAAAAAGATGAGGAAGAAGAAAAAGAAAACTCTGGAGAAAAGGAAGAAGAAGGGAAAGAGGAAGAGAGAGAAGGAGACAAGGAGCCAGAACAAGAGCCGGAGCCAGAGCCTACTCACGAAGCTGCAGATAGGACTGTGGTACCTGCCCGGTACACCAGCCTAGACGCAGAGCTGGCTGAAGACTCCAGGTCAGGGACCCCGGAGAAAACCCACTCTGACCTACCAGCTGCAGACCGGAGCCTGCAGTCTAGTGGTTCCCTTGCAGAAGGATCAGGAGAGCACTCTCCATCAGCTCAGTTATCCCCTACCATGACTGAGCTGATCAAGCAAATCGTCAGAGATACTATTGGAGAGCTGCTATCAACTCAGGTCACTCCTGACCTTCAGTCAATAAATGCCAAGATAGACACCCTTCTACAGAGAGAGATCCCTCAGCCTCCTCCCTCTACCAGCAACAGAATGTCATTTGGCATGTCTGATTGGATGAGCAGGATGGAACAGCAGTTAACTACCATTGTTGATGCTGGCAAAAAGGGGGAAGAGAGAATTCAGGGGGAAGAGAGAGAAATCAGAAGCAAGAAGAAGCAGGATGTCCCTCAGATTGAAGGACCCTCCAGTCTAAAGAGAAAGGAAGCTGTAGATCGAGATGACCAGGCTGACCAGCCTGAAGGAAAAAGAAGAAGGACTAGAGGCGGCCTTGAACCTACTCTAGAATGGGAAGGGAAGGAGCTATGGTTTGTTGAGGATTTCATTCCATTTGAAGCTCTTGAGATGTGGGGAGCTGCTAGGAAGAGGTTCATCAGAGACTATTACATCTGGGAACTACTCCATGATGATAAACTCTCACCACAAGAAATTTTCATAAACTTCATGGAAGAAATCCATCCGAAGCTTTGGGCTGTTCTGAAGAAGCACGCTAAAGAACAAAATGCTTATCCTATGATCCCTCTTTTCAGAGCAGAGGAAGCAAGCCCGTATGGACGGTGAACTTGATGAGTTAGCACTTCAAAGAGAAATCAAGCTAGTGTGTCTTGAGAACAGATTCGGATCCCAAAGAAGAACAAGACTTGGCAGACTTGGTTGTGAAGAGAAAATATGGTCTTGCTCCAGTCAAAATAAGACCTATTGGAGCTAAACCATTCAAGCCTGCCAAGCGGCTATTCAAGAGGCGGATGAAGAGGCGGATGACCTTTAGTTATTTCTTTTACTTGTAATTTTATTTTCTGTACTTAAAACTTTCTTGTAAAATTTCAATAATGAGTCAGAAAATTTTATAACAGTCTGTTGAATGACAATTTCCAGTTGTCTCAATATTAGACTGATTTCAGTTTTTGGCTCGCACTTAAGTGCAGACTTGGTCATTTGATTTCTTACTTAAAATTTTGCCATCATCAAAATAGGGGGAATTTGTTAGGAATACTTGTTAGATTTTGATGATGTCATTAAATATAAAATCAAATGTTTATTACTTGGCAATATGTAAGGAAGAACCAAATGAGTATCTTCCATAGGCCAAAATATGTTAAGTATAAAACTTGGCAAAATGTAAAGAAGAACCAAATGAGTATCTTCTGTAGGCCAAAAATTAGTTAGGCTGAAAAACGGCTAAGTACTAAGTACAGCTTAGTTCATCAGAGAGGAACAGCTGACTCCAGACAGAGTAGCTCTGGTCAACTAAATTTATCAGAGAAGTTTGACCAGACTGCAGTCGAGGTACCTCAGGGAAGTCACCTGACCAGATAAGTCACAAACAGTGAACAGCCGAGAGGACCTACCTGCAGAGATGTTAGCTGCATATCAGCCTACTCGACTACAGCCAAGTACTCCAAGTCCACGTCAGCATGCGTTGAAAAGTCAAGTATTACGGAAATCTCACATGCAACGTGAAGAGACAAATTGGAGTGATTCCCGCAAGAGATATGATTTAAATAAATCATCCAGACCCACCTTGAAGACTTTAATCCTTTTATATTCAAAAGATTCGGCGCTCACATGCAGAAGTCTTCACAACGGTCGGAAGATAATATAAAATAATGGGAATCCAAATTGCAACGCTCGTAAAGATTAAACAATGAAGTCTCCCTCCAACGGACGGATTTGTTCAAAAGATTTGCAACGGCTACAAGGAAGAAGCTCAGAGATCGTGATCTATATATATCCGAAGATTTGAAACTGAGCAACAACCGGTGCAAACATACATTCTAGCGATCAAATCAATCAAGCAATCTCAAGCAATCAAATAGCATCGTGAAAAGAGCAGATCTAAAAGTTCATACTTAAGGAAGCTCTTAAGTTGGAGAAGACAAACACTCTTGTCTATAATCTTGAGTACGGGGTACTTCACTGGTTGAAGTAAGAGACTGTAAAGGCATCCGAGGATCGAGGATCAAGAGGTGCAAGGCAGTCAAGTGTGTACAACGGCACGGATTTCCACTGGTTGGAAGCTGTTGTAGTGTGGTTTGAATCACTGTAATATTTATCACTTGTTGAAAATTATAGTGAATTCATCTCCAACTGGTTTGGAGAAAAGTGGATTAGTAGAGGATTACCCCACCTCTGAGACCACTATAATTGCCTGTGTTATTTACTGTTTTACTGCATCATACTTTAACTGCTGCATACATTGTTAAGTGTTTCATTAAGTTAATGTATATTCGTCATCAGCTGACTTCCGCACATATCCAAGAACAAACGACTCCAAGTCATTTGTCTAACTATCAGCTGAAGAAACTCACTCTTCGTAAAAAAGAGTTCAAGAGTTTCAACAAGTCTATTCACCCCCCCTCTAGACTTGTTCCTGGACGACTTGTGACCTACAAAAGAAAGATGGAACGTGGAGAATGTGCACCGATTTCCGAGCGGTAAACAATATCACGGTTAAGTATCGACACCCTATTCCAAGGTTAGATGATATGTTAGATGAATTACATGGTTCATGTGTTTTCACTAAAATTGACCTAATGAAAGGATATCACCAAATTCGTATGAAAGAAGGAGATGAATGGAAAACGGCTTTCAAAACTAAATACGGATTATACGAATGGTTGGTAATGCCCTTTGGACTAACGAACGCACCAAGTACTTTTATGAGATTAATGAATCATGTTTTACGTGCATACATCGGAAAATTCGTTGTTGTATACTTTGATGATATACTCATTTACAGCAAAAATGTTGAAGAACATGTTGAACATTTAAGATTAGCTTTAATTACCTTGAGAAGGGAACAATTATATGCTAGTCTTAAGAAATGTACTTTTTGCATGAATGAAGTTATTTTTCTTGGATATGTCGTTAGTGCTGACGGCATAAAAGTTGATGAAGAAAAGGTTAAGGCTATCCGAGAATGACCTAGACCGACGAATGCGTCCGAGGTAAGAAGTTTTCATGGCCTAGCAGGGTTTTACCGACGCTTCGTAAAAGATTTTAGCACAATTGCGGCCCCATTAAACGAACTTGTCAAGAAACATGCTAAGTTTAATTGGGGAAATGAACAAGAAAAAGCATTTAACACTCTGAAAGATAAATTGTGCACCGCACCTGTCTTAGCGTTACCTGATTTTTCTAACACTTTTGAAATTGACTGTGATGCTTCAGGAGTAGGAATAGGAGCAGTATTAATGCAGGGAAAAAGGCCGATAGCCTATTTTAATGAGAAACTTGGAGGAGCTACATTGAATTACCCGACCTATGACAAGGAATTGTATGCTTTGGTTCGAGCCCTACGTACGTGGCAACACTACCTATGGCCTAAGGAGTTCGTGATTCATACCGATCATGAATCCTTAAAGCATCTCAAAGGACAGGGTAAATTGAGCAAGAGACATGCCAAGTGGTTAGAAGAAATTGAATCCTTTCCTTACATCATCAAATACAAACAAGGTAAGGAAAATATTGTCGCCGACGCTTTGTCAAGAAGGTATGTATTACTCAATACACTTTCTTGTAAATTTTTGGGATTTGATTTATTGAAAGAAGCATATGATGGGGATAAAGATTTCCATGATATTTATGTCGCTTGCGAGAAAAAAGGAGTAGAAAAATTTTATCGGGATAATGGATTCTTGTTCCGTGAAAATAAACTTTGCATTCCTTTTTGTTCAACACGGGAATTATTGGTAAGAGAAGCACATAGTGGAGGTCTAATGGGACATTTTGGGATTGCTAAAACTTGCGAAATATTGCATGAACATTTCTTTTGGCCAAAAATGAAACATGATGTTTTTAAAGTTGTAAATTCATGCATTGTTTGTAGGAAAGCAAAATCACGAGTGTTACCGCATGGTTTGTATATGCCACTTCCGGTACCTTCCGAACCTTGGGTCGATCTTTCTATGGACTTTGTATTAGGATTACCTAGGGCGAAATCCGGTTGTGATTCCATTTTTGTTGTAGTTGATAGATTTAGCAAAATGGCACACTTCATTGCATGTCATAAAATGGACGATGCCACACATATTGCTAATCTATTTTTCAAAGAAATTGTTCGTTTGCATGGTATGCCCAAAAGCATCGTATCCGATAGAGATACCAAATTTTTGAGTCATTTTTGGAGGGTCTTATGGGCAAAATTGGGGACGAAATTGCTTTATTCTACAACATGTCATCCCCAAACTGATGGTCAAACCGAGGTTGTTAACCGAACGCTTGGTCAATTGTTGCGAACTATTGTTAACAAAAATTTGAAAAATTGGGAAACATCTTTACCATTTATCGAGTTTGCCTATAATCGAACCGTACATTCTACTACGATATTTTCGCCATTTGATATCGTGTATGGTTTTAATCCAATAACTCCTTTAGACTTGTTGCCTATTCCAATAGATGACAGGAGTAACATTGATGGCAAGAAAAAGGCGGAGATGGTGAAGCAATTACATGCCAAAGTTCGTGAACAAATTGAGAAGCGCAATGAACACAATTCAAGAATGAAGAACAAGGGACGCGAACAAGTACTCTTTGAACCAGGTGATTGGTTTGGGTTCATTTGAGAAAAGAACGATTTCCCATTCAAAGAAAATCGAAGCTGATGCCAAGGGGAGATGGACCGTTCCAGATCTTAGAGCGGATTAACGACAATGCCTATAAAGTAGATCTACCTGGTGAGTATAATATTTCCACTACTTTCAATGTCGCTGACTTAAGTCCTTTTGAAATTTCAGATTCGAGGACGAATCCTTTTGAGGAACGGGGGAATGATGTGAATCGAGATATTATGAAGAACCCGGATGAGGACTTGAGCATGCCGACTGGACCAATAACGAGGTCTCGATCAAATAAGTTCAAAAATAATTTATCGACACTTGTCATTGATATGTTTAAAAATAACTATGTTATCAAAGACAACAAATTCGTGAGTAGTGTCGAAGTTGTCGAACAATAAGTTTTTCGTTTATTTTATCTTGGTGTATTTTAATTTGAATTGTATTTCTTAAGTTGTATTTTTATATTTTGAGTTTTATATAATCGAGTCGAGTAATATTAAAGTCGAAGATGATCGGAAAAGACGAACAAACAAAGAAGGATGCAAATTCCCGCGCGTAAGACTGACACGCAGCAATCTCGTATTTTGGCCATAACTTACTCGTCCGAAATCCGATTCAGGTGATTCAGGTGTCTATGGAAAGCTAAGAAATAGATCTACAAATCTTGTTCAGACCATAGGATCAAATTCCGACCCATTGGAGCTCGGAAATGACAAAACAGACAGTATCGGATTTATGGTGACTTGTTGTCCTTATTTTCACACCTTAAAATCTTGGTCTTTGATATTTTGTCCCTTAAACATGTGTTGACTGACTTTGTATCAGATTTTAGGATCTTTGAATATTGATTTTTCTATTTTGTAGGTTTCCTAGTTGTTTCCTTGTTCACACTAGAGTTAGGTGTAAGATTTTGGCTATAAATAGCCTTGAAGTTTCATTGTAAGAAAACACCAAAGATTTTATGAATTTGAGAGTGTTTGTATTAACAAACCTTTGTGAGTGATTTCTTGTTTTGTTGAGTGTGTCTCCAAAACATCCCTTGTGTGATTTATATACTTATCAAGTGCAATCTTGTTAGTATTTATATTCCACCCCTTCCGAGTTGCTACGGCGTGTCACGTAGAGGTTTGGAAGTAAAGCCCAATTTTGCTTATTTTGGAAACATCCTGGGAACGAATTCATCTAGCGGTGTCGGTTACCGTAGCGTGTCGTGTGGGGGTCGCATCAAATCCTAAAAGGACTCTCACATGGACCGAAGGAATCCTAAAAGGATACAAATACTGAAAATAGATAAATACTAGAATTTAAACCAATTACTATCAAGGAATCCTAAAAGGACTCTAACATGGATCGAAGGAATCCTAAAAGGATAAAAATACTGAAAATAGATAAATACTAGAATTTAAACTAATTACTATTAATCCCCTAAGACTTTAAATTCTTATTACTTGCGCCTTTTATAAACCACACCAAATCGACCCACTCCTTGGGTCGTAACATTACTCCCCTCCCAAACAGGAACCTTGTCCTCAAGGTTGAAATCTGGAAACTGCTGATCCAAGCCATCAAACGGTTCCCATGTTGCTTCATATTCTGGAAGGTCTTTCTACCTGATAAGCACTTCACGACCAGCAACACCTTCAGAACTCCCTCAACTTGTCCCGGTTGCAACAAAACTTCCATTTCTTCAGTCAAGGTAGCTGGTAAAGTCGGCATTGCTACCCGGTTTCCAATAGCTTTCTTTAGCTGTGACACATGAAAAACAGCATGTATACAAGCAGTATCTGGAAGTTTTAATCGATATGCCACTTGTCCAATTTTCTCCAACACCTCGAAAGGTTCAAAGTACCTTGGGGCTAGTTTTTCATTCTTACACCTTGCCACTGTCCGCTGCCGGTAGGGCCTTAATTTCATATACACCCAATCTCCGACTTCGAAATTCACATCCCGACGATGTGCATCTGCAGCTGTCTTCATACTTTGCTGTGCCTTAAACAAACACGCTCTTAACTCTTGTAAGACCTGGTCTCTTTTTGTTAAATACTCATCAACTGTGCTTACTGGTATTTTTGCACTCCCGTAATAAAGTAAATGTGGAGGATCGCGCCCATACATGACACGAAAAGGAGTTGTCTTAGTGGACGTATGGAAAGACGTATTGTACCAATACTCTGCCCAAGGCAACCACGTGACCCACTTTTTTGGCGTGTCTGCTACAAAACATCGTAAGTAAGTTTCAAGACACCGATTAACAACCTCAGTCTGTCCATCGGTCTGCGGATGGAAAGCGGTACTTCGTATAAGGGTGGTCCCCAACATTTGGAACAACTCTTTCCAAAAATTACTTAAGAACACTTTGTCCCTATCAGAGACAATCGAATCCGGAATGCCATGCAAACGAACTACTTCTCGTATGAAACTCCTGCAATCACCGGCGCAGTATACGGATGTTTCAAGGGAATGAAGTGCGCATACTTGCTAAGCCTATCAACGACCACATAAATGACTGTAAACCCCTCGGACCGAGGTAGCCCGTCTATAAAATCCATCGTAACCTCTGACCAGAAAGTAGTTGGTAACTCAGCCAGTTGCAACAGCCCAGGCGCCATGGTAGAATACTTTTGTCGCTGACACACATCACACTCAGCTATTCGCCTTGCGATATCACCCTTCATGCCGGGCCAATACACCAGGGGTAGGCTTAGTCGGGAAGCTTTTTTAGGATGCAGTACAAGAATTCATTCTTCACAGTACGCTAGTCTTTTATTTTTTATTATTTTTTATTATATATATTTGATCACTTATAAATTTTAATTTATATCGTGTTATAATTATATATATTTACTTGTAGTCATATCAATATCATCCAACGTTTACAAAAAAATACACAGTAAGTGTAAATTTATTAAAAATTATGAGAAGGTAAACCATAATATATAAAAGGAATAAGTTAAAAAAATGGAAATAGTTAAATAAAAAGGTACAAAAATAAATTGATTTGTTCTAGAAATTGAGCAGTTGTTTGCATTACTTTAAAAAAAATGGGAAAAAAGAATAAGAGATTGGGCCCTTAGTCAGACGTGTTTTCTTTTTCCTCCCACTGTTGTCTTTCTTCTCCAAGTCCAATCCACCGGATATGGAGAAAGCCTACATTTTGGGATCATCGGATATGGAGATCCAATACGCGAATGGCGTTCTGGTACGTGCATTTCGGTTCGTGGGACAGGGGGTGGTAGAAATTTAGGTAACACTAGTCCTTTGTATTTATCACATAAGATTCTGTCAGGTGAAGTCTTGAGAAGCAGCCTCCTCTGTAATAAGTAGAGGCGTAGTGCGTCATGACATCTTACCCTCCCCAGATCCTGCTCTGAGCGTATTTTGGTTTGGTTTGGTTTAGACCCGGGCAAAGGGCTGTTTCTTTGTGAATTCCTAGATTTCTGCCGCAGCCCAATCGCCTCTCCGCGCTCCAGCCAGATCGTTTCTCTATCCTCCAGTGTGGTCCTGTCTCTCCTGCTCAGATCGCTCTTCCCCGTCCTGACTAGTCGGATCTCTCCCCCCATTGTATGCACAATTTTTTTTATTTATTTTTTCCTTTTTCTTTTTTTGTTTCTTTTTACTGGTGAGCTGATAGATTTTACTCCCTCGATAGTGGGATGATGATTTTGTTAAGTTACAATTTTCTAATTTTAGTTATTTTAATAAAAGTATAAATCATATTAAATAATATATTCTTACTTATTTTTTAATATTTTCAATTAACTAATGTTGTAATTTATATAACGAGTAATTTTAATTTTGAAAATTATTATAAATTTTAATTAGATATTGGGATTTTATTTTGAAAGTACTATTTTCAGGTGCAAAATCATAGAAAGGGATTATTTTTTACCCCTCCCTGGATCATTTTCTTAGTTTTTTGGCTCTAGACTTTACTTTTTACTGACTTTTTGTTTTTTTGGACGACAGATGTTGGATGTTCATAATTCAGGTAGTTCCTGATGATTCTTTTTAACACTTAAATCACAGGCGGATTCAGGACCGAAAAATCACTGGTGCACCGACCGTCCCACGAAAAATAATGTCGAACGATAAAATATATATTAAAATTACATTAAAGATAACAAATAATACATAAAGAAAGTCAGTAATAACAAAGCGGGGGACAATGAGGCGAACATGTCATGCTGGAAAACTTACCTCTAGATCGGGTTGAGGTCGAGCCTCTTGGGGGTACTCAGGACAGGGGACGATCCCCCTCGTGTGCGTGTGTGGGAAAAAAAAACAAAACAAAAAAAACAAATGATACGTACATTTACAAAGAAAATCGCCTATATTTAATGTCCATTCCTAAAAATGTGCTAAAATAACATCATTACTAATAGTTTTAAGTACATATTTTTCTATAAATGTTACAAGACGATTATTTAACCATTGATCACCCATCTTACTAATAACTCACTCTTCACATACTTCATAAATGGTACACTGCTCAACACTTGCTACGGGAAAATCAACATTTCTTTCAAAAGTAATTTCTAATATTTGATTAATCAAACTCTTCACTAGTTTTGTATTAAGAGTGCATCTTAATTTTTCATCAAAAGAAGCAAGTGTTTGCGAAATACTTGAGTTGAATAAACAATTTTAAACACTTTAATTAATATCGCCGATCAAAAGCAGTTACGTCAAATCAAAAAATATATTTAATAGGTATATATGACTTTACCTATTAAACTTCGAGAGTAAAAAATAATTAAACTCCTCGATAATTCAACTATTGCCAAAATAAAATAACAAGAAAAATAATACTAAATATTATCGGGGAAGGAGGTCTTATTCTGAAAAAATCTGGTGGTGCACGTGCACCACTAGGTTATGGCTAGGTCCGCCTATGACTTAAATGGACTTGGTAACAAATTACTGTCAAATTAACAAATTATTAACCGATATTTATTACTCACCATGTCCCATTTTATTTGTTTCATTTGATTTTTTTTTTTTTACGATTTTCAAATGCAATCTCTATCCACATTAATGTGTTTATATCGTGAGTATTTTAGGAATATTTTATTCACCAAGTAACAAGGGTCATTGCTTCAATTTCAAAGAACTTATACTGTCGGAAGTATTAATACTTCCCTTATGTGGAGCCTACACCAAATACGTTGTATGCTCGAAGAGTATTTTGCTGTAGAAAGTGTCTTCTATTGATATGGCTTCTGGTCGCTGTAGGGAGTTGGTGTAGGTTGATTGTTGTGCAGGGCTCGACCTGTATGTAGGCCTATAAGGCTTGGGCCTAGGACCCATAAAATTTGGGGGCCTATGAATTAAAAAAAAGTATTTATACTATTATATATATCTCTTGCAGAGCAAGCTTCAGTAGCACAAAGAAATGAAACGCAAAATTTAAAAATAAGATAAAATATTTTACATATATGCTTTGAGATTTGAGTTTTTGTTTGGAATGGTGATTTAGTATAGGATGCTACAAGCAATCAACAAAGTGAGCAAAAATCTCAATTTGAAGACGTGGATATTGAAATTGCTATTACACTTTTGCAAGGACTCATTGTATTTTTTGATAACTTTAGAGAACATGGATTTGATCGTGCCATCATGAAACTAAAGTTATCGCTTGTGAGTTGGGTGGTGAAGCTAAATTTTCGAAAAAATGGATCATCTGTATGAAGAAACAATATGGTGAAAGTGGTAGTGATGAGGTCAAACAATCACCAGAAGAATCTTTCAGAGTTGATTATTTCCTCTACATAGTCGATCAAGCACGATCCTCACTCCAAGAAAGGTTTGAAAAATTCAAGGAATACGAACTTACTTTTGGATTTTTGTTGAATGTGGAAAAGCGGAAGACTGAATCATATGAGAGTTTGTAAAAATCTTGCATAAATCTTGAGCAATATTTGAAGCATAATGGGAATGCAGACATTATTGGAGACGATTTATGCACAGAATTATTGTGCTTGCAGACGTATTTTTCAAGTGAAAAGTTGAGAGCAATAGATATCATGCGCTATTTGAAGAGGGTGAATTACTTTCCAAATGCTTATATTGCGTATAAGATTCTGTTGACCATTCCGGTTACGGTTGCATCAGCGGAAAGATCTTTCTCGAAGTTGGAGTTGATTAAGACCTATTTGAGATCAACTATATTGCAAGACGGGTTAAATGGATTGGCTATGTTATCGATTTAAAGAAAAATGGTTGATGAGTTAGATTACACAGACTTGATAAATACTTTTGCGTCCAAAACTGCTCGACATGTTGTATTTAGATAAGGTAAAAAAAATTATATCATTTTCAATTAATTCTTATTTGTTCCATTATTTTTTATATTAGTTTATCTCTTGCTTATTAAGGGTCCCGATTTTTTCCTCTTGCCTAGGCTCTTGCGAAGCACAAGACCGGCCCTGTTGTTGTGGTATTGCAGTTATTCAAATTTGATGGAAATTCTCCCCAAAAGGAACCAGTTGGACAGGTTACAATAAGTGCCACGTGTGCATGTCTTCTCTTGTACCTATCCACTAACGGGCTCAGGGTCGGCCTTCATACCCTCTTCCTCTGGTTGGTCTTTGACGTTTTATTTGTCTGTGTTCTTCGAAGGTAGCTTGCTCAGCCCTAGCTCTGGTCGGCCTCCACATGGCATTCTTGCTTAGCCCACAGACTGCACCTGTCGGGTCGTTGGGTTCAACTCGGTCGGGCCGGTCAGACTTGGGTGTCGATCGGTCTGCCTTGGTCGGGGCCACAAAGGTGCTGAGTTGGATGCTAGATCGGATCGCCTGTCGTCAGCTTTCTTCATCCTTCGTTTTTTTTCCAAGCAGGGGTGCTGGAAGTTGTTGAATTGTTGAACTTATCATTATCTACCTGTCATTATTATCCGTATCGAGATATATTGGGAAGAACTCTAACTCTGGTTACTGTTGGAAGGGTTTCAAGAGTTTTAGGGGCTGTTTGTTTGCATCTGAATAATGCCATTCAGATGTTAATGTCTGAATCGGTCAGATGTAGTGCTGTTTGGTTGAATTTTTATTCAGATCTGAACCATTTAATTGAGTCTGAATCGGTCATTCCCCCATCCCCTAACTTTATGATACAGACCTAAAAATTCCCTCTTTGCCCTCAACCATTCAGAAATGGAAATGGAGTTGAAGGCCATTTTTGCCCGTCTTCTTGCACCTCAATCAAAATACAAAGATCGGAAGATATGCTCGGAAAAAATAGAGGAGGCTCCGGCGAGAGAGATGGGAGGTTTCTCGGGGTGGTTGCCCCTATCGGGGAAGACGACGGAACTTCCTGAGGTGGGTGGAAGCTGCTTGATGTCGGAACTTCCAGAGGTGGAAGCTGCTCTCGTCGATACTCTCTTCTTTTGAATAGGGTTTGCTTTTGTCTGATTTAATTTGGTGCAGATATATAGAAGATTATGGACAATAAAAAAAATTATTGGAGAAGGGTAAAATGGTAAGTTGTTATTCAGATCCAACATTCAGAATATTTACCAAACAATCAAATTTCATTCTGCACTCAACCATACAGAGCCTCTCAACTATTCTGACCTCTCAACCATTCAGCTCTTAACCATTCTGCAATTGCCAAACAACCCCTTAGTATCTAATATCTGGTTTTGATCCATGCATTTGTGAACCATAACAATTGAATGATCGAGTGATGATACTATTCGAGTTGTGGTGTTGATTTTATGTGAATTATGTTCGAGGATATAGAGTATGATCGATATCTTTATATTAGTTGATTATCTTCTATCGCGAGATCTTGGTTGGAGTTTTCGGGGTTTTATTTCTGTTTTTCTTTGAATTATGAATTGATTTAGTATGGGTATATATCAGCGCTGATCGACCATGGTTTGGGTTGGAAGAATCCTTGGACCGTGCTGTTTTATTCATTTCGAGTCGAGGAAGTACTCTGGATCACTTGATTTTATAAATTATTACATCGATTAATATTTTGTGAATATAACGTTGTGAGGATGTTTCTCCATCGGGGTAGGATCACACAGGGTTTCTTAAGTTTTATGCTTTGTGCACTGACTCATGGACTAGTGAGTCTTCCACCTAGGTAGGATCCGACGGGGTCCTCGAGGCTTATGGTTTGTGCGTTGAGTCATGAAATGAAGCTTGGTGCATTTATTTTATTTGAAGTTTCAATGTGATTATAATATTCGGGTATATTAAAGCAAGTTAGTTTTAAAATGATATTGAATCTTGATGAAATGAAAAGTTTACAAATTCAATGGAGCAACGTCCTTGTACAGCAAATTCCAGCTGATAAATCCTTTGGGGTTGAATGTGTCTTATACGTTTTAGGTATAAGCAAACCAAGGAGCAATCACATGGGTGATATTGAGGTGGACTGAATCTGAAGTGACAATAGAAGTGTGAAATGTTTGTAGCGTCATTTTGTATACTCGTTTGATGTTTTGAAAGATGATCCTCTTTTGTAAAAGTCGAGGCGTTCCACAAAAAATGGTTTTTATATTTGAGAGTATTGTACTAATTTGGTTGATTGAATTGTGAATTTAGAGTTTTATTTGGCATGGAATGTCTTTGTTGGTTGGAATCATGTTGCTGTGATGTGATTAGCCTGGTGAATTCTAGTTTGCGGCTTCATGATGTTGGAATAGGCTTCGAAAGTCTCGGCGTTACAGATATCAACTTAACAGTAAAATCAGAATGATTAGAAGTGGTAGGGATATAGAATAAGTTGCTCCATTTGAAGAGCTGTGTCACTATAATGATAAAATATTTAATGAATTATATTATTAAAATTTAAATTGTGAAGTTTTATAATATAATTTTATTAAATATTTATCATTATAGTTTGAAATTAATTCATAGTCAAATTTGAAGATTATCGACCGTAAAAAATCAAAATATGTCATTTAAAGTGAGACGGAAGGAGTAGAATTTTATCTAAGATTGATAACGATTAAGTGGATTGGCTTTATTAACGATTAAGAAAAAAATATTACACGAAACTGATTTCAATGACAAAATAATAATTTTGCACCCCAATTAGCACTAAAAATACACTTCAAATAAAATAAATTATTTGTTTAAAAAAGAAGATCTCGGTTCGAAATTCATTTTTGGCCATAAGAATTAAAAAATGCATAGGGATGTTGTAAATATTATTAACTTTTTAGGACAGTTATAAAGAAGCGCAATGCTGAAGGATTTTATGTTCTTTTTTCTTTTTCTTTTTTTCTTTTTTTGAGAGGACAAAAAAAAGTTGGGTGTTTCTTGGAACAGGTAGCTTTGTAGTTCTGCATTTGTAGGTAATTGATAAATCAGTTAAATTATGTTGAATCAATCATGAGTGTCGAATTTTAACCACTGATGGATGGTTGTCTTTTAGTATATTGATATTGTAGTACCCATTTTTTTTATTTTTTATTTTAAAATAATTAAATAAGATTATAATTCCTATATTGCCCTTATTGATTATAAATTATGTATTTAGATTATCTTTAAAATTAGTTTTGTATATTGAACTGTTTTATTTTAATTAAATACTTAATTTTTTACATTAAAAAATCAAAACTTCATCCTTTTAACACATCTGATGCCCTTGGTGCCCTAATCTAAAAATCAAAACTTCATCCTTCTCGTTCTACCACCTTACCAGGCAAACGGAGAAGAAGATTCCACCACCTCTTTTGAAGTCGGAAAAAGAAGGGCAGAGATTCGAGAGGAAGACGAACGAGGACAAAGCTGATAGAATGAGAAGAACGAGATGAAGAAACCCGTCAACAACAGTGAGCCCTAATTTAATCCTTCAACTATTATCCCATATCAATATCAACTATTTTGTTATTCAGGTTTGTTTTGTTTGCCATGTAATTTCGTTTATGATTGTGACTATTGGGTTTCTCTTATTCTTGTGTTTTTTTCTCCTTCTTTTTCTTCTTCTTCTTGAAGAAGTAAAAGTGATCTGGTTTTTCTTTCAGTTCGATTTGGGATGTCCGACTCCTGAAATTGAGAATAGTGCGATGCATTTATGTCCTACAGTGTATTAGTAGTTTTAGTAGTTTTTCATTACATGTGACAACTTTTTGTCCCCCTCATTTTGGTAATGCAGGATGCAACATTAGAACAGCTTTTGTCTATATTTTTATCTCTTTTGAAGGATGAATTTCCTGATGTTCGTTTGAATATTATCAGCAAGCTTGATCAAGTTAACAGTCATACGCTTCGCTAATGCTTCATTTTGAAACTTTATGAAATCATTATTGAGACTTTCACATTTCAAGGTTCGGTGTCATCATTTGGATAGAACTAAATATCATTTCTTATATAGGTAATAGGAATTGATCTGCTATCCTACATTGTTGCGATAATTGTTGAACTTGCTGAGGATAGACTGGAGAGTTAGGCTTGCAATAATAGAATATATACCTTTGTTGGCAAGTCAGTTGGGAGTTGAGTTTTTTGATGATACACTAGGAGACAAGGTTTGTGATGACATATTAAACTCGGAGCACTTTACATAATTCTTCCTAGTCACATGTTCTACCTTTTTTTTGTATTCTCTCGGATTTAACAGTTTAATCTACTCATTAGTCTTGGCATTGTTTTTGACTTGTTCATTTTCAACATGTGCACTTGGCTTAGTGTTCATTGTCTCATCCTCATCACATAGCCGTTGTTTGATGACAAACATTTCTTTATCAAACTCTAGTGTCGTTTTCTTAAAGATATGACCCGAGGAGTTTTAAAACATGAGGCACACCTTCTTGTGATTACATTTATCTTTGGTAATTATATTATTTTTCTTATTCTTAAGAGTGTCATAATCAAAGCCAATTCCTACCTTACAGTTTTCCTGATTATTTTCATGATAAGTTTTAATAAGATTTGATGAGTTTCTATAGGCTTTTAGTGTTAGTTCATTCTCAAAAATCTGTTCCCTTAGGGCATCCTCAATTTGACTAGCACATAAAACCTTGTTCTTTAAATACTCAACTTCTTCCTTAAGATTTTCTACATGAATTGCTACTAGCTTAAGTTCCTCATTTCTCTTGTTTAATCTCATATTTTTAGCATTCAGCTTAACTATCTCTTCACTTGCTGCAGTCATGCTAGTGTGTATATTAAACATTTCAACACTCAACTTTTCTATGGTTTATTTGTATTATTCAATAGACATGTTCATTTGTTGCTCATTTTAGTCTTTTGGTACTTGGTGGTTCATCCTTTTTTCTTCATTTTATCGTCGAATACAATGTAAATTAATACTTGGTTGCTTTCGTTACAAGAGGGTATTCGTAATTGGTTACAAGAGGGTATTCGTAATTGTCTCTGTGCTTACTGTACCCACTTTTATGCTTTAATTATAGCATGATCATCTTAATAATCGAGTATGTAAACCTAACTAATACCTATTAGCAGCCACTTTCAGTTTCATTCCAGAGATTGCTGTGGATGGTTTTTAACTAGTAACTACCTTTAGTTTTTGCTATTGCTTAATAAGATTTTTCCCATCAAGATGCAATAACTCAATCATTTTTTGCCCTGTTTATTCAGATTACTTGAGCTGGCTTTAGTCATTTTATTAAATGATCAGAAAAGTTATTAAATTATTGAACTTTCTCCATGAATTTTCTGTGCACTAAATGTAAGTCAATCAGTGTTACAGATCGGTTCCTGCTCTCATGTGTTACAGATGTAATACATCAATTGCAGCTCCTTTTTTTTTGCTAGTACTATGTCTATCCTTCTTCAGCTTGCATACAATATATTAGCTATTTGGGTACTTATTTTTATGTTATTCATTTGAGTTTTAACTCGTGTTTATTGATTCGTAATCATGTTCCATATATGAAGTCGTATTATGTGCGATATAATGGCAGTTGAGATGGATTGCAACAGTAAAAATGCACATGGTTTATATATGGAGGAGGATACAACTTCTAATTCCAGTTCTAATGATGCGAAGAAGAACACGAGTGGTAACAGTGTTCTACCCGAGTTCAATTTTAAACTTATGGACGATGAATCCATAAAACAAATAGTTTTTCAATCTGTGGAGGCGGACGTAAATTCTACGCCGAGTATGGCGGATATATGGGATTCGATATTCGAGTAACCCACACAAAGGTTCACAATAATATTGCAAAAAATAGGGAGATGGAATGTACTTGGGCGGGAAATCCAAAGCCCCGAATGATGATGGAAAAAGAAAGTTGAAAGAGGAAACCAAATGCAATTGTCCATTGACTTCGTGTTGCTCTCCGTGGCACCCAATACTATGTTACTAAGTTCAACTCTTTTCACAACCATGAATTAGCAACCCATGAAGCTGCATCGTCGAAAATTAACGGTATGTTTGCCTTGTGGATGTTTATTTTTACATGTATAACCTTGCACTTTATGTTGTATTATATTTTACGGGTATGTTGTGTTTTTCTAGGTACATATCATTTTTGATAAGACTCTTTTGAGCTTATTCAATGAATCAGTTTTCGAACTTGTCAGTGTAGATTTTTTGGAGCGCGTTAATTGCGGGAATCTGTCGTTTATAAAGAAGGATGCTTATAATTTTTTATATAGGGAGAGGCAGGAGAGTGTTCGTGATGGTGATGCACACACCGCATTGCATCTACTAGATGGAATGAGTATCTTAGATCCAGATATATTTTTCAAATATGAAATCGGAGAAGATAACTCACTCACTAAGTTATTTTGGACTGACGGGTTTTCGCGGGAGGCATATAAACAATTTGGAGATGTGCTTGTATTCGATAGTACATATAAGACCAATACCTACCGTTTTCCTATGATAATTTTATCGGGTGTAGACAACCATTTAAAAAATATTGTTTTTGGTGTTGCTCTTATGTTTAATGAGACCATTGAGACGTATAAATGGTTGTTAAAAATTTTCTTGAAGCAATGGGAGATAAAGCTCAGGTGTCGGTGTTGGCCAGACCAAGATCTTTGCCATGTGCGCAATTGAAGAAGTGTTTCCAAATGCAAAGCACGGGTTGTGTAGTTGGCATTTACAAATGTGCACCTTAATGTAAAAGAACGTGGATTTTGTGGTGCTTTTGGTAGGTTATTGACGGAAAATATATCAATTGAGGAATTTGAGGAAAAGTGGGTCAAATTGATTGATGATCATGGTGTTTCAGTCCATCCGTGGATTTTAGAGACATATGCCAAGAAAGAACGTTGGGGTGAGGCATTTTTTCATGGACATTTTATGGGATTGATGAGGACCACACAGAGAGCCGAGTCATTGAATGCTCTTTTTAAACAACACGAAAAGGCTGGTTACAAGATAACAGAATTTATAAAGCATTATCATCGTGTCCTTGGTAAATCTAGATCTTCATTTCTAAAAGCTCAGGAAGATTCGGAAAGATACAAACCACGATTAAAGCAAGGTGCGCTATATAGCTTTCATAAGCATGCGTCGTCTGTTTATACGAAGGATGTATTCCCTATTGTCCAAGCAGAAATATTTGAAGAACAAGGACTTGTGGTAGACCGTTCATGTAATAGAGCGAATCGTCAGTTCTACTACTCATTTGTCCATTATAGTTCAAACAAGAAAAATATGGTCTCGAGATTGATTTGGGCCAATGGGAAATTTATGTGTAATTGTCAAATCTTTGGAGTCTGATGGGATACCGTGCCGACATTTATTTTGCGCATTCAAGTGTATGCGGCTAGTAGACATCCCTTCCTCATGTATTCTCGGTAGATGGACTACACGAATTGGAAATAATCTTAGAGCTAGATTTATAAATGTGTATCCGGTAGAGGACAAACAACGTATGAGGTTTACTCGTGTCTATCAAGAGTTCGTTAACTTATGCCTTCACGCCTCGAAGTTTGAATCAAGGACCCTAAATTGTATTAAGAGCTTGCAAAATCTAGCAACAGATGTTGAGGCCGAATGTTCTGAGGATAACACTTGTGTATTTGAAGATGAATTTGAAATGGCGAATGAGGTTGATGAAAATATTAAGTCCGGAAAAAGGTACAATGTTCGTGACCCGCAAAAAATAAAGTGTAGAGGAGCACCTGCAAATAAAAGGCAAAAATGTGGAATGTGTGGGTAAGTTGAACTTCATGTGTTATGGATTTTTTTCTATCGTGTCTTGCATCTTATTCTCGTATGCAAATATGTGAATATCTGTTTCATCACGCATTACATTTTTATTATTCCCAATTTTCTAAAACTGATGTCTTTTTTACAATATTTATCTAGCGAACCGGGACATAAATTAAGTACCTGCCCTTCACGTGGTGGATTAGACTTTAATACTCAGAATTTAAGAAAACGTGCGAAGAAACATCTGCCAGCCTGCACACAAGAAAACGATTAGATTTTGGAGGCATAGTGAATTTTTTATATTGATGCACTCGCCCTTTATTTATTTTTCGTTAGAATTAAGGCTAATTTTGGTCTTACTAGTTTCTACATATGTGTCGATGTCCATGGAAAATTATCATTTTCCTGCAGTTATATTTCAACTTTTTGATAAGAATGTTGCTACCCAAAATATTATCCGGAGATAGATATTGCTGGAATGGATGGGATAGCAAACAAATGCAAGAGCACTTCCGAGAGAAAGATAAATAACACAAGATTTGCCGGGGTTGTTAGTCCCGGGCTTGAATGCTCTCGCGAGATATTATTAATACCGATATTCGGGGATACAAATATTAATGTAAGAATACAATTACAATGAGTGTAAAGTTTCTTGTTATCTTAGCTAGTGAGCGTGTAGATTGCCGGAAGAACCAGATTTGATGCTCTGTGAGTTCTTGTAACAAAGGTGATGTACGGTCGCGGCGGTGAGAGATCGACCGCCTCTCACGGCGAGTATATAGGCTGGATGTTTGGGCTTCGGGCTTGTGAATCCCTTGGAATGCTAGTGGAGACTTGCTGTCGCCGATCGTCTTACGGGCGAGAGATTTGGAGAGAGAAGTCACGAGGCGGATTAGGTGAGATAGCCGTAGCTTGATGATGTGTGTGTGTTCTTGATATTTAGTGGATGTATCGGAATGTGAGAGAATGGACTCGGCGTAGGTCGAGAATGAATTGAGCCGAGGCAGGCGAGAACCTTTTTCCAAAGAGGAGGAGGTTCTCTATTTATAGGAGCTTGAATACGCGGCGATCGCCTTTCTTGCAATATAATAATCGGGCGATCGTCTTTTAGCACATGGGCTGTCCTCGAGTCTGCGAGGAGTTGTTGGCGATCAACTACTCGGTCGATGGGGAGCTTACACGCGTCTGAGTTAGTCACATGCGGCCCTACCGACAACTTTCGGCGCCAAGCCGGTAGGTGGGGTAGGTGACAGGCTTTAGTCAAAGATCTTGTCGATTAGCAAAGATCTTGTCGGCGCCTTTTACGGATGCACGTGGGTGCTTTTACGAGATCCGAGTCCTTGGCCAGTTTAGACGGGCGATCATCTCTGCTCGGGCGCAGTCGATTGCCCTTAGCCGGTTAGTAGAGCGGATCGCCGGTACGAAGGCGATCGCCACAGGAGTCGATCGCTAGGTGCCTGATGGTGGTTTGATATCTTCGACTTGGCGAGCTAGTCAGGGTTTGACTGGAGTTGACTTGGTCGCTCGGCCTTATAGTCGATCGCCTGTCGGGATGAATAAATCGTGACACAACAATTGCCCCCCAGCTCGCTCATACGTTGGAAACGTGGGGTGAGGTGGCTTTCTTGGCGATCGCTGAATTTTTAACGAGCGACTAAGTGTTTTATTGAACTGGCGATCGTCTTTGAGCCGATATGCTCTGGATTCGGACGACCTGGTTGGCCGCTGAACTGCGCGGGAAAATGCAACGGGCGTTGAAAAGTCTCCTCGCACGTGTCGGGCTCCTATTGGAGGACGCCAACGGTCATTAATGACTCCTCGGCTGACGCGTCCTCGAAAAGACGCGTACGCGGGTCTCGAGGGGTCAACTGGTGCGCCGTTTGAGATCCGACCCCTGAGGTTTTCCTTTATTGCAATCGGGTCCCTGCTTTCTCCTATAAAAAGGGGGCGCGGGGCTGCAGTCTTACTCACGCGTACGCATTGGAGAAAGAAGGTCCTGCTGCCGAATTTTTTGAAGATCTAAGCGCCGATCGTCGATCGATTTCACTTTAGGGTAAGAAAAAACCTTTTCTTCTTTTCTAACTCTGAAAATGGCCGGAACCTCATCGTCGTTTGGAGCGGGAACCAGTTACGCCACGGGACATCAGTGCCAGGAGAAACTTCTTAGTCTTCCACTGAGAGGCAGTGGCTCATTCGAGCGGAATCGACCCGTGAAGTTGAGGCTTTGTTCAATGAGGCCGATGTTGCTAGGAGTCGGCCGAGGAGAGACGATCGCAGATCGAGAGAGATCCGCGATCGGGGCTTCTTGGGAGCAACATAGTGATTTTGGACGGGCTATAGGGCCTTTCTTTGAAATAATGGATAGATTGGCGGTCTACTCCGCGATTCGATTTCGGGGATATTCGGTCGCTTATCCCTATGTGCTCCCCAAGCGGTCGCGATATCGTGCAGCCGATCGTTGTGGTCGCTCGGCCAAATCTGAGCTCGGCGTCGAGAGAGATCGGCCGTCTGGAGGACAAGATTCCATGTTCCTTTGAGATGTGGACATGTTCGCGCCCGCGGAGAATGAACGAGCCGACCCGACCTCCGATGGGTATGGTCGCGATGAGTGAGGCCGTTATGGAGGCCGGCCGCGCTTCCCTCTGTCCTTTGCGGTCTCCCATCTGTTGGCCGCTTGGAATGTGGCGCCACTTCGGTGACGCCGAGCACGGCTCCAAATCATATGCACTTTCACCTATTCGGCGGTCACCGCTGTCAGCCTCCCGTCGCCGTTGGAGATGAATCATCTGTTTAAGCGGCTCATAGAGGGTTGGTCGGCGGTTACCACATCCAAGGCCGATCTGGCGGGTGATTCATGGAGTTCGAATAAGATACGGGGCGATCGAGACGAAGTGGTTCAGGTCGGCCGGCAAGTGGAGAGCTTCGGCGGCGACAACCCCACGCGAACCGGAGATCCCAGATTTCGGAGAGAAATCCGGTAAGGGTTTAGACTCTCCCTTCGCTTGGATGCGTGTTGGGTGATCTAATTTGATTTACATTTTGCGAGGCTTTCATATCCCGCGATCGAGGAGCCGCCTTTCGACTTCCTCGTTGTTTGGGAGCGAATTAGGAGCTTGTCGGACGGACGACCTAGACGCCACTCGGATCAACAAGGAGAGTCGGCTGGTTGTCGGCTCGACTATTCCGCTTCCCGAGACATCTCGCGGTGCAGTATGACTTTATGCGACCTTCAATTTCTAAGCGATCGCCTTATTTGAAGATAGTGTCGGCCAGTTAGTCGATCGTCTTTAAGCTGCAGAGGTTCGTTTCCCTCGCTTTTTGGAGCCTCCGTGAGATCGCTATGTCGAACCCGGGAGTCTAGGCCGTCTCAAGGCGAAGAGGTCGACTCGGGTTCCACCGTCGCATTGCCTATAGTTCCGGGCGGTGCCTCGTGCGGAGCCGGAGCCTCGCGTAGAGCGGTCGAGGTTGAGGAGGAAATTCGGAGGAGGGCTTGAGGCGAATCGCAAGAGGCCAAGGCCGCAGAAACCGTTTCTGCCCGGGCGATGAAGTGCCGATCGCGCGCCTCCGATCACCATCGTTGCTCGGAGCGCGCCGCCCTCTGCGGCTTTTCTGCGGCGACGGCGGTGCGGATGCGGAAACTCCTCGAGGGAAACCGTTTTGGTCGGGATCGAGAAGGCCGAGAGGTAGATAGCAGTGCTGTGTTGACAATTACATCTGCGTAGGAGTTGTATTAACCTTGGTGTTTTGGTGCGGGATCCGTCGCGCGGACCGTCTTGTCCACCGATGGTCGTGGATTTCTGGCGAGTCGATCCTCGCCATTCTGCGACATTCCTCCTATGTGAGCAAGGCATACGCCTTGCCGAAGGCGTGGACAAGCGATCTGGATGCGATCGCCCGGCTGCGATCGTCGAGTTCGATGGATGCTGTTGTCGCCCTTTCTCTTCAGACGGCGACCATGGCCGTCCAGGATGCTCAGGAGTTTGAGGGGCGGCCCTCCACTATTCGCCTTCAAGAGGATCTTGAGGCGGCTCGGAAAGAGAACGCCGAGTTTGCTGACAAGATCGCAGCGATGGAGAAGGACTCCTTGGAGGCGGCCAAGCGGGCGAGCCATGAGCTTGAGCTGGAGAAGAAGGAGGCGAGAAATTCGAATGGCGGTCGGAGTTTGGGACCGGATGCGAGTGCCGTCCGGGCGAGAATGTTCTTGAGGAGGCCGATCGCGAGAGGTGACGATCGCTCGGGCGATGAGCCCAGTGGCGGAGGCGAAAGAGAAGGTTGCTGCGAGGAGGCCGAGCTCCGAGGATCGCAACAGCGATGGCGAGGCGAGAGGAGAGGTCGAGGCGACCAAGGCCGATCCCTTCCAAAACTTGGAGTATGTCGGCGAGTTCGCCTATTACTTGGCGTTCGCCGACTCGATCCGAGCGGCTAAGAAGGGAGGCTTGGAGGTCGGTCCTCTTGCCGAGAAGTTCAAGTCATATGCATTGGAGCATCCTCTCAATTCGGCTTTCTCCTTGCCGATCTTGGACTGCGGACATCGGTGTGGATTTGAGTGGTATCCGTCTCAGACAGTCTTGCTCATCCCGATGCTCGGAAGATGAGGGAACCGCGCCGAATGCGATGGCGAAGGCCGGCGGGGCACAGGCGCTTCCTTTGATGTTTTTAGCTTACTTTCTTTGTAGTTTGTAGCTTTCTTTCTTTGTAGTACTTAGGCTTTCGGGCGATCATGTACTCTATTTTTCAAGTAATGAAATGAGCATTTGTCTTTCGACTTATCTCTTGAATGAATGGTTATTTTTAAGTCTTTGTTTGACTTTGTACAAATGTGTGAGGAGAGATCGTTGCGAGGGTAGTTCCAAATGAATTGATAAACTCATAAGACAACTTTTTACAACAAGTTCGATCATTTGCACTACATCCGAAAAATGACGATCTCGTATGTGGTTGAATAGCGACGATCGTCGTGTAGGTAGTCCGCACTCTTCTTGCCCCTTGTTTTTATTCACTTAGTGGAAGTAAGGGGATGAAAATAATTCCTTGAGCGGTCTTCAAGTTTGTCGAATCCTCGGGGACGGTCGTCCGTCTTGAGGAACCGTGCACGATCGCGGAGTTCGATGGACCGACTCCTTGATCATGTCTTGATGCGCGAAGACATTGAGTGTCTCGTGACTCACTTTATTATGAGGGTCCTCCGTTAGGTGCGCCTCGCCTCGTATTTAAACGAAGGGCGTGCGGTCTCGGTCTAGAGGAGTCCTTGCGCGGGGCAGCGTCGGATGAATCAACTCCGCGCCCGCGGCTTGTTAGCTCTGCTTCCACCTCGGCTAGCCATGGAGATGGCCGACCTCGACGGTGTACGTTGAGACGGGGTTGTGGCACGTCGCATTGTCCGGTTCACCATGTTAGATGATGAACCTTTGAGGGCGAGCGATCGTGTCCACCGATTTATTTTGGAGGGCCCTCGGACTACGCCGGCCTCGTATTTAAACGAAGGGCGGGCGATCTTGGCCTAAAGGGACCTTGCATGGCCTAAGCGATCGGTTCCATCGACCACCGAGGACCATGGTGCACTCTTTCACCTTGGATCGTCATGTAGATGTCGATCTTCGACGGTGTACGTTGTGCGGGGAGGCGATCTCGTGCCTTAGTCCATCATGTTATATGGTGAATCGTAGATGGCGATCGAGTCCTCCGGTTTCTTGAATAAGGAGGAGATCGGGATGAATTCCGTGGTCTCCTTCTCTTGATTGAAGCATATAGAGACGGTCGCCGAGGTTGATCCAGGGTCGGCTCGTATGAGCTTCCCGGCTGTTTGCGCTCGACTCGGACGATCGTCTATAGAGATAGGCGGGGCTTCGGCTAAACCAATAAGTCATCAACTTGCCCTCCTCGAGCAGTCTCCAGAGGCGCTTGAGGAGGTCGCGGCAATTGTTGGTCGTGGCCGGGACTCTTGTGGTAGGCGCAATATTGATTGTTGTCCAGTGTGACCGTGGTCCCTTATCGCCTTTGGCTTTTGAGCTCTTCGTGCCCCTTGATGGCATAGAAAATATGTGCGGTGTTACATTGAACGTATGGAGGAGATGGGCTTCCATGTCCTCGAAAGCCTTGAGATCTCCGGGTGTCTTGGCGATCGCCTTCTTTGCTTTGGCGATCGCTATTTTTACGGGCAAGAGGTGGCGTTTCCTCGTCTATGCGGAGGGTGAGTAGCCTTTGCACGGCCGGGAATTTGGCGGCTTTAGCGCGGAAGATCGTGTAAGTTGGGGAATATCCTTGGAGAGATGTCGAACATGGGAGAGTGACCGTGGAATCCCCCATGACCGAGTAGAGAGCGAGCTCATCAGCGGGTTCGCCGGTGAGGATGATTTCGTCTACCCGGTCGATGTAATCTGCGTCGATTTCGTCCTTCCCACGCTTGATTTTTATCATGCGGTGGGGCCTTCAGTCTGGCGACCTTCTTTGGCGAAGTATGACGTGAAGTCATCCGCCGTTTCTTAAAAGAGGTGACCGATCGTGGTGGTAATGAGACGTACCACTTATGGGCCGGCTCGCCCAATGTCGTGGGAAGATCCGGCACTTGGTTGCATCGGATGCCCCACACCCACTCATGTAAATTCGGAATTTACTCGGGTGGGTTTAGGGTCCGATCTCCCCTTATACGAGGTGTTTTAGGAGGAGCGATCGTTGGTTGTATGGGGGCAAGCTCGATGTGGACCGCGAGTGGCTCGGTCGGCCGGCGATCTTCTTGCCGGTGCTTGCCCAGCGTCAAGAGTGCTCTCATCTCGTCGGCGACGTTGCATGGCGGCCATCGCCGTGCTCGACTGTTAGCGGCTCGCGATCGGAGCGGGAGCCGAGGCGATTGAGTACCGAGTCCCCAGCGATCGGGCGGGAGTCGGATGGCCGACATGTGTTCGGCCGTGAGGTGAGTAGGCCGAACTCCGGGGACGGATTCGGATTCCGTTTTCAAGGTTGGAAACAGAGTGCCCCGGTCGCCGGGATGGGTCGCGTCCCAAGCGATCGAATATGGATCCATCCGGTCGGCGAGAGCCTTTCCTCGCGCATTGGGGCTTTCGACGATCGCTCGTTCGAGCCCGTTGAATTTCCGTTTTCCCTTGCGGCGGATGATCGAGGGAGTTATCGCGGGCGGCGTGCATGCTCTCCGTCGCTCCTCCAGATGGCCATAGCCTCCTCGATCTGTTCCTTGGTTTGGGCGATCGAGTGAGAGGTGGGGCCATCTCTCGGATGCGGGATCGAGAGTCTAGCGTTGCTGCGGCTTCCCCCATCGGGGTTGAGTTCGGAGCCGGAAATGGTGTCCGGCGGTTCGGAGAACAGCTTTCTTCGATGGACCGGCGGATGTCATGATTCTGAAGGTTTTCTTTGAAGTGCAGTGAGTGTCACTTCAAGTATCTGCCCCGAGAACAGTGAGTGTTCTTCGGGACGGTAGGAATAAAAGTATGAGGGTTAGATGCCCTCCTTCTAGCGCCAATTGTTGCTACCCAAAATATTATCCGGAGATAGATATTGCTGGAATGGATGGGATAGCAAACAAATGCAAGAGCACTTCCGAGAGAAAGATAAATAACACAAGATTTGCCGGGGTTGTTAGTCCCGGGCTTGAATGCTCTCGCGAGATATTATTAATACCGATATTCGGGGATACAAATATTAATGTAAGAATACAATTACAATGAGTGTAAAGTTTCTTGTTATCTTAGCTAGTGAGCGTGTAGATTGCCGGAAGAACCAGATTTGATGCTCTGTGAGTTCTTGTAACAAAGGTGATGTACGGTCGCGGCGGTGAGAGATCGACCGCCTCTCACGGCGAGTATATAGCTGGATGTTTGGGCTTCTGGGCTTGTGAATCCCTTGGAATCTGTCTAGTGGAGACTTGCTTTCATACGATCGTCTTACGGACGAGAGATTTGGAGAGAGAAGTCCTGAGACGGATTAGGTGAGATAGCCGTAGCTTGATGATGTGTGTGTGTTCTTGATATTTCCGTGGATGTATCGGAATGTGAGAGAATGGACTCGGCGTAGGTCGAATGAATTCGAATCGAGAACCGAGAACCGAGAACCTTTTTCCAGTAGGAGGAGGTTCTCTATTTATAGGAGCTTGGATACGCCGGGCGATCGCCTTTCTTTGCAATATAATAATCGGGCGATCGTCTTTTAGCACATGGGCCTGTCCCCAGAGTCTGCAGGAGTTGTTGGCAGTCAACTACTCGGTCCAATGGGGAGCTTACACGCGTCCTGAGTTAGTCACATGCGGCCCTACTGACAACTTTCGGCGCACAAGCCGGTAGGTGGGGTAGGTGACAGGCTTTAGTCAAAGATCTTGTCAGTTAGCAAAAGATCTTGTCAGCGCCTTTTACGGATCTGCACGTGGGTGCTTTTCTGAGATCCAGTCCTTGACGGTTTAGACGGGCGATCATCTCTGCTCGGGGCGCAGGTCGATTGCCCTTAGCCGGTTAGTAGAGCAGATCGCCAGCTGCCAAAGGGCGATCGCCCTGGGAGTCGATCGCTAGGTGCCTGATGGTGGTTTGATATCTTCGACTTGGCGAGCTAGTCAGGGTTTGACTGGAGTTGACTTGGTCGCTCGGCCTTATAGTCGATCGCCTGTCGGGATGAATAAATCGTGACACAACAAAGAACATATGTGTATTTGTCTTATGACATAGTTACCGTAAGGTAGAGTTTATCGGATGTTGAAAAGATTGACTGCTGAAGTGTTTGTATTCAGCTATTATCTTCTGTTCTTGTGTTATTTTTTACTCAATTTTGTGGCTTTTTGGCTGTTTCAAGTAGACTCGGTCTCTTATTTTAGTAAAGATTAGAAAGCAAGATTAGAAAGCTGAGAATAAGTCTTTGAAGCAAGATTAGAAAGCAATGAAGACCAGACTCCATGCTAATTTGTACTATTTGTGATCTTTTCAATTTGGTTGTGTTGGACATCAGTTGGGAAAGACCAATCTTTTTTTTTTGGAACAAATGTTAGATTTTTATTCCGGTATATCAATATAGTACAACTTCTCGGTTCTCAAAACAACCCACAAAACAGAAATACTAACATACTACAAATAAGCTAAATAAAGCTTTATATGGTTGTGTAGTTATCATAAGCTGACATAGTAGAGCTAGCTTTGGGTGCCCTATACATCTACAAATCGCAATCTGGACAACCTGCGGTATACTCTGTGCATTCTCCTCTTTTCCTTTGAAAATTCTTCGATTACATTCAATCCACAACGCATACACTAACTCAATGAATGTAACTTTGAAAATGCGGTCGTGACTTTTTACCTTTCGATTCTTTGCTTAAATCCATCTTCACTTGACCGACCTCCCGATGCACATGGTTTACCAAACTATCCGATCAAAGCTCTCCATGCTTCTCTAGTGATCAAACAGTTAAAAAATAAATGTTCTTGGTTCTCCAATTATGCTCAATTCACTCTCACCGGATCTCGATGTATTTAACCTTAGACTTGATGTTTTTAATTGGCTTTCATCATCATCATCATCATCATCAAGACCTTAATCCCAACTATGTTGGGGTCGATGCATGAAGATTATAGTGTCGTTTAATTGTCTAAAATTAGTTAACACCATAACTCATGCAAATAACAAAGTGGCAAAGTTTTACGCCGGATGCCCTTCCTGTCGCAACCTTCATATGAAGGAGAAATAGAACGAAATTCCAAAACCGTCAACATCATAGGTTTTTCCATTTATATGGAAAATATCATGAGACGGCGATGAGTTTGAGATAATTGCTATTGTCATGTCACAATACGTGATTGAACACATACATCATGGAACATGACCATTTTAATTGGCTTTCACTTTATAAAAATTGAACCTTTGAGTTCATTGATGAAAAATAATAACCCTAAGACTATGTAAAGATTGAACCTTATACTTACGAGTGCTAAGCAATAAAAGTTTTGAGTGCCTATATGAAGAAATCTCATTTTTTTGCCTTTATTTAAAAATTGGAACTTTTTGATTGCCTTGATGTAGAAATTGAAATTTACAAGCTTAAAATCGAATTGAATATCACACGATCTGTAAATGTTTGTAGTTGTGTTTTTTTTTGGAAATGTTGAACCTTAAGAGTGTCTTTTGATATAGAAATTGAACATTACGAGTCTCTTTGACCGCCTTTATGTAAAAATTGGATTTTTTTTACTACATTTATGTAGAAATTGGAAATTGCACGTGTAAAAATTGAACCTTTTGAGTTCCTTGTTTTTGTATTAGATCTAAAGAGGTTTATAGTACTTCTTTGAATCTCACACAAGCGACATACATGTTTCTAGTTGTGTTTTGGGATAATTGAACCTTTGGACCTTGGAGTGTCTTTGTTATAAATATTGAACTCTATGATTGTCTTTCTTTAACTTTATGAGTGCTAAAAATCATAACTTTTGGGTGCCACATAAATTTAATTGTTTTGATGGCCATTATGTAAGATTGAAACTTTCTGACTTGCTTCATGCGGGACTTGAACTTGCCCTAAACCTCGGTAAGCGGTTTTCTTTTAAATTTAAAGTTCGTTTTAACAAATGTGACAACATTGTTATTAAGGTTTCTTGCACCAAATCTGGTTAAGTTAAGTTGCCCCGTAGTTTAAGGGTAGGTGGGATGGGGAAAGGTACCTTGATTGTAATTGATAGATCTTCTTTGGGTAAATATCAGCCTCAAGTAACACAAACTGCTCATCTTCTCAAACAATGATACTCTGAGTTTGAGATTATTTTTTTTTTTTGAAAATGCAACCCCTAGCTGAAGGTTACTCTTAAGAAAGATCACAAGATACAGATTGCGGATCTTTGTTGTTGCTTCTGAAATTTGCAAGACAGTTGACCTGGTTGCAGAGGTGGGGGGTTTTGCTGTATGGCACTAAATTAAAAATCCACACCTAGTTGTTGGAACTCCCTCACATGTAAAACTGGCAAGTCTTGTTCTTAATTAATAGGTAAACACACTTCTTTATATATCAGCGTAAAATTGGAAATTGAAACATAACCAAAGTGTCACATATATATTACTATGATTAATTTATCTACAATGTAAGTTTAATTTTTTCAGAAAGATGTCTACAATCTCAAGTTGGCCTGAAATCTTCTTTTTCCCATGTTTTTAATCATGATATTTTAGTGTTATTATTGTCTTTAAAGATTTTTGGGTCGCTAGGATTGCTGAATTGGATTGTATTCCACAATGAATTGGGTTACACTGTATCAGATACTGGACCAAGGGGAAGGTTGTAGTAGTATCATTTTAAGACTATGCATTCTGGAGATTCATGATATTTGCGTTTTTTGATCTCATACTTCCAAGGTATTGGAATTAAATCTCATAACAAGACACAGAGCAACTACAGGACTCACGTACCCTTACCAAATTATCACAGTCAAGGGACAAATCACACACAACACACAATACACAGAGCAACCACAGAGCTATAATATATTTCGAACTGAACGTTCGTTCGTTAAGGATTCGGTTCGTTCGGTTCGTGTTCGGTAAAATTGCAAACCACTTGTTCGTGTTCGGTTCGTTAAAATTTCACATATTTCGTGTTCGTTCGTTAGCGTTCGATTGTTCGTTCGTTTTGATCGTTCGTTTGTTCGTTTGTGTTCTAAAAAAAGAAAAAAAAAACTAAAGTACAAGCAATAATAATTAATAAAATAAAAAGAGAAGATAGATTTAGAAATTGAGGATTTTGGAATGGTAGGTTTTATTTTGTATATATATTTATTAATTATTATAAAAATTATTAATTATATTTATTAATTATTGTAAAATTATTAATAAATATATAAAAAAATCTTTGTTCGCGAACTGTTCGTGAACTAACGAACATATATTATTTTGTTCGTGTTCGGTTTGTGTATGTAACGAACATGTTCGCGAACTGTTCGAATTTGATCGAACCGAACACGGACTGAACGTTGACCGAACATTTTCATGAAATTTTCACGAACGTTCAGTTCGAAATACACCCCTAATTATAAGTACGGTTTATTATTATAAAATTTATATATAAAATAATTTTATATTTATCGATTACACCATGAATAAGATTTTATTATCTTAAATCTATATCTAAAATAATCAGAATTCATATATATATATATATATATACACACATATATATAAAAATATGTGAAAAAATTGTACAACTAATATTTTAAATTAATATATGTGTATATAGAATAAAGCTTTTTTGGTATTTAACTAAGTTATCATAAATATGATTTTATCATCATAAGATCGATTTATCAAAACAACTTCAGAATTTATATAGTAGAACCTCTATAAATTAATACAGTTGGACTGGGAAAAATATTAACTTTAGAGAGGTATTAATTAATTGATAAATTAATAATTTATTAATTTAAAGAGATGTTTTATATTCAACCAATTTAAAATTAATTACATCAAAATTTTATGAATTTAAATTTAATTACACAGAGATATTAATGAGTATTCAATGTTAGAAACTTGAATCTAATTAGTACAAGGCATTATGACCCGTGCGGTGCACAGTTTTTGTTTGCTATTACAAAATCAAACTCTTATTTATGTCAGAAACTTATTTTTATATCACATGTATGTTAACGGATCAAGTATATACGAACGTATTAAGTCAAAATTGTTTGGGTCTCTTTACGCTCTCTCTTCTGCAGGATAATATTCATGATGTAAACTTAACCAAATTAATTCAATAGTGCTCTTTATATTAATGACTTGACTTCCATTCTAATTTTGACCCAAACTAATGGAGCAGTAATATAAAAGGTATACACTCAATTTTTTTAAAACCTAACCAAAGAAATAATGATAAATTGTACATTAAAAGATCGAATTGAGAGATTTAATATTATCCATCAGCATTCTTTAAGAGCTAATCCACCCGACACATCCATTCAAGAGCCGTTTAAACCAAAATTACCCATTTAAACCAATTACCTAATCCACACGACACATCCATTCTGCTGCCTTCAATGTATCAGTGAAATAGGGTTCGTCTTGCTCAGTTTCTTGATCTCACCATGTGAATAATTTGGGAAGGTAAGCTTTATTCAAGAGACGGTGAAACTGAGTTTCTAGAGGCTAATTAATTCATTCATTGAAGCTGCTTGATGGCTATTAAGAACAGATGTCTTTCGAACGTTTAGATCTCTTTCTTCAATCAAATAGACTCTTGCTCAACCTGTGCACGTGACCGAAAAACCTTATTTATCAACAATCGGAAGGAACAATATAAACCAACAATAGCTAACTACATACTATTACAATTTATTACCAAATTAATTTTGTTCTTAAGGAATCCAACTGTGCATCAATATCAGAGTTACCAACAACATCAAGCAGATGCTTCATCCTGAAGAAAGATCAAATATTGAGTTTGGTAAAAAAAATACAATAAATGCGGGGTATTCAGATAATTCATATTACACTTGAACCAAGTGCCATAAGGTACTCAATGCAGCATAGCAATTATCTAGAAAAATAAGTAAGCGTACATCTTTAGGCAGTGAAAATCCTTCCGAAACAGCAGATATATGAAGAAAACAATAATACTTCTCCCTCATAGACAACTGCTTATACAAAGATGACTGAATCATGTTTCGAATATAATCCAAACCCTCATGTAACAATTTTGAATTCATAAAGAAAAAACACGTCAAAACCAAATAATACAGAATATTATAACAGCTATAAATTAAAACATGAGAACAATTAAAGTAAACTGAACCTCAACTTTGCAATTTCGATTAACAACATAAGCTAATTAAGCAAATATTTAGCTTCTTAACGAAAACCTAAGCAACTGTGTGAGTGATATGAGACAACAGTTAATTAATCGGGTTATATATCATTTGTGTATTAATTTGCATTATGTAATTGGTGAAGATAATAAAATGGACTATATATAGTTATGAGAAACGTTAGCTTGTAAGCAAATGAAAAGATGGAAGAGTAGTTTAATCGTAAGCAAATGAACAGATGGAAGAGTAGTTTAATCGTTCATTTATTGTTGAAATTCAATTATTGCACACCAAAAGATAGACGTTAAAATCTTATGATAAAGAGATGTGTCTTTCGAAATTCTTCAAACATTGATTGGAAGTAGATTATTATGACTCCATATTTTATATATTAAAATGATGTATTTTGTATAATGACATTTAAACTTTAATACTCCACATTAATTAGGAGGACTTAATCTTTATATATATAAGATTCATGAAAAAATTTCATCTAATTGATTAAAAAGTTTCATCATCACAATCAAATGGATCTCAATCATATATTAGATTATTCGGATGAAAATGAAGGATGTTCACAAATCCAAAGCTTAGAAGAAATTATTGATACTATAATTGAAAATCCAATTGAGGGTGAAACTCAAGATGATACGGTACCATTAGAGCTTACGCGGAAAGAAGCAATAGAAGCGTCAAAATCCTTCATGATTTTTTCATGCAGTCAGAGTATACCACATGAGAGCTTTTAAGTGTCGTGAAGAAAGTGAGAGATGAGATTCATTTTGATTTGGATTTCAATAACAATTAACACTAGAGTCATATTTTACTAAGTTGTCTTAGTTATCTTTGTAATTTTCTGAGATTATTAATTTATGATGTTGATGAGACCCTTAATTTATAAAGGGGTCTGAAAAACATTATTATCTTATCATTTTATCGAAGTTATTAACTTAGTCTTGGGGCCCACGTCGAGACCGAAAAAATCTTAATTTTATAGAGGTTATTAATTTATCGAGTATTAATTTAAAGAAGTTACACTGTATATGTTTATATATACATATTTTGAATAATTTTTGTATTACCTAATACCAAATGTAATTCATAAATAATATTTTATATCACGGATCTTCAAATTAGGACTTATATTCAAATTAATAATATAATGAAATAGTATTTAATGAAGATACCATAAATAATTTTATTACCATGAAATCTATCCATTAAATTACCTCATATATTATATAATGATGGTATTAACAATTTGAATTGATGATAAGCACTAAATATATATCATTTTTGTAAAATTAATGTTATGAAAAGTTATGTACGAATTCAACTATATGATTTTATTTAATTTCTATCTTATCACTAGTAGGAATTAAAAAATATATATGTGTGTCAAATTGATTTCAACTTACTTGAGAAATTTAATTTTTATTATTAAATTATTTTAAAAAAGTACAAGAAAAAGGTAGTGTAGCATAATATGGAAATAGTATATAAATGTGCCTATGGTTGGCCAATCCATGGTAGGTATATATATATATATTTTTAAAAATCTAATAATAGGATTTTTAAATAAAAATGGAAAGATATTTTCTAAGAATTAAATAAAGTTATATAAGGTGGAACAATAATATATAATTCTAATAATTATGGAAGAAAATAACTGGAAATAATATGGACACATATATTACTATAATTTCTCAAATCCGTTAAAATCTTTTTAGTTATATTAATAAACAATAAATCAATCATTACATAATTATATATATATACACACACACACATATATATATATATATATCGTCTAATTATTTATATATATATGTGTGTATATTGTTTGTTCACGTCTTCTCGGTGCTCTGCAATCTTCAACCTTGGCCTTTCAATCAACAGTCGTTGCGACGCGTGACTGCATCTTCAAGGTACACAATGACTTACTTTTATTGACTTGTGTTTGAAATTTTTTTGGGTAGAAGATATATAATGACGTTCATATTTCATGGCTTGCGTTTGAAATATATAAGAGATATTTTATATTTTCTTGTCTCACGATTAATTGAAGATGATTTTAAATTAATTTGGCTGCAATTCTGTTGGATAGCATACTAATATTTTTTTAAATTTTTATTTTAAAATTATGTGGTAGTTTGGCTGTAATTTTATTAGGTCAAATTTTATGTGTATTGATGTTGTTTTGACTGTGAAATGAGAGATTAATGGTGGCGGCTCGTGAGGTTTCAAGTTATTTGCCAAATTTTTAACTTATTAAGTGTTTAATAGCTACTTCTCAATGAATAAAGAAAGAGCGCCTTTCACCACAAATGTTGTTATGGCACTTTTAGCAATCTTGCCGGAACATATCTCCTCCACAGGTGGTAAAACTGATTGGAGTAAGGTTGCTGCAACGTTGAACATTAGATTAGGAAAACAGATTGCAGCAGATAGCATTAAGAATTGGTTCACTAATAAAAAAGAAAGGCACAAAGCTTGGAATGAACTGAAAAAGTGGACCGCTATTGGATGGAACGAAAATGGCTGCCCTATAGTTGATGAGGCCATGATAAATGGAAGGCTTTTCAGAAGGTACCTCTTAACTAACAATAAACTCATAAGTATTTTAGTTATATTCATCCATGTTTTGCTATAGTTGTTTGGTACTTGTTAAAACTAAACGATTGACAAATTTCTTTTTGCAATATTATTTTATTGCAGCGATACAAGTCCATTGCAAATGTGTTTCTTAAGGCTCCACTAAATAATGAGGCAGAATGGGATAAAATCTTGCGTGGTGGTTATGCAACAAGTGAGAGATCATGGGTTCCAGCTTCTGGTGTTGGTAGTTTATTTGGAAACAAGGAACCTATGATTATTGAAGAGGAAGGTGCTGATAACTCAGAGGGTGATGTATTTGATGATATTCATATTATTGGAACCATGAAGAATGAATGGAGTGAAATTAATGTTTCCCCTGAAAATCTTGCTACCAAGAAGCGTAAATGCAGTGATACTAATGCCTTGCCATCTAAGAAAAGTTCAAGGGAGGATGACATTAATTTATGCCTTGATATTTTAAAGAAAAACATGTCTATTGGTTCCTCTAAAGGTCATTCTTCGCCACCCCCGAATAAATATCAACAAGTATTCACAATTTTAGAGTCCATGGATGATGTTTCTAAACATGGGCCGAATTTGTTGTGGATGTCTTAGAAACCATACGGAGTACTCTCGATTGCATTTAGGTTTTCAACACATTACCTAACAATCAAGACAGCTCCACTTCTTGAAGAAGCATATTCAATTTCCAGATGATGTCAATGTTCAAGCATGTAGAGAGATGATTTTGAGTATGATTACTAAGATGGTGGTTGAGGATTAAGTGACACTTTATTGTGTCTAATTATGATGATTTTTTAGCGTTATTGATTTCGTTATAGAACATATATTATTTATTTTGTAGAACATTTAACATTTATCTTCGTTGTGGAATTTATGGTTGCTATTATTTGACATTATCTTATTATTGTAGAACTTATTTATAGTTAATTGTTTCCATTACGCCTATATTTATTAGTTCTAATCAACTTTGTATTTATGTTTAATGTTTCTTTGTATAATGGATAAAGAATTGGTGCGATGAAGTTTGATGTGTATAGCATTGCATGAATTGAAGAAATTAATGACTCGAGTAGAACGGATACCTTTGCATTCAGGGGGAGAATCGGGTCATGATTTCATACATAGGTTATTGATGGGTCACCATAACTTGTGTAAAGAACAACTCCGGTTACACAGAGATGTTTTTATAAATCTTGCTAATACCCTTAGAGCAAAAAAGTTGCTAGTAGATGGTAGATGTATACACATTGAAGAGCAACTTGGGTTAAGTTTGTTCATGATGTCCAAACCTGCTTCTGTTCGTGATACTGCAAAAAGATTTCAACACTCAATATCTGTAACACCCCCAATCCGTTCGGAAATATTACAGCGCCACAGACCCTCTCCGTGAGGATCTACCAGGCTAAATACAGAAAACACAACAACACAATACATGCCGACATAGCTAAATAACGAACCATTAGACCGATTTGGTCTTTTACCACAACATACACATCAACCATACATTACTCTTTCTCGCAACTCATACCCACGCAGGGGCTAACGTAAATCAACATTCCCGTAAAACGGGAATAATAGACACAACGGAAGGACAAAACAACAAGACATCGCCAAAAGACTCAACACCGGTCTTCATGTGATTAGTATCGCCGTATTCCATCATCCTTCGTAACGATCCTGTGAATTGCTCCCCAGCAACCTGTAAGTACCTGGATGCAAAACAGATATCCACCCCCGAATACTCGGGGGTTAGCAAAACTCCACTGTTTTGCTAGTGCAAGTATAAATACAAGGACAAGCCATACATATCATATTCCAAGAACATAGAAATCGTGAATATACTTCCCGAGAAAATTCACTTGATCAAAACAGTTTGAATTATGAAAGATAGGAATAGAATCATTTACATATTACAGAACATTTTACGATCTCGGGAGTTTTGAAAGCATTTGGGGTTTAAGAATTTTCATGCCTTTCGAAACACTTAGGGACACCGCCCAAAAATCATTTATTTCAAAATATGATTTCGATAACAAAATACGGGGTCCACGATGTAACACCCCCAATCCGCTCAGGGATATTACACGCCGTAGAACCTTTCCTCAAGGATCTACCAGGCTGGTAACAACAAACGAACAACTCGACAATTCCTTTAAGGCTAAAAAGACTCAGTAGACCGATTTGGCCTTTCAATAAAAATATACAACTCTAACACATTACATGCCCACGCAGGGGTCGAATACAAACTACTCCCGTACAACGGGGAAAAATACTGCAGGGGAAATAAAATACAACTAAACCAATACAACATCAACAGGTCCTCGTGTGATTAGTATCGTTCATCTTTCATCATCCTTCATGCCGACCCTGTGCTCTGCTCCAAAACCTGAATGCAATACAGACATCCACCCCCCGAAGAAGCAAAACTCCACTGTTTTGCTAGTGCAAATACAAAGTGCAAATACGAGCCATATAATTCAAATTCCAAGAATAACAATAACCAGGAATCCTCAAAGTTCCAAACGTAACGAAAAGCACTTCCCGAGGCATGAGTTTGGTAAAACATTCCAAAACCGAAATATCACAAATAACGAGAACGGTTTGCAAAATGGTTTAAAATACCCTCGGGAGTTTTAATAGAAAACAATTTAGAATTATCAAATCCTTGTCTTTCCAAAATCAACAGGGTCACACCCCAAAGGTTTTGTTTTCGCAATTAGGAAACCACCAACAATTTACAGGGTCAGAGCCCAACATCACGTGTCCTCAACGGACATAAAATCAACGAAACATAATCACACACGCGCATCGCCTAGGACCGGGACGCCACCACAGACATCCCACCCGAGGCCTCGAAGGACCCTCCCGAGCTGGCTAGCGAAACAAATCACACACACGCATCGCCTAGGACCAGGACGCCACCATGAATCCCACCCGAGGCCTCGAAGGACCCTCCCGAGCTGGCTAGCGCAACAAATCACACACATCTCACGGTTGGATCAATCGCTTGTTGCATCCTGGCCATATGATCACATGCCATGTGCCACCGTAGATTAACTTTGGCGCTCACGGTTGGATCAATCACTTGTTGCATCCTGGCCACATGATCACATGCCATGCACCACCGTAGTTTTTATTAGGCTCTCACGGTTGGACTAATCGCTTGTTGCATCCTGGCCACATGATCGCATGCCATGTGCCACCGTAGGCCCCGCCCACATCCATACATTCACACACAGCACAATACAACACATATTCAAACAATTCACCCAGAGGCATCAAACACTTAGCAAAACACCACGTCAAACCACAATACACCGAAATGAAATAATATACGTCCACACGCAATACCAAGTGCAACATCAACACCAAACATATCCATAAAATTCACATAATCATTCACAAACCACGCCGTTCAAAAAACACACGCGTTTTGAAAGCAAGCCTTTAACAGGGCTAAACCGAATCTTTTGAAAGTTCAATTCAAACGACCAAACAACCACATTTAGACGATCACTAATTATCATATCCACAAAACAAGAATTATATGGACAAGGTACTTGCCTCAAAATCGGCACGCAAGTATCCCGACGAACACGGCTCAACCGGAAAGCTTCGAAACGCCCGATGCTTACGAAAAGGAAGATGACAACGAACGGAAGGGTTCAACACGGTTTCTTCGCAAGAAACTCGACCCTAAAAACATATAATCCATAAATCAATAATCATACGAGGAAGGATAATCGTAGAACGCCCGAAAACCCCCGCTAAGACATTCTACCGGATACCTTCAAGGCGTCGATCAAGAACTCGACCAAAACAACGAATCGATACGATCCAACCATGGAATAACGAGGGAAATGATATAATACATCTAAATATTCATCAATCCATCATAATCCTAAGTTAAATAGGATTAATCGGACGAAAACAACCAAAATACCCATATTCCCCAAAACTAGATTTCTAGGAAATCTGACCTGATTCGGTAGATCGGAGGATGTTATAGGATTGATGATTGATGATATGAACTCCAAGACTTCATGGATTTATTGTCCAACAACATCTATCCATGATCAACACACCCCAAATGCTAAGAGAAGAAAACCGAGTGAGAAATGGTCAAGAAAACGTCTTTCGCCTTAAATAGCCGATCAGCCGCCTTACGACGTAATCGCCATGGCTTACGACGAACCGGCCATGACCAACTCACGCCTAGAAATGCCGGAAACGTTACGACGTTACGGCCGTGGCCTTACGACGTAACCGCCTTACATACGTAATCGCCGAGCACTAACGGCCGTAACTCGCCAAGGCTTACCGGGCCTGCATCGCCCGGCCATGACTCGGCCGGGGCCAACTCCGACGGCCGGAACGACCCCGAAACCTGAACCTGAATACGAATCGAAGATACGGTTACGAAGTACTCGCAAAGACGAATTCGAGCACTAAGAGATCACACGATTCCGACCACCCGAAGACTCGAAATTCGACAACGGAAAGTAATTACCCCAAACTTTGGGAAATTACGAAAATGACCCAAAACGTCCGAAAATCACGATACGTGATCGAATACCCAAATCGAAGCTCGCAACATGAATAATAACATTAAATGAACTTACGAGAAACTCGAAACAACAGTTTCGGACGAGATTCGCAAGAATCGAACTCAAGTGCGGAAAAGTCACCAAAAATCACGGAACTCAACAAAACGACACCGAAACGAGCTCGGATGACAAAAAGTGCAGAATTAATCATTTTCGGAATGACGAAACGGTCATGAGCGAGTCGTCAAAACGGACTTTCTCCATAAAAAAAAGAAATTACCGGAAATCGAAATTACGGGTATTACATTCTACCCTCCTTAAAAGAAGTTTCATCCCGAAACTTAAAATAAGTAGGGAGAAGCAATATCCCCTGCCAGGAAAACTCGACGAGATACACAAAAATCGTAAACTCGCGCCCGACGGCGAAACGTTGCAAGAAACGCAAAGAGACATACAACGTGAAAACACGCTCCACGACGACCAACACAACGCCACCGATAGAGACACAATAAAACCAACAAGTGACAAGCGTCATCAAACAGATAATCAACACGCGAGCCAATCGCTGAACAAATACGGAATTCCACCGCCCAAGGGTTGGAAGATCGAAAACGAGACTAATTTCCCGAACATAAGGAACTTAGGAAGGAGTCTTGAACGTTCAACAATCACGAAACGAGATCAACAAAAACCGAACAATCAAACGATCGAACCACAATGATGGAGACAACAAAAATCGAACACTCATGTTCGAACCACGAAGAACAATAAAATTCAAACAACAATTCCAAGGTTCGCATCTCGACTCGGGACAATATATGATCCGGTGAAAACAACAAGATGTGCATTCACATAAGATCCACAGGAAAGGGAATAGCAATTGAAAAATCACAACGACAAACGAGTTATTCCGAAACAATACCACACTCGTTCGATCAACAAAAGCAAGGGGCAGGACAAGCTCAGAAAATGTCAACGAACATAAACGAGTCGACGGAGTCGTAAATACAGAAGTTCAAAATCCGATCCACTTCGAATAAAAGAACTAGTAGAACCAAAGGGTGTTACTTCCGAACAAGGTTCACAAGAATCGAACCGAACTCGGAAAAGTTACAGCGATAACCAGATCGACCCAAAACAAGATCACAGCTCGTTCGGACGATGAAACCGAAATACAGGACAAGTTCAGAAAGTATCAACGAACACGAGCGAGTCGATAGACATGAGAAAGAGGAAATGCAGAAGTCAAAACGATACGGGCATTACATTCGACCTCTTATAAAAGAAATGTCATTCCCGCAACTCACAACAATTGGAGTAAGGTGACAACACAAAAAGCAAACGACAGAAACAACTCTCATGGGCCTCTCAGAGCCGATCCTCATATCTGTACTGAAGTTCGCGCCCCGAAAGACTCGGAACCCAACTCGCAAAACTGGATCCTGTGTCTCTCGGGTCCACACTTGAAAAGCGTTACTGACGAGAAGGACAATTTGCACGTACATGCCCCCGGCACAACACGTTCGAAATGCCTCGGCTCGGCATATCAAAATACAGATGCTAAATACAATGGAACATAACACCGCAAAACAACATACCGGAGATGCCAACTCAGCACATATCAACGTATACAAAAATCACAACAACGATCGTTCGACGATTACAACGGCCCGAACGATAGCCAAAGACACAATCATAAACATCATGAAACAATCACCAATGTGCATAAACGCACAAAAATCCAAGCTTTAACGGCTCACATAGGTGCGATAACACGCAATCCACCACGAAATGACAACATCACAGATCATCATCACACCTCCCACAACGGGCTAACAAAACATATGCGTGGCGAACGACTCAACGTTCACACCACCAATTCAATCACAATTCGGAGGTCTAACACCCTAACAACAATACCAACATCGTACACACCTTCTCCGACCACAAGCAAGAAATGATGGGTTTTAAAAACGAAAACCACCTTTTGAAAATAATTCCAAAAAAACACTGGTTGATCTTGAGTATCACCTTTAAAAAAAAGTACAAACGTGAAACATCGTTATCGAGACTTTGGAAAACCATTTCGCATTTGATAAAAATGAGGACACTTTCTCTTAGTGAAAAACATTCGTAATATTCGACCCTCGTGTCTAAGTAAAAATGTTTTTAAAACATTGAAAACATCTCAAAACTTTTTGGTCCTCGAGGTAGAAGAATTTTGAAATATATTGTGGCACCTTGGATGTACCACGAGAAAATAATTCATTTAAAAAGTACGTCTCGAAATTTATTTTCTAAGATACTCAAGGTTTTCAAAGATAATTCAATGGGCTAGAATGCCCAAAAATTTCAGGTAATTACACGGAACATTATAGCGCTGTGGGTCCCGCGCCGGAACCCACCAGGATAAACCCATTTACAAAAACGCCAAAAAAGCCGATGACGGTAATATTTCAAAAACTCACAAAAGCCATTTACAAAATACTAAATACCGTCATAAGAATTTCGTCAAAATGATCAAGGCCATAATGCCAAAAACTCGATTAAGGGAATTGGTTTTTGAAATAAAACTCAGTCGGTAAAATACTGAAAGCCATTACAAAAGAACTCACGCAGCGGATAAAAGAAATAAAGTCAAACATGCACAATCCAGCAACACTACTCCTCATATGAACGAAATATGAGGGTCAAATAACCACATATCAAGAAATCAAAATCCATAAGAGGATTCCGCCACTTAACAAATAATCATAAAAATAGCTCGTGTCACACGAGGCACAACACAAACAAGGGAGACTTACATTCACAGGTCGCACGAAGATGATGATCGCCCCACGATACTAATCACGACCAACAAATTCAGACGACGCATCGCGACACGACTCAGTCAGATAAAATCCGACGAGACAAAACTCAACAGACACCACTGACCCGACAGCCTAGGTTTCCACAACCTAAGCTCCGATACCATTTATGTAATACCCCCAATCCGCTCAGGCATATTACACGCCGTAGACCTTTCCTCAAGGATCTACCAGCTGGTAACAACAAACGAACAACTCGACAATACCTTTAAGGCTAAAAAGACTCAGTAGACCGATTTGGCCTTTCAATAAAAACATACAACTCTAACACATTACATGCCCACGCAGGGGTCGAATACAAACTACTCCCGTACAATGGGGAAAAATACTGCAGCGGAAATAAAATACAACTAAACCAATACAACATCAACGGGTCCTCGTGTGATTAATATCGTTCATCTTTCATCATCCTTCATGCCGACCCTGTGCTCTGCTCCAAAACCTGAATGCAATACAGACATCCACCCCCCGAATACTCGGGGGTTAGCAAAACTCCATTGTTTTGCTAGTGCAAATACAAAGTGCAAATACGAGCCATATAATTCAAATTCCAAGAATAACAATAACCAGGAATCCTCAAAGTTCCAAACGTAACGAAAAACACTTCCCGAGGCATGAGTTTGGTAAAACATTTCAAAACCGAAAGATCACAAATAACGAGAACGGTTTGCAAAATGGTTTAAAATACCCTCAGGAGTTTTAATAGAAAACAATTTAGGATTATCAGATCCTTGTCTTTCCAAAATCAATAGGGTCACAGCCCAAAGGTTTTGTTTTCGCAATTAGGAACCAACCAACAATTTACAGGGTCAGAGCCCAACATCACGTGTCCTCAACGGACATAAAATCAACGAAACATAATCACGCACGCGTATCGCCTAGGACCGGAACGCCACCACAGACATCCCACCCGAGGCCTCGAAGGACCCTCCCGAGCTGGCTAGCGAAACAAATCACACACACGCATCGCCTAGGACCAGGACGCCACCATGAATCCCACCCGAGGCCTCGAAGGACCCTCCCGAGCTGGCTAGCGCAACAAATCACACACATCTCACGGTTGGATCAATCGCTTGTTGCATCTTGGCCACATGATCACATGCCATGTACCACCGTAGATTAACTTTGGCGCTCACGGTTGGATCAATCACTTGTTGCATCCTGGCCACATGATCACATGCCATGTGCCACCGTAGTTTTTATTAGGCTCTCACGGTTGGACCAATCGCTTGTTGCATCCTGGCCACATGATCGCATGCCATGTGCCACCGTAGGCCCCGCCCACATCCATACATTCACACACAGCACAATACAACACATATTCAAACAATTCACCCAGAGGCATCAAACACTTAGCAAAACACCACGTCAAACCACAATACATCGAAATGAAATAATATACGTCCACACGCAATACCAAGTGCAACATCAACACCAAACATATCCATAAAATTCACATAATCATTAACACACCACGCCATTCACAAAACACACGCGTTTTGAAAGCAAGCCTTTAACAAGGCTAAACCGAATCTTTTGAAAGTTCAATTCAAACGACCAAACAACCACATTTAGACGATCACTAATTATCGTATCCACAAAACAAGAATTATATGGACAAGGTACTTGCCTCAAAATCGGCACGCAAGTATCCCGACGAACACGGCTCAACCGGAAAGCTTCGAAACGCCCGATGCTTACGAAAAGGAAGATGACAACGAACGGAAGGGTTCAACACGGTTTCTTCGCAAGAAACTCGACCCTAACAACATATAATCCATAAATCAATAATCATACGAGGAAGGATAATCGTAGAACGCCCAAAAACCCCTCTAAGACATTCTACCGGACACCTTCAAGGCATCGATCAAGAACTCGACCAAAACAACGAATCGATACGATCCAACCATGGAATAACGAGGGAAATGATATAATACATCTAAATATTCATCAATCCATCATAATCCTAAGTTAAATCGGATTAATCGGACGAAAACAACCAAAATACCCAAATTCCCCAAAACTAGATTTCTAGGAAATCTGACCTGATTCGGTAGATCGGAGGATGTTATAGGATTGATGATTGATGATATGAACTCCAAGACTTCATGGATTTATTGTCCAACAACATCTATCCATGATCAACACACCCCCAGCCGCGGAAGAGAAGAAAACCGAGTGAGAAATGGCTGAAGAAAACGTCTGCTCGCCTTAAATAGGCTGACTGCCGGCCGCCTTACGTACGTAACCGGCCATGGCTTACGTACGTAACCGGCCATGGCCAACTCGCTGCCTAGAAATGCCGGAAACATTACGTACGTTACCGGCCAGGGCCTTACGTACGTAACCGGCCTTACGTACGTAACTGCCGAGCACTAACGGCCGTAACTCGGCCAGTGCCGGCCTGGGCCCAGACTGCCCGGCCATGACTCGGTCGGGGCCAACTCCGACGGCCCGAACGACCCCGAAACCCGAACCTGAATACGAATCGAAGATACGGTTACGAAGTACTCGCAAAGACGAATTCGAGCACTAAGAGAACACATGATTCCGATCACCCGAAGGCTCGAAATTCGACAACGGAAAGTAATTACCCCAAACTTTGGGAAATTACGAAAATGGCCCAAAACATCCGAAAATCACGATACATGATCGAATACCCAAACCGAAGCTCGCAACATGAATAATAACATTAAATGAACTTACGAGAAACTCGAAACAACAGTTTCGGACGAGATTCGCAAGAATCGAACTCAAGTGCGGAAAAGTCACCAAAAAGCACGTAACTCAACAAAACGACACCGAAACGAGCTCGGATGACAAAAAGTTCAGAATTAATCATTCTCGGAATGACGAAACGGTCATGAGAAAGTCGTCAAACCGGACTTTCTCCGAAAAAAGAAATTACCAGAATTGAAATTACGGGTATTACATACGACCCAATCATAACATTCCAACCACAAGCACGGGGGTCCGTGAATCAACTTATTCACATCACATACTCACAAGAATAACCCGACATAAACTACACCGTGTCAAACATTACCATGACAACGGTCTCACACAACGACAACCGAGAGCACAACTTTGCAACTTGACCGTACAGTCGAACTCAACACACCACAGAGCTACAATACACAGAGCAACCACAGGACTCACGTACCCTTACCAAATTATCACAGTCAAGGGACAAATCACACACAACACACAATACACAGAGCAACCACAGAGCTATAATATATTTCGAACTGAACGTTCGTTCGTTAAGGATTCGGTTCGTTCGGTTCGTGTTCGGTAAAATTGCAAACCACTTGTTCGTGTTCGGTTCGTTAAAATTTCACATATTTCGTGTTCGTTCGTTAGCGTTCGATTGTTCGTTCGTTTTGATCGTTCGTTTGTTCGTTTGTGTTCTAAAAAAAGAAAAAAAAACTAAAGTACAAGCAATAATAATTAATAAAATAAAAAGAGAAGATAGATTTAGAAATTGAGGATTTTGGAATGGTAGGTTTTATTTTGTATATATATTTATTAATTATTATAAAAATTATTAATTATATTTATTAATTATTGTAAAATTATTAATAAATATATAAAAAAATCTTTGTTCGCGAACTGTTCGTGAACTAACGAACATATATTATTTTGTTCGTGTTCGGTTCGTGTATGTAACGAACATGTTCGCGAACTGTTCGAATTTGATCGAACCGAACACGGATCAACGTTGACCGAACATTTTCGTGAAATTTTCACGAGCGTTGATTCGAAATACACCCCTAATTATAAGTACGGTTTATTATTATAAAATTTATATATAAAATAATTTTATATTTATCGATTACACCATGAATAAGATTTTATTATCTTAAATCTATATCTAAAATAATCAGAATTCATATATATATATATATATATATATACACACATATATATAAAAATATGTGAAAAAATTGTACAACTAATATTTTAAATTAATATATGTGTATATAGAATAAAGCTTTTTTGGTATTTAACTAAGTTATCATAAATATGATTTTATCATCATAAGATCGATTTATCAAAACAACTTCAGAATTTATATAGTAGAACCTCTATAAATTAATACAGTTGGACTGGGAAAAATATTAACTTTAGAGAGGTATTAATTAATTGATAAATTAATAATTTATTAATTTAAAGAGATGTTTTATATTCAACCAATTTAAAATTAATTACATCAAAATTTTATGAATTTAAATTTAATTACACAGAGATATTAATGAGTATTCAATGTTAGAAACTTGAATCTAATTAGTACAAGGCATTATGACCCGTGCGGTGCACAGTTTTTGTTTGCTATTACAAAATCAAACTCTTATTTATGTCAGAAACTTATTTTTATATCACATGTATGTTAACAGATCGAAGTATATACGAACGTATTAAGTCAAAATTGTTTGGGTCTCTTTACGCTCTCTCTTCCTGCAGGATAATATTCATGATGTAAACTTAACCAAATTAATTCAATAGTGCTCTTTATATTAATGACTTCCGACTTCCATTCTAATTTTTGACCCAAACTAATGGAGCTGTAATATAAAAGGTATACACTCAATTTTTTTAAAACCTAACCAAAGAAATAATGATAAATTGTACATTAAAAGATCGAATTGAGAGATTTAATATTATCCATCAGCATTCTTTAAGAGCTAATCCACCCGACACATCCATTCAAGAGCCGTTTAAACCAAAATTACCCATTTAAACCAATTACCTAATCCACACGACACATCCATTCTGCTGCCTTCAATGTATCAGTGAAATAGGGTTCGTCTTGCTCAGTTTCTTGATCTCACCATGTGAATAATTTGGGAAGGTAAGCTTTATTCAAGAGACGGTGAAACTGAGTTTCTAGAGGCTAATTAATTCATTCATTGAAGCTGCTTGATGGCTATTAAGAACAGATGTCTTTCGAACGTTTAGATCTCTTTCTTCAATCAAATAGACTCTTGCTCAACCTGTGCACGTGACCGAAAAACCTTATTTATCAACAATCGGAAGGAACAATATAAACCAACAATAGCTAACTACATACTATTACAATTTATTACCAAATTAATTTTGTTCTTAAGGAATCCAACTGTGCATCAATATCAGAGTTACCAACAACATCAAGCAGATGCTTCATCCTGAAGAAAGATCAAATATTGAGTTTGGTAAAAAAAATACAATAAATGCGGGGTATTCAGATAATTCATATTACACTTGAACCAAGTGCCATAAGGTACTCAATGCAGCATAGCAATTATCTAGAAAAATAAGTAAGCGTACATCTTTAGGCAGTGAAAATCCTTCCGAAACAGCAGATATATGAAGAAAACAATAATACTTCTCCCTCATAGACAACTGCTTATACAAAGATGACTGAATCATGTTTCGAATATAATCCAAACCCTCATGTAACAATTTTGAATTCATAAAGAAAAAACACGTCAAAACCAAATAATACAGAACATTATAACAGCTATAAATTAAAACATGAGAACAATTAAAGTAAACTGAACCTCAACTTTGCAATTTCGATTAACAACATAAGCTAATTAAGCAAATATTTAGCTTCTTAACGAAAACCTAAGCAACTGTGTGAGTGATATGAGACAACAGTTAATTAATCGGGTTATATATCATTTGTGTATTAATTTGCATTATGTAATTGGTGAAGATAATAAAATGGACTATATATAGTTATGAGAAACGTTAGCTTGTAAGCAAATGAAAAGATGGAAGAGTAGTTTAATCGTAAGCAAATGAACAGATGGAAGAGTAGTTTAATCGTTCATTTATTGTTGAAATTCAATTATTGCACACCAAAAGATAGACGTTAAAATCTTATGATAAAGAGATGTGTCTTTCGAAATTCTTCAAACATTGATTGGAAGTAGATTATTATGACTCCATATTTTATATATTAAAATGATGTATTTTGTATAATGACATTTAAACTTTAATACTCCACATTAATTAGGAGGACTTAATCTTTATATATATAAGATTCATGAAAAAATTTCATCTAATTGATTAAAAAGTTTCATCATCACAATCAAATGGATCTCAATCATATATTAGATTATTCGGATGAAAATGAAGGATGTTCACAAATCCAAAGCTTAGAAGAAATTATTGATACTATAATTGAAAATCCAATTGAGGGTGAAACTCAAGATGATACGGTACCATTAGAGCCGGTTACGCGGAAAGAAGCAATAGAAGCGTCAAAATCCTTCATGATTTTTTCATGCAGTCAGAGTATACCACATGAGAGCTTTTAAGTGTCGTGAAGAAAGTGAGAGATGAGATTCATTTTGATTTGGATTTCAATAACAATTAACACTAGAGTCATATTTTACTAAGTTGTCTTAGTTATCTTTGTAATTTTCTGAGATTATTAATTTATGATGTTGATGAGACCCTTAATTTATAAAGGGGTCTGAAAAACATTATTATCTTATCATTTTATCGAAGTTATTAACTTAGTCTTGGGGCCCACGTCGAGACCGAAAAAATCTTAATTTTATAGAGGTTATTAATTTATCGAGTATTAATTTAAAGAAGTTACACTGTATATGTTTATATATACATATTTTGAATAATTTTTGTATTACCTAATACCAAATGTAATTCATAAATAATATTTTATATCACGGATCTTCAAATTAGGACTTATATTCAAATTAATAATATAATGAAATAGTATTTAATGAAGATACCATAAATAATTTTATTACCATGAAATCTATCCATTAAATTACCTCATATATTATATAATGATGGTATTAACAATTTGAATTGATGATAAGCACTAAATATATATCATTTTTGTAAAATTAATGTTATGAAAAGTTATGTACGAATTCAACTATATGATTTTATTTAATTTCTATCTTATCACTAGTAGGAATTAAAAAATATATATGTGTGTCAAATTGATTTCAACTTACTTGAGAAATTTAATTTTTATTATTAAATTATTTTAAAAAGTACAAGAAAAAGGTAGTGTAGCATAATATGGAAATAGTATATAAATGTGCCTATGGTTGGCCAATCCATGGTAGGTATATATATATATATTTTTAAAAATCTAATAATAGGATTTTTAAATAAAAATGGAAAGATATTTTCTAAGAATTAAATAAAGTTATATAAGGTGGAACAATAATATATAATTCTAATAATTATGGAAGAAAATAACTGGAAATAATATGGACACATATATTACTATAATTTCTCAAATCCGTTAAAATCTTTTTAGTTATATTAATAAACAATAAATCAATCATTACATAATTATATATATATACACACACACACATATATATATATATATATATATATATCGTCTAATTATTTATATATATATGTGTGTATATTGTTTGTTCACGTCTTCTCGGTGCTCTGCAATCTTCAACCTTGGCCTTTCAATCAACAGTCGTTGCGACGCGTGACTGCATCTTCAAGGTACACAATGACTTACTTTTATTGACTTGTGTTTGAAATTTTTTTGGGTAGAAGATATATAATGACGTTCATATTTCATGGCTTGCGTTTGAAATATATAAGAGATATTTTATATTTTCTTGTCTCACGATTAATTGAAGATGATTTTAAATTAATTTGGCTGCAATTACATTGGATAGCATACTAATATTTTTTTAAATTTTTATTTTAAAATTATGTGGTAGTTTGGCTGTAATTTTATTAGGTCAAATTTTATGTGTATTGATGTTGTTTTGACTGTGAAATGAGAGATTAATGGTGGCGGCTCGTGAGGTTTCAAGTTATTTGCCAAATTTTTAACTTATTAAGTGTTTAATAGCTACTTCTCAATGAATAAAGAAAGAGCGCCTTTCACCACAAATGTTGTTATGGCACTTTTAGCAATCTTGCCGGAACATATCTCCTCCACAGGTGGTAAAACTGATTGGAGTAAGGTTGCTGCAACGTTGAACATTAGATTAGGAAAACAGATTGCAGCAGATAGCATTAAGAATTGGTTCACTAATAAAAAAGAAAGGCACAAAGCTTGGAATGAACTGAAAAAGTGGACCGCTATTGGATGGAACGAAAATGGCTGCCCTATAGTTGATGAGGCCAGTGATAAATGGAAGGCTTTTCAGAAGGTACCTCTTAACTAACAATAAACTCATAAGTATTTTAGTTATATTCATCCATGTTTTGCTATAGTTGTTTGGTACTTGTTAAAACTAAACGATTGACAAATTTCTTTTTGCAATATTATTTTATTGCAGCGATACAAGTCCATTGCAAATGTGTTTCTTAAGGCTCCACTAAATAATGAGGCAGAATGGGATAAAATCTTGCGTGGTGGTTATGCAACAAGTGAGAGATCATGGGTTCCAGCTTCTGGTGTTGGTAGTTTATTTGGAAACAAGGAACCTATGATTATTGAAGAGGAAGGTGCTGATAACTCAGAGGGTGATGTATTTGATGATATTCATATTATTGGAACCATGAAGAATGAATGGAGTGAAATTAATGTTTCCCCTGAAAATCTTGCTACCAAGAAGCGTAAATGCAGTGATACTAATGCCTTGCCATCTAAGAAAAGTTCAAGGGAGGATGACATTAATTTATGCCTTGATATTTTAAAGAAAAACATGTCTATTGGTTCCTCTAAAGGTCATTCTTCGCCACCCCCGAATAAATATCAACAAGTATTCACAATTTTAGAGTCCATGGATGATGTTTCTAAACATGGGCCAGAATTTGTTGTGGATGTCTTAGAAACCATACGGAGTACTCTCGATTGCATTTAGGTTTTCAACACATTACCTAACAATCAGTACAGGCTCCACTTCTTGAAGAAGCATATTCAATTTCCAGATGATGTCAACAGCCCAAGCATGTAGAGAGATGATTTTGAGTATGATTACTAAGATGGTGGTTGAGGATTAAGTGACACTTTATTGTGTCTAATTATGATGATTTTTTAGCGTTATTGATTTCGTTATAGAACATATATTATTTATTTTGTAGAACATTTAACATTTATCTTCGTTGTGGAATTTATGGTTGCTATTATTTGACATTATCTTATTATTGTAGAACTTATTTATAGTTAATTGTTTCCATTACGCCTATATTTATTAGTTCTAATCAACTTTGTATTTATGTTTAATGTTTCTTTGTATAATGGATAAAGAATTGGTGCGATGAAGTTTGATGTGTATAGCATTGCATGAATTGAAGAAATTAATGACTCGGGTAGAACGGATACCTTTGCATTCAGGGGGAGAATCGGGTCATGATTTCATACATAGGTTATTGATGGGTCACCATAACTTGTGTAAAGAACAACTCCGGTTACACAGAGATGTTTTTATAAATCTTGCTAATACCCTTAGAGCAAAAAAGTTGCTAGTAGATGGTAGATGTATACACATTGAAGAGCAACTTGGGTTAAGTTTGTTCATGATGTCCAAACACATACATTGTGATCTTTGCAAAAGATTTCAACACTCAATATCTGTAACACCCCCAATCCGTTCGGAAATATTACAGCGCCACAGACCCTCTCCGTGAGGATCTACCAGGCTAAATACAGAAAACACAACAACACAATACATGCCGACATAGCTAAATAACGAACCATTAGACCGATTTGGTCTTTTACCACAACATACACATCAACCATACATTACTCTTTCTCGCAACTCATACCCACGCAGGGGCTAACGTAAATCAACATTCCCGTAAAACGGGAATAATAGACACAACGGAAGGACAAAACAACAAGACATCGCCAAAAGACTCAACACCGGTCTTCATGTGATTAGTATCGCCGTATTCCATCATCCTTCGTAACGATCCTGTGAATTGCTCCCCAGCAACCTGTAAGTACCTGGATGCAAAACAGATATCCACCCCCGAATACTCGGGGGTTAGCAAAACTCCACTGTTTTGCTAGTGCAAGTATAAATACAAGGACAAGCCATACATATCATATTCCAAGAACATAGAAATCGTGAATATACTTCCCGAGAAAATTCACTTGATCAAAACAGTTTGAATTATGAAAGATAGGAATAGAATCATTTACATATTACAGAACATTTTACGATCTCGGGAGTTTTGAAAGCATTTGGGGTTTAAGAATTTTCATGCCTTTCGAAACACTTAGGGACACCGCCCAAAAATCATTTATTTCAAAATATGATTTCGATAACAAAATACGGGGTCCACGATGTAACACCCCCAATCCGCTCAGGGATATTACACGCCGTAGAACCTTTCCTCAAGGATCTACCAGGCTGGTAACAACAAACGAACAACTCGACAATTCCTTTAAGGCTAAAAAGACTCAGTAGACCGATTTGGCCTTTCAATAAAAATATACAACTCTAACACATTACATGCCCACGCAGGGGTCGAATACAAACTACTCCCGTACAACGGGGAAAAATACTGCAGGGGAAATAAAATACAACTAAACCAATACAACATCAACAGGTCCTCGTGTGATTAGTATCGTTCATCTTTCATCATCCTTCATGCCGACCCTGTGCTCTGCTCCAAAACCTGAATGCAATACAGACATCCACCCCCCGAAGAAGCAAAACTCCACTGTTTTGCTAGTGCAAATACAAAGTGCAAATACGAGCCATATAATTCAAATTCCAAGAATAACAATAACCAGGAATCCTCAAAGTTCCAAACGTAACGAAAAGCACTTCCCGAGGCATGAGTTTGGTAAAACATTCCAAAACCGAAATATCACAAATAACGAGAACGGTTTGCAAAATGGTTTAAAATACCCTCGGGAGTTTTAATAGAAAACAATTTAGGATTATCAAATCCTTGTCTTTCCAAAATCAACAGGGTCACACCCCAAAGGTTTTGTTTTCGCAATTAGGAAACCACCAACAATTTACAGGGTCAGAGCCCAACATCACGTGTCCTCAACGGACATAAAATCAACGAAACATAATCACACACGCGCATCGCCTAGGACCGGGACGCCACCACAGACATCCCACCCGAGGCCTCGAAGGACCCTCCCGAGCTGGCTAGCGAAACAAATCACACACACGCATCGCCTAGGACCAGGACGCCACCATGAATCCCACCCGAGGCCTCGAAGGACCCTCCCGAGCTGGCTAGCGCAACAAATCACACACATCTCACGGTTGGATCAATCGCTTGTTGCATCCTGGCCATATGATCACATGCCATGTGCCACCGTAGATTAACTTTGGCGCTCACGGTTGGATCAATCACTTGTTGCATCCTGGCCACATGATCACATGCCATGCACCACCGTAGTTTTTATTAGGCTCTCACGGTTGGACTAATCGCTTGTTGCATCCTGGCCACATGATCGCATGCCATGTGCCACCGTAGGCCCCGCCCACATCCATACATTCACACACAGCACAATACAACACATATTCAAACAATTCACCCAGAGGCATCAAACACTTAGCAAAACACCACGTCAAACCACAATACACCGAAATGAAATAATATACGTCCACACGCAATACCAAGTGCAACATCAACACCAAACATATCCATAAAATTCACATAATCATTCACAAACCACGCCGTTCAAAAAACACACGCGTTTTGAAAGCAAGCCTTTAACAGGGCTAAACCGAATCTTTTGAAAGTTCAATTCAAACGACCAAACAACCACATTTAGACGATCACTAATTATCATATCCACAAAACAAGAATTATATGGACAAGGTACTTGCCTCAAAATCGGCACGCAAGTATCCCGACGAACACGGCTCAACCGGAAAGCTTCGAAACGCCCGATGCTTACGAAAAGGAAGATGACAACGAACGGAAGGGTTCAACACGGTTTCTTCGCAAGAAACTCGACCCTAAAAACATATAATCCATAAATCAATAATCATACGAGGAAGGATAATCGTAGAACGCCCGAAAACCCCCGCTAAGACATTCTACCGGATACCTTCAAGGCGTCGATCAAGAACTCGACCAAAACAACGAATCGATACGATCCAACCATGGAATAACGAGGGAAATGATATAATACATCTAAATATTCATCAATCCATCATAATCCTAAGTTAAATAGGATTAATCGGACGAAAACAACCAAAATACCCATATTCCCCAAAACTAGATTTCTAGGAAATCTGACCTGATTCGGTAGATCGGAGGATGTTATAGGATTGATGATTGATGATATGAACTCCAAGACTTCATGGATTTATTGTCCAACAACATCTATCCATGATCAACACACCCCCAGCCGCGGAAGAGAAGAAAACCGAGTGAGAAATGGCTGAAGAAAACGTCTGCTCGCCTTAAATAGGCTGACTGCCGGCCGCCTTACGTACGTAACCGGCCATGGCTTACGTACGTAACCGGCCATGACCAACTCGCTGCCTAGAAATGCCGGAAACGTTACGTACGTTACCGGCCAGGGCCTTACGTACGTAACCGGCCTTACATACGTAACTGCCGAGCACTAACGGCCGTAACTCGGCCAGTGCCGGCCTGGGCCCAGACTGCCCGGCCATGACTCGGCCGGGGCCAACTCCGACGGCCGGAACGACCCCGAAACCTGAACCTGAATACGAATCGAAGATACGGTTACGAAGTACTCGCAAAGACGAATTCGAGCACTAAGAGATCACACGATTCCGACCACCCGAAGACTCGAAATTCGACAACGGAAAGTAATTACCCCAAACTTTGGGAAATTACGAAAATGACCCAAAACGTCCGAAAATCACGATACGTGATCGAATACCCAAATCGAAGCTCGCAACATGAATAATAACATTAAATGAACTTACGAGAAACTCGAAACAACAGTTTCGGACGAGATTCGCAAGAATCGAACTCAAGTGCGGAAAAGTCACCAAAAATCACGGAACTCAACAAAACGACACCGAAACGAGCTCGGATGACAAAAAGTGCAGAATTAATCATTTTCGGAATGACGAAACGGTCATGAGCGAGTCGTCAAAACGGACTTTCTCCATAAAAAAAAGAAATTACCGGAAATCGAAATTACGGGTATTACATTCTACCCTCCTTAAAAGAAGTTTCATCCCGAAACTTAAAATAAGTAGGGAGAAGCAATATCCCCTGCCAGGAAAACTCGACGAGATACACAAAAATCGTAAACTCGCGCCCGACGGCGAAACGTTGCAAGAAACGCAAAGAGACATACAACGTGAAAACACGCTCCACGACGACCAACACAACGCCACCGATAGAGACACAATAAAACCAACAAGTGACAAGCGTCATCAAACAGATAATCAACACGCGAGCCAATCGCTGAACAAATACGGAATTCCACCGCCCAAGGGTTGGAAGATCGAAAACGAGACTAATTTCCCGAACATAAGGAACTTAGGAAGGAGTCTTGAACGTTCAACAATCACGAAACGAGATCAACAAAAACCGAACAATCAAACGATCGAACCACAATGATGGAGACAACAAAAATCGAACACTCATGTTCGAACCACGAAGAACAATAAAATTCAAACAACAATTCCAAGGTTCGCATCTCGACTCGGGACAATATATGATCCGGTGAAAACAACAAGATGTGCATTCACATAAGATCCACAGGAAAGGGAATAGCAATTGAAAAATCACAACGAGAAACGAGTTATTCCGAAACAATACCACACTCGTTCGATCAACAAAAGCAAGGGCGGGACAAGCTCGTAAAATGTCAACGAACATAAAGCGAGTCGACGAGTCGTAAATACGTAAGTTCAAAATCCGATCCACTTCGAATAAAAGAACTAGTAGAACGAAGGGTGTTACTTAGAACAAGGTTCACAAGAATCGAACCGAACTCGGAAAAGTTACAGCGATAACCAGATCGACCCAAAACAAGATCACAGCTCGTTCGGACGATGAAACCGAAATACAGGACAAGTTCAGAAAGTATCAACGAACACGAGCGAGTCGATAGACATGAGAAAGAGGAAATGCAGAAGTCAAAACGATACGGGCATTACATTCGACCTCTTATAAAAGAAATGTCATTCCCGCAACTCACAACAATTGGAGTAAGGTGACAACACAAAAAGCAAACGACAGAAACAACTCTCATGGGCCTCTCAGAGCCGATCCTCATATCTGTACTGAAGTTCGCGCCCCGAAAGACTCGGAACCCAACTCGCAAAACTGGATCCTGTGTCTCTCGGGTCCACACTTGAAAAGCGTTACTGACGAGAAGGACAATTTGCACGTACATGCCCCCGGCACAACACGTTCGAAATGCCTCGGCTCGGCATATCAAAATACAGATGCTAAATACAATGGAACATAACACCGCAAAACAACATACCGGAGATGCCAACTCAGCACATATCAACGTATACAAAAATCACAACAACAGCATCGTTCGACGATTACAACGGCCCGAACGATAGCCAGCACACAATCATAAACATCATGAAACAATCACCAATGTGCATAAACGCACAAAAATCCAAGCTTTAACGGCTCACATAGGTGCGATAACACGCAATCCACCACGAAATGACAACATCACAGATCATCATCACACCTCCCACAACGGGCTAACAAAACATATGCGTGGCGAACGACTCAACGTTCACACCACCAATTCAATCACAATTCGGAGGTCTAACACCCTAACAACAATACCAACATCGTACACACCTTCTCCGACCACAAGCAAGAAATGATGGGTTTTAAAAACGAAAACCACCTTTTGAAAATAATTCCAAAAAAAAAACACTGGTTGATCTTGAGTATCACCTTTAAAAAAAAAGTACAAACGTGAAACATCGTTATCGAGACTTTGGAAAACCATTTCGCATTTGATAAAAATGAGGACACTTTCTCTTAGTGAAAAACATTCAGAATATTCGACCCTCAGGTCTAAGTAAAAATGTTTTTAAAACATTGAAAACATCTCAAAACTTTTTGGTCCTCGAGGTAGAAGAATTTTGAAATATATTGTGGCACCTTGGATGTACCACGAGAAAATAATTCATTTTAAAAGTACGTCTCGAAATTTATTTTCTAAGATACTCAAGGTTTTCAAAGATAATTCAATGGGCTAGAATGCCCAAAAATTTCAGGTAATTACACGGAACATTATAGCGCTGTGGGTCCCGCGCCGGAACCCACCAGGATAAACCCATTTACAAAAACGCCAAAAAAGCCGATGACGGTAATATTTCAAAAACTCACAAAAGCCATTTACAAAATACTAAATACCGTCATAAGAATTTCGTCAAAATGATCAAGGCCATAATGCCAAAAACTCGATTAAGGAATTGGTTTTGAAATAAAACTCGATCGGTAAAATACCGAAAGCCATTACAAAAGAACTCACGCATGGATAAAAGAAATAAAGTCAAACATGCACAATCCAGCAACACTACTCCTCATATGAACGAAATATGAGGGTCAAATAACCACATATCAAGAAATCAAAATCCATAAGAGGATTCCGCCACTTAACAAATAATCATAAAAATAGCTCGTGTCACACGAGGCACAACACAAACAAGGGAGACTTACATTCACTGTGTCGCACGAAGATGATGATCGCCCACGATACTAATCACGACCAACAAATTCGCACGACGCATCGCGACACGACTCGATCGGATAAAATCCGACGAGACAAAACTCAACAGACACCATCGACCCGACGGCTAGGTTTCCACAACCTAAGCTCCGATACCATTTATGTAATACCCCCAATCCGCTCAGGCATATTACACGCCGTAGACCTTTCCTCAAGGATCTACCAGCTGGTAACAACAAACGAACAACTCGACAATACCTTTAAGGCTAAAAAGACTCAGTAGACCGATTTGGCCTTTCAATAAAAACATACAACTCTAACACATTACATGCCCACGCAGGGGTCGAATACAAACTACTCCCGTACAATGGGGAAAAATACTGCAGCGGAAATAAAATACAACTAAACCAATACAACATCAACGGGTCCTCGTGTGATTAATATCGTTCATCTTTCATCATCCTTCATGCCGACCCTGTGCTCTGCTCCAAAACCTGAATGCAATACAGACATCCACCCCCCGAATACTCGGGGGTTAGCAAAACTCCATTGTTTTGCTAGTGCAAATACAAAGTGCAAATACGAGCCATATAATTCAAATTCCAAGAATAACAATAACCAGGAATCCTCAAAGTTCCAAACGTAACGAAAAACACTTCCCGAGGCATGAGTTTGGTAAAACATTTCAAAACCGAAAGATCACAAATAACGAGAACGGTTTGCAAAATGGTTTAAAATACCCTCAGGAGTTTTAATAGAAAACAATTTAGGATTATCAGATCCTTGTCTTTCCAAAATCAATAGGTCATTGACCCAAAGGTTTTGTTTTCGCAATTAGGAACCAACCAACAATTTACAGGGTCAGAGCCCAACATCACGTGTCCTCAACGGACATAAAATCAACGAAACATAATCACGCACGCGTATCGCCTAGGACCGGAACGCCACCACAGACATCCCACCCGAGGCCTCGAAGGACCCTCCCGAGCTGGCTAGCGAAACAAATCACACACACGCATCGCCTAGGACCAGGACGCCACCATGAATCCCACCCGAGGCCTCGAAGGACCCTCCCGAGCTGGCTAGCGCAACAAATCACACACATCTCACGGTTGGATCAATCGCTTGTTGCATCTTGGCCACATGATCACATGCCATGTACCACCGTAGATTAACTTTGGCGCTCACGGTTGGATCAATCACTTGTTGCATCCTGGCCACATGATCACATGCCATGTGCCACCGTAGTTTTTATTAGGCTCTCACGGTTGGACCAATCGCTTGTTGCATCCTGGCCACATGATCGCATGCCATGTGCCACCGTAGGCCCCGCCCACATCCATACATTCACACACAGCACAATACAACACATATTCAAACAATTCACCCAGAGGCATCAAACACTTAGCAAAACACCACGTCAAACCACAATACATCGAAATGAAATAATATACGTCCACACGCAATACCAAGTGCAACATCAACACCAAACATATCCATAAAATTCACATAATCATTAACACACCACGCCATTCACAAAACACACGCGTTTTGAAAGCAAGCCTTTAACAAGGCTAAACCGAATCTTTTGAAAGTTCAATTCAAACGACCAAACAACCACATTTAGACGATCACTAATTATCGTATCCACAAAACAAGAATTATATGGACAAGGTACTTGCCTCAAAATCGGCACGCAAGTATCCCGACGAACACGGCTCAACCGGAAAGCTTCGAAACGCCCGATGCTTACGAAAAGGAAGATGACAACGAACGGAAGGGTTCAACACGGTTTCTTCGCAAGAAACTCGACCCTAACAACATATAATCCATAAATCAATAATCATACGAGGAAGGATAATCGTAGAACGCCCAAAAACCCCTCTAAGACATTCTACCGGACACCTTCAAGGCATCGATCAAGAACTCGACCAAAACAACGAATCGATACGATCCAACCATGGAATAACGAGGGAAATGATATAATACATCTAAATATTCATCAATCCATCATAATCCTAAGTTAAATCGGATTAATCGGACGAAAAAAACCAAAATACCCAAATTCCCCAAAACTAGATTTCTAGGAAATCTGACCTGATTCGGTAGATCGGAGGATGTTATAGGATTGATGATTGATGATATGAACTCCAAGACTTCATGGATTTATTGTCCAACAACATCTATCCATGATCAACACACCCCCAGCCGCGGAAGAGAAGAAAACCGAGTGAGAAATGGCTGAAGAAAACGTCTGCTCGCCTTAAATAGGTTGACTGCCGGCCGCCTTACATACGTAACCGGCCATGGCTTACATACGTAACCAGCCATGGCCAACTCGCTGCCTAGAAATGCCGGAAACATTACGTACATTACCGGCCAGGGCCTTACGTACGTAACCGGCCTTACGTACGTAACTGCCGAGCACTAACGGCCGTAACTCGGCTAGTGCCGGCCTGGGCCCAGACTGCCCGGCCATGACTCGGTCGGGGCCAACTCCGACGGCCTGAACGACCCCGAAACCCGAACCTGAATACGAATCGAAGATACGGTTACGAAGTACTCGCAAAGCCGAATTCGAGCACTAAGAGAACACATGATTCCGATCACCCGAAGGCTCGAAATTCGACAACGGAAAGTAATTACCCCAAACTTTGGGAAATTACGAAAATGGCCCAAAACATCCGAAAATCACGATACATGATCGAATACCCAAACCGAAGCTCGCAACATGAATAATAACATTAAATGAACTTACGAGAAACTCGAAACAACAGTTTCGGACGAGATTCGCAAGAATCGAACTCAAGTGCGGAAAAGTCACCAAAAAGCACGTAACTCAACAAAACGACACCGAAACGAGCTCGGATGACAAAAAGTTCAGAATTAATCATTCTCGGAATGACGAAACGGTCATGAGAAAGTCGTCAAACCGGACTTTCTCCGAAAAAAGAAATTACCAGAATTGAAATTACGGGTATTACATACGACCCAATCATAACATTCCAACCACAAGCACGGGGGTCCGTGAATCAACTTATTCACATCACATACTCACAAGAATAACCCGACATAAACTACACCGTGTCAAACATTACCATGACAACGGTCTCACACAACGACAACCGAGAGCACAACTTTGCAACTTGACCGTACAGTCGAACTCAACACACCACAGAGCTACAATACACAGAGCAACCACAGGACTCACGTACCCTTACCAAATTATCACAGTCAAGGGACAAATCACACACAACACATTTACTGGTGCCATTCCAGCTAAGTACGATACCATTTAGACTGCCATTCTAATCAGACGAAATATGCGCCAAAAATCACAGTTCTCCAACACAACATTTCAAAGTCAACTGTTGGTACGAGACTCACGGCCGTCGCACCCCGCAGAGCCCCGTCGGACATCCCTGGGTGGTTAACCACAATTTGTGATACACACACTCATGACAATACGTATCCCTAGAGGTCCCGTCAGACCGTCCCTAGGTGAACATACACATATCATCCACAACGCCACGGGAAGCCAAAATTCGAATACTAGAATATGCATACAAATGCTAGGTACTTCGCTAGAATGGCCACTTTAGTCGACGTACACTCACAACTAATGTCACACAACCACAAGCAAATACCAATACCAAACAACACCAAGCGTCACAACCTCCTCAAGAAGGAATAACAACTAATATCACACAACATCACATATTCACCGAAAAATTACACATATCAATACACAATCCTCGGCAAATAATTACGATCTACTAAATTCACTAAATATGTTTAACATCTTCCAACATACGAAACTAACGCACATATTCCGAAAGCACATTAATTCCCGAGGCATACGAGTTATCTTTTGAAAGACAACAATTATCGAGAACATACCGATCTTTTTAAAAGTTCATTAAAACATTCAGATTGCACATAAAATCATTTATCAATGATTCCGTCTACGAAACATGAAAAGTACGGGCAAGATACTTGCCTCGATACCACGAGCAAGTACTCCGACGAACACGGCTCGACCGGGACACTCCAAAAACCTACAACTTCCGGAAGACACAACGAAAACACTATCACAACGAGAACCAAGACCAAGAACAATGAAAAACCCATCAATCTATTGAAGGAAAACTCAATGGGACATTTAATCGAACATTAAATGTTCAATAATTCCCAAGAACACTCGAATCGTCAATCGAGTTAAACAAACTCGATATATGGATATACAATCTATGAAACATGGTTAATAACATCATACTACACCAACCGATGTATCAAAATCAGACTAGAATCGAAATCAAGAACAAATTTCCAAGAAAGTTAACTCGAAGAAAAATCAAGAATTACCTCAATCCAACGAAGAACAAGGGATTAGATGATGTTACAATCACCTAGAGATCTCCAAAACACCTTGGAATTGAGTAGAACCAACCAAGAACTCGAACCCTAGCCTCACTCGTCCGACAGCCACGAATAGAAGAGAATAAGGGGAGGAAATGGGGTGAGAAACCCGTCTGTCCCCTTATATACACCAGCGACGCACGACCATCATGCACGACCAAGTGCTCGTGTGTTTGGTCGTGCGCTAGGCCATTGCCCAGCCACTGACACCACGCACGAGCACCGCGCACGAGCAGTTGCTCGTGTGTCCTGGTCGTGCATCCCTGGATCTTACTGCCGAGCGCTGGATTGCGCACGAGCTCCACGCACGACCACGTGCTCGTGTGGCCTGCTCGTGTGTTACAATAGGAGGCCAATATCGAGCCCGACACGGCCCCAAAACCCGAACTTGAATATGAATCGAAGATACGGTTACGAAGTACTCGCAAAGACGAAACTAAGCGCTAAGAGAATACACGATTCCGACCACCCGAAGGCTCAAAATTCGACAACGGAAAGTAATTACCCCAAACTTTGGGAAATTACGAAAACGGCCCGAAACGTCCGAAATACACGATACACGATCGAAACACCAAACCAAAGCTTGCAAAATGAATAATAACATTAAATGAACTTACGAGAAACTCGAAACAACAGTTTCGGACGAGATTCGCAAGAATCGAACTCAAGTGCGGAAAAACCGTTTAAGAACACAGAACTCAACAAAACGATACCGAAACGAACACGAACTCGGATGACACAAAATGTGCAGAATTAATCATTCTCGAAATGACGAAATGGTCATGAGCGAGCCGTCAAAATGGACTTTCGCCGAAAAAAGAAATTACCGGAAATCGAAATTACGGGTATTACACACTACCCTCCTTAAAAGAAGTTTCGTCCCGAAACTTAAAACAAGTAGGGAGAGGCAATATCCCGCCAGGAAAACTCAACGAGATACACAAGAAACGCGTAACTTACGCCCATCGGCAAGACATTACAAGCAACGCAGAGGAATATACGGCGTGAAAACACGCTCCACGACGACTAACACAACGCCACCGGTATAGACATAATAAAATCAACAAGTGACAAGCGTCATCAAACAGACAATACAATCGAGTCAATTATCCGAACAATCACAAAACACAATGAACGAAAATCAATATGATTGACCAACCCAACGGTACATCAATCAAAACCCGAGCCAATCGCTGAACAAATACGGAATTCCACCGCCCAAGGGTTGGAAGATTGAAACGAGACTAATTTCCCGAAGTTGAGGGAATTACGAAGGAGTCTGAATGTTCAACAATCACGAGACGAGATCAACAAAAACCGAACAATAAAACGATCGAGACAACAAAAATCGAACTATCTGTCCGAATCACGAAGAACGATAAAATTCAAACAACAACTCCAAGGTTCACATCTCGGTCGAACAATGAAACCGAAATACAGAACAAGTTCAGAAAGTATCAACAAACATGAGCGAGTCGATAGACTTGAGAAAGAGGAAATACAGAAGTCCAAAAACAATACGGGTATTACATTCGACCTCTTATAAAAGAAAAGTCGTCCCCGCAACTCACAACAACGGAAACAAGGTAACAACATAAAAAGCAACCGACAGAAAAATCTCCCATGGGCCTCTAAGAGCCGATTCTGGTATTTGTGCTGAAGCGCGAACTCCGGAAGTCTCGGTAACCAATTCTCAAAACTGGATTCGGTGTCCCTCGAGTCCACACTTGAGACGCGTTACCGACGAAAAGGTAATTGGTACGTGTATGCCCCTGGCACACCGCGGTTGGAAACGCCTCGGCTCGGCATACCAAAAATACAAATGCTAGATACAATGGGGCATAACGTCGCAAAACAACATAGCGGAGATGCCAACTCAGCACAACAAAGAATCAGAACACATATCATATACAACGATTACCATCGTAAAGTAATAAACACACAAACACTACAGCAACGACGGTATCGTTCGGCGACCTCAACGGACCGAACAATAACCAGCACATAATTACAAAAATCATGAAACAATCACTCATGTACACAAACGTACAAACCCAAGCTTTAACAGCTCACACAGGTGCGATAACACGCAAGCCGCCACGAAATGACAACATTAAAGATCGTCATCACACTTCCCACAAAGGGCTAACAAAACATATGCGTGGCGAACGACTCAACGTTCAAACCACCAATTCAATCACAATTCGGAGGGCTAACACCCTAACAACAATACTAACATCATATACCTTCTCCGACCACAAGCAGGAAATGATGGGTTTTAAAAACGAAAACCACCTTTTGAAAACAGTTTGGAAACACCAGTTGATCTTTGAGTATCATTTTACAAAAAGTTGAATAATCATCATTGTCGAGACTTTGAAAATCATCTTGCGTTTGAACAAAAATGAGGACACTTTTCTTTCAGTGAAAAACTTTCGGAATGTTCGACCCTCAGGTCTAAGTAAAAGTGTTTCTAAATAATTGAAAATATCTCAAAGTATTTTTGGTCCTCAATTGGAAATTTTTTTAAATATATTGCGGCACTAGAAAGCACCTTGAAAACACTGCAAGGAAATAATTCGTTTTAAAAGTACGTCTCGAAATTTAATTTTCTAAGATACTCAAGGTTTTCAAAAATCCAATAGGTCAGAATGCTCAAAACTCACGCATACCGACGTACACTAAAACACCTCCTAGTACACGCATCAAAACGTTTAAAGTCAAGACAATACATGTCTTTTAACGGAAATAAACGTTAAAATACCACAGTCGAAGACCGCCTAGGATTCAGAACAAAACCACTGACCCCATTCAAGGTCTCTAAGGACCCTCCCGCACTGGCTAGTGAACAAGTCGAATGCGTATAAGCACAAAGCTTCCACAAGAGAACTTGTAAAACGAGCAAATCGATTCGAAAATCATAAGCAACTGACAAAAACAACAGTAAAAAGACATTAGTAGCGACGACACTCCTCGTATAAACCAAATACGAGAGTCAACTAAATACATATCGTGAAATCAAAATCCACTGAAGGATCCCATCACTTAATAAATAATCATAAAAATAGCTCGTTTCACACGAGGCACAACACAAAGAAGGGAGACTTACATCCACAGGTCGCACGAAGATGATGATCGCCCCACGATACTAATCACGACCAACAAACTCAGATGACGCGTCGCGACACGACTCAGTCAGACAAAATCTGACAAGACAAGACAAGAAAAGACCCAACAACACAAAACTCGACCCGACAGCCTAGGTTTCCGCAACCTAAGATCCGATACCATATTCTGTAACACCCCCAAACCGTTCGGGAATATTACAGCGCCGCAGACCCTCTCCGTGAGGATCTACCAGGCTAAATACAGAAAACACAACAACACAATACATGCCGACATGGCTAAATAACGAACCATTAGACCGATTTGGTCTTTTACCACAACATACACATCAACCATACATTACTCTTTCTCGCAACTCATACCCACGCAGGGGCTAACATAAATCAACATTCCCGTAAAATGGAAATAATAGACACAACGGAAGGACAAAACAACAAGACATCGCCAAAAGACTCAACACCGGTCTTCATGTGATTAGTATCGCCGTCTTCCATCATCCTTCGTAACGATCCTGTGAATTGCTCCCCAGCAACCTGTAAGTACCTAGATGCAAAACAGACATCCACCTCCGAATACTCGGGGGTTAGCAAAACTCCACTGTTTTGCTAGTACAAGTATAAATATAAGGACAAGCCATACATATCATATTCCAAGAACATAGAAATCGTGAATATACTTCCCGAGAAAATTTACTTGATCAAAACAGTTTGAATTATGAAAGATAGGAATAGAATCATTTACATATTACAAAACATTTTACGATCTCAGGAGTTTTGAAAGCATTTGGGGTTTAAGAATTTTCAAGCCTTTCGAAACACTTAGGGACACCGCCCAGAAATCATTTATTTCAAAATACGACTTCGATAAAAAAATACGGGGTCCACGACCCAATCATAACATTCCAACCACAAGCACGGGGGTCCGTGAATCAACTTATTCACATCACATACTCACAAGAATAACCCGACATAAACTACACCGTGTCAAACATTACCATGACAACGGTCTCACACAACGACAACCGAGAGCACAACTTTGCAACTTGACCGTACAGTCGAACTCAACACACCACAGAGCTACAATACACAGAGCAACCACAGGACTCACGTACCCTTACCAAATTATCACAGTCAAGGGACAAATCACACACAACACATTTACTGGTGCCATTCCAGCTAAGTACGATACCATTTGGACTGCCATTCTAATCAGACGAAATATGCGCCAAAAATCACAGTTCTCCAACACAACATTTCAAAGTTAACCGTTGGTACGAGACTCATGGCCGTCACACCCCGCAGAGCCCCGTCGGCATCCCTGGGTGGTTAACCACAGTTCGTGATACGCACACTCACGGCAATACGTATCCCTAGAGGTCCCGTCACACCGTCCCTAGGTGAACATACACATATCATCCACAACGCCACGGGAAGCCATAATTCGAATACTAGAATATGCATACAAATGTTAGGTACTTCTCTAGAATGGCCACTTTAGTCGACGTACACTCACAACTAATGTCACACAACCACAAGCAAATACCAATACCAAACAACACCAAGCGTCACAACCTCCTCACGAAGGAATAATAACTAATATCACACAACGTCACATATTCACCGAAAAATTACACATATCAATACACAATCGTCGGCAAATAATTACGGTTTACTAAATTCACTAAATATGTTTAACATCTTCCAACATACGAAACTAACGCACATATTTCGAAAGCACATTAATTCCCAAGGCATACGAGTTATCTTTTGAAAGACAACAATTATCGAGAACATACCGTGTTGTGTCAAGATTTAACACCTTCCGACCGGCGATCGCCTCCGAGGCCGAGCGACCGACTTACTGCCGAGCGGCCAAGGCAGGTCTGCCGAACAGCGACCAGGCGACCGAGCCTCAACCCAGCGGACCAGCTAAATCGGCCAAAGGAAGGTCCCAGGACAAGTCCCGGTACCGAGCGATCGACCTCAGATACGATCATCACTCGGGACTCGGCGACCGACTCCTGGCGATCGACTAGCGGACGATCCTCTCTGGGCATCTGCCGATCGACCCTTGGTGACCGACCTCTCTGGGCATCTGCCGATCGACCCTTGGTGACCGACCATTGCCAACCCTCAGTGACTGGCCGATGGCCATCCAGTCGGCCAAAGCCGAGCAAAACAGGACAGCACCCACGTGCAGATCCCCAAAAGGCGCTGACAAACTTGTCACCTACCTCACCTACCAGCATGGCCCAGACCTGCGAAAGGAGTTGGCGGACAAGACATGTGACTACAGCCTGTCGCCTACTCTGACAAAGTCCGCCGAAAGTAGCTAAGTGGGACCTCCTGTGACAGTGCTTCCGGACGCGTGCCGGCTCCTCATTGGGCCACTCAGCTAGCTGCCAGCTGTAGCTTTGGACTTTTGGCAGGCAGCCCACGTGCCCTTTAGGACGATCGCCCCGTTACGTTAAATGCTGAAAGGCGATCGCCCACTAGGGGACAGGGCCCCTCAGCCTCTATATATACAAGGCAGCCTTCACTTGTAAAGGGACCGAGATTCTGACTCTCTAAACACTTCAGCTTCCTTCGCAATTCAAACCATACAAAAGCAAAACATTAAGCACTTGGCCAACATCCAACTCTTGGCAACAGCTTTCTTTCGGTCTTACTTCTCCCGGCCTTTTCTCCTCGAGCAGATTATCGGCGGGACGAAGAACACCGAGCTTCGCTCAAGAGCCGGATCAACAGAGTCTTTTTACACTCATTGTATTTAGATTTCTCTCATTAATACTTGTATCCACGAATATTTGTATTAATAACATCTCGCGAGAGCATTCAAGCCCGGGCCTAACAAACCCGGCAAATCTTGTATTATTTATCTTCTCTCGGAAGTGCTCCCGCATTTGTTTGTTGTCCGTCTTCCAGCAGTATTAATCTTCGGATAAATATTTTGGGCAACAACAATTGGCGCTAGAAGGAGGGCATCCAACCCTCGATTTTTTACACCTACCGTCCCGAAGAACACTCACTGTTCTCGGGGCAGATATTTGAAGTGACACTCACTGCACTTCAAAAGAAATCCTTCAGAAATTATGTCTTCCGCATCCGCGTCGAAGAAAGCCGCTGGCCAGCCGGCCAAACCCCCTGTTCCGTCCCAGTACGAGCCACAGCCGATGGTGTAAGGTAGCCGCCGCGGTCAGAGACGCTCGATCCCGTCCCTGGACGGCGGCTCAAGCCTCTCGCTCGATCGGTTCCGAACCAAGGAACAGATCGAAGGGGCCCTGGCCGTCCTACAGGAGCGACGGAGTGCTCTCGACGCGCCTCCAGCTGCCGCCCCCCCTGTCTCTCGCCGAAAGATCAAGCGGAAGCTCAAGGCACTATTGGCCGAGCGATCGCCAGGAGGCTCCCGTCCGCAGGAAGAGGCGCTCGCCAGCCGGGGCACCTCTGTCTTCGATCGCACAGGCGGTGACCCGACTCACGGCGGCAATCCGGCCCCAGCTACGAGACGACGGAGTTTGAGTCCGTCACCAGGAGCTCGGCCTACCCGACTCCCAGAAGGCAGCCTAGCCGTCTGGCTCCCCCTCGCCGAATTGCCGAGGCCGGCGGCAGCGGAGCCCGGAGATCGGTACACGATCGCCTCGGCTCCTGCTCCCAAAGCCGATCTGCAAGCGACCAAGCCACGGCAATGGCTGCGATGCAACGTCAACTTAACGACATGAAGGCGCTCCTGGAATCCAGGGCAGGCGCCAAGAAGACGATCGCCGGGCCAAGCGAGCCGCTCGCGATCGACATCGAGCTCGCCCCCGTGCAGCACAGGATCGCTCCCCCGCAAACACCCGTGTACGTGGGGCGATCGGACCCCCAAGTGCACCTGAGGAAGTTTAACATCTACATGACTGGGTGCGGGGCATCTGACGCGACCAGATGCCGAATGTTCCCTCTGACGCTGGACGACCTCGCCCACCGGTGGTACACTTCATTGCCACCTCGGGCCATTGGCTCCTTTAACGAGTGGCGCACGGCTTCACCGAGTACTTCGCCACCGTGGTCGTCGGCCGAAGGTCCCCTTCGCATGATGCAAATCAAGCGGGGAGAAGAAGAGTCCGACTCGGACTACATCGGCCGGGTAGACGTAATCATCCTCAATGGCGAGCCCATAAGCGATGAGACCGCCCTCTACGCGGTCCTAGGAGGTTTTCGTGGTTTTTCGCCTATGTTCGGGCATCTTACGAAGACCCAACCTACGACCTACGCAGCCTTCCGGCTAGAGCCGCAGATTTTCCGGCCAGGCAAAGGTTTCTTCTTAGCACTGAGCGCGCGATCGGCACCGGGACGACGATCTCCCGCCCGATCGCCAATATCGACCTACGAATAAAGCGATCGGCAGCCGAGCGACGATCGCCATCTTCCGGCCCGATCGCCGATCATCACGCTACATCATCCGCGATCGGAGGACACGATCGCCATCTACAATCGGCCAAAGATATAACATGACGGACTAAGGCATAAGATCGCCTCCACCGCACATCATAAAGCCATGGTCCTGGCAGTCGATGGAACCGGCTGCTTCGGCCATGCAAGGTCCCTTTCGGCCAAGATCGCCCGCCCTTCATTTAAATACGAGGCCGGCGTAGTCTGAGGGCTCTCCAACATTAATCAGTGGACACGATCGCTCGCCCTCAAAGGTTCATCATCTGACATGGTGAACCCGGACAATGCGACGTGCCACAACCCCGTCTCAACGTACACCGTCGAGGTCGGCCATCTCCATGGCTGGCCAAGGTGGAAGCAGAGCTAACAAGCCGCGGGCGTGGAGTTGATTCATCCGACGCTGCCCCGCGCAAGGACTCCTCTAGACCGAGACCGCACGCCTTTCGTTTAAAAACAAGGCGAGGCGCAGCCTAACAGAGAACCCTCATAATAAAGTGAGTCACGGGACACTCATTGTCTTCGCGCACAAAGACACGGTCATGGGGTCGGTCCATCGATCTCCGCGACTGTGCACGATTCCTCAAGCAAGCGAAACCACCAAGTTTCCATGGGGGATCGGCCAATGTTGTTTTTTGCAGGTACAAGACCGAAAGATAGCTAAGCCAATCGACTATGTTAGCCCAAGTCCGAGTCCTAAGCCGGCTCAGATCGCCCGTCCTCATCCAGACGCGATCACCAGCAAGATCCACCTCGCCCCATGTCTTCATCATAGGAGCAAGCTGGGGGGCAATTGTTGTGTCAAGATTTAACACCTTCCGACCGGCGATCGCCTCCGAGGCCGAGCGACCGACTTACTGCCGAGCGGCCAAGGCAGGTCTGCCGAGCAGCGACCAGGCGACCGAGCCTCAACCCAGCGGACCAGCTAAATCGGCCAAAGGAAGGTCCCAGGACAAGTCCCGGTACCGAGCGATCGACCTCAGATACGATCATCACTCGGCACTCGGCGACCGACTCCTGGCGATCGACTAGCGGACGATCCTCTCTGGGCATCTGCCGATCGACCCTTGGTGACCGACCTCTCTGGGCATCTGCCGATCGACCCTTGGTGACCGACCATTGCCAACCCTCAGTGACTGGCCGATGGCCATCCATTCGGCCAAAGCCGAGCAAAACAGGACAGCACCCACGTGCAGATCCCCAAAAGGCGCTGACAAACTTGTCACCTACCTCACCTACCAGCATGGCCCAGACCTGCGAAAGGAGTTGGCGGACAAGACATGTGACTACAGCCTGTCGCCTACTCTGACAAAGTCCGCCGAAAGTAGCTAAGTGGGACCTCCTGTGACAGTGCTTCCGGACGCGTGCCGGCTCCTCATTGGGCCACTCAGCTAGCTGCCAGCTGTAGCTTTGGACTTTTGGCAGGCAGCCCACGTGCCCTTTAGGACGATCGCCCCGTTACGTTAAATGCTGAAAGGCGATCGCCCACTAGGGGACAGGGCCCCTCAGCCTCTATATATACAAGGCAGCCTTCACTTGTAAAGGGACCGAGATTCTGACTCTCTAAACACTTCAGCTTCCTTCGCAATTCACACCATACAGAAGCAAAACATTAAGCACTTGGCCAACATCCAACTCTTGGCAACAGCTTTCTTTCGGTCTTACTTCTCCCGGCCTTTTCTCCTCGAGCAGATTATCGGCGGGACGAAGAACACCGAGCTTCGCTCAAGAGCCGGATCAACAGAGTCTTTTTACACTCATTGTATTTAGATTTCTCTCATTAATACTTGTATCCACGAATATTTGTATTAATAACATCTCGCGAGAGCATTCAAGCCCGGGCCTAACAAACCCGGCAAATCTTGTATTATTTATCTTCTCTCGGAAGTGCTCCCGCATTTGTTTGTTGTCCGTCTTCCAGCAGTATTAATCTTCGGATAAATATTTTGGGCAACAACATACCGATCTTGTTAAAAGTTCATTAAGACATTCGGATTGCACATAAAATCATTTATCAATGATTCCGTCTACGAAACATGAAAAGTATGGGCAAGATACTTGCCTCGATACCACGAGCAAGTACTCCGACGAACACAGCTCGACCGGGACACTCCAAAAACCTACAACTTCCGGAAGACACAACGAAAACACTATCACAACGAGAACCAAGACCAACAACAACGAAAAACCCATCAATCTATTGAAGGAAAACTCAATGGGAAATTTAATCGAACATAAATGTTCAATATCGGACTAGAATCGAAATCAAGAACAAATTTTCAAGAAAGTCAACTCGAAGAAAAATCAAGAATTACATCAATCCAATGAAGAACAAGGGATTAGATGATGTTACAATCACCTAGAGATCTCCAAAAAACCTTGGAATTGAGTAGAACCGACCAAGAACTCGAACCCTAGCCTCACCCGTCCGACAGCCGCGAATAGAAGAGAAGAAGGGGAGGAAATGGGGTGAGAAACCCGTCTGTCCCCTTATATACACCAGCGACGCACGACAATCACGCACGACCAAGTGCTCGTGTGTTTGGTCGTGTTCTAGGCCACTGCCCAGCCACTGACACCACGCACGAGCACCGCGCACGAGCAGTTGCCCGTGTGTCCTGCTCGTGCGTACCTGGAGCTTACTGCCGAGCGCTGGATTGCGCACGAGCTCCACGCACGACCACGTGCTCTTGTGGCCTGCTCGTGTGTTACAATAGGAGGCCAATATCGAGCCCGACACGGCCCCGAAACCCGAACTTAAATATGAATCGAAGATATGGTTACGAAGTACTCGCAAAGACGAAACTAAGCGCTAAGAGAACACACCATTCCGACCACCCGAAGGCTCAAAACTCGACAATGGAAAGTAATTACCCCAAACTTTGGGAAATTACGAAAATGGCCCGAAACGTCCGAAATACACGATACACGATCGAAACACCAAACCAAAGTTCGCAACATGAATAATAACATTAAATGAACTTACGAGAAACTCGAAACAACAGTTTCGGACGAGATTCGCAAGAATCGAACTCAAGTGCGGAAAAACCGTTTAAGAACACGGAACTCAACAAAATGATACCGAAAAGAACTCGGATGACAAAAAGTGCAGAATTAATCATTCTCGAAATGATGAAACGGTCATGTGCGAGCCGTCAAAACGGACCTTCGCCGAAAAAATAAATTAATCGACCCTTGGAGTTCGAAGTGGGGGATCATGTCTTACTCAAGGTGTCGCCGACCAGAGGGGTTTTTCGCTTCGGGAAAAAGGGGAAACTTAGTCCGAGGTATATCGGACCTTTCGAGATCTTGGACAAGGATGGAGATTTAGCTTATCGCTTGGCGTTGCCTCCAGCTTTAAGTCACGGGTATTACAATATCAACAATTTCGAAGTATTTTGGAGAGGTATTGCAAGCATTGATTTCTTTGTCAACAGAAATAATTAAACCTTATCAAAGTTTTCATGAAACACCTCCCGAAATTCGAAACAACATCAAATACTGGCCTTTTTTAAGGTAATTGTTCTTGCATTTGATGACATATAATATAATATTACAACTTGTATAGTTTCAATGTATTGACCTTTAGTTTTTTTTTTCTAGGATTGTGTTGGTGCTATAGATGGTACTCTTATATAATCAGTTATTCCAGATGATCAAGGTAAGGCATTTAGAGATCGTCATGGGACCAAAACATGGAATGTAATGGCCGCTTGTTCACTCAATATGTTGGTTATATTTATTAATGTCGGCTTTGAAGGGAGTGCCCATGATTCAACCGTATGGAGGCGAAGTTTAAGCGATGCCCAATTTGGATTCCCTCATCCACCGCCAGGTACTACTTAACTTATATTCTCATGAAAAATATAGAAAACTATACTACTTTAGAAAATTAACATTATTATTATTGCACAGGAAAATACTTTGTTGTCGATTCAACGTATCCCAATACACTCGGGTACTTGAGTCCTCATCAAGGAAAAGGATTGAGATACCACTTGCCTGAATTCCAAAAAGGGGGTGCACCATAAGGAAAGTATTAACAATTCAATTACCGACATTCTTCTTGTCGAAACGTAATTGAAAGAGTTTTTGCGGTTGTGAAGAATAGGTGGAAGGTTTTAAAAATGATGCCACAAATGGATGACGCTCATCAATTGGCTATTATCGTGTCTTGTTTTACGCTTCACAATTTTATTCGTTTACATGATATAGGGATTGCTTTCACACACCAAGTTGAAGTAATGGAATCAAGAGCTGATCATAACATGTACGATGATGCGGGAAAAAAAACCATGAATAGTGTACGACTTACAATAACCGATGAAATATGGAAGTCAGCCAAGGATAATGTGGAGTTGATAGAGCAAATTTATGAAGAAGAAGAGGAACAACAATTATCCGATTATAAAGATGATGATAATAGTTAATGTTCAATAATATTATTATTTTGCTCGATACTTCAACCATTAAAATGTTCTTGTCCAATACTTCAATTATTTAAATGTTCGATTTATTGTGGTTATTGTTCTTGTTGTTTTTTTTTTTTTTAAATTAATAACTTTTTCAATATAATAATAATAATAATTACCAATAATAATTAGCAATAATAGAAATAATAACAATAATAATAATAATTAGGGGTGGGCATTCATGTTGGGTAGTTTGGGTATCCTATCGGAAAAAATTCGGGGATGTCATGTATTTAAAAAAAATCAGGGCGGGTACCCGAATCCGATTAAAAGTTCGGGTTTGGGATTCGGGTATTCCAATTTGGCTTTCGGGTACCCGATCAGGTACCCGACTATTTTTATGCGACGTTCTAATGATTATTAGGGCATTAGATTCTTTAAATTTCGAAAAAAAAAATTCGAGACGATTTCGGGTAGTTTAAAATGTCACCCGATCCCGAACATCCCGAAACACCCGATCCTGACCCGAACGCCCACCCTATAATATCAACGAAGATAATAATAATAATAATAATAATAATAATAATAATAATAATAATAATAATAATAATAATAATAATAATAATAATAATAATAATAATAATAATAATAATAATAAATATCAATTAAATGATTAAATAATAATTAATAATAATAAAACAAAATAAATCGAATCAATCGAATGGAAAAAGCCAATCAATTGAATCGAATCGAATCAAAATCGAATCGAATCGAATCAAAATATCGAACGAATCAATCAACTAAAGCCAATCAATCGAAAATAATTTGGAGAATGCGCCTAACTATATAAATCTGGAATAGAGTAATATGGTAGAGTGTGAGAAGGATGAATGGCATATCATACTCTATCCTGTCCGTTTACATCCCTAGATATATTCGTGTGTACATTAAGGTGCGGTTTGTTATAGAATTTTATTAGGATTTAAAATTTCTAGTATTTACAATTTAAGTATTTCAAATGTGGTAGATAGTATAAATATTTCTTTGTTTTAAGATTTAAATTTCTATTATATATCAAATTACGTCTAAAAAAGTAAATGATATTGTATCAGTAAGTACTCATCTTGTTCCAAGCGAAGTGCCTGATTTGTTGTTTGTTTACTTACTAGTGATAATGCGGTGTTGATCGAAAATATAGAGAAATTGAAAAATGAAGAGAGAGAGAGAAAGAGAGAGAGAGAGAGAGAGAGAGAGTATGGGGTCACTGTGTGAGAGAGAGAGAGAGAGAGAGAGAGAGAGAGAGAGAGAGAGAGAGAGAGAGAGTATGGGGTCACTCTTTTTTTTGGTATGGAAGAAAAGCTCAACTATTACAAGTTATCTTCAATGACCCACTGGTGAACATCGTCGGGGGGAGAGGCCCAGTATTCTTCAGTGGCATTATCATTATAGATCAGTTTGGCCATCTTATCAGCACATCTATTGCATCCTCTATTGACAAGGCGGAGTTTCGTCGTCCACGGCTTCCGGAGCAGCGATATGCAATAATCTATAATAGCTTTAAGCGCCATAGTTGGGGCAGGAACTTCCTCTTTGACAAGCTGGAAGAGAATGCTTGAATCAATCTCCACCATAAGTTTATGAAGTAGTGATACTACTTTGCATATTTTGCGGGATTGCTACATGGCCAAATCTGTTTGGTGGAACTTAATTGATATCCGATCGTCTTTCGGTTTTTGGGAGGGGTCTCTTGTTCGCTGGTTGCAAAGAGGAATGAACAGTACTTTTATGCCTCTTCCTGGTGTCGGCAATATGGGGAAAAGCGGTTATATTTTTGTGGCGGCTATTTGGGAATTACAGAGAGCAAGAAACATGTTTGTGTTCCAAAAACAGACCGCTAACACATATTTTATATGTTGCAAAATTCGTTTTCTTACTTCTGATCTCATTGCAGGTTTTGGCAAAGGCAAGAATAGCGCTCTTGTGGAGGGTGTCGTTTTCTGATAAAACGTAGATGATTTGTAGCAAACCGATCCCAAGCACAAAGCCATAGGAAGTGTTTGAGCTTGTTTGATATTTTGGTCTTCCAAATCCAAGTCCAATTTCTCTGAATCGTCTGTGCCGAGGTAGCAGTGGAGCGAAGAAAGCTATAGGCTTCGCCTAGGGTAAAGGCGCCATTTGAAGAAGTGAGGATACGGGGCTCATCAGGATAGTTGGACAGAGATATTTTTGGATTCAACAAAAGATGGATGACAGCAGGTGTGAGGGTTGTGCAAAACTTATTGAAGTCTCGGTCATTATCATTACTAAAGACCGATCCCAAGCATAAATGCACATCATCAGGGTGGATATGCGAGGAGAGCGGATCGCTAATCTTATTAGAACCAGTCCACTTATCATGCCAAAATGATGTACTTGAACCATCCCCAATCTTAACACCAATCACAGGAGAGAATTTTTTAAAGGCATGCACAATGCCTTCCCAAAACACAGAATCGGTAGCTTTGCAAGAATAATGGAGAATAATGTCTTGCCTAGTTATAATTTTCCACCCGATCTTAGCTAGAAGGGAGGTGTTGATCAATTTTGCTTCACGGAGTCCCAATCCACCAAGTCGTTTAGTACGAGTAACTTTGGTCCATCCCACAAGATGGATTTTCCTCAATGATGCATCTGTAGACCAAAGAAAATGACGATTAAGTTTGTCAAGATGTTTGCAAACCATTTTAGGAAGAGGGCAAACACTCATGACATGGGATGGCATTCCTGCAGTAACTGACTGGATTAGTGTGGTACGCCCAGCAAGAGATAGCAGTTTGCTTTTCCAGGCCTCCAGCCAAGAAGTGATTCTATCCATAAGCTCTCGAAAATAATTAATTTTAAGCCTTCCATGAGTAAGATTGATGCCCAAATATTTTCCAAGGTTCGCCACCTGTCTAAACCCTAGAATGTGATAGATATTACTTTTCAAGGAACGATGCCCGTTGGAATTGAAGAAGATTTTCGATTTAGGCAAACTGTTTTTCAGCCCAAAAGCTACACAGAATTTATCCATAATCTGTTTCATAAATCATACCATTACTCTTAGTAGCTTTGCCCAACAAGAGAAGATCATCGGAGAAAAATATGTGCGAAATAGAGGGGCCTGATCTGCATATATGAATAGGAGTCCAGTCTTGACTTTCCATACTTTCTTAAATCATATATGCAATGCGTTCGATGCAAAGCACAAAAATATAAGGCGGGAGTGGGCATCCTTGCCTAAGACCTCTCGAGTGAACAATTGGGTCTAGAGGTTACCCATTCCAGAGTATTCGACTGGAGGCTGAAATGATACAAAACATGATAAGCTGGATGATGTTCGTAGGAAAGCCAAAGAGAATGAGAGTCTCTTCAAGGAAATTCCAATTCATGCAATCGTAGGCTTTCTTCAAATCTAATTTAAGTATCATGGAACCAAATTTGTTCTTTTTCCTTGCACGTAGAGTGTGAAGTATCTCTTGAGCCAGGATAATGTTGTCATATGTTCCTCGTCCTGCAATGAAACTGGATTGATGTGGACCAATGAGATAAGGCATGCTTCTCTTGAGACGAATAATAATACATTTGGTGACAAATTTATATAGCACGTTACAAAGTGCTAGTGGATGGAACTTTGAAATCACTGTTGGATTGTTCTCTTTCGGAATTAGGCACATGAAGGCCTCACAAAATGCAGGGGAAAAGGAACCAATGGAGAAAGTTTTATGGAGAAATTGGAATACAGAAGATCCAACAATACTCCAACTCCCTTGAGTAGCCCGGAGCCCGGAGCCCAAATTACTTGTTTGTGTGACCTCGGCGGCCAGTGCATTGGCATCAGCAGGTTCTAAGCAATGTTGGAAGGGACTCGTACCAAGGCTTATGAGGTCAGAGTTCATCGTAGATGGTGCAAAAAGAGCCCCAAAGAATTGGAGAGCATTGTTTCTCAACAGAACTTCATCATCAGTCCAGATGCCGTCTACTTAGAGAGAGTCAATCCGATTGTGTCGATGTTTCACAATAGTGGAGACATGAAAAAATCGGGTATTATGATCCCCATCCACCAACCATTGCTCTCTATATTTTTGGACCACATGGTTTCTTCCTGTTTAAGAATGATAGTGTATTCATCTATAAGTTACACTTCAAGTTTGCTAAGGAATTCACTATCTTTGTTGGCTAGATAGGCTTGAATTCCCTTAATGCGAGCAAGAATATGTCTCTTTCTTTTAAAGATATTCCCGAACACCTCTTTGTTCCACTTAATAAACTGTGTAGGAGTGGTCCCAATGGCGATGTATAGGTCTGCGCTGGAATCCCAAATATCTTTAGTGAGTTTCAAACAATCTTCATGAGAGAACCATGCAAATTAAAATATGAAAGGCTTATTCTCGGTACTTGAAAATTACCTACACTGTCAATCAGAATAGGATGGTGATCCGAATGGGTTCTAGGTAAATGAAAGATCATGTAATATTCGTACTTTCTATCTTTAGCAATTTATATTTTTGATGTATGTCTATTTTTAGCGACTCGTTTGTAATCGTTTCGACGTTTTGAAACTATTTTGTTCTTGGTGTTTTTCCCTTTGTACGAGTTTTGGAGATGTTTTTGCGTATTTCGCTTCATATTATGATGTTCGTAGCATGTACGTTCGATTCTTATAAAACTAATTCGAATATCTTGTTTCTTTGTTCTTACAAGTCCGTAAGGTAGAATTATTCGTGTTGTGAACTTCGGTTCAGCCTTTCGATGTCGTATCGATTTTTGGACGTTTGGGCCGTTTTGTAATTTCCTAAGAGTTTAGGGAAAATTACTTCCATTGTCGTATTCCGAACCTTCGGGTGGTCGGGATAATGATTCCTTTTAGCGCTTAGGTTTGCTGTCGCGAATACTTCATAAATGTGTCTTTGGATCCCATCTTTTATTGCGTTTCAATTTCGTGTCTTCTTGAATAGTGGACTGCACTCAGCAGTACTAGACTGCTGCATACATAACGTACATTATGCATGCTCCCTTACGTACGTTATGAACACTGTTAACGTACGTAAGCTCTTGACAATAACGTACGTAATCGTCTTAAGTGTTTTAGGCAGTGAGTTCTGCCGAGTCCTTCTGTACGCTAAATCCGGGTATTACGTACGTAAACACCTTACGTTTATGTCTGTCAGGTATTTAAAAACCCGAACAGGCGCCAGACGCGTCATTTTCTTTCTTCTTTCTCCCTTTTCCGCGATTTGAGTTCCTTTGAGTGTTTTGGAGCGATTTGTGAAGAGCAATCCGTGGAGTTCCTTAATAGATCGATTATTGTGCTCCAAACGACGTTATCCATCATCTTAATCCATCTCTCTCCATCCTAATCAAAGGTAATTGGCTAGAACCCTAACCTTTGTAATTTTTGGGGATTTTTCAGGATGTGTCCAATTATGTACGAATTTTTCGTTGATATTGTAGTATTCTACTTCGATTAATGTTTATGGGTGTTTCCCAATTTTTTTCCGTCAAAATTCAACCCGTGTGTGTGGTTGTGAAGGGTAGTTGGGGTTGTTGGTTTTTTTTCACTCGATTATTAGAGTCGTTTAAGACCACTCGATTATTGGAGTCGTTTAGGGACTGATTCGTGTTAACCTTTCGTCTAGGAATGGACGCTGTCATTCCGGGTCATTCCTAGTCCTCGTAGATCTTCTGTTCCGATCACAATGTCTCAAAAGCAAGTATTTTCCATTTGTTTGCATATTCTAGCATGGATTTATGGCTTTGCATGTATGTGTGGATGTGAATGTATATGTTCACCCAGGGATGGTCCGACGGGGCCTCTGGGGATATGTAGTGCCGTATGTGTGCATATCATGAACTGGTATTGACCACCCAGGTATGGTCCGACGGGACCTCTGCGGGGTGCGGTGGCCGTGACACTCGTACCAATGGTTAACCTTTGAAATGTTTTGTTGGAGAACTGTGTTTTGTGCATGTGCACTTTAATATTCCGGAATATAAATGTTTTTGAAAATGTTTTTGGTGCATATATCATCTGTATAGAATGGTAGTTCAAATGTTATTGTTCTTGCACCAGCAGTTGGTGCTAACCCCTTAAATGGGGGAAATACTTTTGTATTTCAGGTATAGGTCCAAGGGACGAGCGAGCATGCAGTCAGTATGAGGGTGATGGGCAAGAGTGACACTGTTCAGTTGGTCGATTGAGTCATGTCCTGTCGCTTGGGTTTTATTTATTGTATTACTTGCTTCAGTACTCGAGTACTTCCTTCATTTTATTTTCTATTGTTTTCGGACCCAGTTTTGGGAAGACGTTGATCGTTGAGTTAATGTTGTAAGATAGTCTCTTTGTTATCGTTGTCTTTATTTAGTATCGGTGTATTTATGTCGTAGTGTTTGTCGTTGGTTGGGTGGTCGAGATGTGTGTTAGCCTTGTGGACTCAAATGGTTGGGTCCACAACGCTGTAATATGTCCTGAATGTCTTGGGGGTGTTACAGAAAATGGTAACGGAGCCTAAGGTTTATGGATACCTAGGCTGTTGGTTATTTGGGTCTAGTCGAGTGTCGTTTCTGAACGGTATCACTGCTACGCCATCATCTCAGTATGCCGGTGCTCGTAAGTTTTCCTAACTTGACTCGTTGTGTTATCATGTGTCGTTCATTCTTAGTATCGTGGTGTGTTTTGTGTTTGAACTGTACTCACTTACTTCTTCAGAGTGCTTGTTGGTAGAGGACGCGGATGCGGTCGCGAACGCGGTAGGGGACGTGGCGCAGCCGGCGGGGCGGCCATGTCCAATAGCTCTGAGGCTGGTTCGGCAGCGCTGTTTTTGTCGAGCAGTGTCCAGCCTAGTGTCGAAGGTCATCAGGACCAGTCTGCTAGCCTTGGTAATGCTAATGATAACATCGGGGTAGCTAATATTCTGGAGCAAGTAGCGAATCAGATGGCGCTACTAACTCAGGCGGTCCTGGTTAATCAAGCTAATGCTACTCTGGATCCGCCTACTGGTCCTGGTACCGATAAGTTGCTTGAGGATGTGATCCATATGCGTCCTCCGCAGTTCGATGGTACTTCCGACCCTTTTGGTTGGGATATTTGGCTATTTGATATGAATAAGGTATTCGAGGCAGCAAACTATTCCGAGGCGAGAAAGTACCAATTGCTCAATACTTTCTCGTCAAGGAGGCGGCGACTTAGTGGCAGGCGGTGAAATTGCGTGACCGGGCAGATACGTGGGATGAGTTCCAGGAATTGATGGAGGCCGAGTATTGTCCGTGGCCAGTGAAAGAGGGAAGGATTCGAGCCTTCTTTGAGGCAAAACCCCAGGACATTCACATCTCACTGGCAATTAAGGATTATAATCAGCAGCTACATTACGTGAGGAATTAGGTCCGAGATGAACAAGACAATATCCGCCACTTTGACATGTGAATGAAACCGAGGGTTCATCACTATATGGCAGGCCTCGGGTGTACGACTCTGAAAGATTATCAGAATAAGGTAATGGACTATGAGATGTCTTTTTCTGCTATGGAGGTGGCATCGGAGGGTAAAAAAACAGAAGACTTCCGGTCAGTTTTCGGGAAGTAAGTTTGGCGGACATCAAAAGACTCAGTCCGGATCGCGACTTATGGGAAGTCAGCCCCGATCATTTGGGGGAGGCCACGACTCTAAGTCTGCTCCGACTGTTCCTGCTCATGGGCAAAGTTGTTTTAATTGTGGTCGTCGAGGACATATGATGAGTGAGTGTGACAAGCTGCCGCTATAGTGTCATAATTGTGGTCGTATGGTGTATCGTGCTATATATTGTGGAGATGTGAGTCGGGCACCAGTTACTCAGGTGTCAGCCCCGTCTACGAGGGAACCGAGCGTGAATCAGGCTCCGACGGTGAATTAGCTTCAGCAGAGTTTCAGCAGGGGTCGGGGACGTGGGCAGCCTTCTAGAGGGGGAGTGTCTAGTGCGGGGTCTGTTCCAACCAGTGTGTATGATATGAGACGAGCTGAAGATCCTGACGCGATAGTGGCTACAGGTACCGTCCACATCCTTGGCCATAATGTTTCTGTACTTTTCGATTCTGGTGCTACACATTCTTTCATCTCTTTGGATTGCGTGCATCGTCTGCGTGTTAATTGTTTGGTTGCATGTGAACCATTTATCGTTAAACTGCATAGCGGAGATAGAATCGTGGGGGATCGTGAGGTTAGAAATTTTTCGGTGAGTATCGCAGTGAGGGTTTGGCCTTCTAATCTGATTGCGGTAGACATTAAGGACGGGGATTTGATCCTTGGTGAGGATTGGTTAGACAGGCATGGGACGATCATGAACTATAGAATGAGGACCATTTCGATGTTATCCTCTGACGGTACCGAACACTTCTTTGTGGGACGCAAACGGGGTAGTAAAAAATTCTTGATCAGCACCCGAGGGCGGTGAAACTTTTTCGAGTAGGGTGCACTGGTTATTGGTACTATGCCATGAGGTTGGAAGAAGAAGGAATCGAGATTTCATCTATTCCGGTAGTAAATGAATATTCTAATGTTTTTCCAGACGAGTTGCCGGGTTTGCTACCGGCCCGTGAAGTTGAGTTCACCGTTGATTTAAAGCTGGGTGCGGCTCCGATTTCTAAATCACCGCACCGCATGGAACCTGCGGAGATGCGAGAGTTGAAGAAACAGCTGGGGGAACTGCTAGACACGGGCTACATTGGACTTCGCCTTGGGACGTACCGGTGTTGTTCGTAAGGAAGAAGGATGGGTCACTACGGTTATGCATCGATTACTGAGAGCTGAACACGGTAACTATAAAAAACAAGTATACGCTTCCGAGAATTGACGACTTGTTTGACTAGTTGCAGGGGGATACAGTGTTCTCGAAAATCGATTTGAGGTCGGGATATTAACAGCTCCAAGTGAAGGATTCAGATATTCCGAAAACGGCTTTTCTTATGAGGTACGACCATTACGAGTTTGTGGTTATGCCGTTCGGGATAACCAATGCCCCGGCCGTGTTCATGCAGTTAATGAACAAAGTCTTTATCGAATATCTTGATAAGTGTGTAGTCGTCTTTATCGACGATATCCTGATCTATTCAAGGAACGAAAAGGAGTATGTGCATCATCTACGCATACTGTTGGACATTTTGAGAACTCAGCGCCTTTATGCGAAAGTTCTCCAAGTGTGAGTTCTGGTTGAGAGAGATTATGTTTCTCGATCACGTAATCTCGGTCGAACGCATTCGGGTGGACCCACACAAAATAAAGACAGTTTTGGATTGGGCACCACCCAAGAACGTGAAGGAGGTTCATAGATTTCTGGGTCTGGCCAGATATTATCGAAGATTCGTTGAGGGGTTCTATAAGCTTGCTCGACCGCTTACTCAGTTGTTGCAGAAGTCAGAGAAGTTTGTGTGATCAGACGAGAGACAGAAGAGTTGAAGAAGCGGTTGACCACCGCTCCCGTCTTAGCCTTACCGTGCGGTAATGAGGGGTTTTTTAGTTTATAGCGATGCCTCAGGCCAAGGACTCGAATGTGTACTCATGCAGCATGGAAAGACGATTGCTTATGCTTTCCGTCAGCTGAAACCATATGAATTGAATTACCCTACACACGATCTAGAGTTGTCCGCAGTCGTGTTTGCGTTGAAGGTTTGGCGTTACTATCTGTATGGCTCCTCTTGTCAGACTTTCACCGATCACAAGAGCTTGAAATACATAATCACTCAGAAGGAGTTGAACATGAGACAAAGAAGGTGGCTAGAACTGATCAAGATTACGACCTCGAAATCCTTTATCCCTTGGGCAAGGCATATGTGGTGGCAGATTCCTTGAGTCGGAAATTGGTATCGCTTGAGACACTTGAGTTACTCACGGTTCAGCCAGAGCTCCAATGAAAGTTGATGGAGTTGGGGATCGAGGTTGTGTTACCGAGGAGCAGGGGACAATTGTGCACTCTTTAGATTTCTTCGTCGCTGGTCGACGACATCAAATTGAGACAGTTAGAGAATTCTATGTGTATCTAGCCTCGTGAGAATGTAGTTAAAGGAAAAGCCCCAGGATTTGTGATTCATGGAGGCAGTGTGCTAAGATTCTAAGGTTGGTTGTGTTTACCGAACGACTTGAAATTGAGACAGAGCATTATGCAAGAGGCTCAGGCGTCACCTTACTCAGTACATCTGGGCTCGAGTAAAATATATAAGGATTTGAGAAAGAACTTTTGGTGGAATGACATGAAGAATGAGGTATTGCAGTTTGTGTCTAAGTGTTTGACTTGCCAGCAAGTTAAAATCGAACATCAGCGACCAGCCGGGTTGCTGAAACCACTTCCCGTTCCGGAATGGAAATGGGAGTTATCACGAATTTGTCAAGGATAAAGACAGGAATGAACATGGTATGGGTGAGCGTGGATCGACTAACTAAGTCAGCACATTTTCTGGGTATCAAGGACACTTGGGGTCCAGAAAAATTGGCTCGTATATTTATTGCACAGATCGTGAGTCTTCATGGTATGCCGAAAACTATTATTTCGGACAGGGATGGCCGGTTTGTATCGCATTTCTGGCAGGCGGTACACATGGCGTTGGGAAGAAGTTTGCGTTTGAGCACTTCCTTCCACCCTCAGACTGTTGGACAATACGAACGTACCATTCAGACATTCGAGGATATGTTATGTGCGTGTGCGTTAGACTGGAGTAACGACTGGGAAGAATACTTGGCTTTGACCGAGTTCACTTACAATAATAGCTCGCACGCCTCGATCAAAATGGCACCCTATGAGGTGCTTTTGGGTCGACATTGTGGATCACCGATATGCTGGAATGAGTCGTCTGAATTAGTTGGCACCGATCCAGATCTTGTGCTGGAGACAAAAAAGAAAGTCGAGTTGATTCGAGAAATATTGTTGACTACCCAGAGTCGACAGAAGTCCTACGCGAATGTTAGGCTTCGACCCTTAGAATTCGAGATAGGAAATCACGTTTTGTTGAAGGTGTCTCTGTCGAAAGGAGTTTTTCATTTTGGGAAAAAGGGGAAACTCAGTCCAAGATATATTGGACCTTTTGAGATATTAGAAAGAGTTGGCAAGTTGGCTTACCGTTTGGCGTTACCTCCGTCCTTGAGCTACGTTCATAGTGTTTTCCACGTTTCTCAGTTGCGGAAGCATGTTCCAGACCCCAGTCACATTATCAATTTTGGCGAAGTGGAAATCGAGAAGGATGTCACGTTTGAGGAGAGGCCGGGGATTTTGGAACGTCTGGATAAACAGTTAAGGCACAAAACCATCCATTTGGTTAAGGTGCAATGGTCGAGACATGGTGTGGAAGAAGCGACATGGGAATTGGAGGAGAAAATGCGTGCGAGATACCCCGAACTTTTCGATTCTTAAGTTTCGGGATGAAACTTCTTTTAGAGGGGGGAATGTAATGTTCGTACTTTATCTTTAGCAATTTCTATTTTTGGTGTATGTCTATTTTTAGCGACTCGCTTGTAACCGTTTCGACGTTTTGAAACTATTCTTGGTAATTTTTCCCTTTAGATGAGTTTTGGAGGTGTTTTTACATATTTTGCTTTATGTTATGATGTTCGTCGCATGTACGTTCGATTCTCATAAGACTCGTTCGAATATATTGTTTCTTTGTTCTTACAAGTCTTTAAGGTAGAATTATTCGTGTTGTGAACTTCAGTTCAGCATTTCGATGTCGTATCGTGATTTTCGGACATTTGGGCCGTTTTGTAATTTCCTAAGACTTTAGGAAAAATTACTTCCATTGTCGTATTCTGAACCTTCGGGTGGTCGGAATAATGCTTCCTTTTAGCGCTTAGGTTCGTCGTCGTGAATACTTCGTAAATGTGTCTTTGTATCCCATCTTTTGTTGCGTTTCGATTTCGTGCCTTCTTGAATAGTGGACTGCACTCAGCAGAACTAGACTGCATGCATAACTTACGTTATGCATGCTCTCTTACGTACGTTACGGACACTATTAATGTACGTAAGCTCTTGACAATAACGTACATAACCGTCTTCAGCATTTTAGGCAGTGAGTTCTGTCGAGTCCTTACGTACGCTAAATCCGGGTGTTACGTACGTAAACACCTTAACTTACGTTAACCCCACTCATTAGCGTACGTTAACATCTGCCAGGTATTTAAAAACCTGAACAAACCTCAGACGCGTCATTTTCCTTCTTCTTTCTCCCTTGTCCGCGATTTGAGTTCCTTTGAGTGTTTTGGAGCGATTTGTGAAGAGCAATTCGTGGAGTTCCTCAGTAGATCGATTATTGTGCTCCAACCGAAGTTAGCCATCATCTTAATCCATCTCTCTCCGCCCTAATACAAGGTAGTTGGCTAGAACCCTAACCTTTGTAATTTTTGGGGGGGTTTCTGGATTTATCCAATTGTGTATGAATTGTCCGTTGATATTATAGTATTCTACTTCGATTAATATTTATGGGTGTTTCCCAATTCGTTTCCATCAAAATTCAACCCGTGTTTGTGGTTGTGAAGGGTAGTTGGGGTTGTGGGTGTTTTTCACTCGATTATTGGCGTCGTTTAGGACTGATCCATGTTAACCTTTCATCTAGGAACGTACGTTGTCATTCCGGGTCATTCCTAGTCCTCGTAGATCTTCCGTTTCGATCACAATGTCTCAAAGGCAAATACTTTACATTTGTTTGTATATTCTAGCATGGATTTATGGTTTTGCGTGTATGTGTAGATGTGAATGCATATGTTCACCCAGGGATGGTCCGACGGGGCCTCTGGGGATACGTAGCCGTGTGTGTGCGTATCATGAACTGGGGTTGACCACCCAGGGATGGTCCGACGGGGCCTCTGCGAGGTGCAGTGGCCGTGAGTCTCGTACCAACGGTTAACATTTGAAATGTTTTGTTGGAGAACTATGTTTTGTGCATGTGCACTTTAATATTCCGGAGTATAAATATTTTTGAAAATATTTTTGGCGCATATATCATGTGTATAGAATGGTGGTTCAAATGTTATTATACTTGCAGCAACAGTTGGCGCTAATCCCTTAAATGGTTGAAATACTTTTATATTTCGGGTATAGGTCCTAGGGACGAGCGAGCACGCGGTCAGTATGAGGGTGATGGGGAAGAGTGACACTGTTCAGTTGGTCGATTGAGTCATGTCATGTCGCTTGGGTTTTCTTTATTGTATTACTTACTTCAGTACTTGAGTACTTCATTCATTTTATTTTGTATTGTTTTCGGACCCAGTTTTGGGAAGACGTTGATCGTTGAGTTAATGTTGTAAGATAGTCTGTTTGTTATCGTTGTCTTTATTTAGTATCTGTGTATTTATGTCGTAGTGTTTGTCATTGGTTTGGTGGTCGAGATGTGTGTTATCCTTGTGGACTCAAAGGGTTGGGTCAACGGTGCTGTAATATGCCATGAATGTCTTCGGGGTGTTGCAGAAGATGGTATCGGAGCCTAAGGTTTATGGATACCTAGGCTGTCGGTTATTTAGGTCTAGTCGAGTGTCGTTTCTGAACGGTATCACTGTTGTAACACCCCGAGATATTTGAAGTATATTACAGCGCCGTGGACCCCTACGTGGGACCCACCAGGCTAAAACAAGAAAACACTACTCGACTAACCGTCTCGGTTAGCAAGGAAATACACATTAACAATACAACAAATAACGACACGCCCGGAACGACCGGCGTAATAAACATCAACCGAAAAATATAGTATCTCCAACAAATAACAATCACAATTCGAAGAGAAAAGCCTAAGTACTCGCGAGTACAATCTATAAGTTTTGAAAGTGGGCAACAACCATATCAAATGGAACATCGGAAATAAAAGGACTCAAATGCACATGTCAACGACCCTGGCAGCATCCTCGTACTGTCCCAGCGCCGCTCGTCCAACTGATCATAACCTGAAATCCATAACAAGAATTTCCCCAAAACGGGTCCCCAAAGGGGTTAGCAATTACGCTAGTACAAGTAATCAAGGCAAACCATTAGCTTACACATTTCATAGTACAATGCACCAATTTCATTTCAAAACCAAAACCATACATGTCTTTTCCGGAAATAAACAGTCAATCAATTTGCCTTGGGAACAGAGCTATACCATTGATCCCAGTCGAGGCCTCTAAGGACCCTCCCGAGCTGGCCATATCATACAAACAAATCACGCACGCGCATCGCCTTGGGAACAGGGCTATACCATTGATCCCGCTCGAGGCCACTAAGGACCCTCCCGAGCTGGATAGCGAAACAAACTCGTGAATCCAGGGCTATACCATTGGATTCCCTCGAGGCCCCGTCGGACCCTCCCGAGGTGAGAAAAGCACACACAATATACATCACCATTTCATGTTAAGCATAAAGGTTTCCAACAATACTTGCCTTGAGTAATTGACGACGCAACGAACGGAAAGGAAAATCACCGACGAACGCTAGGAACCGATAATCACGAACCTAACGAATCAAAGAATACAATCACAACCATTTCTAAATGAATACGAGATTGAAATACTCCCGAAAACCCGCCTACGATTCATGTATATTCGTATAAAAATAGCAACGAGGGCGGACCACAACCAAACCTTCTCGAAAACGCAGCAACTACGAAATATACCATGAATCCGTAGGGAAACCAAGAATATCAACAAGATTAATCATATTCATCATGAATTAATCAACCATACGGAACGAATCGGACGAAAAACCCGAAACCCCAAGTTTCCCCAAAAACAAGGTTCTAGGAGTTTGCCTCGGATTAAAGACGAAGAACACGATTAGATGTTGATAATACACTCCAAAAACTCGAGAAAGATGATGGCTCGGAGTTACAAAGCTTCAAATCACCCGGAAATGCCAAGAAATCGCCTTGGAGTCGGAGGGGATAGGAGGATAGTGTAAAATGACTGAAATTGGTCAACCCCTGGGTTTATAAACCCAGGCCGAGTTACGTACGTTAGCCACAGGTAGCTAACGTACGTTAGCTTATTAACGTACGTAAGCCCTACCAAGCTTATGTATGTAATGAAATGGGCAGGACTGCCTGTCCAATTTCCTACATACCATTACGTACGTAACAGCATACTGCATTACGTACGTAATGTCCCTTCCTGGGGAGTACAGGCCGCTACTAACAGGCAAGGAAAGAACCGAAAAATCGAAATGCAACGGTGAACAAAACACGAGGGTACAAACGTAAGGGATTCGAGGCGACAAACCTATGTGTTGAAGGAAACATATTCCCGACTACCCGAAGGTTCGGAAAACAACAACAAACGTAATTATCCCAAAACTTTGGGAAATTACAAAACGGCCCAAAACATCTGAAATGTACGATACATGGTTGAAACACCAAACAAAAGTTCACAACACGCGTAATAACATGATATGGATCTTTGGCAACCCCGAAACGGCGGTTCCAAACGGCGATTTACGAGAATACACGAAATAGCGATGAAAATAACATAAAACACCGAATCGAGTAAAACGAGTCCAAAACAAGCTCGAACGACAAGAAGTCCAATATTAAATATTCTTGATATATCGATACGGTTACAAGCGAGTTGCTAAAAATGAAAATCCACCAAAAATGAGAATATCGGGAAAAAGGAAAAATGCAGATATTACATTCCACCCCTCTAAAAATAAGTTTCGTCCCGAAACTTAAGAAACAAACAACTTGGGGTATCTACACGCATGCTGTCCTCGGTTTCCCAAGTTGCTTCCTCGACATCATGCCTCGACCACTACACTTTGACCAAGGGAATGGTCTTATGCCTCAGTCGCTTCTCACGGTGCTCCAAAATCTTCAAGGGACGCTCCTCGAAGGTAATGTCCTCGGCAATATCGATCTCACCATAATCAATGACATGACTAGGATCCGGGACATATTTCCTCAGTTGGAAAACATGGAAAACGCTATGAACATGGCTCAGGGCTGGGGGCAACGCCAAATGGTAAGCCAATTCGCCGACTCTCTCGAGAATCTCGAAAGGTCCAATAAATCTAGGACTCAAGTTCCCTTTCTTCCCGAAACAGAAGACTCCTCTCGTCGGCGACACCTTTAGCAAAACGTGGTCTCCCACCTCGAATTCCAAAGGTCGACGGCGGACGTCGGCATATGACTTCTGTCGACTCTGAGCAGTCAACATCCATTCCCGAATCACTTCCACCTTCCGCCTCGTCTCTAAAGCGATATCCGGTTCGGTCCCAACCAAATCGGATGCCTCATTCCAACAAATCGGCGATCGACATCGCCGCCCAAGTATCCTTGATGCCCAGAAAATATGCCGACTTGGTCAGAGGATCAACAATCACCCAAACCATATTCATGCCCCATCTCGATCTCGACAAACTCGTGATGAAGTCCATCAAAATATCTTTCCATTTCCATTCCGGAACGGGAAGTGACTGCAATAACTCGGTCGGTCGCTGATGCTCGATTTTGACCTGCTGACAAGTCAAACATCTCGCTACAAATCATGCGACCTCCTCCTTCATATCATTCTACCAGAAATTCCTCCTTAGGTCCTTGTACATCTTACTCGATCTAGGGTGAACGGAGTAAGGCGTAGTATGGGCCTCACGCAAAATACCCTGCCTCAATTCTGAGTCGTTCCGCACACACAAACGACTCTGGAATCTCAATACCCCATCTTCATGAATCACAAATCCAGGAGACTTTCCCTTAAGAACATTCTCTCGGATTTGAACAATCATCGGATCCTCCAGATGCTTCAGTTTAATTTCATCGATCAGAGACGACGTAATTTCTAAAGCAAAAAGTTGCCCTACGGCTCCAGGCAATGAAATCTCAACACTCAATTCAATCAAATCCCGCTGAAGCTCAGATTGAGACGTAAGGATCTCGAGCGTCCGCAACAGAACCAGTTTCCGACTCAAGGCGTCGGCCACGACGTTCTACTTGCCCAGATGATAAAGGATTTCGAGATCATAATCCTTAATCAATTCCAACCACCTCCTCTGCCTCATATTCAATTCCCGCTAAGTAAATATGTACTTCAGACTTTTATGACAGGTAAAAATCTGACATGCAGAGCCAAAAATATAGTGACGCCAAATCTTGAGCGCAAAAACAACTGCTGCTAACTCCAAATCGTGAGTAGGGTAGTTAAACTCATACGGCCTCAACTGTCTCAACACAAACGCAATAGTCTTGCCGTGCTGTATCAACACGCACCAAGACCCTGACCCGAAGCATCGCTATAAACGGCAAAACCCTCGTTGCCACATGGCAACACCAGAATCGGGGCTGAAGTCAAACGTCTCTTAAGCTCCTCAAAACTCGACTGTCTCTCGTCATTCCAAACGAACCTCTCGGACTTCTGGAGAAACTGCGTAAGTGGTCGAGCTAGTTTCAAGAAACCCTCAACGAACCTACGGTAGTAGCCAGCCAAGCCCAAGAAACTATGGACCTCCTTCACGTTCTTAGGCGGTGCCCAGTCCAACACTGCCTCAGCCTTCTGCGGGTCCACACGAACTCCCTTGACTGAAATCACGTGTCCTAGAAACATCACTTTCTTCAGCCAGAACTCGCATTTTGAGAACTTTGCATAGAGTTGCTCGGTCCTCAAAATGTCTAACACCACACGCAGATGATGGGCGGGTTCTACCTCGTTCCTCGAATAAATAAGAATATTGTCAATGAAGAAGACGACACACTTATCCAAATACTCGATAAAGACCTTGTTCATCAACCGCATGAACACGGTCGGCGCATTAGTTAACCCGAAAGGCATAACTACAAACTCATAATGTCCGTATCTCGTCCGAAAAGCTGTTCTCGGAACGTCGAACTCCTTCACCCGAAGCTGATAGTACCCCGATCTCAAGTCGATCTTCGAGAATACCGCAACTCCCTGCAACTTATCGAACAAGTCATCAATCCTCCGCAGAGGATACTTGTTCTTGATGGTCACCTTGTTTAGCTTGCGATAGTCGATACACAAACGCAGTGAACCATCCTTCTTCCGAACAAACAGAACTGGTGCGCCCCAAGGCGAAGCGCTCGGTCGAATATATCCCGACTCAAGAAGCTCACTCAACTACTTCTTCAACTCGGCTATCTCTGAAGGTGCCATGCGATACGGCACCTTCGAAATTGGAGCCGCACCCGGCTCTAACTCTATAGCGAACTCGACCTCACAGTCCGGTGGAAACACCGGTAACTCATCAGGAAAAACATCAGGGAACTCACTGACAACTGGAACGATGAAAGCTCGACTCCACCACTCTCCGCCTTCAATGCGTAGCACCAATAACCAGTACACCCCTTCCGCATGAGTCTCATCACCTTCAAAGCGTTAATAACGAACTTCTGGTTTCCCTTCTTTCGCCCTGCGAAAGAGTGCTCGGTGCCATCCTCGGCTAACATAGTGATGATTCTCGTACGGTAGTTCATGATTGCACCATGCCGCTTGAGCCAATCATCCCCGAGGATTAAATCCTCACCCTCAATTCCCACAACAATAAGATTAGAGGGACAAGCCCTCTCACAAATAAGCACAGAACAGTCTCGAACCTCCTGATCACCAACGATCCTATCACCGCTAGGAAGCTTAACGATGAAAGGCTCACAAGGTGTCAAACAGTCGAGACTCAAACGGCGTACACACTCCATAGATATGAACGAATGCATAGCACCAGAATCGAAAAGCACATTGACAGGATGAGAATGAATATGAATGTTACCTGTCGCCACAGTAACCGCTGGATCATCGGCCCTCCTCATCTCATAGACACGCGGGTGGGCGGAGCCGACACTAGAAGCTCCTCCTCTAGTGGGCTGACTCCGACCTCTCCCTCGGCTGGCACTCAGCAGAGACTGCAGAGCAAACGAGCCCTGGTTCACACTCGGCTCCCTAGGCGCTGGATGAGAAGAACGGGCACCGCGGATCTGTCGGATCTGTTCACAAAAGGAACCGAGTAGGAAAACTTATGAGTACTGGAAGTACCGAGATGCTCGCAGCGGTGTGACAATGTGCAAAACAAAACACAACTAGACCCAAATAACCGACAAGCCTAGGTATCCATAAACCTAGTTCTCTGATACCATTTTCTGTAACACCCCGAGATATTCAAAGTATATTACAGCACTGTGGACCCCTACGTGGCACTCGCCAGGCTAAAACAAGAAAACACTACTCGACTAACCATCTCGGTTAGCGAGGAAACACACATTAATAATACAACAAATAACGACACGCCTGGAACGACCGGCGTAATAAACATCAACCGACAAATATAGTAGCTCCAACGAATAACAATCACAATTCGAAGAGAAAAGCCTAAGTACTCGCGAGTACAATCTATAAGTTTAGAAAGTGGGCAACAACCATATCGAATGGAACAACGGAATAAAAGGACTCAAATGCACATGTCAACAACCCTGGCTAGCATCCTCGTACTGTCCCAGCGCCCGCTCGTCCAACTAATCATAACCTGAAATCTATAACAAGAATTTTCCCAAAATGGGTCCCCAAAGGGGTTAGCAATTACGCTAGTACAAGTAATCAAGGCAAACCATTCGCTTACACATTTCATAGTACAATACGCCAATTTCATTTCAAAACTAAAACCAGACATGTCTTTTCCGGAAATAAACAGTCAATCAATTTGCCTTGGGAACAGGGTTATACCATTGATCCCGCTCGAGGCCTCTAAGGACCCTCCCGAGCTGGCCATATCATAAAAACAAATCACGCACGCGCATCGCCTTGGGAACAGGGCTATACCATTGATCCCGCTCGAGGCCTCTAAGGACCCTCCCAAGGTGGCTAGCGAAACAAACTCGTGAATCCAGGGCTATACCATTAGATTCCCTCGAGGCCCCGTCGGACCCTCCTGAGGTGAGCAAAGCACACACAATAGACATCACCATTTCATGTTAAGCATAAAGGTTTCCAACAAGACTTGCCTTGAGTAATTGACGACGCAACGAACGGAAAGGAAAATCACCGACGAACGCTAGGAACCAATAATCACGAACCTAACGAATCGAAGAATACAATCACAACTATTTCTAAACGAATACGGGATTGAAATACTCCCGAAAACCCGCCTACGATTTATGTATATTCGTATAAAAATAGCAACGAGGGCGGACCACAACCAAACCCTCTCGAAAACGCAGCAACTACGAAATATACCATGAATCCATAGGAAAACCAAGAATATCAACAAGATTAATCATATTCATCATGAATTAATCAACCATACGGAACGAATCGGGCAAAAACACGAAACCCCAAGTTTCCCCAAAAACAAGGTTCTAGGAGTTTACCTCGGATTAAAGACGAAGAACACGATTAGATGTTGATAATACACTCCAAAAACTCGATGAAGATGATGGCTCGGAGTTACAAAGCTTCAAATCGCCCGGAAATGCCAAGAAATTGCCTTGGAGTCAGAGGGGAGAGGAGGAGAGTGTAAAATGACTGAAATCGGTCAACCCCTGGGTTTATAAACCCAGGCCGAGTTACGTACGTTAGCCACAGGTAGCTAACGTATGTTAGCTTATTAACGTACGTAAGCCCTCCCAAGCTTACGTACGTAATGAAATGGGCAGGACTGCCTGTCCAATTTCCTACATACCATTACGTACGTAACAACATACTGTATTACGTACGTAATGTCCCTTCCTGAGGAGTACAGGCCGCTACTAACAGGCAAGGAAAGAACCGAAGAATCGAAATGCAACGGTGAACAAAACACGAGGGTACGAACGTAAAGGATTCGAGGCGACGAACCTAGGTGTTGAAGGAAACATATTCCCGACTACCCGAAGGTTCGGAAAACAACAACAAAAGTAATTATCCCAAAACTTTTGGAAATTACAAAACGACCCAAAACATCTGAAATGTACGATACATGGTCGAAACACCAAACAAAGTTCACAACACGCGTAATAACATGAGATGGATCTTTGGCAACCCCGAAACGGCGGTTCCGAACGACGATTTACGAGAATACACGAAATAGCGACGAAAATGACATAAAACACCGAATCGAGTAAAACAAGTCCAAAACAAGCTCGAACGACAAGAAGCCCAATATTAAATATTCTCGAAATGTCGATACGGTTACAAGCGAGTTGCTAAAAACGAAAATACACCAAAAATGAGAATATCAGGAAAAAGGAAAAATGCGGATATTACAACTGCTACGCCAGTATCTCAGTACGCCGGTGCTCGTAAGTTTTCCTAACTTGACTCATTGCGTTATCATGTGTCGTTCATTCTTAGTATCGTGATGTGTTTTGTGTTTGAACTGTATTCACTAGTTACTTCTTCAGAGTGCCTGTTGGTAGAGGACGCGGACGCGGTAGGGGACGTGGCGCAGCGGCCATGTCTAATAGATCTGAGGCTGGTTCGGCAGTGCCGTCTTTGTCAAGTAGTGTCCAGCCTAGTGTCGAAGGTCATCAGGGCCAGTCTGCTAGCCTCGGTAATGCTAATGATAACATCCGGGTAGCTAATATTCTGCAGCAAGTAGCGAATCAGATGGCGCTACTAACTCAGGCGGTCCTGGTTAATCAAGCTAATGCTACTCCGGATCCGCCTACTGGCCCTGGTACCGACAAGTTGCTTCAGGATGTGATTCGTATACGTGCTCCGCAGTTCGATGGTACTTCCAACCCTTTTGGTTGGGAAAGTTGGCTATTTGAGATGAATAAGGTATTCGAGGCAGCAAACTGCTCCAAGGCAAGGAAAGTACCAATTGCTCAATACTTTCTCGTCTAGGAGGCGGCGACTTGGTGGCAGACGGTGAAACCGCGTGACCGGGCAGCTACGTGGGATGAGTTCCAGGAATTGATGGAGGCCGAGTATTGTCTGTGGCCGGTGAAAGACGGAAGAATTCGAGCCTTCTTTGAGACAAAACCCCAGGACATTCCCATCTCACAGGCAATTAAAGATTATAATCAGCAGCTACAATACGTGAGGAATTAGGTCCGAGATGAACAAGACAAGATCCGCCACTTCGACATGCGGATGAAACCGAGGGTTCGTCACTATACGGCATGTTGGGATTCGGTGCCTAAAACGAAGGCCCAGCGGAAGCGGTAAAACGAAAATTAATTCGATCTGAATCCCTACGAGGATCGATCGAGCTATGTATATACGAATATTGAATGAACAAAGAAGATACGAGAAACACATACCCTCAAAGTCCGTTGATTGAATGGTAATCTTCTCTCGAGCTATTCCCCAAGCTTTAGGCGATCTCCCTGCAATTCAATTCGCTCCAAGCTCTTGAATGATCCAATGCCGAAAGCACCGCGTCTCTACTTGCCACGCGCCGGAGAAACAACCGGAACGACGATCACCTTGCTATCCTCCGAGGATACGGCTAGAGCTAAGTGATGAAGCTTCCAATATGAAATTATAACACTCTAAGTGTATAACTCACAATCTCTCTTTTGAATTCGTGATTTTTCTCTAAGAACTACCAAGAACAAAAATGAAGAAATGAACGAAGAAGACTAGAGAATTATGAAATGAACTCAAAGTTCTTTCTCTCTCTCTTTCTCTCAATGAACGGTATGATTGATCAAGTGAGTGAGATGAAGTCTTCCTTCCTTTATTCAATTCTTTTTCACATGATACAACTCATCACATGAGTGATCAACCCCACCATGAAAATGATATCATGACCCCAATGTCTTTATCACTCAATAAATAATGAAACAAAAACAAAGTGAAGGTGGGTGGAAAAAGAGGGGGCGGCTATGTGGATGAATCGGATGAGTTCAGTTCGTTTCGAACTCACGTGAGTCCAAACAGATAAACTCCGATTCCATTCCGATGTATTTATATCGATTAATTAATCCAATTAATTTTATCATATCAAATACATTATGACATAATTAATTTCTCCAAGAAATAATTATATCCATGAATTAAATTAATCACCAGTAATTTATTTAATTCATTAGGCCGTAAATTCATTTATCCAATAAATCAATTTAAACATCCAATGTCCCAAATTTAGATATCCAATATCTAATATTCATAATGAGAGAATTAAGCTTGATTCATTCCGTCGTCAATACTAATGCGCGACTCGGTAGGTCCATCTCAGTCAGCAATGGGAGGAACCAAAGAGTAGTAGCACCACCTAGCCAGCCTGGCGGCCTACACCGTACCCCAACTAAGAACGAATGATTTTGGGATCATTCAAGAACCATTATGTCGTGAATACCAGTATACGTATAAACCCTTCTTTCAAATGTCCCGATCAAGTTATAGGGTCACGGTCAGTCAAAACCTATTTGTACTTGATGCTATGCACGCGTTAATACAAATCGAGATCATCGAGCTCTCGTGTATCTAATACAACTAGCTCCAATTCTTTGGCCAAAGACTTGTGATCTCATCTGCCAATAACCACATAGGACATATAACCCGCTCACTAACGGGAGAAAGAATTCTATCTTGGTATTCAGGACCTGCTACTTGCCCGTCAAGATGCACGTCGAGGTTGACCCCCGCCTCCCGGTTTACAGGGTCGAACTACTCTAATGAAAATCTTGACGTCACAAGCACATCCCTACTAAATCCTCAAGTCGAAGGTTCGCGAATACCTATCACAACTTTTCAATTCCGTCATTGACTGTCCCGGAGTGAAATCTGTGTGACAAATCGAGGGTGAGTCGATTCGAGTATACTAATCCAATTAGCATACCTATAACGTGTGCTCCCACTAACCATTAGTGTTCGACAGGCACGCTCCATGTCAAAGAACACGTCATACAAGTCTTCACATAAACTTAACACCCAGTCAAGTTTCATCGACTTGGGAACGATTAAGTATTTGAGCTATAAACCTTTCCACTTCCGACCCCCTTATCCAATAAGGAGTGGAACGTTTTGCTCTCAAATACACGGACTAGTTTCTATATGTATATTTACGAGTTAGGAAAGCCAGCAACTACCAGTAAATAAAGAAACATCCATTCCCTTATATTAATGATTTACATAGTTACAAGTACAATGCCCTCACTCAACATCCTTTGAGTGGCATTCGAGGGCATACTCCTAACAAAGGCCTCTGGTGTACGACTCTGAAAGACTATCAGAATAAGGCAATGGCCTACGAGATGTCTTTTTCTGCTACGGAGGTGGCATCGGAGGGTAAAAAGAAGAAGACTTCCGGTCAATTTTCGGGAAGTACGTTTGACGGACATTAGAGACTCAGTCTAGATCGCGACTTATGGGGAGTCAGCCCTGATCATTTGGGGGAAGCCACGGCTTTAAGTCTGCTCCGATTATTCCTACTCGTGGACATACTTGTTTTAACGGTGGTCGTCCAGGACATATGATGAGTGAGTTTGACAAGCCGCCGCTACAGTGTCATAATTGTGGTCGTATCGGGCATCGTGCTATGTATTGTGGAGATGTGAGTCGGGCACCAATTACTCAGGTGTCAGCCCCAGCTACGAGAGAACCGAGCATGAATTAGGCTCCGACATATAATAATACGTGAAGCTTGAACAAAAGAAACTCGAGTTTCACATAAGAAAAACACATCAGGCTTATGAAGGTGTACCAGATCTTTAAACACAGAGGTGGAGCTATCTTTGCCCGCTCCTTGGCAATTCCAAGTAATGACTTTCATGGTAAATAATAGAAAGAAGAACAAAAATAGGTACTTACTGATCTTTGTTCAAATCAGAGGAGTGAGACATGCCTGCATCAGCATTCATATCATCTATCTGAATCCCCACTTGTAGTTCCTCTGGGAAAAAACCTGGAGGCCCACAGTAAACTCCTTTAGACATATCATGAACGTCGGTCTGATTCGGATGCCTAACAACATTAGTAATATCTGTGAAAGGAGTGTCAAATTTTCCAGACACCTTCAAGCCTGACCCGAACCTCCCACCACCTCTACCCAAGCTGTATGTGCTGCGACCCCCCTGTCCGCTTGGTCTGGCTGAAGAATGGTCTTGTTCATGATGACCTTTGGCAGCGACTTCATCATGCCCTGAATCTTGGAGAAAGTGAAAGGATTTGAGGTCTCTCCTACATGGTGTGAAGAGTCACCAAAAATCATAGGAGAACTACCATGGAAAGAAAAAAATTTGTGAGTACTCTTGGAGGATAGGACATTTGCACCTTTGTTCTTAAATGTTGGTTTTGCACGAGACTTAGATGGCGCCGCCTCTGATCCTTGTCTCACAGTGCCACCTTTAGGGTTAGGGTTAGTTGAGCCGCCATGCCCATCATGCACCTAATTAGTACCTTCAGAAAGTTCACGACTACCAGTTGTTTTCCGATTGCTTTGCTGAGAATTTGGAGACCGTTTAGGCTCGGGATGACTTGTCGACGCCTTGGATTTCCGACGGACTTGAATCCAGTCATCGAACTCGTTGTTTGCTGCTTTTTGAACAACCCAATCAACCGAATTAGGATCAGCAGTTTTTGAATTGTTCACATGTTCAGTATCCGGAGAATATCAGCTCCCGTAATGAATGAACAGCCTCTCGCAATGTGATCAACCCTGCCACACTTGAAACACATGGAGGGCAGATTCTCATACGTAAGTTTGCAAAAATTTCCTTCGACATTGATAACTTGGTCTAGATGTCGATCAAGCCGAATTTGGACGCAAAAACGGGCAAATATGTCTGTGCTTGCCGAGATAGTATTGGCATTAATCTTGATTGAGTCGCCTATGCAGCGATTGTTTGAATAATCGACTCACATAATAGCGAAGGGGCAGATTCGACACCCGAACCCAAGTGACAATTGAATCAACAGTATCTGAATCGGATCGAAATCCCGGGATCTACTTACGAATTGATAAGAAGCTGCCGGAAAAAGGCCAAGGTCCCTTTGTCAAAATTTTATCACGAGATTCTCTCCCAATGCCTTTCAAGCAATAACAATTAAACGCCAAATCAATCAATTCGAAATTGCCTGATAAATTACGAAGTGAGGCCAACTTATTGAAAAGCGCCGGATAATGCCACGGTTTACTAATGACTTTCACAATCAGAGAATCTTCCTACTAGAGTTTGATCAGGGAACGAAATTCCTCTTTTAGTCTAATGTGGGTGTAAGGAGTACCTTCAGATGCAGGGATAATTTCAATAGATTTACGTTCTGTTTCTATCCGGGATGGATCAGATCGTAAGTTAGGTCCTTTAGGCTTGGAGATGTCAGTGAACGTCTTGGTGGGAGGTGGATCGGACGAGTTATTTCTCCAGAAAATGGCAGGATCATTTTCCATTGAAACCGTTTCTTGACCGGCTTCCGAATCGGGGTGCGAAAGCGCTTGTTGTGTCGGATGTCAGGATCCGGCTCCATAAGGAGTCGGTCGGCGAATGACCAGTGAACGGGGAAGACGACGATGTTGGCGGCTCTCTGTGATTGTTTCTCTTTTAATATAAGACAAAAACTCGGGTAATTCTCCAATTAGAAGAATTAAAGTGGTTTTGTTATTAATTGTTTATTCGAATAAAATTGAAGTAAATCAGCTCCTCGAACCATTTCACCATCTTATGTCCTGTTTTTATATTTAACAAAATACATTACTTCTCCCTCCATCCAAGATTTAAGTGTCCCATTTTTCCCGTAGGGGTTAATGTTGCCACATTTTAAACCAGAACCATTGACCGCAGGCCGGTTACGGGTCGCATTTTTCTGGGTCCGTGAACCGGCGGGCTGAACCGGCGGTTCCGGCACGGCAGACGATGGTCCAGGCGGGCGCATGTCTAGGCTGCAGGCTAGGCACGATAGTCGATGTCCCGAACCGGCGGTTCCGCCCAAAACCGCCGGTTTTTCGCCCAAAACCTGCTGTTTTCCCAATTTTTTTGTTCAAATTCATAATTTAAATTTTTCTCAACTCCCACCCAATTTTATCTATAAATACCCCCTTCTTCCACCTTTAAAATCACCCCATTGTGTTAACAATATTCTAAACTCTCTTATTCTCTACTTCTAATTCTCCTCCATTCTTTAACTTTTAAATTGCTCTTCTTGCTCTATAATTCTACTAGTAGGGGTCACTCACCTTAGTACGTCCTACAGGGGAAAATGGGACACTTAAATCTTGGACGGAGGGAGAAGTAGTGTATTTTGTTAAATATAAAAACAGGACATAAGAAAGTAATTGAGTTTTGAAAATGTAAAAATAAAAGAGAGAAAAATGGTTTTAAATATAAAAAGAGGAGAGATATTATGTAATATAAACTAGAGATGGAATGTGTAAGAAATTACTCGTTCGATATTTGAATTTTAAGTCCTAGAATAAATGAATATTGAATTGAAAGATTCAGTATTTTAAGTCCTAGAACAAACAGCCCCTAGGTGAACCGGAACCAACCCACCTATGTATTGGGCCGGGCCCGATCCAAGTTATCTCGATCCTGTATTTTTTGAAAAAAAAAAAAAAACATACAATATTTTTTAAAATTTTCGAAATTATAGTAAAAATACATTACTTTATTTTTATAAAATAAGATATTTTCACGTATTATATTTTATTATATTATATACTAAAATATATTATAAAATAATAATTAATAGCGAGTTGATTAGGACCGATTGATCCTAGGCTGGACACGGTCATGGCGTGGGCTGAGTTATGCCGAGTCGTGAGCAGGGCTAGATAGTGGGCTGAGTTGGATGGGGTTAGGTTTGGAAAAATCCAAATCAGAAAAGACTCATCTTCATAGTTGATCAGGATCTTACATATTACATGTTGTACCCAATCATCCAATTAATTACTCCATCTGAAGTACAATATTTGGTTCAAAGAAGTGTCCTTTTAGAAATGCAATATATCCTTAAATAACTTAAATCACATCAAGCAATCACCTTTTACTTTTTAGTCTCCATCAAATACTCACTATCAATATCTTTTACCTTTTAATCTACACCACACAATCACAATCAACACTTACAACTTACACATCTACCACATCTAATCATTCTTCTAAAATACACTAATTTTAGGCTCTATTCTTTTAGACTGGATGAATTTGAACTGAACTGAACTGAATCGAACTGAAATATATATTAAGAGTAAATAATAATAAAAAATAACAATAATAATAATAAATGTTAAATTAATAAATATAATAAAAATAATAAATATTTAATACTATAATAAATAATAAAAATAATAAAAAAGAAATAATAATAATATAATTAATTACAATCATAATAAAAACAATAATAATACTAATAATAATAATTAAACAACCACAACAACAACAACAACAATAATAATAAATAAGACAACAATGACAGTCATAATAACAATGATATGGAGTGATAATACTAAAAATATATAAAAAAAGGCATAAAGATAAAAAAAATAGTGATGAGGATTGGTGTTCTTTTGAAGGTTTTTAATTTTTTAACATTTTATGATGTAATGATATGCTCTTGAGCATTTTCATGACTACTCATGACTTTTGATTCTCACTAGCAATGAACAATGTCAACTGATTATCCTTAGGAACACTGATGATTCTTGTAAATATTTTTTTCTAAAATGCTTATTATTACTAATACCACATTATTGTATTATAATATTATTAATGATATTAATAACAATAACGATAATAACTATAATAATAATAATGATAATAATGATAAATATGTTTCAGGAGAAAGTAAAAGACTGTAAATACGAGTCAATCAATTGTATTCATAACACTGATAGAGGGGCCTTTATATAGGCATTACAATGAGAGTCCTTCCATACATAGGATTCCCAGATAATATAAGACATCTAATAGGATCCTACTACCTCTAGAAGGATCTAGAACCTTCCATCTTTGTATCCCCCTACAACCCGTATTAGGTAAGACACCAATAAGGGAAGGATATCCCAGAACACTCCCCCTCTGTCGAGCACTAATACTATCATGGTGCATAAGATGTTGCCTCGGTAAAAAACCTTTCCAAGTCAAACAAAACCCCGTGGGAAAAACAAAGACTTGGTGAGGAAAAAGAGTACAACGCACCAACTACAAATGCCAGAATCATGTGAAGTATACTCCCCCTGAGGTATACATGACAACTCATTCCAACGAGCTATCATTAGTTGAGCTCGGATAATCGACACATGCCGATGCTTCTCACATGTTTCTCAAATGTAGATTTTGGCAGAGACTTAGTGAACAAGTTTGCGATATTCTCATCGGAACTCACTTGTTTCACTTCGATATTCAGCATTTTCTGCTGTTGTTGATTATAAAAGAACTTCGGTGCGATATGTTTGGTATTGTCACCCTTAATGAAACCTAACTTCATCTGCTCAATGCATGCCGCATTGTCCTCAAAGATGCAAGTAAGGGTTGTTGTAGTGGGCTCTGATCCACAAGTTCCTCGTGTATGGTTTGTGACTGACCGAAGCCAAATGCACTCCCTTACGGATTCGTGCAATGCAATTATCTCTGCATGGTTCGAGGAAGTAGCAACCAGGGTCTGCTTGATAGATCGCCAAGATATCGCCGTATTCCCAATGGTGAACACATAACCAGTTTGGGAACGTACTTTATGCGGGTCAGAGAGATAACCGGCATCAGCAAATCCAACTAACATATTGTTAGGATTCTCTGTATAGGGGGTAAACTTGCTTGCATTAGCACTTCTGGTAGTCAAGCTGCCATGCTTAGCTGCAATATCAGAGGAATATCGACGGTCGGTATGCATCGTCTTAACCTCAACAATTCCTTTCGGAATATCGCTCTCTCTTGCGTAGGGAAAGAACAATCCAAGATCACTGGAGCCTTTCAAGTATCGAAAGGTGTGTTTTACTCCATTCCAATGCCTTATCGTGGGAGCGGAGCTAAATCTCGCTAACATATTTGCATTGAGCCAGATACAACAACGCACCGATTGCGCTAAGGTACGGTGTTTTTGCTCCAAGGACCTCTTCATCCTTCTCTTTAGGACGAAACGGATCCTTGTTCATTTCCAGACTTCGACCAACCATGGGGGTAGCAAGAGGATAGTCCATACTAAATCGCCTGAGTATTTTCTGGACATAGGCAGATTGATGAATGAGTATACCATCATCTCAATGTTCTAGCTCTAAGCCCAAGCAGAATCAAGTCCTCCTCAGGTCTTTCATCTCGAATTCGGATTTAAGGTAGCGGGCCATTTCATTGACCTTATATGTGGTACCGAAAACATTCATGTCATCTACATAGATGGCTACAATCACGAATCATGTATATGTTCTTTTCACAAAAATGCATGGGCAGATATCACTGTTCTCGTATCCCTTCCCAACCAAGTATTCACATAGGCGGTTGTACCACATCCTTCCGGATTGTTTCAACCCATACAGTGAACGACGCAGTTTCACAGCGTAAGCACTCAGTGGCTTAGAGCTAATTGATTTCGGCAACGAAATCCCTTCGGGGACTTTCATATAAATATCCGTATCTAGATCCCCATAAAGATACGTTGTAACCACATCTATAAGCTGCATATTCAGTTTTTCGAACACTACCAAACTGACTAAGTAGCGGAAAGTGATGATGTCCATAATGGGAGAATATGTCTCCTCGTAATCAATGCCAGGGCACTGCGAGAAGCCTTGGGCAACGAGTCTCGCTTTGTAATGCATGACCTCATTCTTATCATTGCGGTTACGAACAAAGACCCACTTATGTCCAACTGGTTTAACGCCCACGGGTACTGGCTCGATATGGCCAAATACCTCACGTTTAGCCATTGAGTCTAGTTCAGCTTGCATTGCATCTTTGCATTTCGGCCAATCGACTTGTCGTTGACATTCAGCAACCGAGCGTGGCTCAGCATCGTCGTCTTCAATAATTTCTTGAGCGACGGAGTAGGCAAAAGCATCATCGACTAGCGTGGATGACCTGTCCAATAGTACGTATTCACTCATACATTGCATCGAGATTTCTTTATTCTATGACATCAACAAAGTTTCCGACGCGTCCGTCGATTGTTCCATTGTTGATTCGAGGACATATCCGTAGTCAGAGATAATCTCGTGTGATGGAGTCACTGTGTCGATAATGAGAGGATTTTGTGCCTCTGTTCCTCTTCTCTTTCGAGGTTCGGTATCCTTTCTACCCACTGGTCTCCCCCTCTTTCGAGCAGGGATAAGAGCAGCCGAAGCAACCATCCCACCACTAAAGTCGATGTCGGGGGCATCATTCCGTTGGGAGGCTGAACCTTGCCCTATAACTGGAACTTCTAACCTTGCAGGAACATTCGCAGTGGGAATGGTAGATCTTGTCACTTTCGCAGTATCAGTAAAGCTATCGGGCATTGAATCCGCAACTTTCTGAAGACTGAGAATACGTTGCACTTCTAGCACGGATTGAGTTGTGTGGGGATCTTGATGAGGCAAAGAGGGAGCACACTAGACAATTTTCTGGCGTTCAACTGGAATCGTTCGATCCCTCTCTCCCTCTAACGATGGGAAGTTTGTCTCATTAAAGTGACAGTCTACAAATCTTTCAGTAAACAGATCTCCTGTCAAAGGTTCCAAATAGCGGATAATTTTAGGCGATTCATAGCCAACGTATATACCTAATCGTCTTTGCGGACCCATTTTAGTACGCTGTGGAGGCGTAATTGGCACATGGACTGCACAACCAAAAATGTGTAAGGTGAAATATAAGGCTCATATCCAGTTACCAACTGGTACGCACTAAATGGTTGATTGGCAGTGGGTCGAAAGCGAATAAGTATAGCCGCATGCAAAATTGCATAACCCCAGGCAGAAATCAGTAAGTTGGCGCACAATACCAATGCTCGGGTGATAAGCTGTAACCGCTTAATCATAGCCTCAGCAAGGCCATTCTGCGAATGAATATGGGGGACGGGATGTTCAACTTCAATCCCAATCGACATGCAATAGTCATCAGAGGATTTTGATGTAAACTCACCAGCGTTGTCCAATCTTAATGACGAGATTGGGAAGTCAGGGAGGTTAGCCCGTAACTTGATGATTTGTGTTAGGAGTTTAGCAAATGCCTCATTTCTTGTGGATAGCAGAGCGACGTGTGACCATCGCATCGATGCATCAACCAGAACCATAAAGTATCTGAATGGTCCGCACTCTGGTTAAATAGGTCCACAAATGTCCCCTTGAATTCTTTGTAAGAAGTGAATATTTTGTGTTGAGTCTTTAGCAAAAGACGGAGAAGGTATCAACTTTGCTAGTGAACAGGCTTTACAAAACGATTTATGGGCATTGGAAATTGCCACAGAAGCCTCGGTATTTACGAAAGATGCACTGTCAACCTTATCAGGGCGTGCGATCTTTAATCCCGGTGATAGTTACGGTATCAGTCTCACTCACATCAATGCCGATATCGAGTGGTGCTTCCAATCATTTTCTGGAGTTGAAAAACAGATGACCGTGTGAGTTTTTCAAAATGCGAATCATCATATCGCGTCCAGGGTGACCGAGCCGGTCATGCCATAGTTGGTATGCTTCGGAATCACAAAGTTCGTGACTCACAGCGTAGGATTCAATAACCCTTATTCTAGTCTGGTATAAACCACTACTTAGACTCATAAGTTTCTCGAAAACGCGGCGTCTTCCGCATTCTGCCAGAGCAACACACAAAAATTTTATTCCATTCTCACAGTGTGTATCAAGGTGATAACTGTTGGCACGGATGTCCCTAAAACTTAGCAAGGTTCGATTTGCTCTTGGGGCATAGAGAGCATTTGTGACATTAATATGCGTACCATTAGGTAGCAAGAAATGAACAGGTCCCCTCCCTTGAATTACTTGTGAGGAACCAATCATTGTTGTCACTGAGGATATATATGGCACAATATCCTTAAATAATTGCCTATTCCGAAGAATAGTGTGGGTTGTTCCACTATCAGCAAGGCACTCAATTTCGCCACGATATATCTACAATAAGATATGAAACTCGATTAGTCTTGTAATGAAACATAGCGAAAACTCGTTAACTTGTTTGGGGAAATTCGACAAAGTTGGTGAGGATCAAAGTTTAGCACCATGGCTGGAAATAATTTCCGCGTAGCTTGACCTTTGTTCACTAAAACAGCAATAACTCCTTTGTTAACTCTATGGGCGAACGTTCAGTTGTTTTGGAAACTAGACTTCCGTATCTTTTTGTCCATAGTTCGTGCACTTTCTGGATCATTAAACTCAGATCTCAGTGCTCGTTTCGAGTTGCTATTTTGGTATTTCCCTATTGTTGAGTGATAGAGCAAGGTTGAAACCTTTTTCAAAGGCATTATTGTTGATACAATACTATGGCAATGATGGCCATAGGAGCGTTTAAACATTTCAAAACGCATCGAGGTGTTCGATTTATATCTCGACTAATGATCCTTTCGGTAACTCCAACTTGGTAGACTTGCAGAGAAAGTAGGAATATCGGTACAGCTAAGGCTGTTTAAAAACCACTGATTTCGTTTGAACTTTCAAAGCATAAACAAATACTAAGGAGGATGCGCCTAGTCTTGATCAAAAGTTTTGATGAAATCCACCAATGTATCAAATTAACCAAGCAATTCTTTACTGAGCAATTGTTTTGTGATAAACCAAACATGCTTTTGAAGGGAAAAATAAAATTCGCTTTTGCACAATCACTGCAATTAAAAGAATTTTATTCATCATGACCAACTTTATTACATTCATAGAAAATCCCAAAGTAGTTCTCGAAAGAAAACTAGAAACAAGATAAAACATAACCAAAGCGAAAAACTAGTCAATACTACAATGATCTAGTCAAAGTCAGCAACATCCTAATGTTGGTCTTTGTCCGCAATGGTGAGAGGAGGGATCACAATATGGTTCACCTCCGTATTCTCATTATCTTCCTCCATGTAATTTGACTCTTGAGTCAAGTACTGTTTATAGTGCTTGTAGTAGGCTTGGATGTTCTTTGGTGCCTTGCAATTGCGGTAAGTATGCTTCTTTGAGCCGCAAGTATAGCAATTCCGGCCTTCCTTTGGAGTGGGTCTAATTCCGGTGGTAGGAGGCGGTCCACGTGGTTGGGCTCCACTAGGAACCGTGGCCGAGCCACCTTGCCTCTTCCACACATTGGAACGACGACCTCGTCTTTTCCCTCGCTTGCTCGAGTCATGCTCCCGTGGTGCTTGCAAAAACTGAGTAGCGTTGCCTTTTCTATTTTGTTGTGGTGCCTTCCTGTGGGTAGCCTGATTCACTTCCGGAATTGGCTTCGTACCAGCTGGGCGCGCATTGCTGTTGAGAATGATCTCTTGATGCCTTTCTTTTTTCGCGAGATGGGAGATAAGATCACTAAAGTTTTTAATTCTCCCTTCCTCATAGGCAACGCGCAACTGATGAGCAATCACACTTGCTCCCACGGGAAACGTGTTAAGAGTCTTCTCGATCAAGTCTTGATCAGACTTCTTGACACCACAAAAACCAAGATCAGTGCGAAGATCGAGGATGGCTTGATTATAGGCCTCCACATTCGCATAATCCAAAAACCGGATTTGCTCCCACTGAAGTTGCAATTCGGGGAAGCACTGATCATGCATATTATTAAACCGTTGTTCGAGTGTATCTCATAGTTCTTTGGGGTTTGCAAATTCATATAACACTTTTTCAACAACGGATGTATATGTCTACGCAAGTACATCAGTGCATTAGCCTTGGTTTCCTCGCTCGGTTCTTGAGCGGTAGGCTCATTAGAGGGAAAGATGGTGGTGGTAAATCTCTTACCGACGAACGCCAAGCGAACGTCTGAGACCCACCTATGGTACTCCTTACCAGCATGGTCAAGGATGTCGAACTCCGGGTGAATATTGGAGCTTTGTGCCATCTACAAGATATAAACAAGAGGAAGTTAGTCTTGTTGGATTTTCAGTTACAATGTAAACGGTCACAATCGATTCTTTCAAAAACGTGTAACATAACCGTTAATCGATGTACTTCCCTTAATTGTTACTTAGTAAAGTCGACAAAAACGGCGATATCAAATTGCACCCAGATACCTAGTGTATGCAACAACCACAAGTATCGACTTTCAACAATTCCGTGTCTCCCCCAGGACCGTCACACAGTTTTCTTCGACATGCAGAATACCGACTTCTCTTGCGGTCTCATCCACCGCAAAGTAGCGTGGGAGATAAAGAACCCAATAACCCATGTCCCCAAAAAAATTCCCAAAACGGAGAATTGAATGGGGACAAGTTCAGATAATTACCTTGAGTATAAAATTAGGCACGTGATATGGGTGAATTTATGGTGTGCTTCGATCTACCGATTGGTACTTGATGCGACGACGTGAAATCGGGGGCGCAATTTTGGCGGTTTCAGAAAATAAATTAAGTTGGTGTTAGGATTTTTGGTCCGAGATTCTGAACCGGGTCGGACTGGCTGAGCTGGATCGGGTTGTGGCTTTCGGCAGCAGACGATCGGATCGAGCCGGGTTTGACGCGGGCTGGCCGGGATCGGCAGCACCGGACGACGGGCCGGAGCCGGTCGGATCGCGGCTAGCCGGATCGGCAGCACCGGACGGACCGTCGCACAAAGTAGTTGCGGTCGTGGCTGGACTAGGTCGGCAGGTAGCGGACGGGATCGACAGGCACCGACGAGTTGCGGTCGCGGCTAGGCTGGATCGACAGGTACCAGACGGAATCGGCAGGTACCGGACGGGATCTGGTCGTGGCTGGACTGGATTGACAGGTACCGGACGGAATCGGCAGGTACCGAACGGAATCGACAAGCACCGACGAGTTGCGGTCGCGGCTTGGATCGGCGAGTACGGACGGATCGGCAGTGCACCGGCGAAAGGCACACGGCTAGCTGGATCGGCAGTGCATCGATGTAATCGGCAGTACGGACGGATCTCGTCGACAAAGTAGTTGCGGTCGCGACTAGGGTTAAGGGCCGATTTTTTTTCGAGCTGCGTGCTGATAACGTGTTTAAGGATAAAGTAAAAGACTGCAAATACGAGTCAATCAATTGTATTCATAACACTGATAGAGGGGCCTTTATATAAGCATTACAATGAGAGTCCTTCCATACATAGGATTCCTAAATAAGGTAAGACATCTAATAGGATCCTACTACCTCTAGAAGGATCTAGAACCTTCCATCTTTGTATCCCCCTACAACCAGTATTATGTAAGACACCAATAAAGGAAGGATATCCCGGAACAAAATAATAATAATAATAATAATAATAATAATAATAATAATCAACAACAACAATAAAAATTATTATTAATAGTAAATATTATTAGTAATAATAATAGTAATCAACAACAGCAATAATAATAATAATAACTAAACTGAACTGAATAAACCTGAACAGAACTGAATTGAACTGAATGAATCCGGACTGAACGGAACTGAACTGAAAAACTGAAAAATAAGTTCAAAAAAACAGGATCTTACTCCAAATATTGTACTTCGACCCAGACAAATGGAGTAATTAACATGTTAGTATATATATCCACATAGAAGTTGACACAATCTCCAATAGACTCGCAATTCAAGACATGTATCCCATACCTCAAGAACACATACTCAGATACTGGATAATATTTGCCCAATAAATCTGTAGGTCTAAAAAGAAATTCTCAAGACCGTAATATTTCTATTCGTGAAAATTGAATAAAAAACAAATTCTATATTTTGTTATTAAGAAAAGAAATCTAAAAAAAAATGATCTCCAGATTCGTTTTCTTTTTCTATCTATATTCTATTGTTAAATTTAACGGCCGCTTTGCGTGTCATTTTCGTTTATGCTTTCATATTAATATATAGCAATGGATGAGGGATGATGAGTGACATGAATCTGCAATCACGGAACCCAACTTGCTTTTAGTTTTTGATAGTGTTGGTCCTTTTAAGGGTAGTATCTTGTAGAGGGTGAGTGAGTTGATTAATTCACTGAGTTAGTTAAAAATTCATCCGGAAAAATAATCATCCAAGCAAGCTCGACTTTCAAGCTTCTGAGCTCGTGTTAATTTTAACGATATTCAACTTGTAAGATCGCAATTCAGTTCGATTTAACTCGTGGGCTAATTTGTAGATAAACAAATTCATATTTATATATTTTCTTTTTACCTATATAAATTTTAAAAAAAAAAAATCAACAATACCTGATCAAAAGTATTACTGTTTTATCTGTGGTTTATAAATTTTATATTTATATTACATACTACAGTAATTAATTAATTGTGAAATAAATTTAAAAAATTTAATTTATATTTAGTTAATTTTTAGACTTGATATTAAGCTCGAAGCGACTCTTGAGACAATCTTTAATTTTCTAAAAATAGATTCACACTAGATTCAATAGTATGAGAGTTAATTTTGCATTCGCTGATACTCCCTCCATCCCTTTTTAGTTGTTCAGTTTGACTTTTGACCGGTCAAATTGATTAAAATTTGATTGAAATTTACGAATTTTATATAATTGATAAGATAAAAAAAAATTATATCATTGTAAAGTACATATAATCCATTTTAAAATGCAATTTTTACTTTCTAAAAATAAAGAAAGAATTGTTCATAATCTTTAGTTAAAATTGGTCAATTTGACCATTGAAAATGTCTGGAAATTTATCCTTATTTTAATAAAAGGACATAAGAAAGGCTTGTGTACAATTGGAAGAAAATTGAAGGTGGAGATTGTTTTGGCAAAACAATTTAGTAATTAGAGTAAAAAAACTAAAATTCCAGAAATTTTTACATCGAGATAGAAAACAAATGAGCAACAAGTTGTGCCGCTACTCCTTTTGGATAACAAAATTAATTCTCTTAAAAACTACGTCAATAGATCTTAGGATCACAACATTAGAGTGAATGACTCGTTTGACTCTATGGAGGAGCTCAACGGTCTCTGGTGCTAGGAAGCCAAAAATATCAAACGCGAATATTATAAACACGTGTTGCTTATCTATGCATGTTTGCTCATGTTTTGTCGTTTTGCACGAGACAGCTTTCAATAAAGTCTGTCCCACAGTAAAATCATCACTCCTCAAGCCTACGAGAAGGGAAAGTCCTGTAATATAAGTATAATAAGTGTAATGTGTATATATATATATATATATATATATATATATATATATATATATATATATAGAGAGAGAGAGAGAGAGAGAGAGAGCAATGTCATCACCAGGGGCGGATCTGGGGAGGGTCCAGGCCAGGGGGTCTCGAGATCCCTCCGAACAACCGAAATTGTACATAGAGATGGTATCTATATTATATGTCACGGGGTCTAAAGGGGTATAACCGAAGCTATTTATTACTAATAAGTTAAGAGAATGATAATTATGAGTGATTTGGTGTAGGAAAAGAGATGTATCTTGAAAGATGTGGCAAAGGTTTAATACCCCTTTGTGCAATTTATAGCTTTTTTATTTTATTTTTTAATTCTATTTATTTACTTGGTCCATATCAAATTTTCAACTCATCTAGATTCATTCATCCCACTATAAAATTCTTTCCTCCTTTCCCACATCAAATTTTAAACCCTCTCACTCCCTTCTCTCCCACCATAATTTCCCCCCTTTTTTTTTTTTTCTTTTACACAATAGATAGATTATACCTCTTTCGATTTTTTGTGTAACGAAATTTCAAGACGGTATTGGTAGGAGTTTTTTTCACTTTAAAATTTTGTTATAATGAAGTTTTGGTATGTTTTTACGTACTGAGATTTTTATACTGTATATGATACTGTGAAAAAAAATTTGTACATGTTGAATTTCACCGAACCCCCTAGCTTTATAGTCTGGCTCCGCCACTGGTCATCACTAGGGGTTCAAAACCGGATATCCGAAAATTCGGATAGTACATTTTGATATCCGATATTCGTATCCGAAATTTCGGATATCCGAAAATCGGATATCCGAATATCCGGAAAAAAATAAGAAGATATCCTTATATTCGAAAAAAATATTCGGATTTGGATATCGAATATCCGAATATCCGAAAAAAACTTCGGGTATGGATATCGGATATCCGAATATCCGAATACCTTCTATTATTTAAAATATAAAAAAATAAATTTTTTAGGATTTTTCGGATATCCGAATATCTGATTTTTCTGAAAAGTACTATCCGATATCCGAATCCGAAATTCCGGATATCTGAACTTCGGATATCCGTCCGGAACTTCGAATTTTCGGATATTTCAGATCGAATATCGGATATCAGATATTTTTGAACACACTGGTCATCACCTTATGTTCTTGGGGTTGCTGGAGAGGGGTCTTGGTATAAAACACTAGTTTACAAGAATATTAAAGTCTTAAAAGGTCTTATTCTGCTAAATTTAGCTGTCTTTAAAATCCGTAGGAAAGTAGCTACACAGATACGGTTACTTTAATAATTAGTTGAATTTTGCCATATGTAATCAATTCGAAAAAAAAAAAAAAAAAAAAAAAAAACTGTCGTTATGAAGAGGGTATGAATGAGAATGAAGTTGGCTGGGATTTTCGGATTTAGAGTAATGTCTTCTTTTTTATTTGACGATTTTCTGTTATAAAACTGTACCGAGAATAAAATAAAAATTAAAGAGAATTTATTGGTGATTTCTTCTTCCCTATTCTTCTCCATTTTGGGGTGTCCTTTTTTTTTTTTTTTTTTTTTGTCTTCATGTTCCACTCTTTCTCATTATCTAAAATAGTTCTACTAAGATCTGTTCTCTCCAATTTATTTTCGTTCGATTGATTAATCTGATTTAATTTTTTTCGATTGGCCTGGATTCAGCTTTTTCATTCAGCTTTTTCTGGGCCTACTTCAATTTTATTTTATTTTAGGATTATTAATTATTATTTAATCATTTAATTGATATTATTATTATTATTATTATTATCTTCGTTCATATTATAGGGGTGAGTGTTCGGGTCAGGATCGGTTGTTTCGGGATGTTCGGGATCGGGGAACATTTTAAACTACCCGAACCCGTCCCGAATTTTTTTTTGAAATTTAAAGAATTTCATGCCCTAATAATTATTAGAACTTCGCATAAAAATAGTCGGGTGTCTGATCGGGTGCCCGAAATTCAAATTGGAACACCCAAATCCCAAACCCGAACTTTTAATCGGATTCGGGTACCCGTCCTGATTTTTTTTAAATGCATGATCCCGTCCCCGAATTTTTTTCGATAGGATACCCAAACTACCCAACACGAATGCCCATCCCTAATTATTATTATTATTGTTATTATTCCTATTATTGCTAATTATTATTGGTAATTATTATTATATTGAAAAAGTTAGTAATTAAAAAAAACAACAACAACAAGAACAAGAACCACAATAAATCAAAGCTTTAAATAATTGAAGTATTGGACAAGAACATTTTAATGGTTGAAGTATCGAGCAAAATAATAATACTATTGAACATTAACAATTATCATCATCTTCATAATCGGTTAATTGTTGTTCCTCCTCTTCTTCATAAATTTGCTCTATCAACTCCACATTATCCTTGACTGACTTCCATATTTCATCGGTTATTGTAAGTCGTACACTATCATGGCTTTTTTTCTCGCATCATCGTACATGTTATGATCAGCTCTTGATTCCATTACTTCAACTTGGTGTGTGAAAGCAATCCATATATCATGTAAACGAATAAAATTGTGAAGCGTAAAATAAGACACGATAATAACCAATTGATGAGCGTCATCCATTTGTGGCATCATTTTTAAAACCTTCCACCTATTCTTCACAACCGCAAAAACTCTTTAAATTACGTTTCGACAAGAAGAACGTCGGTGATTGAATTGTTCATACTTACCTTCTGGTGCACCCCCTTCTTGGAATTCAGGCAAGTGGTATCTCAATCATTTTCCTTGATGAGGACTCAAGTACCCGAGCGTATTGGGATACGCTGAATCGACTACAAAGTATTTTCCTGTGCAACAATAATAATATTAATTTTCTAAAGTAGTATAGTTTTCTATATTTTTCATGACAATATAAGTTAAGTAGTACCTGGCGGTGGATGAGGGAATCCAAATTGAGCATCTCTTAAACTTCGCCTCCATACGGTTGAATCATGGGCACTCCCTTCAAAGCCGACATTAATAAATGTAACCAACATATTGAGTGAACAAGCGACCATTACATTCCATGTTTTGGTCCCATGACGATCTCTAAATGCCTTACCTTGATCATCTGCAATAACTGATTGTATAAGAGTACCATCTATAGCACCAACACAATCCTAGAAAAAAAAACTAAAGGTCAATACATTGAAACTATACAAGTTGTAATATTATATTATATGTCATCAAATGCAAGAACAATTACCTTAAAAAGGCCACTATTTGATGTTGTTTTGAATTTCGGGAGGTGTTTCATGAAAACTTTGCAGAGTTTAATTATTTTTGTTGACAGAGAAACCAATGCTTGCAATACCTCTCCAAAATACTTCGAAATTGTTGATATTGAGTGTTGAAATCTTTCTGCAGTATCACGAATAGAAGCAGGTTTGGCCATCACGAACAAACTTAAACCAAGTTGCTCTTCAATGTGTATATATCTACCATCTACTAGCAATTGTTTTGCTCTCAAGGTATTAGCAAGATTTATAAAAACATCTCTATGTAACCAGAGTTGTCTTTACACAAGTTATGGTGACCCATCTGTAATATCCGCATTTTTCCTTTCTCTTGATAATCTTCTTTTGGTGTATTTTCTTTTTTAGCAACTCGCTTGTAACCGTATTGACATTTCGAGAATATTTAATATTAGACTTTTTGTCGTTCGAGCTTGTTTCGGACTCATTTTACTCGATTCGGTATTTTATGTTGTTTCCGTCACTATTTCGTGTATTCTCGTAAATTGTCGTTCGGAACCGCCGTTTCGGGGTTGTCGAGGATCCATCTCATGTTATTATGTGTGTTGTGAGCTGTTGTTTGGTGTTTCGACCATGTATCGTACATTTCGGATGTTTAGGGCTGTTTTGTAATTTCCCAAAGTTTTGGGATAATTACGTTTGTTGTTGTTTTTCCGAACCTTTGGGTAGTCGGGAATATGTTTTCCTTCAACACTTAAGTTCGTTGCCTCGAATCCTTTACGTCCGTACCATCGTGAGTCGTTCACCGTTGCATTTCGATTTTTTTTCGGTTCCTTCCTTGCCAGTGGTTGCGGCCTGTACTCCCCAGGAAGGAGCATTACGTACGTAATGCATGTTTCTGTTACGTACGTAACGGTGTGTGTAAAATAATACAGGCAATTCTGCGATTTTCGTCACGTACGTAAGCATGGGATAGCTTACGTACGTTAACAAGCTAACGTACGTTAGCTACCTGTGGCTAACGTACGTAACTCGGCCTGGGTTTATAAACCCAAGAGTTGACCAATTTCGGCCATTTTCACTTCTCCTCCTTCCCATCCGAGTCTTAGGCGATTTTCTTGGCACTTTCGGCGATTTGAAGCTTTGTAACTCTGAGCCATCATCTTCTTCGAGTTTTTGGAGTGTATTATCAACATCTAATCGTGTTATTCGTCATTAATTCGAGGTAAACTCCTAGAACCTTGTTTTTGGATAAATTGGGGGTTTTCACGTTTTCGTCCGATTCGTTCCGTATGATAGATTAATTCATGATGAATATGATTAATCTCATTGGTATTATTGGTTTTCCTACGGATTCATGGTATATTTCGTGGTATTTTTGTAATTGAGAGGGTTTGGTTGTGGTCGGCCCCCGTTGTTGTTTTTATACGAATATACATGAATCGTAGGCGGGTTTTCGGGTGTATTCCAATTCCGTATTCGTTTAGGATTGGTTGTGATTGTCTTCTCCGAATCGTTAGGTTCGTGATTGTCGGTTCCTAGCGTTCGTCGGTGTTTTTCCTTCCGTTCGTTGCGTCGTCAATTATTCAAGGCAAGTATTTTTGGAAACCTTTATGCTTAACATGAAATGGTAATGTATATTGTGTGTGCTTTGCTCACCTCGAGAGGGTCCGACGGGATCACGTAGGGAATCCAATGGTTTAGCCCTGGATTCACGAGTTTGTTTCGCTAGCCAGCTCGGGAGGGTCCTTAGAGGCCTCGGGTGGGATTTGTGGCTTCGTCCCTGTCCTAGGCCATGCCTGTGCGTGATTTGTTTTATGAAGTGGCCAGCTCGGGAGGGTCCTTAGAGGCCTCAGGTGGGATTTGTGGCTTCGTCCCGGTCCTAGGCAAATTGATTGACTGTTTGTTTCCGGAAAAGACATGTATGGTTTTGTTTTTTTAAATGAATTTGGTGCATTGTACTATAAAATGTGTAAGCGAATGGTTTGCCTTGATTACTTGTACTAGCGTAATTGCTAACCCCTCTGGGGACCCATTGTGGGAAAATTCTTGTTATGGATTTCAGGTTATGATCATCCGGACGAGCGAGCGTTGGGACAGTACGAGGATGCTGGCCAGGGTCGTTGACATGTGCATTTGAGTCCTTTTATTTCCGTTGTTCCATTCGATATGGTTGTTGTCTACTTTTTAAACTTATAGATTGTACTCGCGAGTACTTGGGTTTTTCTCTTCGAATTGTGATCCGTATTCATTGGAGTTGTTTATGGTTGTTGATGTGGATTATCCCGCCGGTTGTACCGGGCGTGTTATTTGATTTTCATCTGGATGATGTGTGATTTTACTGTGGTATTTCGTGTCTAGTATGGTGGGTCCCATATAGGGGTTCACGGCACTGTAATATACCTTGAATATCTCGGGGGTGTTACACCATCAATAACCTATGTATGAAATCATGACCCGATTCTCCCCCTGAATGCAAAGGTATCCGTTCTACTTGAGTCATTAATTTCTTCAATTCATGCAATGCTATACACATCAAACTTTGTCGCACCAATTCTTTATCCATTCTACAAAGGAACATTAAACATTAATACAAAGTTGATTAGAACTAATAAATATAGGCGTAATGGAAACAATTAACTATAAATAAGTTCTACAATAATAAGATAATATCAAATAATAGCAACCACAAAATCCACAACGAAGATAAATGCTAAATGTTCTACAAGATAAATAATATATGTTCTATAACAAAATCAATAACACTAAAAAACCATAACAATTAGACACAATAATGTGTCACTTAATCCTCAACCACCATCCTAGTAATCAGATTCAAAATCATCTCTCTACATGCTTGGGCTGTTGACATCATCTGGAAATTGAATATGCTTCTTCAAGAAGTGAAGCCTGTACTGATTGTTAGGTAATGTGTTGAAAATCTCAACGCAATCCGGAGTACTCCGTATGGTTTCTAAGACATCCACAATAAATTCTGGCCCATGCTTAGAAACATCATCAATGGAAACCAATAGACATGTTTTTCTAAAATATCAAGGCATAAATTAATATCATCCTCCCTTGAACTTTTCTTAGATGGCAAGGCATTAGTATCACTGCATTTACGCTTCTTGGTAGCAAGATTTTCAGGGAAAACTTTAATTTCACTCCCTTCATTCTTCATGGTTCCAATAATATGAATATCATCAAATACATCATCCTCTGAGTTATCAGCACCTTCCTCTTCAATAATCATAGGTTCCTTGTTTCCAAATAAACTACCAACACCAAAAGCTGGAGCCCAAGATCTCTCACCTGTTTCATAACCACCACGCAAGATTTTATCCCATTCTGCCTCATTATTTAGTGGAGCCTTAAGAAACACTTTTGCTATGGACTTGTATCGCTGCAATAAAATAATATTGCAAAAAGAAATTTGTCAATCGTTTAGTTTTAACAAGTACCAAACAACTATAGTAAAACATGGATGAATATAACTAAAATACTTAGGAGTTTATTGTTAGTTAGGAGGTACCTTCTGAAAAGCCTTCCATTTATCACTGGCCTCATCAACTATAGGGCAGCCATTTTCGTTCCATCCAATACCGGTCCACTTTTTCAGTTCATTCCAAGCTTTGTGCCTTTCTTTTTGATTAGTGAACTAATTCTTAATGCTATCTGCTGCAATCTGTTTTCCTAATCTAATGTTCAACGCTGCAGCAACCTTACTCCAATTAGTTTTACCACATGTGGAGGAGATATGTCCCGACAAGATTGCCAAAAGTGCCGTAACAACATTTGTGGTAAAAGACGCTCTTTCTTTATTCATTGCGAAGTAGCTACTAAATACTTAATAAGTTAAACATTTGGCAAATAACTTGAAACCTCACGAGCCGCCACCATTAATCTCCCATTTCACAGTCAAAACAATATCAATATACATAAAATTTGACATAATAAAATTACAGCCAAACTACCACATAATTTTAAAATGAAAATTTAAAAAAAAAATATTAGTCTGTTATCCAACAGAATTGCAGCCAAATTAATTTAAAATTATCTTCAATTAATCGTGAGACAAGAAAATATAAAATATCTCTAATACATTTCAAACGCAAGCCATGAAATATGAACGTCATTATATATCTTCTACCCAAAAAAATTTCAAACACAAGTCAAGAAAGTAAGTCACTGTGTACCTTGAAGATGCCGTCACGCGTCGCACCGACTGTTGATTGAAAGGCCAAGGCTGAAGATTGCAGAGCACCGAGAAGCCGTGAACAAACAATATGCACACATATATATAAATAATTAGACGAGATTTATATGTGTATATATATAATTATGTAATGATTGATTTATTGTTTATTAATATAACTAAAAGGATTTTAACGGATTTGAGAAATTATAGTAATATATGTGTCCATATTATTTTCCCGTTATTTTTTTCATAATTATTAGAATTATATATTATTGTTCCACCTTATATAACTTTATTTAATTCTTAGAAAATATCTTTCCATTTTTATTTAAAAATAGATTTTTAAAAATATATATATATACCTATCATGGATTGGCCAACCATAGGCACAGTTATATACTATTTCCATATTATGCTACACTACCTTTTTCTTGTACTTTTTTAAAATAATTTAATAATAAAAATTAAATTTCTCAAGTACGTTGAAATCAATTTGACACACATATATATTTTTTAATTCCTATTAGTGATAAGATAGAAATTAAATAAAATCATATAGTTGAATACGTACATAACTTTTCATAACATTAATTTTACAAAAACGATATATATTTAGTGCTTATCATCAATTCAGATTGTTATTACCATCATTATATTAATATAATATATATACACACAATATATATATCATTTCATTGAAAGCACTTTTATTATATATTTCCTTTAAAATCTAAAGGATTCAATGCCCTAATAATTCTTACAACTTTATATAAAAATAATCGGGTAACTGAAGTTCAAAGTGGAATACTCGAATTCCGAACCCGAACTTTTTCGGGTATTCGATTCCGTACTCAAACTTTTTCGGGTATTCGATTGGGTACCCAAACTACTCGACTCGAATGTCCACCCCTAGCCACATAAATACAAAAGGGAAAAAATAATTAATATAGAAGAAGAGGTAAACTAAAAAGTGAAAGAAAATTAGTAGTATATTTATCAACAAGTATTCATCTCCTCATACTATTTATCAAAATTAATAATATATTTTTTAAAATATTTCTATTGTTAATAGGTATTATTATATTAGCTTATTATTTATAATCATTTATTATTTCTATTAATAATAATATTATTTATATTATTATTATTATTACTCATTTTTAAATTATAATTTCAGTTCAGTTCAGTTCAGTTTTTTTAAGTTCAGTTCAGTTAAGTTCAGTTCACTTCAGTTCAGTTGAATTTTGCCGAAGAGAGCAGGCCCTAAGAAGTGAAGTTTGACATTTTTATCATTTAAGGGACTAAATTTTAAAGTGTATCAAAATAGGGACTCAAGTTACTCTGTTATACACGTTAGGGCCTCCGTTATTTTCAATTCGTTAAGTTTTAAGGGATTGTTGACATTGCCGTTAAGTGCCATGTGTCAGCATTTTATTGGTCGGTAATAATAATAAAACAATAATAAAAATTTCCAGATTTTTGTAATAAGAATAAAATAATAATAATAATTATAAAAATCTAAAAAAAAATATAAAAGATAAAAAATCTGGATTTTTTAAAAAAATTAAAACTTTATCTTTTTTAAATCTGGAATATTAGTATCTAAAATCGAATATTTTTATTTAAAGTTTGGAAATAAAAAATCTGGAACTAATTTATAATTTTTTTTAAAACTGAAGTATTATTTTTCATAAATAAATAAAAAATTGAATTATTATATTTTTTTAAAAAAACGTGCTAGTTTTTGTTCTCGTATTTTTTTTTTACTTTTCATAAAAAACTATTTTATTTTTTACTAAAAATCTAATAAAACAAATTAAAGATTAATTATAAATCAGATCCAAATATTTTATTTTTTAATTTTTAATTTTGGAACTTTAAATAAAAAAATCTATTTTTTAATATTGATATTCCAGATGTTTTTTTTTAAAAAAATAAAGTGGCAATTTTTTTAAAAATATTTCCAGATTTTTTTAATTTAATAAATGTACCTAATCAGATTTCACGTCATTGCCATGTCAGCAATCCATTAAAACTTAACGTATTAAAAATAACGGGGTCTCTAACGTGTATAACGGAATAAACTTGAGTTCCTACTTTGATACACTTTAAAATTTAGTCCCTTAAGTGATAAAAAAGCCAAACTTAAGTTCCTAATAGTGGGGGCCCTGAGTGCGAGGGATTTCGCCTTTATTGCTACAAGGGGTATGTGGGATGACAAAGAAACAGCTAAAGCTGCAAATTTTGTTGCGGGGCAAACAAAATTGATATTTGAAACTTCATTCACTCTTTTTTGCGGTGCGGTCCGAGACAGTGCGACTTTTAATTTTTTCTCACCAAAGAAGAATCGAACGAAATGGAACCGGTATGGTTCTTTTTGTTATTTTCAGAACCAAACATCACTAATTAATCGAAAAAAAAAAAGAATAAAACAGATGCATTAAGAACCGAAAATTTCTACAAGTTAAGATGGGCATTTTAATGATGTTTTATTAAACTTCAAGAAGTGAGAAACCATATTAAGAATCGAAACTTCAAGACTTGTTTATCGTGTTACGCACTCGATCGAGTCACTCGAATAACCCATTCGAGTTGTTCGAATGTCCGACCGAGTTACTCGAATGTCCGATCGAGTTACCCACTCGCATTAGTCGATCGACTTACTCGTGTTACTTGAGTGACCCACCCGTATTATTCATGTTGTCCTTACTCGATATTGTATATTTTGACAAAATTATTCGAATTGCTGTTACATGAAAGTATATTATTTGACTCGATTTATTCGACTATTTATCAGATTCGATAATTTAAATATGAAAAGAGTTATGTCGTTAGATTTTAGACAAAAAATTCAAATATATTTAAAATGTTATTATATTCTCCCACTTTTTTCACTGCGCTCTGGAACCTTTAACAGTGGACCGTGACGTGTCAGCTTTTGAATTATCCTAACTGACAAATCAATGGAGTTAGTAATGTCCAAAAGATATTTATGTAAATATCATACTCATATCCAAAAAGACATTTCTTATAAAATTATTCAGTCACTTCGCTTTTCTTGAGAGAAAAAAATAGTAGTAATAAATATTTTTAGATTACCCTTACCCTTATAAGATACTTCAATTCAATCGTTTCAATCAAAAGTTGACAGATGATGTATATTTATTGTATTTTGATCTCTCGTTATGAATGCTCTCGCGTGGAACACTAATTTTGTAAAATATTTTTTTATATCTTAACCAACTTATCTTGGTATTGATAAGTTCCTTCAGGTGTGGAGCTCGATCGCAAAATTAATTGAAAATAAGATGAGTTGTCCATGATTTTTTTATAAAATTAATGCAATGCTTTATTTTTTTCTTTTCAATTTGGAATAAATGCTTCAACACACCCATAAGGTGTAGTCGGACTCAAAACTTACTACATGAATTTTTTAAAACTTGTGATTCTATTTTAAAATTAATTAATGGATTTTTGTATATTGAATACAAGATTTTTATTTTTTAATAAGAAATAAATGTTTCAATAAAATTTAGTTAACACAAATTTATAATAAGAAATGAGAGAAAGGTACAATGCATTATATATGTATGAATTCATTTTTCAACTAATAAGTTAAGAGTTCTAGCTAGGGTATTATAACTCTTTTCTTTTAATATGTGTGCACAAACACCCAAATAATTTTTATTTATTTTTAAATAGATGAGGTAAACAAAATTAAAGTTTGTATTAGAATTTACAGTAAATAGCTGGTTTAGTCCATGGGGTACCGCCTGTAAGTGCGACCCCATGTGAAAAGTTGACATGTGGCGCATATATATATATATATATATATATATATATATATATATATATATATATATATATATTAAACTCATTAATTTATTTAAAAATTTAAGGATACAATTAATGAATATATATATTCGTATTTTGTTTGTGCGGTCTCGTGTAAAAATTCGACATGTGTCTTAAAGTAGGAGTTTTCTAAAGTATGAGTTAATTAAAGTCTATGTTGCACAGGTGGGGGGGTGCGGGCAGATACGGGTGCGGGGATACGGTTTTTTAAAAATGTTAGGGTGCGATAGGACAAGGATACGTCTGTTTATTTTTTATTTTATTATACATAACACTTGTTAAATATAAAAAACAACAATTCAAATATCACCATAAAATCAATTCAAATACATAAAACAAGTCATACAAGAAACAATTCAAAATGGCTTTGAGCAGCGGAGCTTTCTAATTCTGTCCGTGAATACTGCTAAAGGTAAAAATAATTACTTATTAAATGATTTACCTTTTGTATTTTAATTTATTTGATTTACTTTTTAAAACTTACAAAAAAAACTAAAAAAAAAAAAAACGGATTCGCGTATCCTGGCACCGGATACGCGTATCCTGTGCCAAGATACGCGAGTCCGATTTTTTTTTTTTTGCACGGATTCGCCACATGGCGAATTCCGTGCGAATCCCACGCGAATCGCACCCGCACCCATGCAGTATCCGATACTGCATACTGCCCAATTTTGAAGAATCCGTGCATCATAGATTAAAGTGGGAGTGTACAGTTCAATTTTAAAAATTAAACCAAAATTATGGGTTTTCAGAAATTAGAAGTTTTCAAACAAAACCGAAAGTATGGGTTTTCTGAAAGTATGAGTTTTCAAACATAACCCCTTCTAAATAGATTCGACCCTTACAAAACTGAAAGTAGGGGTTTTATGAAAATAGGAGTTGTCAAATATAACTCCTTCTAAATAATTTCGACCCCTACTACTTGTAGTAAGGGTTTCAAAATGAAAATCTTAGAAATTGAAAAGCGTAAAAATTGAAAGTTCACCAATTTGAATTATTATATTAATTAATTGTATCCTTAAATTTTTAAATAAATTAATGAGTTTAATTTATATATATATATATATATATATATATATATATATATGCGCCACATGTCAACTTACATGGTGGTCGCACCCCCATCTGGATTAAACCGTAAATAGCTCATACTCATTTAATTAAAAACATAATTCTTTAATTTTTACTAAACAAATTAGGATAAATAAAAGTACAAATAAACACTCTTGATATATTCTACACAGACTTCGTCTAGAATTAAAATACTGACGAGACCTTGAGAAACATCTGCTGTACAGAGAGAGGCAGGGGGGGCTGAATTTCGAAAATCGATTTCACTACCAGCACTGGTCGGTCTCCCAACTCCGCCTCCCCCGGATCACATTGGAATAACCGCCGGCCGACGAAACAACCGCCGCGCGCGTCCGCCGGAAAATCGATCCGTCGTACGCGGCGCGCTTCTCGGGGTCGGAAAGCGTCGCGTACGCCGCGTGCACTCGCATGAACTCGTCCGCCGAAGGCGACGCGCCGCCGCTTGACGCCGCGTCCGGATGCAGGACTCGGGCGAGCTTTCTGTAGGCGGACTTTATCTCCTGGCACGTGGCGCCCGTCCGGATCCCCAGTACATCGTAGAACGACGCCGTCGGCGAGGCGTAGACCGCGGTTCCGCCGGGTGACGCCCTCTCGGCTGTGGCGTAGGTGGCGGAAACGCGGAGTGAGCGGCGGAGGTGCGGGGAGCGCGACGGAGGATTCGGGATGGCCGTGAATGCGCGGCCGTTGATCTGACTGGGGAGTGAGAATATTGTGGAAGCCATGAGCTAAGAATCTGTTTGTTTGTTTTAGGAAAAACGAAGTGTTAGAGAGAGAGAGAGAGGGGTATTGAAGTCTATAACTTTCTTCCTTGAATGAATGAATAAAGGTAATATAAATAGTGAGGCGTATAGTAGTGGGGACCACGGATGATGAAATGGCTTATCCTTGTGCTTGACGATATGGATAACATGCTAATTTGCTGACTCGATTTGAACACAAAAGGGGGTGATCATTATTTATGTTGTACTGTACAATCGGATCATCGTCAACAAATATCTCTGTCTATAAATTAGAACCTCCTTAAGTTATTTTCCGATTAAAATTATATATTTCATTTAACTTATACACGATATTTTTTCATATAAAAGATGGAATAAATAGAAAATAATATATGGTGTTGGTAGCCCATCCTACTCAGAATCCACGTAGGCACTCCAGGCAACTAAACCGGCCGAGTAGAACCCGAAGTCGGTCCGGACAAAGAAACCCGATTTCCAACCGGGCTCGCTAAAAAACCGGAACGGACGGTGACTCCAAGGCCGACCCGGTATCTGATCCGGGGAGGCCGATCAGAGAAAGGACGAAAATATCCCGATTCAAGATTACGGCAGGGCCGGCCTGAACGACGGGAGACCCGAAGCCGACCAGAGCGGCGGGGGACCCGAGGACCGACCCCACCGGATAGACATCACCAGAAGTCGGCAAGACAGACCCGCATGCCAATTAACGCATGCAGTCACGCCACTTCCCAAGACACTCCTTAGAGTCCGCCACGTGTCCAAGACTTAAATGCAGACTGACAAGTGTTATGGGCGTATTCCCCATACATGTGCCAGCTGTCATCTCTCCACTGGCCCAGGTTGTCTATATATAGAAGAAATGTACAGTGGAAAGAGGATCTTTGGATTTTGAGCATTAAGAAGAGAGAGATAAAAAAGAGAGATTTGAGATATACTAAAAAAGAGCGAAAAAGACTTGTAATTAACAAGCAAGCTGGATAGACCGGCACACATTATTCTGCTCGGCTCTATGCTATAAAAAGGTCATTAATAAAATTTAGTGATCAAATATCTTCCACTTTATTTGTTATTTTCTACGTGTCTTCGATCCATTTGTCCCGATCAGCACACGTGACGTTGACCAAACCAGACGTCAACAGATTGGCGCTAGAGGGAGGGCTGACCTCCGATAAAAAAGGTAGAGATAGACCCTTCATCAGCAATGTCTCACAACAGTTCGAAAAACCCTCAGCCCGCGACGGAGGAAGAAAACCTCCTTAAAGTGGTTGAATGCTTTAAACACCCTGCCTTCATCCAAGGCATGACGGCCCTTATGGCAAGAGTTACAGGGGGCGGGACCCTTCAAAAACCCGAGGATCAGCTCGAGGCAGAATCTCAGACGGCCCGCCCCGCTGCCTCGGGACGAAACGGAAAAAGGACGGCGTCCGGGGCCGCCGGCGAAAGGGCAGAGAGCCACGGCGAAAGCTCACATCCCTCACGGAAAAGTAAGCTTTCGCGCCCCCCGTCCGTTTTTGATCGCCTTGGGGCGGGAAGGAAAATCGAGAAGGCAAGACTGATCATACCGCCCGTAGTCGAGCCGTAAGGAAGAGAAGGCTCACCACCCGTCCCTAAATCCAACACAAATATTGCCTCCCACTCCGGGCGATAATTCGAGCGAGATCGAGTTTCTGAAAAAGCGCCTTACGGAGCTCGAAAATAAACAACTCCAGCCATCCCAAAGTTCGGAATGGCTCAACAGCCAGGAGAGTCCCCTGGCCCCTAGCGTTCTGGTGGAACCCCTCCCGGAGAAGTTCAAGATTCCTCAAATTCCGCCATACAACGGAGAAACAGACCCTAACGCCCATCTTGGGCATTATAACTCCTGGATGGATCTACATGGGTCTCAGGACGCGTTCCGATGCCGAATGTTTTCCCTAACTCTGGGGGAGAGGGCCCAGAGGTGGTATCGGACGCTGCCCCATCATTCGGTTCAAACATGGGCTCAGCTTTCGGCGACGTTCCGATCCCACTTCATGGGGTCCCTTGTGCGGGTCGCCCCACGCTCATCCATTGCCTCCGTGATCCAGGGGCCGAACGAGTCCCTTAAAGATTATATATCCCGGTTTAATAAACGGATATTAGAGACGGAGCCCATGTCTGACGATGCGCTAGCAATTATTGCCCAGGCCGGCCTTCTCAAAAATTCTTTCTTTCGCTGGACGGTGTGCCAGAATGTCCCACACACCTACCAGGAATTTTTGGAGCGCGCTAGCTCCCACATAGCTACCGAGGAAGCCATGCCGGCACCAATGGTAATCATGCCCTCCGATCAGAAAAGATCATATAAAAAGAAAGAAGAAAGGCGTGACTACAAAGAGACCCGTCAAGAGCCTCGACGGGAAAATAAAACCCCTGCCTCTTCCTCGGCAGCCCCGGGCACTCAAAGCTATCGCCGGCCCGAGCTCATGGCCAATTTCAACAAATATATTCCATTGGAGCCGCGGCGATATTCGATCAAATAAAAGGCAAAACTTGCTCCTGGGCCTCCCTACGATCTATAAAGATCAGAAGGACATGGACCAGACCCGCTTTTGTAAATATCATGAGTCAGCGGGTCACAACACCGAGCAGTGCCGAGACCTCGTCGCCGCCCTGATCGCGGTATGCGACGAGACAGGCTTGAGACGGTTTACCCGGAACCCGCCTCGGGATCGCCAGGATAGGGCCGACCCAATAAGAGCCAAGAATGATCGGGTGCCTCCAGCCCCCAAATCCCCCCGGGAAATTCTAACGATTATGGGCACCGCCGAGGTCGATGATCATCGGTCGAAGCGCCAGAAAAAGGCCTCCATCCGAGAAGCCACCACTTCCTACCAGCGGACCGAGCACCGAGCAGAAGGGTTTCTATCGGTGGCCGAAGAAGCCCCCAAAAACCCCCAGCTGGCAGTTACTTTTGAGGAGTCCGACGCAGGCGGCTTGGACCATCCCCATTCAGACGCACTCGTCATCACTCTGCCCATAATGGGGATCCCGGTCCACAGGGTATTGGTGGATTCTGGGGCTTATGCCAGCATCATTTACCTTCATACCCTTCGTAGGATGAAGGTAGACCAATCGTATGTCCGCCCCTGCAACGAAGATATCCGGGGATTTGCCAACTGCCGCACCTCCCCGAAATCGACCTTGCCCTGGAATTTGGTCAGGGGCCGATCAGAAGAACGATGATCACAACCTTTAAGATCATCGACGTGCACAACGACTTGGCCCTCCAAGTGAACCTGGACCTCCTTGCGGAAAAACGAGCTCAGGCAGAGATGCGGAACGCCGTCTACAAAAGAAGGAGTGAAAAATATTACAACTCCAAGGTTCACCCGAGAAGCTTCCAGGTCGGCGACCTAGTCCTTAAGAGGGTTTTGGGCCCGGATCCCGGGCCGCTCAAGCCCAAATGGGAAGGGCCGTATAAAATTAGTGAAATCCTTCAGAATGGAGCCTACCGGCTGGAATATCTGAACGGCCAAAGATTAACTTACCCGTGGAACGCTATGTATCTAAAAAGGTATTATCAATAAAAGTTTGATGTTATTCCCTGTTCCAATACCTATGCACCTCATAAGACCGGCTCCTCCGGCACTATAAGACCGAGCTCGTCTCGGCACCTCATAAGACCGGCTCCTCCGGCACTATATGACCGAGCTCGTCTCGGCACCTCATAAGACCGGCTCCTCCGGCACTATAAGACCGAGCTCGTCTCGGCAACTCATAAGACCGGCTCCTCCAGCACTATAAGACCGAGCTCGTCTCGGCAACTCATAAGAACGGCTCCTCCGGCACTATAAGACCGAGCTTGCCTCGGCGCGATCAACCAAAAACAATAAAAAGAACAACGCAAACGGCAAAGAAGATTTTATTTCATCAAATCGTTGCTACAATTACAAAAGACCTAAACCAGGTTGGCACGCAGGCTGTACATCAGATGAAACAAAAGAAAGACAGAAATAGGCACGCAGGCCATGCTAGAAGCAAAATCTAAAGGGAACTACTCGGCCCCGTCATCCTGGCCACCGAAAAGATCGCCTCGCCTTCGCCTTGCAGAGTCCGACCGGCCTCCTCACCCTCGGCCGCCTTCGGCTCGTCGGCTCCAGCAATCTCAACATGAAGGTCGGCCGCTTGAGAGGTGATGTAAGCCTCAATCTCCTGAACAGTCTTACCACCTTTCATGAGATCTAAAATCTCGAAACAAGTAGAGACGTAGTTCAGATTGATCAGCTCCTCAAAGGCGGGCGTCTCCTTGAAGGCCTCCACCCCTTCTGCACGGCCCCTAGCATAGCTCGAAGCCTCGCAGGTGTTGAGACGCTCGGTCAGGCTTTCAACCTGGGCCTTGGTCTCCTTCAAATAAGCTTCGTGCTCGGCCCGGATTTCCAAGCACTGCTTTTGCGCCTGATCGGCCGCATCGGTTAGCTCCTCGGCCTTCAGCCTCCATATGTCGGCCTGGAGGGCCCGACCATCCAAAAGCTCCATCTCGCCCCTCATGGAGGTTATCTCCCCCTCGAGAGACTTGATCAAAGAAGGGCACAGGTGATGCGCCTTCTGCAGAGCCTTGAGGTCGGCCTCCGTCTTCTTGTGCCTCTCGGACGAAGCCAGAAACTCATTGGAGGCCTTCACGTAGGTGCACATGGCCCGGCCGACTAGGGCATTTCCAAACTGGATCTGCTCAACAGGATCCATATCATTGGTCATCATTTCCATCTTGGGCGTCCAACCCCCGACCTAATATGGCCGAAGCGCCACCACAGAGGGACCCATTGAGCATCTCAGAGTCGGGTAGCCGCCTGACATAGTCAAGGAACCAGCGCGGTCGACGCCCCTTCATCTGGTCGCACGGCTCCACCCGCTCCTGGTTAACCGGGAGATAATGGCCCTCTAAGTCAATAACAGGCTCCTCCCGATCCACCCGGACAGGAGCCGGGGCGGACACCACGACTTCAGGAGCGGACGAACCCTCAGCCTTGTCCGTGCTAACCTCAGGTCCGGTCTCCACCCTATTACGCTAGCCGGCCCGCTCCCTCCGATCGGCGGCCTCAGCCGCCAGCCTCGCTACACGCTGCGCAGGCGTCTCTTTCCGCCCGGACGAAGTCTTTGCCTTAGGAGCTGGAGAAGGGAGACATGTCAAAAAAAAAAAAACCTGAAGAGGACATTGTGTTCGGATCGGTCTCTCTAAGTCCAGCCGCCCAAAGATTCTCCTCGGACACTAAAAGATGAGACTTCCTTTGCTCTAGAGGAAGGCCCAAAAGCTGCTCGACCCGGTCGTCGAAATCGGCAGAAGTCTCTGACGCCGGGATGCGTTCTGCACAAGCAACGAATGATGAGCGTTAGACAAAAAAGGAACAAAAACAGAAAATACTACACTCACTCATTTTGGCCGTAAAAAACACAGGGACCCGCAACTCAGCATCTACCACCCCCGGCTCCCACTCATCCAAAGAACTCCTCCACGGCCCCCCGATAAAGAACCACTGTTCTTTCCAGCTATGAATGGTCTCGGGTACCCCCACTAATTCCTTGTGCATAGCGTGCCGGGCCGTCAGATAAAACCAGCCCGAGCCGGACCTACCAACCAACCTCCATAGATAGAGGCTGTTGAACTCCTCAAAGCTGGGCTCGGGCCAGCCGTGCTGATTAAATAGAATAAAAAGGCCCACCACCCGAGCCCAGGAATTCGGATGAATATGGGGGACAGGAAGGCCCCACTGCCTTAGCCACCGGGAAAAAGTCAACGGAAGTGGAAACCGAAGCCCGGCCAATAGAGAGCGGTAATACACCGCCGTACAACCAGCAGGCGGACTGTGGGGCCTCTCCTCGGGATTCGGAGCAAACATTCGCACCCTCGCCGGAATTTTAAATCGCAGCCGCCAAGCCGCCAGTTGTTCCTCCGTAACGGTACTCGGAATCAAAGCTGAATCCCAATCCGCCTCCACCAAAGGGGCCGGACGAGGGCGAGCCAGGGCCACCACCGGCTCGACTCTCTCCGCCGGAATTTTTCCGACAACTGTCAGTGGCGCCACCATTTCCACTTCTCCAGATCCCGGCGACTTCAGAGGTTCGTCTCCTTCTTCCTCAACACTCCAGTCGACGGGAGCTTCGCCAATCGATAGATCCGCCACACCCGTACGGTCCGGCGACACGGTCAAAATCACCTCCATCTCGTCCCTTGTCTCCGACATCTTAAATAGATAAGAAAAAAGAAAGAAGAGCGAGCTTACCGGGAAAGTCTGTGAAATCGGAAAAGAAAAGATCGCCGAAAAAATTTCTTTCTCTCTGCAATAATACGTAAAAATGGCGGAGGAAACATTGAAAGAGAAGACAAGCTCTATTTATAGGGAAATGTAGGCATTAAATGCCAGGCGCGTGAAACGGGATATTCTCACGAACTGTCGCGAATGACCAAGAACGCGTGAGCGCGCCGCCCAGTCTTATTGCACCACGCGTCCCCCACATCATGACACCTAAAAACCAGGGAAGCGATGCGACGCGACTCCCGAAGAGACGTCTGTTCGAAAGGTCTTATCCAAACCGGATCGGTCTCAACATCAAATGACTCCAGCCCCGGCCAGCTCGGCACGGCCCTGGACTCGGGGGCCCTTGTTGGTAGCCCATCCTACTCAGAATCCACGTAGGCACTCCAGGCAACTAAACCGGCCGAGCAGAACCCGAAGTCGGTCCGGACAAAGAAACCCGATTTCCAACCGGGCTCGCTAAAAAACCGGAACGGACGGTGACTCCAAGGCCGACCCGGTATCTGATCCGGGGAGGCCGATCAGAGAAAGGACGAAAATATCCCGATTTAAGATTACGGCAGGGCCGGCCTGAACGACGGGAGACCCGAAGCCGACCAGAGCGGCGGGGGACCCGAGGACCGACCCCACCGGATAGACATCACCAGAAATCGGCAAGACAGACCCGCATGCCAATTAACGCATGCAGTCACGCCACTTCCCAAGACACTCCTTAGAGTCCGCCACGTGTCCAAGACTTAAATGCAGACTGACAAGTGTTATGGGCGTATTCCCCATACATGTGCCAGCTGTCATCTCTCCACTGGCCCAGGTTGTCTATATATAGAAGAAATGTACAGTGGAAAGAGGATCTTTGGATTTTGAGCATTAAGAAGAGAGAGATAAAAAAGAGAGATTTGAGATATACTAAAAAAGAGCGAAAAAGACTTGTAATTAACAAGCAAGCTGGATAGACCGGCACACATTATTCTGCTCGGCTCTATGCTATAAAAAGGTCATTAATAAAATTTAGTGATCAAATATCTTCCACTTTATTTGTTATTTTCTACGTGTCTTCGATCCATTTGTCCCGATCAGCACACGTGACGTTGACCAAACCATACGTCAACATATGGCATAATTTATTTATGATATTAATATTTTTAATGAAAATATGTGTTACATGATTTGTACATATCGTTAATACTTAATTCTTTTGGTGACTTTAGCTAAAATAAAAGATTTGTAGTTAAATATACTAGAAATACATATCATAATTTATTTAGAATAATACAAAATTTATATTTGTTGAAAATCGGTTTTAGAAAAATGAGTTTTAACTCAATTTAAACCAATTTAATAATGATAAAATATTTAATTCTTGAGAATTATATAATAAATTGTGAATCTACGTTTCGAGAAGATGAACATAGGATTTTATTTTTCTCAAAATCGATTTCCGGTGAGTGAGAAATAAATGATTAAAGTTGGTCATTTAATTGAAAAGATGAAGAGTTAACCGGACTGAAAACCCATCTGATATTTGAGGCTGAAAACCCATCTGATATCTAGGGTTGAAAACCCATATGATATTTGAGGTTGAAAACCCATCTGATATTTGAGAGTTGAAAACCCATCTAATATTTGGGGGCTTAAAAACCCATATGATATTTTGGGGTTGAAAAACCATCTGATATTTGGGGGCTGAAAAACCCATATGATATTTGGGGGCTTAAAAACTCATCTGATATTTGGGGGTTGAAAACCCATCTGATATTGGGGGCTGAAAACCCCCTCTGATATTTGGGGGTTGAAAACTCATCTGGGGTTGAAAATCCATTTGATATTTGGGGGATGAAAAACCCATCTGATATTTGGGGTTGAAAACCCATCTGATATTTGGGGCTGAAAACCCATATGATATTTGGGGATAAAAACCTATATGATTTGATATTTGGGGCTGAAAACCCATATGATCTGATATTTGGGCTGAAAACCTATCTGATCTGATATTCGGGTGTTGAAAACTCAGCTGATATTTGGTCTCGGCTGAATTGAAGCAGGTTGAGAACTTAACTTATGGAATATGACTCTTCACAGTCCATAATGTAACGTCTGAATTAAATGAGACTATTTATGGAGGTAACCCTTGAGCTGAAGGATTAAAGAGAATTAATGACACTTTAATATGCAGTAACTCCCCACCTGATGGAGTGGAATTGGACCCTATAAAAGAGAGTCTTATGCATTTCATTTCAAAGAACACAACAGAACGAATACAACATACCACATATTGCAGCATATTTATTTCTTGTTTTTCGTGCCCAGTTTCCAGCACTTAACGTTCGCCGAAGTTCTGAGTTTTGGATAGCACCTAACTCAAAAACGTGTAGCAGTTGTATCTTGGGGACATATTGCCTGAGCCGTCTGCTCTTATAGAAATTGTCTTACGGAAAGAGTCCTACTCGCCTCTGCTGAAGTTGTATTTTCAGTTCACCTTTTAATTTATTAAGATTGTATTAGGTTGTCTTTCTTTGTAATTTTTATTGTAGTTACATTGTTGGAAATTCACAGAACCAACAATCGTAAGACAATTTTTATTTTTCTGTAATTTCCAATGGCAACCGATGCTGATGTTGCCGCCTCCGCTGCACCTACCATTGCAGTTCAGGCTGAGAAACCCCGAGAAGTTCTCGGGTGTTGATTTTAAGAGATGACAACAAAAGATGTTGTCTTTGTTAGGACTGTATACTGCAAAGCATACTTTATGCTTGTATTACCTAATTTCCCTGTTACTACCTATGAGAATATTAATTACATTTAATCACATGTTTTGCATATTTATTCACGTTATGGTTATGCAAATGAAATGTCTAATTATTTTATATTGTAGATAATGTGGTGTGTTGGTGTCACACGGAAGATCACATTATCGGTGCCTTATAAAATAATATAATAGTTCACAACCTATATAATTATTAGACAAATTATATAAAAGGTTGTAGTGTATGCTTGAGAATAGTTGGTCTTGACTATTAGCATACATTAGCGTATTTGCATACGTTGAACTGGATCGAGGTGAGATAGTGTCTTCTGTACTGACTGTAAGAAAAACGTAAATCTCGGATAATTATTATTTCTTAATTCTAAGTATATAATATTTAATGAGGAAATACACTCCTTTAGCCACTTTGCCATAGTCAATGACAATATTTATCAATGGACTTAGTTTGTACAAATTCTAGCGAAAAATGACATGGTTTGACCAATATACCTTTACTTTTCAATAAAACTAACCCACTTTATATCTCTCCTTATCTTTTCTGAGTTTCTGGGTTACGACGTATGTATTTCGTACCGTATCGTTACCATGTGTTGTTTACCTTTTGTGTTATTGTATCATAACTTCGTATCTTATTTACCGTGTCGGAATATTGCACACGAGGTACCAGTAAGCGGATACAATATTTGTTTTTCGTTACATTACCCGATTAATAATTGATCATTTATTATTTGTTTTTCGTTACATTTCGTTACGTTCCCAATATAGTAACATGTTAAGTTTAAATGGTACACTCGGTAAGAAGTTACAATTTCTTACCAATATACCAGAGTGTAAACAGTGACACCCTTACAAATTCGTAGCTGGAAATAGTTACGGTTACACTAATACGAAGTCATTAATTCGTAACTTCGTACTAGTTACACTTGGTAAGAAGTTACAATTTCTTACCAATATACCAGAGTGTAAATAGTGACACCCTTACTAATTCGTAGCTGGAAATAGTTACGGTTACACTAATACGAAGTCATTAATTCGTAACTTCGTACTAGTTACACTTGGTAAGAAGTTACAATTTTTTACAAATATACCAGAGTGTAAACAGTGACACCCTTACTAATTCGTAGCTGGAAATAGTTACGGTTACACTAATACGAAGTCATTAATTCGTAACTTCATACTAGTTACACTTGGTAAGAAGTTACAATTTCTTACTAATGAATAGCTATTTAATTCGTAACATGTATACCAAATCTCCAATACGAAAATTTCAAATCGGCATAAATGTGTTATGAAATTCGAATTTCGTAACTTCATACTGATATGAAATGATAAAATCTTAACAGAAAATCAAGGCATAGTGATACGAAATGACAATATTGTAACATGGTAACCCAAGATTTAAATGAATAAATCGTACCAACTGTAAATTCGTAACCACGTATGCAAACTTGCCAAAAACTAGATCTAAAACACCAATATATACAAATCGATCTGAATCACTCCAAATATACCACGAATCACCAGAAATCATATTTCAAGAAATACAAAAATAACATTATTTCAAGATAGATCTAGGATTTTCTAGAGAGAAAAAGTTGGAGAAAGAGAAATAAAATCGAATGAGAGAGTAGGGAAGATTCGAGCTACCAAGGTCGTTGAGTCGGAGTCAAGGCCGTAGGGAAGATTCAGAGTAGGGAAGATTCGGAAAGAACTGGAACTCCGGTGAAGTCGGCTCCGGATATAGCTAGGTTCCGGAGAGATATGAAGATGGTTGTGAGAGCCATGGTGGTCACCTGAGAACATGGCCGACGACGGTGATGGGTGGCGCGGCCATTCGATGGGAAGGGAGGGATTGAGAGAGAGGAGAGAAGAGAGAGAAGAGAGAGACGTGGGGGGGTGGGGGGGAATGAGAGAGACGTGGGGGGGGAGAGAAAGAAAGACAGAGAGAGAAATAGAGAGACGTGTGGGGGTGGGGGTGGGGGGGAGGGGGGAATGAGAGAGAGAGAGGCACGGGGAGAAAGAAATAAGGGGGTGAGGGTAAATTGGTCCGAATTTGCTCTTTTTGGCTACAATTTGTACAAATTAAGTTGCATGACAAATATTACAATTTACTAAGCAATATGGCTAGATTATGTCTTCTCTCATATTTAATTGTGTATTTATAATAATTATTGCTTTGATTTACCATAGGTGAGAGTCAAAATGATCGACTCAATAAGCCTCGTATCTTGGGCAATAATATTGTTTATACGATAATTATTATTACTAGAAATCGTGTCCCGACTCGTGCGGGTTGATGATGTCCCCTTGAGGAGCTCGATAATGATTATTATATTAAACCCTCGGCCTTAGCCTTAGTGCAGGTGGATTTAATTCCGATATAAAAATAAGGTTCGAGTGGTACTACTCTTGGATAAGATATTAATTAATTAAAGCTGTCAGTAGCTTATAATTAATTAATGGACATTCTATATCTTAAACACGGAAAATAATATATTTAATAAGGAGCCCAATTTCGTAATTTGGGATTTTGGTAGGAAGTGCAATATCAACTTTTTAGTGGACTAAGTTGATATTAATAGATTCATTATATTAGGAAGAGTCCTAATAAGGTAAGATGAATTTATTAAGGAGTCCTTCCATAATCCTCCTTTAGATCCCTAGTAGTAGTCCAAGAGCCTATAAATAGGACATATGGGTGGATGGCCGATTTTAATCACTTTCATACACAAGGAATTTCGATTTTTCTTCTAAGTGTTTAATTGTGGATCTTGACTTGTGTCTTTGATTCCACAATTGAGAGAACACTTTAATTCTTGCTACATATCGGAATTACTTGAAGAAAAGAAAATCGAGAATTGTGAGGCATAGAAATTGGCCGATCCATAGGTGTCCAAACAAGATCCGGTAGCTCGTTGCCCACACAACGTCCGGTTCAAGGCGGATCATACTCTAGAAGATCTAAAGGTAGAAATACAAGGCGATCAAGACGGGAGTAACCAATACCCTTCAAAAGGTAATATCCTATGATCTTTGGATCTAGATTAGGATATTTTAATTATCAACATATTTAATTAATAATTAATAAATAATATTTAAATTGCTTATTAGTCTTAGTAATTAATTAATTAGCATGCTTAAATAGATCTAATGCTCGTAGATGCGTAAAACGCGATTATCAACTTTCCCAAACTTCGCTTCCGCTGCGTTTTACTTTCCAACAGTCTTATCTCACTACCTTGGGGCTTTCTGTTCACCTCAAGGATGATCCTCCTGTGGTTAGTGAGACGGAAACCGATCGTACGTAGCGTTTTGCTTACGATCAGTGGTGTAACGGCGGCTTTATGTGCCGTAATACGATATTGAATGGGCTGATTGATTCTCTGTACAACGTGTATAGTGAAATCAAGACATCCAAAGAGCTATGGAATTCTTTGGAGAAAAAGTATAAAACTGATGATGTTGGTGTCGAGAAATTCATGATCAGACGCTACCTGGATTTTCAGATGACGGACTTCAAAACCGTTATTGAACAAGTCCAATAATTTCTATTGATTGTGTATGAAATCAATGTTGAAGGAATGATCCTTCCTGAACCGTTTGTTGTAGGAACGGTAATTGAGAAGTTGCCTCCCAGTTGGAAGGACTTCAAAAATTACCTGAAAAACAAACCAAAGGAAATGAGCTTAGAGGATTTGGTTGTTCGACCCAGAATTGAGGAAAACAACCGAAAATCTGATTCTAAGTTCAAGAGAGGCCCTATGGAGGCCAAAGTAAATTTGCTTGAACATGGGTCCTCTAGCAAAAAAAGGAAACTGAACCATGTTCAGGACAAAGGGAAAAAGCCGTTTAAGGCAAAGAAATTCACCGGAAACTGCCACAACTGTGGTAAACCAAACCATAAGGCAAAAGACTATCGCTTGCCAATAAGTTCAATTGGTCAGAGAAATAAAGGCAAGCGATTTGCCAATGTGGTTGAACATGGCGATGTTGATATGCCAAATCTGGAGCTGTCAGCTATGGTTGAGGAGCTGGACGAGGAGGTCTCAGCTATGGTGATTGAAACCAATATGGTGGAGAATCACCGCGCCTGGTACGTTGATACTGGGGCTACTCGTCATGTTTGTTCTGAAAAGGACATGTTCTCTTCCTACACTGTTACTGATGGTAGAAAATTGCATATGGCAAACTCTGCTTCTTCTGTGATTGCAGGTGTGGGGAACGTGGTCTTAAAGCTGACCTCTGGAAAGGAGCTTCTTAAGGATGTGCTGCATGTCCCACACGTCCGGAGAATTTTAGTTTTAGGCTCTTTACTAGTTAGTCATGGGTTTAAACTAGTTTTTGAGTCTGAAAAATTTATTATGAGCAAGTTTGGAATATTCCTTGGTCGAGGTTATCTTGACAGGGGATTATTCCAAATGAATGTAATGCATGTAAGCCGTGAAGGCAAGAATAAAAGCAATAATAACATGCTCCTTCTTCTGTTTACTTGCTCGAGTGTTCAGATTTATGACATTCTAGATTGGGACATGTTGGTCTAAAATCGATTAAAAGACTAATTAATCTAGAATTGATTCTCAAAACCCATGTTGAACTTAATAAGAAATGCGAAGTATGTGTTGAAGCGAAAATGGCTAAATTGCATTTTCATTCAGTGGAAAGGAATACTACTCCTCTAGAATTAATTCACACTCATGTGTGTGACTTAAAATTTGTGCAAACTAGAGGAGGTAAAAATACTTCGTCACTTTTATAGATGATTGCATAAGATATTGCTATCTTTTTCTTTTGAGAAGCAAAGATGAAACAATCGAGGCCTTTAAGATGTATACAAATGAAATTGAAAATCAACTGAATTGTAAAATAAAAGCAGTCCGAAGTGACCGAGGTGGTGAGTATGTAGCACCATTTGAACAATTATGTGCTGATTCGGGCATAATTCATCAAACGACTGCTTTTTATGCTCCTCAGTCAAATGGAGTTGCTGAAAGGAAAAATCGAACCCTGAAAGAAATGATGAATGCTTTATTAATAAGCTCAGGGTTGCCGCAGAACATGTGGGGGAAAGCTATTCTTACAGCTAACCACATTCTGAATAAAGTGCCACACAAAGGGAAAGATAAAACTCCGTATGAGTTATGGAAAGGGCGCAAACCTTATTTCAAATATCTTAAAGTGTGGGGGTGTTTGGCAAAATTTGGAGTACCTGAACCAAAACAAGTAAGAATTGGCCCAGAGACAGTTGATTGCATATTCATAGGTTATGCATACAACAGTAGTGCATATTGATTTCTAATTCATAAATATGAAATTCCTGATATGCATGAAGGAACTATCATTAGTCAAGAAATGCCATTTTCTTTGAAAATATTAATCCTTGTAAAGAGAGAATTGTGACAAGCTCAAATAAAAGAACTCTTGAAACTGCAAGTAGTTCAAATCCTATAAATGAAGAGCCAATATAGAGCAAGAGAGCTCGAAAGGCTAAGTCATTTGGTACTGACTTTGAAACTTATGCAGTTGACGATGATCCAAAGACTATACAGGAAGCTTATGCTAGTCCTGATGCTCCTTTTTAGAAGGAAGCTATTTATAGTGAAATTGATTCCATCATGCAAAATTTTACTTGGGAACTGGTTGATCTTCCGCCAGGATGTAAGCCTTTGGATGTAAATGGATACTAAAGAGGAAATACAAGGAGGACTGGTCGATAGACAAGTTTAAGACCCGACTTGTTGCCAAAGGATTTAAACAGAAAGAAGGTTATGATTCTTCGATACATATTCACCAGGAACCGGAATAACTTCCATTCGAGTGCTTATTGCTATTGCTGCATTGCACAATCTCGAAATTTATCAAATGGATGTGAAAATTGCATTCTTGAATGGTGAACTAGAAGAAGAAATTTATATGGAACAACGTGAAGATTTCATTGCGCCTGGTCATGAAAAGAAAGTGTGTAAACTGGTGAAGTCATTATATGGACTAAAACAAGCTTCTAAACAATGGCATATGAAGTTTGACACAACTATGTTGGAAAATGGATTCAAGATTAACGAATGTGACAAATGTGTATATATTAAAGGCACACCAGAGTCATTTGTGTTGTAGCAGGATTCGGTATACGCGCTATTGTGCGGAAGCGTATTTAAAGGAGCGGAAAATAAATCGACACAAGATTTATAGAGGTTCGGCCAAACGTGCCTACGTCCTCTCTCGGTATCTTTTTCTATAAGATGAAGATCAACCTCTAACCTCTCTTTTATCGGTCAAGGGATTACCATTACAATCTCTCTTCTATCAGTCGAGATAAACCGTTCACACACTTGTCTTTTTGTCGGTCCAAGTTAAACTGTTTTCTTTTTCGATCGGACAAGGAATCAACCTATCTAGCTTTCTATGGGTACTAGACAAACCTCACTCGGATATAGATTGCGATTCTAGCAATACCAGATCCTTGATCCTAATAACACCGAATCAAATCTTATCCTTTCTTTTTCCTCTCGTGTACGTTTTCGTGTATAACACTCAAACACTTATCAATATAAGCTCAAATACAACAACAAGTATGTTTACAATGATATCACAAGTATAGATGATTTGCTCAGAGTTGTTGTGTTGTTTGATACCATATGGTTTGGTTATTTATAGACATTTTCTTCCAATTAGTCGTTAGCCTCTTCTGATCTTTAGCGTACATTACGCTTCTTCTGTAGCATACGTTAAGTGTGTTACGTACGTTAACAGCATATTGTTACGTACGTTAAGCTCAATGCATATTAGTCCTGTAGCTTCGTTTCTTCTTTTACCTACGTTAATACTTCACCATTACGTACGTTAACTACGTCCAGTAGCGTATGTTATTCATTCCTCGTAGCGTGCGTTAATTAGTTAATATATCCATTGCCTTCTTTTGTCAAACTGTCCGTTGTATGTTTGACTATGACCCGGACTTTTCCCAATGTTCATCTTATTTGAATTCTGAAATACTTCATTACGTACGTTAGACAAATCTCATTATGTACGTTATCTGTGTTACGTTACGTACGTTAAGCTGATCAGGTGACTTTCTCTTCTCATCTGATCAGGTGACTTTTGCCCAGCTTGATTGTCTTTGTTGTTTTGTTTTGCTTCCTTGTTATTTTTTTTGTTTAACAACTAATCATCAAAACTCGATAATGAATATTTGGAATAAAATATTCCAATAATCTCCCCCTTTTTGATGATTACAAACCAACACTCTTTGAATGGGATAAACCTGCAATATATATATATATATATATATATATAGATCAAAGTTTTCGCCTTTGTCCGTTTCGTTAGTTTCCGACTCCCATCTTTTCTTTTCTCCTTTTCAACTTCTTCTTATTTTTTCAACTTCTTCTTTTCTTTTCTTTTATGATGAATATATTTTCATTTTTTTTCTCGTCATTCTTCCATGACGCTTTTTTTTTTCTCCCCTTATACTATTTTTATTTTATTCCATTCTTCTCCCCCTTTTTGTTATCAGCAAAAAGTGTATAAATGATAACAAATGATAAAATAAAATTATGATAAATGCAGAAAAGGATAAACCCCCCTGACAAAAATATCTCCACATTAAAATATAAAAATTCCCCCTGAGTAAAATAACAATTTTGAAAATATCAAAGGTAAAAATATTAATTGATGAAATATTTAATTTTGATTTTTGGGGACCCAACCTATAGTTGGTTTATCTTTTGATACATAGATGATATTTGAAATAACGTCTCCTTTAGGAATCCAATTTGATTTTTATCGTCCGACGTGGGCTGCTGCAATTTGAAATGTAATGCCCAATTTTAAACATTTGTTGCAATGGAGTATTTTCAAATTTAAGGATTCGTTTTTAAAATTTGGTTTGAATCTTAACCCATGTTTATTCAAAGTATATTTTTAAACTGATAGCATTTGTTCAAATTTTTCGTTTCCATACGAAAATTTCTTTGTTAAACCTTTAAGTTTGTCTTGAACTTTCAAAAGACCATTCTTTATATTATTTTCATTTTCAAGGCATTGAGAATGATCGGTCTCGATAATTTTCCATTTTTCAAGAATTTTGGAAATTTCAGTTTCCAATAATTTATTTTTCGATTGAAGAGATTTTATTTCGGATAAAGCATTTTTAAAATCGGTGTGTAATAATTCGAATGCTTCAAATAATTCGTCTTGAGACGATGTACTAACCTGACTTTCGACGTCGCTTTCGTCGAATGAACTTCAAGCCATAAGTACGAGGTTATTTTGATTGATGAAATCTTCGTCCTCGTCTTCGTCACTCTACGTGGCAATTAAGACTTCCTTCTTTGAAGTTAATGCTCGACAATTATTTGCGAAGTGGCCTGGTTTACCACATAATCGACAGTTGTTGTCGAATTTCTTAGATTCGCCCGTCTTGATGTCTTTCTTTCTCCGTTTAATAAGTTTTGAAACTTATTAATATTCTTGGCATAATATACCGATTCTTCGTCGCTTTCATCGACCGGGATTTCTTCTTTATTTCTCGACATCTTACCTTTCATAACTATCGATTTATCCTTCGACTTCGGCTTGGCATTTTGAGACTTAAGAATAATCTCATAATTTATTAGCAATCCGATGAGGGCGCTAAAATCAAGATTATTGAGATCTTTCGATTCCATTCTCGCCGTACCGTCCCATTCTCGAGGTAGTGATCGTAGGATTTTCTTTACTTTTTCACTACTTGAGAGGGGCTTCCCATAACAAGCCAATCCATTCGTAATGACCGAAAATCGGTCGAGCATGATTGTAATGGATTATTCGTCTTTCATTTGGAATAGCTCGTATTCCTGGAGAATCATGTTTATTTCCGTCTCCTTAACTTGAGACGTTCCTTCATGTGTGACTTCTAGCATCTTCCATATCTCTTTGGAACTTTCACACGAGGATATCCGGTTGTGTTCTTCCAGATTTAAGGCACAATAAAGAAGTTGCGTTGCCTTACAATTGTGATGGTCGTTTTTCCAATCGGAATCATCATACTCTTCAAAAGTTTTAAGCGTACCGTTGGAGTTCGTGGGAATTTTCGGACCAAGTCATATGACTTTCCATAATTCGATGTCATAAGCTCGAATGAATCGACATATTCTTCTTCCATGTCATGAAGTTTGATCCATCGAAGAATGGTGGTCGGTTCAAGGCAAGACCTTCAACTGGGGCAAATTGAAATGCCATTTGGATCGTCTTCTCCTCGGATGTAAGCCACTTCTAGGAGGTACTGCTCCGATACCAATTGTTGTAGCAGGATTCGGTATACGCGCTATTGTGCGGAAGCGTATTTAAAGGTGCGGAAAATATATCGACACAAGATTTATAGCGGTTTCGCAAATGTGCCTACATCCTCTCTCGGTATCTTTTTCTATAGGATGAAGATCAACCTCTGCACCTCTCTTCTATCGGTCGAGAGACTACCGTTACAATCTCTCTTTTATCGGTCGAGATAAACCGTTCACACACTTGTCTTTTTGTCGGTCTAAGTTAAACTGTTTTCCTTTTCTATCGGACAAGGAATCAACCTATCTTTCTTTCTATGGGTACTAGACAAACCTCACTCGGATATAGATTGCGATTCTAACAATGCCGGACCCTTGATCCTAATAACACCGAATCCAATCTTATCCTTTCTTTTTCCTCTCGTGTATGTTTTCGTGTATAACACTCAAACACTTATCAATATAAGCTCAAATACAACAAGTATGTTTACAATGATATCATAAGTATAGATGATTTGCTTAGAGTGGTTGTGTTGTTAGATACCAAATGGTTTGGCTTTTATAGGCATTTTCTTCCAACTAGTCGTTAGCCTCTTCTGACTCTTTAGCGTACGTTAAGTGTGTTACGTACATTAACAGCATATTGTTATGTACGTTAAGCTCGATGCAGATTAGTCCAGTAGCTTCGTTTCTTGTTTTACGTACGTTAATACTTCACCATTACGTACGTTAACTACGTCCGTAGCGTACGTTATTCTTGTTAGGGTTGTATATGTTAGGGTTGTATACATTAAAGCATACTTTATGCTTGTATTACCTAATTTCCCAGTCTTTATTTATGAGAATATTTAATTCATTTTATCACATATTTTGCACATTTATTCAAGCTATGGTTATGCAAATGTTGTCTAAATTACTTTATATTGTAGATAATGTGGTGTGTCGAGACACACAGAAGATCACATTATCAGTCCCTTATATAGTAATAATTAGTTCACAACCTATATAACATTAAACCGTTGTGTGAGAGGTTGTAGTATATGCTTGAGATTGGTTGGTTTTGACCATTAGCATATATTAGCTTATTCGGTAAACGTTGAACAAGATCGAGGTGAGATAGATTCTTCTGTACTGACTATAAGAAGAACGTACATCTCGGACAATTATTATTTCTTAATTCTAGTGATTAATATTTAATTATATATATTTAATATTTATTGCTTTGATTTATCATGGGTGAGAGCCAAAATGATAGACTTAATATGTTCGATATTTTGGGCAATATTATTATTTATATGATAATTAATATTATAGCTAGAAATCGTGTCCCGACCAGTCGGGTTGATCATGTCCCTTGAGGCACTCGAAAGGATTATTATATTAAACCCTGCAGGTGAAATTAATTTTCTGATATAATAATAAAAGTCGAGTGGTATACTCATGTATAGTATATTAATTAAAAGCTGTCAGTAGCTTAAATTACTTAATGAGCATGTGATATCTTAAACACGGGAAATAATTAATTCAAAAGGGAGCCCAATTTCGTAATTCGAGATTTTGGTAGAAAGTGCAATATCAACCTTTTAGTGCACTAAGTTGATATTAATAGATTCATTATATTAGAAAGAGCCCTAATATTGGAAAGATGAAATCTATTGGGAGTCCTTACCTTATCCTCATTAAGGTCCCTAGAGTAGCCCATAACACCTATAAATAGGACTTAAGGGGTGGCCGATTTTCACACACTTCTTGGAACAAGAAATTTTTGATTTTTCTTATAATATTGTATTTAATTGTGGATCTTGACTTGTGTCTTGGATTCCATAATTTAGCGAACACAATATTTTTCTAAATACACAAATATTCAAGAAAAATAGAGTGAAAAATTCATGAGGTATTTCTTAAAGAAATTTCGGCCGATCCCATACTGCAAGTCCAAGTTTGATCTGGTAGATTGTTGCCCACACGACATCCGGATATAGGCGGGATATAATCTAGAAGATCTTGAGGTAGAAATACAAGAAGATCAAGGAGGAGTTCGATCGACCCAAAGAGATTTTCTACCACTTCGCTTCAAAGGTATGAATTACCAATTCTACTGCGTAAATACTATATTTAAATCGTCAATTAGTCTGTTTAATTAATTAATTGACAAGCCTAAATTGATCCGCAATTTTGTTGATTAGTTTATAAAACCAAATCTATTCAATTCATCAATCACGCTTCCGCTGCGTTTTATATCCCAACAATTATTATCGGAGCCGGTTTTTAGGTTCTGTTCAATTTAAATAATTTTGTGATTAATTTGCTAGCAATTTAATATATTCATATGGTATGATGTTTGGAATATTTTGCTAGAAATTGTCTTGCAGGTAAATATGGTCCAATTATCATGGCTATGTGATATTTTTATTTATTTATGCATTTTTGGTAATTTGGCCCGGTTTTGAGGCATGTAAAAGTTTTTCCCATGAGAAAATCCATGGGTAGAATATGATTTATTTTTCTTTGTATTTTTTGTTGTAAATTCGATGTATTTTATTTCATGTAAAATTGTAATCGAGTTGAATACACAAAGTACGAAGGAAAAGAAGTCGAGCGCGAAAAGGAGTCCTGATCGGACGAACCGACCGAGACCAGCCTGCTGCCGATCGGGACTCGGCCAGCACATGCTGTCTCGGCCTCGGGTGCCTCGGCCCAAGTGCACTGAGTCCAGCAGCTCGGCCTGGGCCGGCAGTGGTCAGCGGTCCGATGGGCCGAGTAGTCACGGGTCGGGTCGGGCAGCGGGTCGGGCTTGTCCGGGTAGATTCGTTCGGTGTATGGTCCTATTCGTTTATTCTCCGTTCTTTACGTCCGTTGGAGCACAATTATTTTAATTTGGAAATTTCTTGTGCAATTAATTTTGCATGGAAGAAAGCTTCTAAATTCGGCAATTTTTGTGCCCAACCGGGAGGAGGTGACGAGAAGCTTGAAGCAGTGGGAGCAAAAGATCCAAGGATTTTCTCGTTATTCAAAACGAGTAATAAAAGCCATGATAATTGGATTTAATTATCCAGTTTTAATTATTTGTTGGTTTTACTGTTTTGATGTATGACATGTATGGATGTATACGTGACATGTTTCTTGCATGTTAGGACGAGAAAATTAAAAACCTTATTTTTTTTCAAAACAACGAAGTTATTTTAATAATTGATTTTTCAAAATCATGTTGGCCTCCATAATTGGTTTAAATTGTGAAATAATTAGCATGCGAGTTGACATTAGAGTCTTCCTCCACATCGGATGTGCTGATTATTAGCTCACTAGTTTTAAACTTCAATTAGATAACAAAAGGTGAATGTTGTTTTTTGTGATAGGTCCTCTCCATCTGTAGGACTATTATCATTAAACAATATTCTAAGGTTCGTTAAATTATGATGTTCACTTAGGTGTATTAATTAATAAGCTCCCCATTAGAGTCTATGTTAATTTAATACATGGCCAAGAGGAACCAACTATTAATTTTACTTGTCAAAACGCATCTTGACTAGATAGTAAAATTAAAGACGTTAAAATCTACTTGAAAAATGTATATGTAAACGTCCACACTAACGTGGCTTGCATGTGCGGTTTTTTCGAGGTGTTGGTTGACTCAATATATATATATATTGTGTTTTAAAGTTTTTCAATATATTTTGCGTCGAATTATGTGATGAATGGTGTTTTTAATTTTATTCTCAGATGTCTTTCAATCCACTAGCTGTTACTCTCAAAGACAATAAACTTGAGGGCACTAACTTTGCCGACTGGAAAAGAAATCTTGACATTATCCTGACTACCGAGGGGCATAAATTTGCGTTAACTGAGGAAAGCCCTCTGGAACCAGAACCGGATGCCACTCCTGGAGAGTTGGATGAATTCCGAAAATGGAAGAAGTCTGATGAGATGGCTCGCTGTTATATTTTGGCTTCACTGACAAATGTATTGCACCATCAGCATCAAACGATGGGCTCAGCCGTGGAGATGATGAAAAATCTCACAGAGATATTTGGTCATCAGAACCGGGCGGCTAGGCAAAATGCAATGAGGGTATTGATGACAACCCAAATGTATGAAGGGAGCCGAGTAAGGGTTCATGTTCTGAAAATGATGTCTCATTTGAATGAACCGATCATACTGGGGGATACTATCGATGCGGAGTCACAAGTCGATATTATATTGGGCATCTTACCAAGAAGCTTTGAGCAGTTCCGCCTTAACTATAATATGAACCGTAGGACATATACTTTGGCGAAACTTTTGACAGAGCTTCAATCTGCTGAAGGTCTCTTCAAACAAGGTTATTACAGATTCTTGCGGCAACCGGTGCTACTTCTTCCAAACCCAAATGGGGAAAGAAGAAAAAGCAGGTGTAATATCCGCAATTTCGAATTTCGGTAATTTTCTTTTTTTCGGCGGAAGTCCTTTTTGATGACTCGCTCATGACCGTTTCATCATTTCGAGAATGATTAATTCTGCACTTTTTATCATTCGAGTTCGTTTCGGTGTTGTTTTGTTGAGTTCCGTGCTTTTTAGCGACTTTTCCGCACTTGAGTTCGATTCTTGCGAATCTCGGTCGAAACTGCTGTTTCGAGTTTCCCGTAAGTTCGTTTAACTTTGTTATACGTGTTGTGAACTTCGGTTTGGTTATTCGATCACGTATCGTGATCTTCGGACGTTTTGGGCCATTTTTCTAATTTCCCAAAGTTTGGGGTAATTACTTCCGTTGTCGAATTCCGACACTTCGGGTGGTCGGAATCGTGTGCTCTCTTAGCGCTTAGATTCGTCTTTACGAGTACTTCGTAACCGTATCTTCGGTTTATTTTCGTATCTGCCGGGTCGTTTCGCCATTGACAAAGAAAATCCTTAACTCATTGTCCAAAGGTAGACATACGGCCGTAATTTGCCATACTTACGGCCGTAACTTGCTTTAATTACGGCCGTATCTCTTGTTATGTACGGCCAGACATACCGCCTTATATCGTGCACTTTTTCTCTCCCATTTTCTTCTATTTTCGTTCCTACCGACGGGTTCGTGCGATTTTGGGCGATTTAGGCGATTCCCATCTTCAGAACTTCAATACATCTTGTTTCTTGGGCCATTGTTGTTGATTAACATCAACAAATCTCCTCCTTACCATCTAGATCGAAGGTATAATCCTCAGAACCCTAGTTTTGATAAATTTGGGGGTTTTTGCATTTTTGTCCGATTCGTTCCGTGTTGTTGATTAATTCATGATGGGTATGATTAATCTTGGTAGTATTCTTGTGTTTAACATCATTTAATCCATTGTTCTTCGTCGAATCGAAGTATATTTCTTGATTTCCTTCGAATCGACTTTTTGGGGGATTTGTTCTCGATCTCGTTTTTCGTCCGTTTTTGATGGATCGATTATGGTTGAATGATGTTGTTAAACATATTCTATGGATTGTATATCTATATTTCAACTTGGAATTTCGTTTTCGTGTTTTGTCGGGACGAATCGTGTTCTTGGCCGTTTTGGGAAAACACTTGAACTTTCGTCATTCGTTCTTTGAATTCAACGACTTTAGGACGTGCTATGGAACTCGTTTTCATTGTTGTTATTGTTGTTCTTAGTTTATTGTCGCGGGTTAACGTTCGGTTGAGTCGGCGGGTTCGTGGTCGGTTCGTGCCAACCTAATTCGGTCGATTCTCCGCGTTGTTCTTATTCGAGGCAAGTACCTTGCCCATACTATTCTTGTTTTGTGAATATGATAATTGGTGATCGTCTTTATATATTTGTTTGATTGTTTGAAACGAGTTTTCAAAAGATTTGGTTAGCCTTGTTAAAGGCCCTCTTTCAAAATCGTGTGTTTTGTGATTGGTGTGTTTCTCGAACGAGTATGTGAATCTTATGGACATGTTTGGTGTTGATGATGCATTTGGTAATTGCGTGTGGACGTATATTGTTTCATTTCGGTGCATTGTGGTTGACGTGTTGTTTTACTAAGTGTTTGATGCCTCTGGGTGAATTGTTTGGATATCCTCGGTGTGATATGTTACTCGTGCTTGAGTTTGATTCGCTAGCCAGCTCGGGAGGGTCCTTCGAGGCCTCGAGTGGAATTCGTGGCTTCGACCCGGTCCTAGGCGACGTGTGGTGCTTGAGTATTTCGCTAGCCAGCTCGGGTGGGTCCGACGGGATCACGGAGTGGGATTTGTGGCTTCGACCCGGTCCTAGGCGATGTGAGTACAGTGTTTTGTGAATGTGTTTGCTCACCTCGGGAGGGTTCGACGGGACCACGGAGGGAATTCCAATGGCTTCGACCTGGGTTCACGAGTGAAACTTCACCGCTACATTGGTATATTTTGTGATTGTTTTTCGCTCACCTCGGGAGGGTCCGATGGGATCACGGAGGGAATTCCATTGGCTTCGACCTGGATTCACGAGTGCGATTGCTTATGTTTTGTGAATGTGTTTGCTCACCTCGGGAGGGTTCGACGGGACCACGGAGGGAATTCCAATGGTTCGACCTGGGTTCACGAGTGAAACTTCACCAGTTGGTATTGATCTTATGTCCGTCGAGGACACGTGACTAGGGTTTTGGCCCTGCGAATTGTTGTCGGTTTTCTAATTGCGAAAATAAAACCTTTCATGACTTCGTTGATTTTTTTGGAAAGAGAAGGATTCGGAAATCCTAAATTGTTTTCTATTAAAACTCTCGATGGCATTTTAAACTGTTTTATAAATTGTTTCCCTTGATTTGTGATCTTTCAGTTTTGGAATGTTTTACCAAACTCATGCCTCGGGAAGTGCTTTTCGTTACGTTTGGAACTTTGAGGATTCCTGATTATTATTGTTCTTGGAACTTGTATTGTATAGCTCGTATTTTTGCACTTGTACTTGCACTAGCAAAACAGTGAAGTTTTGCTAACCCCCGAGTATTCGGGGGGTGGATGTCTATTTTTGCATTTAGGTTTTGGAGCATAGCACAGGGTCGGCACGAAGGATGATGAAAGATGAACGATACTAATCACACGAGGATCCGTTGATGTCATATTGGTCTAGTTGTATTTTCTTTTCCGCTGCAGTATATTTTTCCCGTTGTACGGGTGTGGTTGTATTTTGACCCCTGCGTGGGCATGAGTTGTAATTGAGTTGTAAGTATTTATTGAAAGACCAAATCGGTCTACTGAGTCATTTAAGCCTTAAAGGCATGGTTGAGTTGTTATATGTTGTTACCAGCCTGGTAGATCCTTGAGGAAAGGTTCTACGGCGTGTAATATCCCTGAGCGGATTGGGGGTGTTACATAAATGGTATCAGAGCTTAGGTTGTGGAAACCTAGGCTGTCGGGTCAGTGGTGTTTGTTGAGTTTTGTCTTGTCGGATTTTGTCTGACTAAGTCGTGTCGCGACGCGTCGTCTGAGTTTGTTGGTCGTGATTAGTATCCTGGGCGATCATCATCTTCGTGCGACCTGTGGATATAAGTCTCCCTTCTTTGTATTGTGCCTCGTGTGACACGAGCTATTTGTTTGATTTTGTATCAAGTGACGGAATCCTCTTATGGATTTTGATTTCTTGATACGTGATTATTTGACTCTCATATTTCGTTTATGTGGGGAGTAGTGTGGCTGGGTTGTGCATGTTGAACTGTATTTCTTTTATCCGCTGCGTGAGTTCTTTTGTAATGACTTTCGGTATTTTACCGACCGAGTTTTATTTCGAAAACCGATTCCCTTAACCGAGTTTTTGGCATTATGGCCTTGATCGTTTTGGCGAAATTCTTATGACGGTATTTGGTATTTTCTAAATGGCTTCTGCGAGTTTTTGAAATATTACCGTCATCGGCCTTTTTGGCGTTTTTGTAAATGGTTTTTATCCTGGTGGGTTCCGGCGCGGGACCCACGGCGCTATATTGTTCCGTGTATTTACCTGAGATTTTTGGGCGTTCTAGCCCATTGAATTATTTTCAAAAACCTTGAGTATCTTAGAAAATAAATTTCGAGACGTACTTTTAAAATGAATTATTTTCTCGTGGTACATCCAAGGTGCCACAATATGTTTCAAAATTCTTCTACCTCGAGGACCCAAAAATGTTTTGAGATATTTTCAATGTTTTATAAACACTTTTACTTAGACCCGAGAGTCGAATATTCTGAAAGTTTTTCACTAAGAGAAGGTGTCCTCATTTTTGTTCAAGCGCAAGATGATTTTCAAAGTCTCGAAAATGATGTTGTTCAACTTTTTGTAAAATGATACTCAAGATCAACTGGTGTTTCCAAACAGTTTTCAAAAGGTGGTTTTCGTTTTTAAAGACCTATCATTCATGTTTGCAGTTCAGGAATGTATGTATGATATTCACATTGTCGTTATAATGTTAGCTCCCGAGTATGATGGAGTTGGTGGCGTGAACGTTGAGTCGTTTGCTGCGCATTTGTTGTGATTAGCCCTCTGTGAGAGGTGAGATGTTGGTATTGAATGTTGTCGCATTGTGATGATTTGTGTGTTATCGCACCTGTGCGAGCTATTGGAACTGGAGTTTGTATGATTGTGTGCATACGTGGTTGTTTCGTGATGTTTTGTTATTATGCACTGGATATCGTTTGAGTCGTTGATGTTGCCGAACGATGCCGTCGTTGCTGTTATATTCATGTGTGTGTTGCCTTACGATGGTAATCGTTGTATATGATATGTGTTATGATTCCTTGTTGTGCTGAGTTGGCATCTCCGCTATGTTGTTTTGCGATGGTATGCCCCATTGTATCTAGAGCCGAGGTGTTTCAACCGTGGTGTGCCGGGGGCATGCATGTACCAATTGTCCTTCTCGTCAGTAACGCATTTCAAGTGTGGACCCGAAAGACACAGGATCTAGTTTCGTGAGTTGGGTTCCGAGTTTTTCGGGGCGTGAACTTCAGTACAGATATCAGAATCGGCTTTGAGAGGCCTTTGAAGGATGTTTCTGTCGATTGCCTGTTGGGTCGTCTCATTGATTTCGTTGTTGTGAGTTTCGGGGACGACACTTCTTTTAGAAGAGGTCGAATATAATACCCGTATTATTTTTGGCTTTTGCATTTTCTCTTTCTCGATTCTATCGACTCGCTCGTGTTCGTTGATACTTTCTGAACTTGTTCTGTATTTCGGTTTCGTCGTTCGAACGAGCTGTGATCTTGTTTTGGGCCGATCTGGTTATCGCTGTGACTTTTCCGAGTCCGGTTCGATTCTTCTGAACTTTGTTTGGAAGTAACATCTTTTGGTTCTACTAGTTCTTTTATTCGTAGTGGATCGGATTTTGAACTTTTGTATTTTCGACTCTGTCGACTCGTTTATGTTCGTTGACATTTTCTGAACTTGTCCTGCCCCTTGCTTTTGTTGATCGAACGAGTGCGGTATTGTTTCGGAATAACTCGTTTGTCGTTGTGATTTTTTCGATTGCTATTCCCTTTTCTATGGATCTTATGTGAATGCACATCTTGTTGTTTTCACTGGATCATATATTGTCTCGAGTCGAGATGTGAACCTTGGAGTTTTTGTTTGAATTTTATTGTTCTTCGTGATTCGAACATGATTGTTCGATTTTTGTTGTCTCGATCGTTGAGTTCGATCATTTGATTGTTCGGTTTTTGTTGATCTCATTTCGTGATTGTTGAGCGTTCAGACTCCTTCCTAATTCCCTCGAGTTCGGGAAATTAGTCTCGTTTCCGATCTTCCAACCCTTGGGCGGTGGAATTCCGTATTTCTTCAGCGATTGGCTCGCGTTTGGATTGATGAACCGTTGGGTTGGTCAATCGTATTGATTTTCGTTCGTTGTGTTTTGTGATTGTTCGGATAATTGACTTGATTGTATTATCTGTTTGATGACGCTTGTCACTTGTTGGTTTTATTACCTCTCTACCGGTGGCGTTGTATTGGTCGTCGTGGAGCGTGTTTTCACGCCGTATGTCTCTTTGCGTTTCTTGCAGCGTTTCGCCGTTGGGCGCGAGTTTTCGGGTTTTGTGTATCTCGTCGAGTTTTCCTGGCAGGTATATTGCTTCCCCCTACCTGTTTTAAGTTTCGGGACGAAACTTCTTTTAAGGAGGGTAGAATGTAATATCCGCAATTTCGAATTTCGGTAATTTTCTTTTTTTCGGCGGAAGTCCGTTTTGACGACTCGCTCATGTCCGTTTCATCATTTCGAGAATGATTAATTCTGCACTTTTTGTCATTCGAGTTCGTTTCCGTGTTGTTTTGTTGAGTTCCGTGCTTTTTAGCGACTTTTCCGCACTTGAGTTCGATTCTTGCGAATCTCGGTCGAAACTGCTGTTTCGAGTTTCCTGTAAGTTCGTTTAACTTTGTTATACGTGTTGTGAACTTCGGTTTGGTTATTCGATCACGTATCGTGATCTTCGGACGTTTTGGGCCATTTTTGTAATTTCCCAAAGTTTGGGGTAATTACTTCCGTTGTCGAATTCCGACACTTCGGGTGGTCGGAATCGTGTGTTCTCTTAGCGCTTGGATTCGTCTTTACGAGTACTTCGTAACCGTATCTTCGGTTTATTTTCGATTCCGTTTCGGGGTCGTTTCGGGCCATTGACAAAGAAAATCCTTAACTCCGTTGTCCGGTGTAGACATACGGCCGTAATTTGCCATACTTACGGCCGTAACTTGCTTTAATTACGGCCGTATCTCTTGTTATGTACGGCCGTACATACCAGTCTGCCTTATATCAGTGCACTTTTTCTCTCCCATTTTCTTCTATTTTCGTTCCTACCGACGGGTTCGTGCGATTTTGGGCGATTTAGGCGATTCCCATCTTCAGAACTTCAATACATCTTGTTTCTTGGGCCATTGTTGTTGATTAACATCAACAAATCTCCTCCTTACCATCTAGATCGAAGGTATAATCCTCAGAACCCTAGTTTTGATAAATTTGGGGGTTTTTGCATTTTTGTCCGATTCATTCCGTGTTGTTGATTAATTCATGATGGGTATGATTAATCTTGGTAGTATTCTTGTGTTTAACATCATTTAATCCATTGTTCTTTGTCGAATCGAAGTATATTTCTTGATTTCCTTCGAATCGACTTTTTGGGGGATTTGTTCTCGATCTCGTTTTTCGTCCGTTTTTTATGGATCGATTATGGTTAAATGATGTTGTTAAACATATTCTATGGATTGTATATCCATATTTCAACTTGGAATTTCGTTTTCGTGTTTTGTCGGGACGAATCATGTTCTTGGCCGTTTTGGGAAAACACTTGAACTTTCGTCATTCGTTCTTTGAATTCAACGACTTTAGGACGTGCTATGGAACTCGTTTTCATTGTTGTTATTGTTGTTCGTAGTTTATTGTCGCGGGTTAACATTCGGTGGAGTCGGCGGGTTCGTGGTCGGTTCGTGCCAACCTAATTCGGTCGATTCTCCGCGTTGTTCTTATTCGAGGCAAGTACCTTGCCCATACTATTCTTGTTTTGTGAATATGATAATTGGTGATCGTCTTTATATATTTGTTTGATTGTTTGAAACGAGTTTTCAAAAGATTTGGTTAGCCTTGTTAAAGGCCCTCTTTCAAAATCGTGTGTTTTGTGATTGGTGTGTTTCTCGAACGAGTATGTGAATCTTATGGACATGTTTGGTGTTGATGATGCATTTGGTAATTGCGTGTGGACGTATATTGTTTCATTTCGGTGCATTGTGGTTGACGTGTTGTTTTACTAAGTGTTTGATGCCTCTGGGTGAATTGTTTGGATATCCTCGGTGTGATATGTTACTCGTGCTTGAGTTTGATTCGCTAGCCAGCTCGGGAGGGTCCTTCGAGGCCTCGAGTGGGATTCTTGGCTTCGACCCGGTCCTAGGCAACGTGTGGTGCTTGAGTATTTCGCTAGCCAGCTCGGGTGGGTCCGACGGGATCACGGAGTGGGATTTGTGGCTTCGACCCGGTCCTAGGCGATGTGAGTACAGTGTTTTGTGAATGTGTTTGCTCACCTCGGGAGGGTTCGACGGGACCACGGAGGGAATTCCAATGGCTTCGACCTGGGTTCACGAGTGAAACTTCACCGCTACGTGGGTATATTTTGTGATTGTTTTTCGCTCACCTCGGGAGGGTCCGATGGGATCACGGAGGGAATTCCATTGGCTTCGACCTGGATTCACGAGTGCGGTTGCTTATGTTTTGTGAATGTGTTTGCTCACCTCGAGAGGGTTCGACGGGACCACGGAGGGAATTCCAATGGCTTCGACCTGGGTTCACGAGTGAAACTTCACCAGTTGGTATTGATCTTATGTCCGTCGAGGACACGTGACTTGGGTTTTGGCCCTGCGAATTGTTGTCGGTTTTCTATTGCGAAAATAAAACCTTTGGGCTGTGACCCCTGTTGATTTTTTTGGAAAGAGAAGGATTCGGAAATCCTAAATTGTTTTCTATTAAAACTCTCGATGGCATTTTAAACTGTTTTATAAATTGTTTCCCTTGATTTGTGATCTTTCAGTTTTGGAATGTTTTACCAAACTCATGCCTCAGGAAGTGCTTTTCGTTACGTTTGGAACTTTGAGGATTCCTGATTATTATTGTTCTTGGAACTTGTATTGTATGGCTCGTATTTTTGCACTTGTACTTGCACTAGCAAAACAGTGGAGTTTTGCTAACCCCCGAGTATTCGGGGGGTGGATGTCTATTTTTGCATTTAGGTTTTGGAGCATAGCATAGGGTCGGCACGAAGGATGATGAAAGATGAACGATACTAATCACACGAGGATCCGTTGATGTCATATTGGTCTAGTTGTATTTTCTTTTCCGCTGCAGTATATTTTTCCCGTTGTACGGGTGTGGTTGTATTTTGACCCCTTTTTGGGGGAGTTGTAATTGAGTTGTAAGTATTTATTGAAAGACCAAATCGGTCTACTGAGTCATTTAAGCCTTAAAGGCATGGTTGAGTTGTTATATGTTGTTACCAGCCTGGTAGATCCTTGAGGAAAGGTTCTACGGCGTGTAATATCCCTGAGCGGATTGGGGGTGTTACATAAATGGTATCAGAGCTTAGGTTGTGGAAACCTAGGCTGTCGGGTCAGTGGTGTTTGTTGAGTTTTGTCTTGTCGGATTTTGTCTGACTAAGTCGTGTCGCGACGCGTCGTCTGAGTTTGTTGGTCGTGATTAGTATCTTGGGCGATCATCATCTTCGTGCGACCTGTGGATATAAGTCTCCCTTCTTTGTATTGTGCCTCGTGTGACACGAGCTATTTGTTTGATTTTGTATCAAGTGACGGAATCCTCTTATGGATTTTGATTTCTTGATACGTGATTATTTGACTCTCATATTTCGTTCATGTGGGGAGTAGTGTGGCTGGGTTGTGCATGTTGAACTGTATTTCTTTTATCCGCTGCGTGAGTTCTTTTGTAATGACTTTCGGTATTTTACCGACCGAGTTTTATTTCGAAAACCGATTCCCTTAACCGAGTTTTTGGCATTATGGCCTTGATCGTTTTGGCGAAATTCTTATGACGGTATTTGGTATTTTCTAAATGGCTTCTGCGAGTTTTTGAAATATTACCGTCATCGGCCTTTTTGACGTTTTTGTAAATGGTTTTTATCCTGGTGGGTTCCGGCGCGGGACCCACGGCGCTATATTGTTCCGTGTATTTACCTGAGATTTTTGGGCGTTCTAGCCCATTGAATTATTTTCAAAAACCTTGAGTATCTTAGAAAATAAATTTCGAGACGTACTTTTAAAATGAATTATTTTCTCGTGGTACATTCAAGGTGCCACAATATGTTTCAAAATTCTTCTACCTCGAGGACCCAAAAATGTTTTGAGATATTTTCAATGTTTTGTAAACACTTTTACTTAGACCCGAGGGTCGAATATTCTGAAAGTTTTTCACTAAGAGAAGGTGTCCTCATTTTTGTTCAAGCGCAAGATGATTTTCAAAGTCTCGAAAATGATGTTGTTCAACTTTTTGTAAAATGATACTCAAGATCAACTGGTGTTTCCAAACAGTTTTCAAAAGGTGGTTTTCGTTTTTAAAGACCTATCATTCATGTTTGCAGTTCAGGAATGTATGTATGATATTCACATTGTCGTTATAATGTTAGCTCCCGAGTATGATGGAGTTGGTGGCGTGAACGTTGAGTCGTTTGCCGCACATTTGTTGTGATTAGCCCTCTGTGAGAGGTGAGATGTTGGTATTGAATGTTGTCGCATTGTGATGATTTGTGTGTTATCACTAAGTATATTTCTTGATTTCCTTCGAATCGACTTTTTGGGGGATTTGTTCTCGATCTCGTTTTTCGTCCGTTTTTGATGGATCGATTATGGTTAAATGATGTTGTTAAACATATTCTATGGATTGTATATCCATATTTCAACTTGGAATTTCGTTTTCGTGTTTTGTCGGGACGAATCATGTTCTTGGCCGTTTTGGGAAAACACTTGAACTTTCGTCATTCGTTCTTTGAATTCAACGACTTGAGGACGTGCTATGGAACTCGTTTTCATTGTTGTTATTGTTGTTCGTAGTTTATTGTCGCGGGTTAACGTTCGGTGGAGTCGGCGGGTTCGTGGTCGGTTCGTGCCAACCTAATTCGGTCGATTCTCCGCGTTGTTCTTATTCGAGGCAAGTACCTTGCCCATACTATTCTTGTTTTGTGAATATGATAATTGGTGATCGTCTTTATATATTTGTTTGATTGTTTGAAACGAGTTTTCAAAAGATTTGGTTAGCCTTGTTAAAGGCCCTCTTTCAAAATCGTGTGTTTTGTGATTGGTGTGTTTCTCGAACGAGTATGTGAATCTTATGGACATGTTTGGTGTTGATGATGCATTTGGTAATTGCGTGTGGACGTATATTGTTTCATTTCGGTGCATTGTGGTTGACGTGTTGTTTTACTAAGTGTTTGATGCCTCTGGGTGAATTGTTTGGATATCCTCGGTGTGATATGTTACTCGTGCTTGAGTTTGATTCGCTAGCCAGCTCGGGAGGGTCCTTCGAGGCCTCGAGTGGGATTCGTGGCTTCGACCCGGTCCTAGGCGACGTGTGGTGCTTGAGTATTTCGCTAGCCAGCTCGGGTGGGTCCGACGGGATCACGGAGTGGGATTTGTGGCTTCGACCGGTCTGGCGATGTGAGTACAGTGTTTTGTGAATGTGTTTGCTCACCTCGGGAGGGTTCGACGGGACCACGGAGGGAATTCCAATGGCTTCGACCTGGGTTCACGAGTGAAACTTCACCGCTACGTGGGCATATTTTGTGATTGTTTTTCGCTCACCTCGGGAGGGTCCGATGGGATCACGAAGGGAATTCCATTGGCTTCGACCTAGATTCACGAGTGCGGTTGCTTATGTTTTGTGAATGTGTTTGCTCACCTCGGGAGGGTTCGACGGGACCACGGAGGGAATTTCAATGGCTTCGACCTGGGTTCACGAGTGAAACTTCACCAGTTGGTATTGATCTTATGTCCGTCGAGGACACGTGACTTGGGTTTTGGCCCTGCGAATTGTTGTCGGTTTTCTAATTGCGAAAATAAAACCTTTGGGCTGTGACCCCTGTTGATTTTTTTGGAAAGAGAAGGATTCGGAAATCCTAAATTGTTTTCTATTAAAACTCTCGATGGCATTTTAAACTGTTTTATAAATTGTTTCCCTTGATTTGTGATCTTTCAGTTTTGGAATGTTTTACCAAACTCATGCCTCGGGAAGTGCTTTTCGTTACGTTTGGAACTTTGAGGATTCCTGATTATTATTGTTCTTGGAACTTGTATTGTTTGGCTCGTGTTTTTGCACTTGTACTTGCACTAGCAAAACAGTGGAGTTTTGCTAACCCCCGAGTATTCGGGGGGTGGATGTCTATTTTTGCATTCAGGTTTTGGAGCATAGCACAGGGTCGGCACGAAGGATGATGAAAGATGAACGATACTAATCACACGAGGATCCGTTGATGTCATATTGGTCTAGTTGTATTTTCTTTTCCACTGCAGTATATTTTTCCCGTTGTACGGGTGTGGTTGTATTTTGACCCCTGCGTGGGCATGAGTTGTAATTGAGTTGTAAGTATTTATTGAAAGACCAAATCGGTCTACTGAGTCATTTAAGCCTTAAAGGCATGGTTGAGTTGTTATATGTTGTTACCAGCCTGGTAGATCCTTGAGGAAAGGTTCTACGGCGTGTAATATCCCTGAGCGGATTGGGGGTGTTACAGCAGGTTGGCCAGAATCAAGTGGCAACTCTCAAGGTGAAAAGCAAGGCTCCTCACCCCGAGGCGAACAAAAAGCCAAAGGGAAAGTGCTACAAGTGCGGTCAGAAAGGAAATTTTAAAGCGGACTGCCCCGCTTTTAAGAAAGGTATGTCTCGTGCACTAGTAGTCAAAACATGTTTGGCAGTTTGTTCTTCCACTTCGTGGATAGTTGATTCAGGCTCCACTGATCATGTTTGCTTTGAATCGCATGGTTTTCTGGTAACCAAGCATCTTAGTGCGGGCGAGATTACCATCAACTGGGGCAATTATTCCAGGCTTATGGCTGTTGCAGTGGGAGTCGTGCAGTTGAAGATTAATGATAAATTATTATTCCTCAATAATGTATTATTAGTACCGGATTTTAGAATGAATTTAATTTCGGTTTCTAAATTAAAATGCGATGGTTATTCAGTTTCTTTTCATGATGATGCTATTATTAGGAAAAGAAGCGGTGAATATATTTGCAAAGGTATTTTTAATGATGGACTGTATATCGTTAATACTGCACAAATTCCCATGCACAAATCACTGAACTCTTTGTCTAAACCTAAAAAGAGAAAAGAACCTTCAAACACAAACCAAACATATCTGTGGCATTTACGGTTAGGGCATGTAAACCTTGGGAGAATTCAAAGATTGGTAGATGATGGCCCATTGGATGATCTCCAAGTTGAGTCGTTTCCAATTTGTGAATCCTGTCTGGAAGGTAAGATGACCAAAAGGGTTTTTAAAACCAAGGGAAACCGTGCTCGGAATGTGTTAGAATTGGTTCATACGGATGTATATGGTCCAATGAATATACAGGCTAGGGGTGATTTAGAATACTTCATCACGTTTATAGATGATTATTCGAGATATGGATACATCTATTTGTTGCGACGGAAGTCTGAAGCCTTTGATAAGTTCAGAGACTTCAAGGATGAAATGGAGAAGCGTCATGGGAAGAGTATCAAGTCACTACGATCTGATCGTGGTGGCGAATACCTTAGTGGAGAGTTTTTGGATTTCTTGGCGAATGAGGGGATTTTGTCCCAGCTCACCGCGCCGGGAACTCCACAACAAAATGGTGTGGCTGAAAGAAGGAATAGAACTCTTTTAGAAATGGTTAGGTTAATGATGAGTTATTCAGATTTACCTATTTCGTTTTGGGGATACGCCTTAGAAACAGCAGCACACATTCTAAACCTGGTGCCTTCGAAATCAGTTCCAAAAACACCCACAGAGTTGTGGAGTGGGCGAAAGCCCAGTCTAGGACATATTCGGATCTGGGGTAATCCAGTACATGTGCTGAATAAGGAAGTTGATAAGTTGTCATCTCGTACAAAAGTGCGAGTGTTTGTAGGATATCCTAAGGGAACGAAGGGTGGCTTGTTCTATAATCCCCAGGATCAGAAGGTCATTGTTAGCACCAATGCCCGATTCCTAGAAGAGGATTATATGATTAGTCACAATACCATGAGCGAGATAATTCTGGAAGAGCTGAGGGGCGAGACTCCATCTATACCAATCGTACAAGCGCCAACTAACACTGCATCACGTATCGATTCTGAGACTTTTATACCAACTCAGGATTTTCCTCGTCGTAGTGGGAGGGTTGTTCGTCAACCAGAACAATTCGTAGGCATGGAAAGTCTTCAGACTCAATCCCAGGCGAAAATGAATTAGATCCCCGGACCTACAAGGTGGCAATCCAAGATAAAAATGCTGACTCCTGGAAAGTAGCAATGGAATCAGAAATGGGATCTATGGATTCCAATCAAGTGTGGGAGCTAGTAGAGCTACCTGATGGTGTATAATCCATTGGGAGTAAATGGGTCTACAAACGAAAGAAAGGAGGTGACGGGAAGGTTGAAACCTTCAAAGCAAGGCTTGTTGCGAAAGGTTACAATCAGAAAGAGGGTATCGATTATGATGAAACCTTTTCGTCGGTAGCCATGCTTAAGTTAATCCGAATTCTTTTAGCTATAGCTACGCATTTGGATCTGGAGATTTGGCAAATGTATGTCAAGACTGCATTCTTGAATGGGAGTCTAGATAAGGAAATCTATATACGTCAGCCAGAGGGATTCATTGTTGAAGGAGAAGAGCACTTGGTGTGCAATCTTAAGAGATCCATTTATGAACTTAAGCAAGCATCTAGATCTTGGAACACTCGTTTTGACGAGGTTGTCGAGTCATATGGATTCATCCAATGTCCAAGTGAGAGTTGTGTGTATAAGAAATTTGATGGAAACGTGTTGGTGTTTCTTGTACTGTATGTAGACGATATCCTTCTGATTGGAAACAACGTGAAGGAATTGTCGGATGTACGGGTATGGCTATCTGAGCAGTTCGATATGAAGGATCTGGGAGAAACAGGACACATCCTTGTAATCAGGATCTTTCGTGATCGGAAGAAAAGGATGTTGTGCTTATCCCAAGCATCCTATATCGATACAGTGCTAAAGCGGTTTAGCATGGAGAATTCCAAGAAAGGGTTTCTACCTTACAAACATGGAATTCAACTATCTAAGAATATGTGTCCCAAGACACACAAGGAGATAGATGACATGAAGATGGTCTCTTATGCGTCAGCTGTGGGAAGCCTCATGTATGCTATGCTTTGCACTAGACCAGATATTTGTCATGCCGTAGGCATGGCTGCTAGATATCAGCCAAACCCAGGACCAGAAAACTGGATTGCTGTCAAGCACATACTCAAGTACCTGAGAAGGACAAGGGAGTACATGCTTGTATATCAATTAGACGACCGGTGTCCGGTGGGTTACACTGACTCAATTTTTTCATCGGACAAAGAAAAGTCCAAGTCTACTTCGGGTTATGTGTTTATCCTGGGAGGTGGAGCCATTAGTTAGAGGAGTGTGAAGCAGAAATGCATCTCGGACTCTACCATGGAAGTCGAGTACATGGTAGGCTCTGGGGCAGCCAAGGAGGCGGTATGGCTCAAGTACTTCCTGCGGGACTTATATGTGATTCCCGATTTGCCAAAGGTTATTACACTTTATTGTGATAATACTGGTGCAGTCGCAAATTCGAGGGAACCACGAGCCCACAAGGAAAGTAAACATATCAAAAGTAAGTACCACATCATACGACACTTCGTAAAGGAAGGAGACGTAGTTGTAGCCAGGGTTGCATCGGAAGATAATCTTGCTGACCCTTTCATGAAAGGCCTACCCTCAAATGTTTTTGAAAGGCATGTGGAAGGAATGGGATTACGGTGTATGGCAGCATTGCTTTGAGTATAAGTGGGAGAAATGAGAGATTATGTAATAGAGTAGTATACTTAAAAGCATGCTTTGAGTATAAGTGGGAGATTGTTAGGGTTGTATACTACAAAGCATACTTTATGGTTGTATTACATTATTTCCATGTAACTACCTACGAGAATATTAATTACATTTAATCACATGTTTTGCATATTTATTCACGTTATGGTTATGCAAATGAAATGTCTAATTATTTTATATTGTAGAAAATGTGGTGTGTTGGTATCACGTGGAAGATCACATTATCGGTACCTTATAAAATAATATAATAGTTCACAACCTATATAATTATTAGACAAATTATATGAAAGTTTGTAGTGTATGCTTGAGATTAGTTGGTCTTGACTATTAGCATACATTAGCGTATTTGCATACGTTGAACTGGATCGAGGTGAGATAGTGTCTTCTGTACTGACTGTAAGAAGAGCGTAAATCTCGGATAATTATTATTTCTTAATTCTAAGTATATAATATTTAATTGTGTATTTATAATACTTATTGCTTTGATTTACCATGGGTGAGAGTCAAAATGATCGACTTAATAAGCCTCGTATCTTGGGCAATAATATTATTTATATAACAGTTATTATTATTACTAGAAATCTTGTTCCGACTCATGCGGGTTGATGATGTCCCCTTGAGGAGCTCAATAATGATTATTATATTAAACCCTGGAGGTGGATTTAATTCCGATATAATAATAAGGTTCGAGTGGTACTACTCTTGGATAAGATACTAATTAATTAAAGCTGTCAGTAGCTTATAATTAATTAATGGACATTCGATATCTTAAACACGGTAAATAATATATTTAATAAGGAGCCCAATTTCGTAATTTGGGATTTTGGGAGGAAGTGCAATATCAATCTTTTAGTGGACTAAGTTGATATTAATAGATTCATTATATTAGGAAGAGTCCTAATATGGTAAGATGAAATCAAGTGGGAGTCCTTCCCTAATCCTCCTTAAGATCCATAGTATTAGCCCAAGAGCCTATAAATAGCACATCTATGGGGGTTGGCCGATTTCTATGTCTTTGCAAGGTTGTGAGATCAATTTTTCTTCTTGTGTTTAATTGTATATCTAGACTTGTGTCTTTGATTCTACAATTTAGATAACACATCAATTTTCTAAGAGTATTCATGCAATACTAGAAAATAAAGAAAATCGAGTGACCACATATAAAAGGAGGTTCGACTGATCCCATTGTTGTCCCAGCAATATCCGGTAGCTCGTTGCCCACACAACGCCCGGGTTAAGGCGGATCATACTCTAGAAGGTCTAAAGGTAGAAATACAAGGTGATCAAGACGAAAGCAACCACTTCGCTTCAAAGGTAATATCCTATGATCTTGTAGATCTAGATTAGGATATTTCAATTACCAACATGTTTATTTAATAAATAATAAATAATATTTAAATTGCTTATTAGTCTTAGTAATTAATTAATTAGCATGCCTAAATAGATCTTATGCTCGTGGATGCGTAAAACATGTTTATCAATCTTTCCCAAACTTCGCTTCCGCTGCGTTTTATTTCCAACAATTTATTCCTCGTAGCATGCGTTAATCAGTCAATATATCCGTTGCCTGCTTTTTTCAAACTATCCGTTGTATGTTTGATTATGACCCGGACTTTTTCCAACGTTCATCTTATTTGAATTCTGAAATACTTCATTACGTACGTTAGACAAATCCCATCACGTACGTTATCTGCGTTACATTACGTACGTTAAGCTGATCAGGGGACTTTCCCTTCTCATCTGATCAGGTGACTTTTACCCAGACTGATTGTCTTTGTTGTTTTTTTTGTTTTCCTTGTTGTTTTTCTCTGTTTAACAACTAATCATCAAAACTCGATAATAAATATTTGGAATAAAAAACCGCCGGTTTTTTGAACCGCCGGTTCCCGTTTGCCAAAAATCGTAACCGGAACCGAACCGCCTTATAGCGGTTCACTGTTACGGTTTTGAACCATGAACCGCTGGTTCGGCGGTTCGTTTTTTTTTTTTGAATTTTTTAAATTTTAATTTAAAAAAAAATATGGGGTAAAAATTGTACTTGAGCTTAATTCAAGTATTAAAGTTTAAACTTGAATTTTGTAATTTTAAATCTTTGAATTAAGCGCCTACGTATTCGATATCCATAAGTTTAGAGTTTAGGAATCAAAATCAAAGTCCTCGTAGTTCATTTTTAAATTTGGTGGGGGGGAAGGGGAAAAAATGAAAATGGACTTGAGCTAATTAATTAAAATATTCAAAGTTAAAATTAAGAATTTCAACTTTAAATATTTGGATTAAGTTGCCTACGTATCCCCTTACCTTATGAATCAAGGTCCTCGTAGTTCACTTACCTTAATACTTACCTTAGGGAGTGGAGCGGAGGCGGAGAGGAGATGGTTCAATCACCCAAGTCAACCGAATCATTGCTAGATCTGGTATCATATGTATCACTATCTTCTTGTTCATTATAAGTTGGTTCTTGTTGGCGTAACTCGGCTTTCACCCAATCATTCAATAATGCTTGGGCTTCAAGATTTTGAGGCGTCAATCGAGATCGTCGTTCATCCAGAATGTATCCTCCTACACTGAAGGCTTGTTCAACAGAAACTGTTGAGGCGGGGACAGCTAGTATTTCCTTCGCAATCGTGACAACTACAGGAAAGATTGTAGACCTTTTTGCCCACCACTTAAGAAGATTGTTATTACCATCCGATCCACGTTCTAAAGCTCCCAATTCACAAGTAGTTAAATAATTTTCAAGTTCTTGATAAGCATTACTTTGGTACCTTGTTCGTTTTCGGGATAAATCTTCTTGATAGGCATTCCATTCACTAAGATCCGGAATAGCAAAACCAAAAGAAGATGTACTACTACTACTAGAAGGAATGTGAACAGGAGAAGAAGAACCCGTACCAAGATCAAGACTACCACTAAAACTACAAGCATATTCACGATAAAGAGTAGATAATATATTTTTTGCATTTTGAATTAAATTGCTAGGATTTGGAGGAATAAAATTAGCAACATGATTAGGAAATAAAGCATTATAGTAAAGTGAAAGTAATTTTAGCAAACCTTCCTCTCTAACTTGAGGATCTAAAAGTTTAGCAACTAAAAAAAATTGGAGGAATGTAGGCGAAATACTTAATCTATTTGTCTCTCATTTATTTTATACAATTAAATAACTTAGGAACTTTAATTAAAGACTTGAATACAAGTACAATTTTAACACAATGTTCAACAACAAGTGTAGAAGTGGGATAATAAACACCAGACAAAGACTCAGTTGCCTCTTTAAAGATTTTTAAAAGTGCCATTAAACTAGAGCACTTATCCCATTGAGTTGGCAATAAGCAAATGGGTACTTGTTCTTCGTTATAAAAATTGCACAATGCAATACGATATTCATAATTATCATTTAACAAATTGTAAGTAGAATTCCAACGACTTGGCACATCTTTTGAAAATTTCTTTGGATGAATATTATTTTTTATGCAATATCTTTTCCATTTTTTACCTAGAGACGAATGTCTAATTAAACACATTATTGCTTCACGGATAGGAGCATATGCTTCTTGTAAAACAGCTAAACCATCTTGAACACATAAATTAAGGACATGACAAATGCACCTAACATGAAAAAATTTACCACCAAGAGATTTACATATGCTATTACCGAAAGCGCAAACATCGGAGCCTTACCCAACCGCCGCTTGTGACTGCCCTATTCGATGGCTCACATATTGCAATAAGTGATTCTAAACTAGTTGTATTGGAGTTAGCATTATCAAAAGAAATTGAATTTTTTTTTTGTACTAAATTATACTCAGATAAAATTGTACTTCCTTCGTCCGCCAACCATGTGTATTGTTTTGACCGGTACGGGTTTTAATATTTCAGTTGACTTAGTTGGTAGGATGTGTTATGAGTGGAGTAAGGGGCCTACTTGTAGTAAAAAAATTTTGCCAAAAAAAAAAACAATGTACATAGGTTGCGGACGGATGGAAAAGGAAATTGTTGCACATGGGTGGCGGACGGAGGGAGTATGAATTTTATGCGAAATATTTTTGGCGGTATGTGCGATATTAAACTCTATAAAACTAATTAAATGTTTTTGTATAGTCCATGAATCATCAATCCAAATACAAGTAATTCCCATATATGAATTTGCTTCCCAATGATCACTCCAAACATCGGAGCATATACAAACTTTATGATCTAAGTTTAAAAACATATTAGCTAAAATTAATTTTGCCTCGCTAGTAGTTTTTCGAACATCACGAGTTACGGTAGAGCGTGAAATTTTTTACTAGCGGGATTAAAACTTAGTTGAGTGAAATTTTCATACATTTGGTCGTCGGCAAAGTTAAAAGGAAGAGATTTACCACAAACAAATCTAGCTAATTCTTTTCTAGCGGTAATTGGATTAAATTTAAATAAAGAACTATTACCTTGATTGGGGCATTAGACGACGTCGCCGTGCTTCGAAGTTGGTTTGATTAGACTCGATGCCAACTTTGTCGGGATGTTGTCTTTGTATATGGCCATTGAGTGTCCCGTAACCTTCTCCTTTTTTAAACTTATCCATTTTATCGCAATAGTTGCACTTGGCCAAGAAATGACCGGGACCGGATGCAACGTCGTCCATTTTTGTATATTGGAGCGCAAATAATGGAGATTTGAGCTCGTATGGTTTCCTTTGTTTTGATTTTGTTGGTTGCTCATCATCTTCATGAATCGATTTTGAGGCTTCAAACATTTCGTTGATTTGTTCCTCGGTTAATTCATGGGGAATATAATCTCCAAAATTCGGACTTGGAATAGAATTAGAACTCGGAGTATGAGTAGGAATACTACCACTAGTACCGCTCTTCCTCGTCGAGGAATGCCGGTGATAGCCTTTCCATTTCCCCGGTTGAATTGACCACTTGACATTTTTTTCAATTAAAAGTATAATACTTGAGAGTTGAGAGAATAGAAATTAGAGAGAAAGTAGATAGATAGGTGGTGTGAGAAAAATGAAGGATGTGAGGGGGGTATTTATAGGTGTAAAAATGTATAAAAAAATTGAAGTTGTGACCGTTGAAACCGCCGGTTCCCGGTTTGAACCGCCAGTTCAGAAAGGTCAAAATTTGAATTTTTGAATATTTTTTAAAACCGACGGTTCGCGGTTCGTCAAAATGAAGAACCGGAACCGAACCTTCTTAAAATGGTTCACGGTTCCGGTTTTGAACCGAACCGCGATCAACGGTTAACCGAACCGCAGTCAACGATTCAAAACCGCCGGTTCGCCAGTTCGAACCGTAACCTTGAACACCTCTAAATAAAATATTCCAATAATTTGTCATAGTCTGTCTATATGCAGGCGATATGTTGATCATGGGTAGTAGCAATGAAGTCATTGTGAATACAAAAAGGATGTTAAGTAGAAACTTCGACATGAAGGATTTGGGTTTAGCTGATTTCATTCTTGGAATTAAAATTATCAGAACGTTAGAAGGTATCTTCTTATCACAATCCCATTATGTTGAGAAAGTGCTCAAGAAGTTTAACGCTTTTGACAGCCCACCTGTTGATACTAGTATTCACTTAAGTAAGAACAGAGGTGATCCAATGGCTCAAGTAGGATATTCAAGAGTAATCGGAAGCCTCATGTACATTACAAATTGTACACTTCCAGACTTGGCATTTGCTGTGAACAAGTTGAGCAGGTTCACGAGTAATCCGAGTAAAGAGCACTAGAATGCACTGATTAGGGCTTTAAGATTCTTAAAGTAAACCCTAAGTTACGGGCTGTTTTATAGTAATCATCCTGCAGTTTTGGAAGGATATACTGATACTAATTGGATTTCAGACACGAAAGACTCTCACTCTACAAGTGGGTATGTATTTACTATTAGGGGTGAAGCTATATCTTGGAAATCAAGCAAGCAGACTTGTATAGCCCGATCCACCATGGAATCGGAATTTATAGCTCTAGATAAAGCTGGAGAAGAAGTTGAATGGCTCCGTAACCTTCTTGAGGATATTCCATGCTGGAAAAAGCTTGTGCCCAGTTTTATGATCCATTGCGATAAACAAGATGCAATTGGAAGAGGACAGAGCCTTATGTATACTGGTAAGTCTCGACACATTCTTCGGAGACATAATACCCTGCGACAATTGATCAAAAATATAGTTATATCTATTGACTATGTGAGGTCAAATGTTAATTTGGTGGATCCACTCACAAAAGTTCTGAATAGAGATCAATTTAATAAACTGCTAGAGGGAATGGGATTAAAATCCACATCTCGAAAGAACAATCATAGTGGTAACCCAAACTTGAAGACTGGAGATCCCAGAAACTTGGTTCAATGGGAAAACAAATTTATGAAAGTTCTATTGAAAAGCGCTTATAATAAATCCATCATTATAGAGCAGAATAAGTGCTCAGTCCTGTGATTGTGGTGAGGTTAAGTCTCTGGACTTTTAGTGGTTCCTTGTCCTTGGAAAGGAGAAGTATTGCAGGGAACTTTATAAAAGGAGATCACGTATCTAAGTCTGAGGATGGGCCGCCTCGAATAAATACTTAGGAAACCAAGATGTTGTCCATGGCCAAAATGGACACAACTATGAGAACGGAAGGTGTTGAGACATTGTTGTGTAAGTGTCATTGAATCGGTATACACCAAGGAGGATTAGTTCAATGCACTGTGTCCACTAAGCCACCAGTATATCCGACGATATTTTACTAAGGAAGGTTCAAAGCCACAAACTACATTTTCCCATATAGCAGTGTTTTACGGAAACTGGGTATGTGAGTCTGCATTCATGCATGCATTTATTTCCACTCATGTGGGGGATTGTTGGAAATTAGTTTTAGAAAAATGAGTTTTAACTCAATTTAAACAAATTTAACAATGATAAAATATTTAATTCTTCGTAATTAAATAATAAATTGTGAATCTACGTTTCGAGAAGATGAACGTGGGATTTTATTTTTCTCAAAACCAATTTCCGGTGAGTGAGAAATAAATGATTAAAGTTGGCCATTTAATTGAAAATGTGATGAGTTAACCGGGTTGAAAACCCATATGATATTTGAGGCTGAAAACTCATCTGATATTTGAGGTTGAAAACCCATCTGATATTTGGGGTTGAAAACCTATCTGATATTCGGGGTTGAAAACCCATCTGATATTTTGGAGGCTGAAAACCCATATGATATCTGGGGTTGAAAACCATCTGATATTTGGGGGTGAAAACCCATCTGATATTTGAGAGTTGAAAACCCATCTGATATTTGGGGTTGAAAACCCATCTGATATTTGGGGGCTTAAAAACCCATCTGATATTTGGGGGTTGAAAATGCATTTGATATTTGGGGGCTGAAAAACCCATCTGATATTTGGGGGTTGAAAACCCATCTGATATCTGGGGTTGAAAACCCATTTGATATTTGGGGGATGAAAAACCCATCTGATATTTGGGGTTCAAAATCCATCTGATATTTGGGGGTGAAAGCCCATCTGATATCTGGGGATGAAAACCTCTCTGATATGATATTTGGGGCTGAAAACCCATCTGATCTGATATTTGGGCTGAAAACCTATCTGATATGATATTTGGGTGTTGAAAACTCAGCTGATATTTGGTCTCGGCTGAAATGAAGCAGGTTAAGAACTTAGTTTCTGGAATATGACTCTTCACACTCCATAATGTAACGTCTGAATTAAATGAGACTATTTATGGAGGTAACTCTTGAGCTGAAAGATTAAAGAGAATTAATGGCACTTTAATATGTAGTAACTCCCCACCTCATGGAGTGGAATTGAACCTTATAAAAGGGGGTCTTATGCATTTCATTTCAAAGAACACAACAGAACGAGTACAACATACCACATATTGCAACATATTTCTTTCTTGTTTTTCGTGCCCAGTTTCCAACACTTAACGTTCGCCGGAGTTCTGAGTTCTGGAGAGAACCTAACTCAGAAACGTGTAGCAGTTGTATCTTGGGAACATATTGCCTGAGACGTCTACTCTTATAGGGAGCAAGATTGTCTTACGGAAAGAGTCCTACTCGTCTCTGCTAAAGTTGTAATTTTCAATTCAGCTTTTAATTTATTAAGATTGTATTAGGTTGCCTTTCTTTGTGGTAGGTAAAAAATAGTGTACTAAACTAATTGTTAATTATATGGTTTTAATGAATTTTATGTTGGCACATCGGGTTATTTTCTACCTATTTATATTTTGAACGCAATTTACTTCACTTGGCAATTTGTTGTTTAATTTAGGTGTTTGGTGGAGTTTTTAAGTTTAAGGAATAGTTTGGGCCATCAAACGGACTATGCCAAGGTGATTTTGGGCTTTAATGAAGAAACTGCCGTACACACTGGGCGATCCAGTGTCGACCCGGCGACCCAGTGCCGGCCCTGATCTGAAAATTCACTTAATCGGGCCCAAGAAACGACTCAAATCCATCCCAATGAGGTCCATAAGGTGAAAATTGGTCCCCTAGGCTGGAGAAAGGAATTTTAATGGACTTAGAAGGAAAGACTCCAAAAGAATAAAAACTTAAGAAGGATAAGAAGGAAGGAGATCTAATTAAAGAAAAAAACTAAGAGATAGGAAATATTATAAAAGAGAGGACAGAGGCAGCAAAAGAAGACTTCTTGGATATGGCGAACCAAATTACCAAATAATCTGAAGCATTTCACTTGGTTGTGTGTTTGGGACCGGATAGCATCAAACCATCTTCATTTTGTTCGGAAAATGTCTATCTCGGGAACTTGTGATGCTTGCGGCGCTGCGGCTGAGACTACTCTTCATATCCTTCGTGACTGCAAGTTTGCCACGGCTGTGTGGAATCAGTTTCTTGATATCCAACATGACAAGAAGTTTTGGCAAAACTCTCTTCACCGATGGACTAAGGGCCTGTTTACTAGCAGCTTAATGAAGCTTATTGGTTTCTTATAGCTTTTTCGGAGAGCTGATAATGTGTTTTCCAGGAGCTTAATCAATAAGATAGCAGCTTAATGGGACAGTGATCCCCCAACTCCTTATTCGGTAAGCTATCATCTTAATGGAACCAAATGACTATTATAACTAGATATAGTGTTATATTATTATGATGTTGTGCAATTTATAATTGTATGATGTTGAACTATTTTGGATATAAATATTTAATACATTTTTATATATATCGAGGGAGTAAAATGGTCATTTTTGCCATTCAGACAGTTGATTCAGCAATGTAGGTAAACATCATTTCATCTTTATCCAGACAGACAGCATAATCCAAACAGATAACTTATTCACTCAGATCTTAATGACAAAGTTGGTAAACAGCCCCTAAGTGTGGAATTCACAGCTCCTTCACATTGCAGAACACTTTTGGGGAACTTGAAAGAGTGGCTTTGTTTTCATGGCTATACTATGGGAATTATGGAAAGCGAGAAATGCTTATGTATGAGGAATGATAGGGCAACACTCTGGACCACACCCCCAAACACACTCGTGTTTTGAGAGTATTGTACTGTGTGCTTTACAGATAAAATAGTTATAATATTATTATGATTATTTTATCTGTAAAACATGCGGTACAACACCCCCAAAAAATGCGGTGTGGTTGGGGGTATTGCACTATCATTTCTCCTTTATGTATTCCAAGGAAAAATCACCAACATGAGGAACCTCTGTTTTAAAATTCGTATTCTCACTGTTGATCTCATTGCAGGTTTTGGAACTAATTGGCCTTATATTAGATCGAAAAAAAGGGAAATCTGACTTTCTAGACTATTTTCACTTTTCATGGCCCTAAAAGAGTTATTTTCTTTACCATTTTAAATTCTTATCTTACAAAGCTATGCAAGAAAGTCTTCTATCATAAATATTATATTATCAAAATACTTTTTAAATTTAATTTTTCAAAGAAAACGAAGAAAGAAGGAATGGAAGGAAAAAGCGAGAGAAAAGATGAGAGAGGGAGAGAATATGAGAGACAAAAAATGGTTTCTATTTTTTTTTTGATAACTCAGTTTCTAGACTTACACCTAACTATATCCGAAGGTAACAGCTTCGTTTTCTCATCAAGAACTAAGTTAAATCGCGGGATGTGTACGAACTGACCAGTGTCTTGTCGGGTTCTGCTGACGTACAACCAGATCCTCCCAGGTAAAGAGAACATGAAATCCCCCCCGAATCGAACCCACACGGATGATATTCAGTATGAGGCCATGTCAAAGGCTTAATTAGAGCGTATATGCCCCAGAAAAGATTTTAAAGTGGAGGCAAGAGGGATAGAACCGCCGACCTTCATCCACACATGAGTTTTTACACCCATGTGGTGGCCAACTGCTCTATTTGCAGTAGAGTCGTATTTATCTGCGTGTATATATATGGTCTTTCTTTGGATCAACTATAAATTGATCATGATCATTAAAATGTAATATTATGATATTGTTTTAAAAATAATTTCGTAGTATCTAATTATGTATTAAATTTAATACAAAAAAATTAAAAACAACCAAATCGATCAATTTAAAAACCAATCGATCTTTCTTTTTTGCCGTTTCCCGGCATACCTTCCGGAGTCGGTCAATTTTTTTTTATGGAACCGCCACTCGATTTTTATTGTTTTCTAGTATTATGTAAACACTCTTAGAAAATTGATGTGTTATCTAAATTGTAGAATCAAATACACAATTCAAGATCTACAATTAAACACAAGAAGTAAAAATTGAATTCTCCCTCACAAAAAATATGTCACGGCCGAACCATCCCCTTAAAGTCCTATTTATAGGCTTTGGACTACTCTAGGATCTTAAGGAGAATTAGGATTAAGACTCTAGTGCAACCCAACTTTTCATATTAAGCACTTCCTAATATGGTTGAGTTCACTAATATCAATTCAATCCACTAAAGAATTAATATTGCACTTCCAACCCAAATTCTAATTTACAAAATCGGACTTCTTATTTAAATATATTATTTTCAGTAAGATATCGAACGTCTATTAATTAATTTAAGCTACTGACAGCTTTAATTATTAAATTTCTTATCCAAGAGTAGTACCACTCGAAACTTATTTTTATGTCGGAATTAAATTCACCTGCATGGTTTAATATAATAATCATTATCGATCTCCTCAAGGGGACATCATCAACTCGCACGACTCGGGACACGATTTCTAGTTATAATAATAATAATTATCTTATAAATAATATTATTGACCAAGATACGAAGCATATCGAGTCAATTACTGTGACTCTCACCCATGGTAAATCAAAGCAATAAATATTATAAATACGTAATTATATATTATAAACTTAGAATTAAAAAATAATAATTATCCGAGATTTACGTTTTTCTTACAGTCAGTACAGAAGACACCATCTCACTCCGATCCCATCCAACATATGCAAATACGCTAATGCATGCTAATAGTCAAGATCAACTAATGTCAAACATACATTACAACCGTTCATATAATCTGTCTAGTAATTATATAGGTTGTGAACTATTAGCTATTATATAAGACATCGATAATGTGATCTTCTGTGTGACACCAACACACCACATTATCTATAATATAAAATAATTGGACATTTCATTTGCATAACCATAACATGAATAAATATGCAAAATATGTTATTAAATGTAATTATTATTCTCATAGGTAGCTATAGGGAAATAAGGCAATACAAACATAAAGTATGCTTTGCAGTATACAATCTAACAATCTCCCATTTATACTCAAAGCATGCTTTGAAGTATACTACTCTATTACATAGTCTATCATATCTTCCACTTATACTCAAAGCGATGCTGCCATACACCATAATCTCATTCCTTCCATATGCCCTTCAAAAACTTTTGAGGGTGAGCCTTTCGTGAAAGGATCAGCAAGATTATCTTCCGATGCAACCTTGGCTGCAACTACGTCTCCTTCCTTTACGAAGTGTCGTATGATATGGTACTTATGGTTGATATGTTTACTTGCCTTATGGGCTCGTGGTTCCCTCAAATTTGCGAATACACTAGTATTATCACAGTAAAGTGTAATACCCTTTGGAAAATCGGGAATCACATATAAGTCCTGCAGGAGGTACTTGAGCCATACCGCCCCATGCCAGATTGATGGATGAAGTCCAGTTGTAACTGGGGCGGAGGCGATAGGTGCTCCCCGTCCATAAGGGATAGGAGAAAGAGTAGGCGATGATGCTCAGTCACGGGCGGTGTGTACAAGGCCCGAGAACTTCCGCCAAGATAGATAATAAGCGGGCAATCACAAGATTCGTTTCACTCCAGTTTACCGTAGCAACTACAGCAAGCTGACTAAATCAGACCTCTATTTCGGTACAACGAGAAGGCTAAGTCTGATCTCCTCATCGAGTCATATTTTGGTTTGTAGTCGTTGGCTCCTATCCCATTGGTTGAGGACATTCGAAGAGGAAGAGTCAGTATGTGAGTATGCTCAGTATGTTCCAAGCTCTCTTGCATTGTAACCCATGGAACCGGCCCGCACCGAAACAGTGCTTTACCCCTAGATGTCCAGTCAACTGCTGCGCTTCAACCCTACTTACTACCGAGGGATTTAGCTACTTCTAATTTGTTCTAAATTAGTATGGGTTGCCATAGTTGTCTGGATGGATTAGAACTCGCTGCCAGCTAAGGCTCTTCAAGACCTTTCTTTTTCATTCAAAGTTCGCTGGAAACAAAACAGCCATTTAACACACGTCCGGTCGCCTCGAAGGGCCTCGAGTAGCTTCTGTCTCTAAGTCTCTGGTAACTCAGAGCTACTTTGGACTCCTAGTTGGCTGGGAGTAAAGGCCATGGAGTCTCTTCAATACCAGGATAATTCCTCTAGGTCTACTTTCGATTAATAATTTTGGGAATCCCATAAAAATTATGACTCTGGACTATAGTTTGGTCCTATCGCTTCTGCTTCCTCGCCCTAAAGGAAGGGGCTATAAAAGGACAGCTTTCGTCTAATGATCCCTGGCGACACTGGAGATCAGTAACTTCAAATTAATTCCTTTTTTGGTAATTAAGGAGGGGCTTGCGTCTGATTAGCTAGTTGGGAGGGCAACTGCTTTTCTTCTCCTGTTGATAGATCTGAAGGACTGAGTTTCATCGTATAAGAGAGAGGGGTCGGTGGGCAAGTGAGCTGATTGCATAGCTAATTTAGTCTCTGTTCTCATCGCCTTCCCTCCTTCTCTCACTTCGGAAAGCATTTCCTGAGAATTTGCCCGACTCAAGCATTTCCTGAGAATTTCGGAAAACGCCCGATTTTCATTTGCCTTTTGCCTGATCTCTTGGCCTTTGGTCGGGAACGGTAGAGTACTCGGCTTTTAAGTGCGACTATAATCTTGCCACATACTCGGCTTCTATGGTAGAGTCCGAGATGCATTTCCGCTTCACACTCCTCCAACGGGTATTGCTCTGCAAATTAAGGGGTATTGCTCTGCAAATTAAGGGGAAAACAATGGAATATGATTACTCAAAGACAACTCTACCATAATCTAGATTAAATTGGACTAGGAAGGCGAAATCAAACAAAAAATCACAAATTTCAAAACTAGAATTCTAGAACATAATACCATGATTAATTTGGAGGAGAAAGATTGATGATCGGATGATGGGATAATGTTCTAATGTGTAGAATCGGCTCTCAAATCACTACGCCATAAATGGCCTTCAGCAACACCCAAAAAAGTGTTCTCAAAGGGGTAAAAAGTGTTGTTGAAAGCAAAAAAACATGCTACGGTAACACTTTTTCGAAATTTGGTGGTGTTACAAAAACGGTCACTACCATAGGGGTCTATGCCAACACTTTTTAACTTTATGGTAACACAGGGAAAATGTGTTGCTATAGACCCCAATGCCTACACTTTTTACCTCTGTAGCAACACCAATAAAAGTGTTACTGTAGACCAATGACAATACCAATATCTCTCTACCAACACCCATAAACGTGTTACTGTAGACCAATGACAACACCACTATTCCCTACTGTAACACCAGCTGCTGAAACACATTTTTGTTTGGCAAAAACCTTTTTCATTATTGTAACATTTATTTTGTGAGCACTTTTTTGTTTCGGTAATAGTTTAAACCCTAATAAAACCATTCAAATAAACTATAATCAAATAACCTGTCAAAGTTTTACATAAGCAAGGCTTTTCAAGCCATCCAAATAAACCACGACATCATCATCATTCGACATAAATAAACCAGTCAAAAGCTAACTTAAGTACCATAAAATAACTAACTTAGTACCATCCAAAAGCTAACTTCAGTACCATCGCATTAATACCATCACAATCCGAAAATAATGCGAAATATATCGTAAATACTAAGAAAGACTTAAATCCGGATTCTGGCTAGCCAATTTTTTCATCATCTCTCGAACTTTTTGGTCAAGTTTCTCATCCATCTCTTGTTGAAGTTGAGCCCGAATCTTTACAGTTAAGTCTGATTAGAGTGTGAAACACGTGTAACCAGAAAGTATCCATCACAAGCAATAAAAGAGAGCACACAAAAATACTTTTTAACCAAAATATATATTATGATAAATAAATTCAAACAAAGTATATCCAAGTTACGAAATAATAATTCAAAATAGACGCACTAAGAAAGCTAATCCAAAATTTAAAGATATGTAATAGTATAACATTTTCAACAGATCTAAGCAAAATATAGCATAAAATCCACAACCTAACATATTTTAGTCAAACAACAGATGCTAGAATCTATATGCCGAGCAGTGTTTTGAATCGCGCTAAATAGCGCGCTATGTCGCTTGCTTTTGCGCAAAAATTCCAGAAAACGCGACATAGCGCGCTGCTACTTGCGCTGGCTCCTGGTTTGCGCACACTATCGATGCGCTAGCGCCGAAATCGCGCGATAGTGGAAGTTACCTGCGCTATTTGGGTTTGTATCAGAAAACCCTAATCTTAAATCTGCCACTTTAATAACGGCGCATGAATTAGAAACCCTAGTGTAGCTAGTTTTTTTTCTTAGAAAAGGCAACTGAAACTCTCAACAAGAGCATCTTATTGTCACACAAAACCATGAAATTCAACCAAACTTAACAAACCAACATAGCACACGATGAGTGAGCAACCGCAAGGAGATCAGGAAACACAAACATGGGACACCGGAAATAGAAAACAACAAAAACAAAAGGAAAAAACAACACAACCGAACACAAAAAAAACACACGTGCCCACATTCAAGTGATCACTTAGACAAGATGATAATTAACCTGTCAATCTCATCCTGGTTCTGAAAGGTGGTTATAGTCACCTAGACAGAGCTTGCTCAGTGAAAAGCAACTGACCAAACTTGACAATCAACAAAATTAATCCTCTGTCTTCCAGGTCATTGTACGCAACTTGTAAGCTCTTTTCCTGAAAAGTACCAGTAAGCTTCAAGTAATGTGAATGAATGGATTAAAACAAACCCTCTCAAAGAGTATCCTACAACGGGAAGAGTAGCATAATAAACACTGATACAACGCAGTGCCAACTGTTGAGTAACTGTTAAACCAACTGAACGAGATGTAACTTAATACTGCATTTTTTGAATTCATCTGCATCAAAATAGTTGGATCTGCCAACGGAATAGCTGCTTTCAAAACCGATCCAGTCCACAGCCTCTTGTCCTCTGCCATGACATGGTTGGTTTGCTCAACAAAGGAAAAGCTGAAGTGTAGCTAGTTACTAATCTGCCCCTTAAGTACTTATAACAATTAAAATCAGAAAAATTAATCTTACACAAGAATGAAAATAAACATCCAAGACATATAAATTTACACATAAAAATAAAGCCGAAAAACTCAGAAATAATACAACGCAAAATTAAAAATATTTCACAAGGGAGAATATTTCACCACAATGTGGTTAAAATATGAAAGATTTATTGAAACTTGAAGAGTATGAAAAATCATATTTCATACCGCGACAGCTGGCAACCATTGAGAGCAAAGCCACCACAATTTTAAGAAAAGGCTGAGAATTTTGCTGTTGATAACACATAATGCTTCTCCTTTGAACTAGATCAATGCGAGGAACATATTTGGGAACTTTATAATTTTGGTTCGCTTCTCTCATCCTATCCTGTAGCAACAAGAACACAATTATGTTAAACAAGAAAACCTTGCAATTGATTATGAGGGGCAACGAAATTATAATATTATGAAGGCAAATGCAAGATTTTAAAACAACCAGAAATACTACCTCGAGGATTTAATGGAAACGGGAGATATCACCTGGACCCATTCCTTGAGGACAACTGATGTAAAAGTATGGCTGAAACCCATGTACAAAACAGTAAACACTATGTCCTCGCCATATAAAGAATTATAGAAATTAAAAAAAAAAGGTGTCTTGTTGTGTGAATCAATAAATAACAATAAGAACTCACAGTTCCAAGTGTAAGAAGACTTTTATTGATGTAAGATCCTTCCTTTCTCCTTAACCGAGTTGTTTCAATTTTCGAACTTTCAGACCCCGCTAAATCAATTAAGTTCTACATGAAAAGGGCCAAGGAATTGGTGAAATCCTATTCTACATATAAAAGTAAAACAACCCAAATGTGGTGATTGAACTACGATTCTTCACAATTGAAATATTTAAAAGATAGGCATACCAACTGTGAGAATATTACACCATCATAATCATCTCCATGTGCACTACTTTCAATCACCTGGAACCAGTTTGAATTATTGAAATTGGAGATTGCAGCAAACGGGAAAAAAATCAGATGTTAGAAGAGCAAAAAAGGCAGAACCATAATAAGAGGAAGGTGCAACTGCACCAAAGAGCACACCTGGAGAACGCACATATGCTATTAATACCACTAGGAAAAGAGAGGGTGGGCAAACCAAAATCTGACCAGGAAGAGATGAATTTAAATGAGAAATACTAACATGTTGCACCTTTTCTTCCGCTGGAGACTGGTCTTTGAACCATGTTGAGCGCGACCGACGCTCCGATCGATGGTGGAGAACCGACGGTACTTTATCCGTCAGACTCAAGATGTGTTGGAAGAAAAAAAAATCTCGCGGTCGGGCAGAGATGGAGTGAGAGAGAGCGAGATGAGGGCAATGGAAATAGGGATATTATATCCCTATCATTTTGACCAGCATTTCATTTTTGTCCCTATATTTTTAATTCTTTCAATTTGACCGCAATCAATTCTAATATTTTTTTCAGATCTGGTCCCATAAGCCTTTAAATTAAATCAAGTCTTATCATTTTATACTTAATTTTTATGTTAGTTTCATAAAATTTATATTTTCTTATGAGAATTTAATATTTATATATACTCCTATTAAATTGTAGGATTCGAGAACCAAGGGCTAGATAGGATCTATTCATAAGCATCAAGCATTTTTCATTCAAGTCATCTCAATTTCAGCTTTTAAGTTCTGCAAATATTTTACAAAATGTTAGTTTCATAACGACTTTAAATTTTTACAGGTTTTCCATATTTTAAAAATATATTCATAAAATACTATTAGAAAAATCGGGTCGTTATAATTTTTACAGGTTTTTTCTTATTTTCCGCCTATTTTTTTCTTCCCTTGTAACGCTTTTTTTAAAGATCAACGGTAACACCTAATTTGGTGTTACCATAGATACTATGACAACACCGGTTACTATCAACTGTAACGATAAAAAAAAGTGTTAGTGTAGATCAATTTTAAGGCATCTATGCTAATACTTTTGCTTGTAACATCGAAATAAACGTTGCTCAAGGCCATTTGTGGCGTAGTGAATGTTGAATATCGAACTCTCCTCCGAAAATCGCTCGGAACCATCGCACCCCTCGCCAAATTGAGGAAGGGATGAAAAAAATGGCAATAAAAATTCATTACCAGGTTTTTATACCTGAAAGACGTTACGACCAAAACGTACAGGATTTCGGCTGTGACTCAATGTTCTACGGCCATAATGTGCCCATCTTACAACCAAATAGTCGTCACTGGAACTCACTGCCTTGCCGCACTCGTGATTACGACCGTAATAAAAGTCTTTACGACTGTAAGGCCGATGTTATGCGGACATAACATATACAATATTATGGCCACAACTTTTTGCTGCACAACAGATTTTGTGCAGCAGCCCGAAAAAGCCCGGTCGACAATGAAAATGAGAAAAACATGAAAAGTGATGAAACGCTTGAGTATGAAATTGTTATACGAGTCTAAGTGCTATCGTCCCACACGAGAACGACAATGTTCAATCCTCAAGTTCGTCCGAATGAGAAAAAACGACAACATCACATAAAGTAAAAGGCCGTAAAACCCAAGACAACAACACGTCAACAAATATCAGTAAAACGACGTAGCATTTACACGACTGTGCTAGTGATAACTCAAGGACCAATGTTACAAAGGGTAATATAACGTCGAGCATGCTCCAATAATATAATATTGCGAAAAACGCCAATCGGCGAAAAGAAACTAAAATAACTGTACATCACAACTCATACCAAAACTGAAAAGTACGAATGATTTATCTAATAATACAATAAAATCATCGAGTCAAGAATAAACGAGTCAAGGAAATACAAATTAACCGAAACAAAAGGTACGAATGTTACATTGTGCTCATGCCTCCACCACGTCAATTTCCATCATTCACGTACGTACGGAGGACCCTCGAAGTGCTGTTTCTATTGCTTCTTTTGACTGGAGTCCCCATTTTCGATGTGAACAACGACTATGATCTTTGCATTGCATCCAAGGAGGAGAGCACTATAAAAGGTCGCTCTAGGCCACACTCAGTCATCTATATGGGTGCCTTCTGCTTAACAATATGCTGATATCTTTACCAAAGGTCTTCCCTAGTCCTCTATTCAACGACTTCTCCTCTAATCTGAGCATATTGTCGTGCCCCGCCGCACGAGTTGAAGGGTCTTTGCGTGTGCAAGAATTATCCCATGAAAATATGCCCGCTCCCGCTCCTATTTAGAGGGGTATGTTTATGTAGATGTTTATAACCTTGATTGTGCCTTGATTATAAAATTTTAATTAGGGTAATTATCTTGTATGCTTAATTAGTTTGTAAGGGGGGAGGGAGTGGGTTCGGGTAGCAAGATCGGGTAGGGATACCCGAGCGGGTACACCGTCCCCTCCACATCGGGTAGCAAGATCGGGTTTCCATTTCGGTTTGTGAAGCCGAGCGAGTTTGTGTGTCTTTGTGTTTGCGTTTTTTTTTTTTTTTTGCAGGTCTTGTTGCAGCTCTAGGAAGAAGAAGAAGATTAAATGGCTGCGTTAGGTCTTGTAGCAAGGTTAGAAAAGCTGGGCTCAAATGCTAAATGGGCTCAAACTCCCTCCAGGTCTAGTAGCAGCTAATATGGTTTACATAATCTCATCCATACTTACATTTTTTATAAAGTTTTTTTTAAGTATTATGTAATGTGTATTTTTTTTAAGTATTATGTAATGTTTTTATTTTTAATGAAATGATATGTTTTTAATATTTAAAAAAAAAAGATATCGGGTACTAGGGTACCACTCCCTCCAAATCGGGTAGTGTTAGGATAAAATTGAGTAGTTTTGAGTTGAAGGGTTTTTATTGAATAGAGGTGATGTGGCACCTAGGGTATTAGGGTACCACTCCCTCCCTAGTTGATATTTTTCGGAGTCCATTATGTAATCTTACATCACGAAACCAAATGCGTCACCTTGCTATCTAAAGATCAAGGTACAATTACGCCTTACCCAAATCAATTATATCTACTACTTTTTCTGTTCACTTGTAATTGCAGCATTCCACTTTTTAACTATTTATATATAAACTTTGATCCTTATTCTACTAATATAAACAAATTTTAGTATGTGAAATGTTAAAATTTTCATAATGTATATTTTTAAAATATTGGCCTCGTTCGGTAAACTCTGTTTGAACCAAAATTATTTATTTGAAGCAAATGATAGGTTTGACTTTATAAACTTTTAATTTTAATAATTGACAGAAAGTTTTTTTAATCAAATGATTGAGCTTAATCCTCTAATTTTCAAAATGCTCATTTTAAGAATTTTTTTCAATTAACTTATTCAATTAATGAGTTGAAAAGACATATTTAGCCCTACATGTCTATATATATAATTACATTTTTTTTTAATTTTAAATCTCAAACCAAAATTTTAAACAACAAACCAATGTAACACGAATATGATTAAAAATCACGGCTAACATTGCGAATGCGATCATAATTTTATGGAGTTGCATTATCATGATAATTATTTAATATTTTATTACTGCATATAAAATTAGATATTAATTAAAAAGTAAAGTAAAATTTAGATTTTCTAGTTCAATAGTATTTTGTTCAAATTGAACGTTTTCTCACTTAAGCTTGCAATTTTAAGAAATCATTTTATTTCAATGAAATATGTAATTAGATTTATATGATTGTTTTAAATTATTGCCTTATATTATAAAAATTAAAATCTGAGTTTATTGAAAATAAAAAACTTAAAAATAAATGCGAATATAAAGATCGTCAAAATAATAAATCAGGTGAATGTGTTTGTTGGTTATTTAACATAATTAAGTAGTAAGTATTAACAAATTCTTTTACACAAACAACTGATACGAACTGCTAGTCAAACCAGGTAATACAATCAGTTAATCAGACCAATTAATCAATCAGCTAACAACTAATGTGGTCAAATAAAACCATTATTTTTTTATAATTTTTAATAATAATTAGAAATATTAATAACTAAAGTGCGATAAATATATTATCTTTGATAGATAAAAATACCGACAATGCAAAGTATTGATCCAAAATGTTGACTTTTTCAAGTGTTTATTCATTGAATTTCGAATTGAAAACGGGCTTCCTTTTCGGATAACGTACAAAGTCGTACTCGAGACTAGAAAGAGACATTTAAAAATGAAAGGAGAAAAAAGAATTTTAAGGGCTTATTCTGCAAAGAAAAATGATACAATCACAACCGTTGTAACGGTTGTGTTTGTTTTGAACCATTGATGATGTGGGTGGTGGGGTAGGTGATGAAATAAATAATGAATTTAGTGATAAATGTATGGTGAGATGATGTGTTGTAAAGTTTGGTTGTGTAAATTGGTTGTGCATGTAGCATTGTTGTTCTGCAAATGGTCGGCCAGCATATCATGTGCTCTTCCAAATTATTCACGTCTTCGTTGCTTTTGAGTCAATATTTAACAATGTCCCTCCGTGAAGATGGTTGGCCAGATGGATATGTGATGTTGATTGGTGTCGAAGCACGTGCACTTCAAATTAAAATCTTTTACATGTTATATTCTCGTGTTGTATTTTATTGGGTATTGCTAAATATACCAACTAGAAATAAAAATGGTCAAAGCACATGGGGATACGCAACCCCACAACCCCACAACCCCACCAGCATTGACCGATTGTGATGTAAGTTGCGGCTCAGGCAGTAACGTTCGCAGATTTTGAGGCATTTAACATCTCCACATGGGGAGCGGGTGGCTCCCCAGTCAACTTTCACAGATCGGGAGGGGGTTGAAAAAATTAATTTGGCCAAGGAATCTTCACATGTGCCAATTTCTTTTTTTAATAACACTTCTGCATCTCACGATGCCCTGCTGCAGCTGTCCAAAGAACCATCACATGGGGAGGCCTCTACTTTTAATAAAATAAAAAGTCAATGAACTCAAAAAAAATAAAGTGATCCGCACATGGGGAGTTTAGCTCTTTAGAGTTGACTTTCTGTTAATGACTCTGTGAGTGACAAAGACAGGGGGTGCCTGGACTCTCATTTATTTTCTTCCCCAACACACACACAACTCTATATATAGGGGATATTGCACACATCATGGATACACACAACTAAACACACATATACATCTACGTCCATAAATGTCGATTTTTAACGAAAATAATTTAGCGAAGATCTTTGGATTTTCACGATGACGCGAATTTGCCACTAATCGTGTACAATTATATGGTTTTAATCTTTTATAAATGTCGATTTTTTATACACTTGCAATTTATTTTTAGGTGTTCGGGTCTCGTGAAGAATTGATGGATTGGGTACAAAACATGGCGCACTCTCTAGGTGTTGTCATCGTCAAAAAAAGATCAAATAAGAAACCTTGTGGTTTCGTGTATAAAGTTGTACTCATGTGTGATCGTGGCGGCGACTATAAAGTTAAGTATTCAAGTAAAGTTTCTGGTACCAAAAAAAGTAATTGTCCATTTGAATTAGAAGGAAAATATTTAGATGAATATGATTCGTGGAGGTTAAGGGTGATATGTGATAAACATAACCATCAACCTGCACAGTATATGGAGGGGCATCCATATGCAAAGCGATTATCTGAGGATGAATATAGTTTGGTTGCAGAATTGACAACGATGAATGTGGCGCCCCGCGATATTTTATCAATACTAAAGCAGCGGAATGTAAATAATGTGTCCACTCTCAAAATTATTTACAATGCACGCAATAAAATCCGCATGGTCGAGCAAGTAGGCAAATCTCCAATGCAGGTTCTCCTGTCCCTTTTGCATTCTAATGGTTATGTTTATGAGTTTTCTACAAGTATTTCAAACGAGCTGGAAAATTTATTCTTCGTTCATCCAACATCATTTGATATTTGGCGCGCATTTCCACACGTATTGATGATAGATGCCACGTACAAAACGAACAAGTATAATATGCCTTTTGTTGAAATTGTTGGCGTAACTTCAACAAAGAAGACATTTTGCATAGCTTTCGTCTTTATGCTTAATGAAAGGGAGGCTAACTATACTTGGGCATTAAATTGTCTAAAGTCGACACTAGACAAGTGCATGCACCCACGTGTTATAGTTCTGAGGCCAAGGAGTTGGCTCTAATGAATGCATGCAAAAAAGTCTTCCCGAATGCTGCTCAATTACTTTGTAGATGGCACATTAGTACAAATATTTTGAAGAATTGCAGGCCATCTATTAGGTCACCAAATGATTGGGAATCATTTCTTTCATTGTGGAAGTTACTAAAGGATTCCGCAACACGTGCAGCTTATACAGAAAACTACATGCGACTTCAATCACTGTTGATAAAATATCCACGTATGTTTTATATATTTCACATTTAATATTTATTTTTCTATGTTCCAAAGTTATTTTTTCTTATATATTTTCTCATCCAAATTTACGTTACTTTACAGGTGTTTTAAATTACGTAAATGAGAGTTGGTTGAACAAATACAAGGAAATGTTTGTGTCATTCTGGATTGACCAGCATCTCAACTTTGGAAATAACACAACCAATAGAGTTGAGAGCCAGCATGCGAAGCTAAAAAAATATTTGAATTCTGCAAAGTCTAGTTTGGATAGATTTCTGGGTTGTATTGATCGAATAGTGCAGTCGCAACTTACATCAATTAAAGAAAGCTTAGAAAAAAGCAGAATTGTCCGCATTCATCAACACAACATTCAGTGCTTCAAACTATTGCGTGGTTTTGTTTCAAATGAAGCTCTCGATATAATTCTTGGAGAACATAAACGATGGAAGGATCTTTAGTTAGACTCCTCAAACTGTGATTGTCGACTCGCAACAGTTGTGGGTTACCATGTGCTTGCGAACTCTCAATGTATATAAGTACGGGTAAGTATATTCCCTTGGATTCGATTGATATCTTTTGGAGGAAGCTAGATATTTCACCGTCAACATCTGTGCAAAATGATGATATTAGTTGTGACGGTGAACTAGAACATTTTAAGGAACACTTTTACAAGCAGTCCAAAGTTGAGAAAAAAAGTTTGTTAAGAAAGCTAAAGGATATCATGGACCGAACTTCAACCGACATTCAAGTACCTCGAGTTCAAAAAAATACTCGTGGACGACCAAGCTTAAAGAAACCACAACAAAAAAGGGATATCGATCCCGTTCATCAAGATTCTCGTAGATCTTGTTTAAGCATACCAAATTTTGTTGGGTCAGATTCGATTAAGGAACCAGCGAGACATAATTCATACGTGATGGACTTGAACAAGAAACCAGTGATAGACTTGAATGAGGTCCCAGATGAGTTCGAGAGTTCATACGTGATAGACTTGAACGAGATCCCAGATGAGTTCGAGAGTTCGGATAACTCTTATATTCTAGAAAAAATTCCAAAAATTTTTCGTCCTTACATCACGCAGGTAAATGATGTAGAGGGAGATGGAAATTGTGGGTTTAGAGCGGTGGCTACGTTCTTGGGATTAAGTCAACATCAGTATTTTCAAATTCGGATGGAATTATTAAACGAGTTAGTTATGCACTATAACGTATACAAAGACATATTCGGAGCTGTTGATATAGCACGGCTGCAGTACACATTGAGTCTCCAAGAACCCGGTTCTGTGCCGCCTGATAAATGGATGATTATGCCAATGACTGGTTTACTAATTGCTTCACGGTTTGACATTGCTGTTATTTTTTTAAGCGAGTCATACAGTACGCTGTGCTTACCACTTTGGTCTAGTCCGCCACGATCACAACAACATAATATAGGTGCGATGGCATTGGTCGGTAACCACTACGTCCAAGTAGAATTACAAGAAAATTCTCCATTACCTCTTAACCATCCGCAATGGTTTCGTTACAATTATGACCCGGCATGGGCCTTCCCGTATATAAATCGACAAAATTTGTATAATGAACTTTTGCACTCCATGTCGTGAAAGAATTAGTTTTTTTCTTGTATTATCATAATTGTACTTCTCTATTTTTTTGTATTATCTTACGTAATGTATTTAATAAACATGATGTATAATATTTATCTGTTTAAATAATATATTTTTACACAATTTTTCTGGTATTATCATAATTGTATTTATCTATTTTTAAAAATAACAAAAAAAAAAGTAAAAAACTAACCAAAAATAAAAAAAAACTAACAAAAGAAAAAGGCGCAAGAAATCTTTGTGACAAGAAGGGGAGATTTGACTAAGTCTGACAAAAGCAAAAAACCAAAAAAAAAAAAAAAAAAAAAAATCAAAAGGAAGTTGACTAAGTTGGTATACTTAGCATATGGGGTTGGTATATTTAGCCAAACCCATTTTATTTTACGTATAAAATTAGGTATATGTGTCATATCCCCATGTTGTATCTCGTTCCTATTTACATATTATTTTACGTGTAAAATTAGATATATGTGTCATGTCCCTATGTTGTATCTCGTACCTATTCAAGTATCCATACTTTTTAAGTGTCCGCCCATAGACGGATTTAAGGGGGGGAATTATATTAGGCTTCATCCCGGTGCAATCTCCCTCTTATACTAAGTTATTTTAGTAGAATTTATCACATTTTACCTTAAAAATTGAAATCCTACCGCGTGTATGTATATACACGATCTAGAAATCTCATATATTATCGATGACTTTTGTACTTTAGAAAAACGAGGGGGGGGGGGGGGCATTTTCGTGTTTAGTTTTGTGTTTTGATATTTTTGCTTTGAAATGAATGAACTTTATACATTTTTGTGAACTTAATTTTATCGAACATAGCCCCCCCTCCCCCGACTTCATTTCTGACTCCGTCCCCGTGTCAGTCCATGCTAATATGTGATGTTGCACCAGTCTTTGGAAAAACTAATACAATAAATTGTTTCAGGTGAGAATATATAACAAATAACATGGTGATAGTCGATTTAACTAGGCATCTACGTGGCAACAAATCGGACTGAGTGGTCACCATTTTTGTTTGACTATACCTAAATCGATCCATTCTGGATGATACTGTAGCATAGCTTATGGGCCCATCAAAATGTAACACCCCTAAGATATTCAGGGTATATTACAACGCCGTGGGGCCGTACTTGGGACCCACCAGGCTAAATAATAAATACCACTCGTCTAATCGCCACAGTTAGCGAGAAATACACATCACCAGGACGACAAACAAATAAGACGCCCGGCATAACCGGCGAAACAAACATCACTGACAGTCATAAATAAGAATTACTGATACAAATCACATTCTGAGTACAATGCCTAAGTACTATCTATAAGTTTACAATTTTAGGAAACAACCATATCGAAAAGGACAATGGAAACGAGGAAACTCAAATGCACACGTCAACATCCCTGGCCAGCATCCTCGTACTGTCCCAGCGCCCGCTCGTCCGTCTGAACATAAACCTGAAATTCATAACAAGAATTTCCCCAAAACGGGTCCCCAGAGGGGTTCGCAATTACGCTAGTACAAGTAATCAAGACAAACCATTCTCTTACACATTTCATAGTACATGCATCAATTTATTTCAAGCTAAAACCAAACATGTCTTTTTCGGAAACAAACAATCAATCATCAATCTGCCTAGGACCGGGGTGAAGCCATTGGTCCCACTCGAGGTCTCTAAGGACCCTCCCGAGCTGGCCATATCATAAAACAAATCACGCACAGGCATAGCCTAGGACCGGGGTGAAGCCACTTATCCTACTCGAGGCCTCTAAGGACCCTCCCGAGCTGGCTAGCGAATCAAACTCGTGAAACCAGAGTGAAGCCATAGATTCCCTCGAGGCCCCGTCGGACCCTCCCGAGGTGAACAAAGCACACACAAATACATCACCATTTCATGTTAAGCATAAAAGTTTCCAAGAGTACTTGCCTTGAATAATTGACGACACGAACGGAAAGGAAAATCAAGCACGAACGCTAGGAACCTGTTGGACACTAAGTATACTGGATACAGTTTGGGAAAATAGTTTAAACAACAAACTGTATGGATTTTAAATCTGAGTGCGTAGCGGAAGTCTTAGATACAGTAGGTTGCTGTGGATACAGCAACTAGATGTATAGTGTATACTTAATTAATCACAGTAATTAAAACAGTAAAAACTGAATGTAAATAACACAGTAATTAGAGTGGTTCGAGGTAAACCCCTCTACGTCCACTGGTCCTCCACACAGGAGTAAAAAGTTTATTATAATTACTACGTACACAACTACGTAATTATAACAACACACAATCAATATATCGTTCACACAGATTGATATAAAGATCTTAGCAAATCCTTTGACTTGCTTCAACCGTTCACACAGATTGGTTTTGAGCTAATGCTTTGACTTGCTTCTTCACACACAGTTCTGAAGCTTCGTCTTCTTTAATGCAAATCCTTCACACACAGTTCCGGAGAAGCACAGATTGCTCAGTCCACATGTACATTTGTTCAAAGTATAGAACAGATGGTGAACAACAACTTTGACTTTAAGAGCTTTCAGCTGATGAAGTGTTGTTCAGAATGATGAGCACTGTATATCTCTTTTGATCTGAGTTGCAGTAAGCTTTGGAGATATGTTTTGCTCTGATAATAATTTCGATAGCTTGGGTAACTGATCTTCAGCATCTTGATGTGATATATATAGTCTCTGAAATATATATCCATTGAGATGTATCCGTTTGAGTGAGATTTCGTTCCAACAGGATTATACCACAATCCGGATTTAGCGGGATTTGAAGATCTATTGACTGACAGTATTTAAATACTTTATCCTTGAGTATTTAAATACTTTTTTATTCAACGGGACTTGACTTCTGGAGATTCCTTCTTTGTCCTGTTGTGAGCTGTATGGAAGATAACTGTATTTGAGTTTCGAGACAGTTTCCATACTTGGTCTTTTATAAGACTTCTTGCTGTACTGAAGGGCTTCACTATATGCTGATTCAAGGCAGGTCTTCGATACAGGATAATGCCTCAATGCTTCGATACAGTTTTCCTTTACTGTATGCGGATTGGCATATATGTCAAAACCTCTTTATTAAATACCATTCGATATAGGGATTGGATATCCCGGCTGTTTCGATACAGGGTTCTTGTTTTCCCAACAATTTTCCCCTTTTTGACAATTTGCCAAGACTTACTTTCTTAACTGTTCAAGTCTTCTTGATGATGCCAAAACCTTCTTCATGAAGTGATCTTCTTTGATGTCTTCTGGCTAATTTCTTGGTCTTTCGTCAAAAGGTCTGTCTTAGTCTAAACGATGAACTGCTCGCAGGCGAGTTCGATACAGTTAAAGATTTTTACAACTTAAGCTTATGATTGGCACGCAGGCACAATCTTATTCTAAGCTTACAACTGAAATCGTGAACTGTTCGTAGACTAGTTCGTACGGCTTTATTTTCAATCAAGTTTGTATACTTGAGATTGTTAATCAAACAATTTAAGTAATCATGCATTAATGCAGTAGATTACGAGTTGTAATCTTTCAAGACAAACAAATACTTTTATTGATATACAAAATAAATTGAGTACATGGTTTGCTGTTTCGAAGAGAAAAATTACAAAACAAGAATAATATACAGAGATTTCAGCTCCTATCTGTAGTCCGCATGCCTCCATGGCTTTTTCTCTGGATCATTCTCGGTACCACGCCACCAGTTCTGTAGAGAATCGTTGCCTCGATCCTGGTATATAGCTCTTCCTTCATAGGATCGATCAAAGGCAAGAATCCAGTCTTCTGGATGGGTGATCCGATCTCCTCTTTTGTGTTTGCTCTTCATATCAAGCTGGAGAGGGAGTTTTCCGTCTTCCAACATCTTCGTAAATTTGTCTGCGGCCTCTGCTAACGTTTTATAGCTCTTGAAGATGGTGGATTCCCTGATGAGTTTGACAAAGTATCTCATCAGTTCATTTTTCCTCCATTGCTTCACTTCATCGGCAGTAGGATGGCGGTTGGTCGACAGACGAATTTCAGAAGGTCTTTGGATTAGACTTTGCCACGGGACATTTGGATCATGAAATTCAGGTCGGGAGCCTAAAATCTTAAAACTTTGGGAGTGAGGGGCTAGCTTGTTTAACTCGGAAGTGATGCTGTCTTGGGCGGCCTCGAATTCCCTTTCTTGCTGTAGCCTGATTCTCCTAGCAGCTTCTCTTGCCTCTTCCCCCTTTTTGGCTTCATCAAGACTTTTTAGGATTTCTAGTGCAGCATCCTGTTTCATCTCGATGTTAGTCATTCTCTCTACAAGGGCGGAAAGCGTCTGCGACATATCCTTGATACATTTGTCGTGGGCGCGCAATTGAGAGTTGTTTTCAATCATGGCACATGCGGTCTTGGCTTCAGCTATTCGTGTTTTTGTTGCTTCTTCCTCCAGGAGTTGCTCCTGCTTGTCTTCCATGATTTTCAAAGCTTGTTTAAAACTTCTGGCAGAAGAACGAATGCCTCGACAACACGAGATACTTCATGTTGTAGAGTGGTCATCTCCTCCACAACAGAAGTATGCATCCAATTTAATGCTTTCTCAACGGAAGACAGAGCATTCACTGCATCCTGGATGAATACAGTTTGAAGACCAAGTGCGCGCAGACGCTCTTTCCTAGCGGCAGAAATAGGAGAATCTGGTTGAGCAAAGTCTTCAGAGCTGTTCAACCTCCTTACGTTCACGGTTGGGCATGAAGTAAGTTGGACATCCTCAGGTTCGATACCGTCCTCGGATTCCACGGTTGAAGGGGCTGGAGCAGCTGGTTCTGGTTCGGCGACAGGGGGTCGAGTAGCTTCCTGTTGCGAAGGATCTTTAGTAGATATGGATACAGGAGGGACTGAATCCTCCTGTTGTCTTTCAGGTACAACTTCTTCGGTGGCAGCAGGCTCAGGTGCCTGTTCCAAAATTGCTTCAACTTCCTCGACTGGAGGGACTGATTCCTCTTCGTCGGGAATTAACTCTTGCTGTGGCGAAGGGGGATTGCTTCGAGTAGATGGCCCTTCGTCACCTTTGGGTGGAGAGGCGTCTCTAGCTTGAGTCTCTTCACGACTCATCCTCAGACCAGCTTGAAAAGCATCGTCGTCGTCGTCTGAGTCATTGTCGTCGTCTTTTGGATGTGCGGGAGAGTCTTCCGACTTGTCCTTTCCTTTCCTTCTAGCGTCAGATTTCTGTAACAGATGGCTTTCAATCAGCTCCTTGCATAATGCATTTTCCCGTCGGATCAGGGCTTCAATTTCCATTGAGTCCGTTACTTCTGAGACGAATCTTTCTTCTTGGCTCCAATCGCTCCAGTTGTATAATGTTTCGTACGGAGCTAGCCTGTAGCCTTTCCATGTGAGAAATCTTTCGTAAGCATGTTCAATTTGAACGGAAAGAAGGGTCTTATGAATGATGGAGTCGGGGGAGGGACTACGTACAACGTTTGGAGACGCTGTAGCGAGGGATTCCTGTACAGGTATGGGATCCTGTATGGAAGTGGGACTCCTTACAGGGGATGGTGCCCTGAAGGAAGATGGATCATGTATGGGTGTGGGATCCCGCAGAGGAGAAGTAGCTGTTGGCTCCAAATGGGCAGCCGACTCGCTAAAGTCTTGTTTGTTGGCAGATGTCTCATTATCCGTCCTAGCCGCCAAAGGCTCAGGATCTACTGTCGATACAGTAGGAGACACCTCTTCCACAGTGGTTGGGCCCTGGGGTTGTTTTTCAGTGGGTTGAGCCACGGGGGAGACTTCTTCAGAGGGCTTGGCAGTTTTGACTTTAGAAAGCCTCCTAAGTCTCTTCTTGGGCTTCTCACCAGCAGTGGGTTTCTTGCTGTGAGACCTCTTTCTCTTCTTTGAAGATTCCACTTCCTGGAACTTCAAGGACTCATCTCGTGGATTTGCAGAAACTGGCATACTTCCAGTTTTTGGATGGTTGCAGACCATAGTGGTTTGATTATACGCAGTAGGCTTGACGCCTCCTAGGTATATCCTGGGATTATTCTTCTTAGCATCAGCGGATTGCGACAGTCCGCATTTCGTCAGTATATTGTTTAACATCAAACCAAAAGATCTCTTCTAGGTGGCCGGCTTGCACACCTCTTCTTGCAGGCGCTTCAGGATTATCTGGCACCAATTGACCTTTTCACAGGTCAGAATAGCCACCATCATCCTGAACCTCAGGTTGGTACACATTTCGAACGCACCGATTCGATTCTCAATTAACCTGCAGCAAAAATCATGAAGATATACATATGGGAGACAAAAATTTTTCTTGTGACATGTAGTCTGAACCATGTCGACAACTTTGGAGCCTGTGAACAGTCCATAAAATTTAGTGATTAGCTCTTGAGACCCGAATGTCTCAAGTTGATCCATAGTCAGGCCATCAGCGGGTAGCCTGTATATGTTCTGGAGCAGATCGTTATCAATACAGATCTCAACTCTCTCGATTGTGGCGGTGATGTCGGCAACATGACCTCCTTGGGCCAATGACAGAAAGCGTACGGCGGCGTTGAGGTAAAACTCCTCAACTAGATGAGCATCATACTTATCAGCGGTCTAACTTCCAAGGCGATAGAGGCCTTGTTGACGAAGCCGAGTTATGATGTACTCCATGGGTTCTGCGTCGTTGGTTTCAGACAGAATGCGCTCAATGATAACAGATCTTGAAAATATCCGGCCATCAATGATGTTAGCAGTTTTCTTCAGAGCAGGAGAAGAAGTTTGTCCAGCCATTTGAAGATTTCTTAAGAAAAAGTGCAAGAAAATAATCGAAATATGCAGTAAAATGCAGAAAAGTATGTAGGCTGTTTTTGCTTGAGAACTCTTGAATTTGCAGAAAGCGTAAAGAGTCTCTAATGGCAGATTCAGTCCTTTTATAGTTGGGCGGCGAAATAGGGTTTTGCAGAGTACGAATGGTCAGATTTTAAGGGATGGGAACCGGTTTTTGAAATCAACGGTTAAGATGGACTGAGTGTAACTGGTGTAATATCCGTAATTTCGAATTTCGGTAATTTTCTTTTTTTGGAGGAAGTCCGTTTTGACGACTCGCTCATGACTGTTTCGTCATTTCGAGAATGATTAATTCTGCACTTTTTGTCATCCGAGTTCGTTTCGGTATCGTTTTGTTGAGTTCCGAGCTTTTTAGCGACTTTTCCGCACTTGAGCTCGATTCTTGCGAATCTCGTCCGAAACTGTTGTTTCGAGTTTCTCGTAAGTTCATTTGATGTTATTATTCATGTTGCGAGCTTTGGTTTGGTGTTTCGATCGCGTATCGTGATTTTCGGACGTTTTGGGCCATTTTCGTAATTTCCCAAAGTTTTGGGTAATTACTTCCGTTGTTGAATTTCGAGCCTTCGGGTGGTCGGAATTGTGTGTTCTCTTAGCTCTTAGATTCGTCAGTATGTAATGTAATGTGTTGTGTTGATGTCTAGCCTGTTGGATCCTCACGGAGAGGGTCTGCGGCGTGTAATATTCCCGGTTTGATCTGGGGGTGTTACATTTATGGTATCAGAGCTTAGGTTGCGGAAACCTAGGGTCATCGGGTCCGATCGTGTATTGTTGGGTCTTGTCTTGTCAGATTGAGTCTGACTGATGTCGTGTCGCGACGCGTCGTTTGGAATTTCGGCCGTGATTAGTATCAGGGTGCAGCCATCATCTTCGTGCGATCTGTGGATGTAAGTCTCCCTACTACAGGTTGTACCACGAGCTATACGAGCCTGTGTGATTTTGTGTTATGTAGTTAATATTTGAAGGTGCATCGTGAGTAAGTGACATATATTTGTTGATTCCCGTCTTGCGCTAAAATGTAGAATGATATTGCTGAATGTATCTTTGTATAAATCATTTTTCTTGCAAGAGTATAAAACTTGGAATTTTAAGTTTTCGAATCCTTTCGGGGAGTCACGTAAAATTTTTAAAATGCCCTCCAAGGGAGGAAAAAGTTGATTTTCGTATGTTGACCTCAAGGCTGAAAGTTCTGAAAACTCGAATTATTGATAATTCTTTTCCACTGTGTACTATAAGTTTTCAAAACACAATTTTTGAACTCAAATGAGGTCTACAAATTATACTCAAGACGTGACTCTTGCTTTCAACCTTTCGATTTCATGGTTGCTAGTCAAGAAGCGCATGATCATGTTCTTATTGTTTGGGCAGTGTTGCCAGTTTTAGATCTAAATAGTGATGTGAATGTTAAGTCGTTCGGTATGAGTTAAGATAGTTCTCTTTATTAAAAGATGAAATTTCGATTTTGGATGACAATTGTCTTTTGTTTGTTGCTCATGAAGTGTTGAATCGATGGCTTTGAGATTCGAACGTGTTGTTGTTTATTTGTGACCATCGATTCTAGTAATGTCGTATATATGTTCGCAATCATGTTGCTCAAATAGAACCGTTAGCGCACGCTAAGTGTAAGGCTAGCGCGCGCTAATGCAGCATGGGTAGCGCACGCTAAATATATGTTGTAGTGCGCGTTAGTCAGTCTGGACAGAGGCTAGGGAACTACATTTCTTTTAGCCGTTAGGCCTAACCTTAGCAGTCAATCACCCGGGATTGTATTCTATGTGTGCTGTCAAGTAATGACAACTGTTTTGTATGAATGTGCGTTATGATTTTTTTTTTTTAGTTGCGCTAAGTGATAATTGATTGGGTTCGGCAAATTGATAAATTATGTCTGCAGCGAGTGTGTTCGAACACGCTTTTCTAAAACCTTCATAAGTTTGTGCAAGTGCGATTAGCCGGCGGCTTCGTATGAACTTTGGAAATTGTTTGAAATTTGCGAGCCGGCCTAAGATTCTCAAATAAAACCTCGACGGTATTTGAAAGAGTTGTTTGAAAGTACCTTGAACATTTTGTAAAATATTACCGTCGTTGATGTTTGTGAAGTGTTGGGAGAATTTTCGAAAATAATTTTAACGTATTGTTGTATTTTCAAATAATTCGAGTGAATGATTTTCAAAAATCTTTCACACCATAAAAAAATTATTTTATTTCAAAAACCAATACGATTTTTATTTTCAAAAATTTATAGTGAAAGATGAAAAATCTCACTCGATGTAAAGTTCAAACTCGGATTTGGAAATGTTAGAGTATGTAAGAATGATTTGATGATCTTGCGTGGTTAACTTGTTAGTTGTTAACGGTGATGATGATACGTAGAGGCATGATGACTTCAAATGATTTCAAATGAGACGGTTAAAGTATGTTGTTTACAAGTTTTGATGAAACAACTCGAGGTACCAAAAGTACTTTTAAAGTTTATTTTAAATAGCATACAAATCCAAGGATTTTCAAAAGATTTCCTTTAAAAGGATACCTCGTGGATTTTCTTTTCGAGTTGTTATTGGTTACCTTATGTGATATGTAATGCTGAGTTGGTACTTTAGTATAATATTTTGCGAAGTTGTGCAATCGTATTGAGTGGGAATCCGCTTAGTATGTCGTTGGGCAGAGGACACAGTCATGACCACGATACTAATGGCCATGAAGATCGGATGTGGACCAAGAGGGTATAGTCGGGGAGGTTGCTATTCCAGCACTTCGTTCTCGTTGTTTAGGTTTCGGGACGAAACCTCTTTTAAAGGTGATATGATGTAATACCCATATTTTTCTTTCTCTCTCTTCTGTTTCGTCCAACCGTATCGACTCGACTGTGTTCGTTGATGCTTCTGACCTGGTGTTGTTTCCCACCTTTGTCATTCGAACGAGTTCTGATATTGTCCCAAATTGATCTATATATCGTTGTGACCTTTCCAAGTTCGGAAAATTAGTCTCGTTTTCGATCTTCCAACCCTTGGGCGGTGGAATTCCGTATTTGTTCAGCGATTGGCTTGCGTTTTGATTGATGTACCGTTGGGTTGGTCAATCGTATTGATTTTCGTTCGTTGTGTTTTGTGATTGTTCGGATAATTGACTTGATTGTATTATCCATTTGATGACGCTTGTCACTTGTTGGTTTTATTATATCCCTAACGGCGGCGTTGTGTTGGTCGTCGTGGAGCGTGTTTTCACGCCGTATATTCCCTTTGCGTTGCTTGTAACGTTTCGCCGATGGGCGAAGTTACGCGTTTCCTTGCGTATCTCGTTGATTTTTCTGGCGGGATATTGCTTCTCCTACTTGTTTTAAGTTTGGGACGAAACTTCTTTTAAGGAGGGTAGAATGTAATATCCGTAATTTCGAATTTCGGTAATTTTCTTTTTTCGGCGGAAGTCCGTTTTGACGACTCGCTCATGACCGTTTCGTCATTTCGAGAATGATTAATTCTGCACTTTTTGTCATCCGAGTTCGTTTCGGTATCGTTTTGTTAAGTTCCGAGCTTTTTAGCGACTTTTCCGCACTTGAGCTCGATTATTGCGAATCTCGTCCGAAACTGTTGTTTCGAGTTTCTCGTAAGTTCATTTGATGTTATTATTCATGTTGCGAGCTTTGGTTTGGTGTTTCGATCGCGTATCGTGATTTTCGGACGTTTTGGGCCATTTTCGTAATTTCCCAAAGTTTTGGGTAATTACTTCCGTTGTTGAATTCCGAGCCTTCAGGTGGTCGGAATTGTGTGTTCTCTTAGCTCTTAGATTCGTCTTTGCGAGTACGTCGTAACCGTATCATCGATTCGTATTTAGGTTCGGGTTTCGGTCGTTCGGGCCGTCGGAGTTGGCCCCGGCCGAGTCATGGACGGGCAACCTGGGCCCAGGCCGGCACTGGCCGAGTCACGGCCGGTAGTGCTCGGCAGCTTCTGGCCGAGCCACGGCCGGCAGCGGTTTCGGCAGCTCGCCGAAGCGATCGTGGGCCGCGGCACATCTTGCCGGGCAGGCGCGGCACACTCTGTGGCATTTTTTCTACCAAACCGATCAGACTGGGTGCCGCGGCACACTCCGGCCGAGCCGCGGCACACCGCCGACCACCGGAGCCATTTTTGGCCACAGCGGCACACTCATTGGGCAGCGCACACTGTGCAGCCTATTTATGGTCCTGCACACGGATTTTTGGCCATTTTTCTCCTTCTTCTCCTTCTCTTCCGCGGCTGAGGGTGATTTTACCATGGAGCCATGTTGTTTAACAACAAATTCATATAGTTCTTGAGTTCATATCATCAATCAATCATCCGTTATCATCCTTTTATCCAGCGAATCAAGATAATCTTCCTTAGAACCCTAATTTCGTGAATTTGGGGGTTTTTGCGTTTTTGTCCGATTCGTTCCGTATTATTGATTAATTCATGATGGGTATGATTAATCTTGGTAGTATTATTGTGTTTAACATCATTTAATCTATTGTTCTTCGTCGAATCGAAGGATATTTCTTGATTTTCTTCAAATTGACTTTTTGGGGGATTTGTTTTCGATCTCGTTTTTCATCCGTTTTTGATGGATCGATTGTGGTTAAATGATGTTGTTAAACACATTCTATGGATTTTATATCCATATTTCGACTTGGAATTCCGTTTTCGGGTTTTGACGGAACGAATCGTGTTCTTGGCCGTTTTGGGGGAAACGCTTGAACTTTCGTCATTTGTTCTTTGAATTCAGCGGCTTTGAGTCGTATTATGAAATTCATTTTCGTTGTTATTGTCTTCGTTCATAGTTCATTGTTGCGGATTGTCGTTCGGTGGAGTCGGTGAGTTCGTAGTCGGTTCGTGCCAACCTACTTCGGCCGATTCTCGGCGTTGTGGTTATTCGAGGCAAGTATCTTGCCCATACATTACGTGTTTTGTGGATATTATGGTTGTTAATCGTCGATATGTGCTAAATAAATATTAATAACCATTTTTCAAAAGAATCGGTATATTTACCATCATGGTTTTTGTAAAGGTGACCCGTGTGTGTCGGGAATTAATGTGCTTAGTTGAATATGTGTGCTAGTGTCGAGTATAGAATCACCTTACCTTCTTGTGATGTCATTGCGTATGATTATGTCGTTGGTAAATATAAAGTGTAATTCTTTTGTCAAATTATGTGCTTGGAGTCCCATGGCTATGGACGAATATGTGAGTTTTTGGGTGATATTGGTTGTGTCGTTCGGTGCTGTTGAAATCTTGTGCTCCCTTGTGAATTGATATAGTTCTGGGTCGTGAGTACGTGTTGGATAATTTGGCCATTCTAGCAAGGTACCTCGACTATATATATATTTTGTGTGTTTGACCTTTGAGAGTCGTGGTTTTGTAATCTGTAAGTTGTTACTCTTCCACCTGGGGATGGCATGTGGCCTCTGGGGGCCGATACTAATGGGTACGGCCACGGAAGTGGACTTGGGTGCATGTGTTGATGTTCTTCCACCTGGGGACGGTTCGACGGGACCTCTGGGGGCCGATACTAATGTGTACGGACGCGGAAGGGGTTTCCCACCTGGGGACGGTCCGATGGGGCCTCTGGGGGCCGATACTAATGGGTACGGCCATGGGTTACCAAGTGTGGTTTCTGTGATATTGATGTTGATGTTTTGATGATTAATTGTGATATTGTCCGGAGTATCACAATGCTTTGCGCTCGGGGTCGAGAGACATTATATATCGAGTCTTGGTGCTTGGCTAGAATGGCATAAGAATAATGTGTTATGTGTAATGTGTCCTTGTAAGTGAATCGAAGTGGATGACCGGGTCGTGGACCCTGTGTTTTGTGACCGGAACGGTTGGGTCGTGGACCCCGTGTTTTGTTAAACGGATTTGTATTTTGGAAATTGAACTTTGGGGCTGTGACCCTAAATGGCTTTCGAGGAATTAAGAACTTTTCAATTTCTGATGTTTTCAAAACTCCCGAGATTTGGAAATGTTTTCAAAATGCTTACTTGCTTCGTTTCTGCTTTCAAGACTTGAACTATTTTTTTAACTAAATATATCTCGGGAAGTCTTTCGTTATATTCTCGGAATGTGTTGTGTATGGCTCGTATTTGCACTTTATACATGCACTAGCGAAACAGTGGAGTTTTGCTAACCCCCGAGTAATCGGGGGGTGGATATCTGTATTGTGTCCAGGTACATGCAGGTTTTCGGAAGCAAGACACAGGATCGGTGCGAGGGATGATGAAAGACGAATGATACTAATCATACGAAGGCCAGTTTTGACTTCAGTTAGTCGGAGTCCATTGTATTGTCTTTTCCGCTGTCTTATTGTTCGTCGTTGCAAGTATTTTGCCCTTGCGTGTGTATGAGTCTGGATGAGTTTATGTATTTTGATTTGTAAGTCAGTGACGGAAGACCAAATCGGTCTATTGATTCGTTATTTTGATTCGTCAGTATGTAATGTAATGTGTTGTGTTGATGTCTAGCCTGGTGGATCCTCACGGAGAGGGTCTGCGGCGTGTAATATTCCCGGTTTGATCTGGGGGTGTTACAACTGGTACGCTAATCCATTAAAATGTTTAAAAAAATGAGCGGGTCCCATTTCTGACATTTGTGTCACCCTAAATGCCTAAAACGGCGGTTTGAAAACAATAAACAATTTAAAACATCGCGGCTTTTGAGATTCAGTTGTCCAGATGTCGTGTAAGGCATTTAATGTACATGACGTTTGATATAAAAACAGGGCACGTGGACAAAATTCATTTTAAAAAGAAATAATATGATATTATATATATATATATACTGGATCGAAATCCTATAGTATGTGCTGTTTTCGCGTCGATACAACGTTCCCCCTCAAAAAGGTACGTATAGGTTTTAAATTCCATACAACTTAAGGATTAATGCTGTATTCATGGGTCCTACAGTATTCCCCTTTAATTATTGCACACGTCAGCTGTAGGATTCATATGTCTTCGCTCGCTACAGTGCTATATTGACGATTCTGAGTGTACAAATAATTAACGTTGGATACTGTATTCTTGGGTCTTACAGCGTTCCCCCTCAATTTGTTGAGTAAAAACAGTAAATCACTTACAGGGAGTCTGGCTGTAGCATTCCCAATTCTTGTCTGAGCATGTTGAATCTTGCTGTGTCGAGCGGCTTGGTGAAGATGTCGGCCAGCTGAACGTCTGTATGAACCTTTTCTAGGCGAACATCCTTGTTCTCGACGTGATTCCTTATAAAGTGATGCTTCATGTTGATATGCTTAGTGCGCGAGTGCAGGACAGGATTGTGCGTGATTGCAATTGCACTCGTGCTATCACACATGATTGGAGTCTCTCTGGCATCGATTCCATAGTCTGACAAATGTTGCTGCATCCAAAGGATCTGCATACAGCAACTACCAGCAGCATAGTATTCTGATTCAGCCGTGGAAAGAGAGTTAGCCAATTGCTTCTTACTGAACCAAGAAACGAGTCTAGGTCCAAGAAAGTGACAAGTTCCACTTGTACTCTTCCTATCTAGCTTGCAGCCTCCGAGATCCGAGTCAGATTCCAACTAAATCGAATCCGCCTTCCTTAGGATACCATAGTCCCGCATCGACTTCCTTTAATATACTTCGAATTCGTTTAGTTGTATTGAAGTGTGATTCCTTAGGTGCAACTTGATATCTTGCACACACTCCAACAAATGAATCGATATCGGGCTCATGCCGTTAGGTACAGGAGCGAACTAATGAGCTTCTGTAGAGTGATTGGTCAAACGGCTTCCGGCTTCATCAAGACTAATTTGCACGGAAGTGCTCATGGGGTTGGCGAGGATTTGGAAGTGTTCATTCCAAATTTGTTGAGAAGCTCCTTGCTGTATTTTTCTTGGTTGATGAAGATACCTGTAGGCATCTGCTTTACCTGCAAACCTAGAAAGTAACTAAGTTCCCCCATCATACTCATTTCAAATTTACTTTGCATGAGATGAGAGAACCTTTGACATAAAGCAAGGTTAGTTGAACCAAAAATAATATCATCCACATAGATTTGCACCATAAGAAGGTCATCACCTTCCTGTATCTTGAACAAGGTCTTGTCCACAACACCTTTCTCAAATCCGTTGTTGGTTAGATACTGGGACAGGGTTTCATACCAGGCTCTAGGGGCTTGTTTAAGTCCATACAGCGCTTTCCTTAGCCTGTAAACTAGGTCGATACCATCTGTGTTGGCAAACCCTGGTGGTTGTTCAACATAAACTTCTTCTGCAAGGTCTCCATTCAGGAAAGCACTTTTGACGTCCATTTGGTATACAATAAAACTCTTATGGGCGGCAAAGGCAAGAAATATCCTGATGGCTTCTAGTCTCGCTACAGGGGCGAAGGTTTCATCATAGTCTATGCCTTCCTCCTGACTATAGCCTTGTGCGACTAGTCTGGATTTGTTCCTTATGATAAGTCCATTTCGCTCCTTTTTGTTTCGAAATACCCATTTGGTTCCTATAACCGATTGATGTGTTGGTCTGGGTATAAGATACCATACATTGTTTCTTTCGAAACCGTTAAGCTCTTCTTCCATAGATGTTATCCAGTGGGAATTATTTAGAGCGTCTATGGTCGAAACAGGTTCGGACTGGGCTAAGAATACAGCAATAGTGCACATATTGAGTCTTCTAAGCTCGGATTGAGATTTCCATTCAGGAAACTGTGATATCTCAGCATCAGATTCTTCTTGTGCACAAAGTATATTTCCTTGTGTACTCTGTATTCTCATACGAGTAGAAACACCAGCATTTATGTTTCCAATAATCATCTCTTGCGGGTGATCTCTCAACCATCTTCGGTCGAATTGTAATTCAGGATCCTGTACTGTATCGAAAGATTCTGTGGATACAGCTTCAGCTTGTACAGCGTCGGCTTCATCCACATCGATTCTTACAGCTGCGGGGCTGATTTCTAAATCAACGACAGGTTCTAGGGGAGTTGGAGGATCCAAGATAGATAGATGGTGAATGTTCTGAGTGATATCATCTACTCCTGCAGGGTCATGGTGTGGTTCGTCAAACACTACATGAACTGATTCCTCAATCGTCAGCTTCCTTTTATTAAAGATTCTGAAAGCTTTGCTGACGGAGGAGTATCCTACGAATATTCCTTCATCTGATTTCTCATCAAAGGTTCTAAGTTGGTCCTTCCCATTATTCAATACATAACACCTGCATCCAAAAATGTGGAAATACGAAACTAACGGAGTTTTGTTGTTCCATACCTCATATGCTGTTTTGTTGTGGTGCTTGTTGACGATACAGCGGTTTTGAGTATAGCATGCTGTATTGGTTGCTTCACCCCAGAAACGCTGTGGCAATTTGCTTGCGACAATCATTGTCCTTGTTGCTTCTTTCAACGTCCTATTCTTTCGCTCGGCAACACCATTTTGTTGAGGTGTACGGGCAGCTGAGTATTCGTGCTGGATTCCATTTTCCGAACAGTATTGCTCTATAAAGCGGTTAGTAAATTCTGTACCTCTGTCGGAACGAATGCACACGATACTCGATGCTTTTTCATTTTGCAACTTTCTCAGGAGCTCGGGCAGCTTTGATGTTGTTTCCTTCTTCTTGCTAAGAAAGATCGTCCAAGCATACCTGGAATAATCATCAACAACAACCATGCAGTATTTCTTACCTCCCAAACTTACAGGACCGTAGAGATCCATGTGTAGCATTTCCAACACTCTTTGGGTTGAAAGGTAGGATTTGCTCTTCAGGGTTGACTTGATTTGCTTGCCTTTCTGACATGGTCCGCAGACGATGTCCTTCTTAAATGACACATTTGGCAAACCTCTAACCATTCTCTATCTTGAGAGCTTGTTGATTGTCTTGAAGTTGACGTGAGACATCCTCTTGTGCCATAACCAGCTAAGATCTGCAGTGCCTTTGGCAACAGAGCATGGAATTGAGGAGCTCATAGGCTTCCAGTCAGCAATATACATATTACCTGATCTGCTTCCTGTAAGCACAACTTCCTTGGTTTGGATGTTTTTGACTCTACAGCGATCTATATAGAATTTTACCAAGAACTGTTTATCACAGAACTGTCTAATACTAAGTAGATTACACTGTAAGCCTTCAACATATGCAACATCGGTGACTTTGAATTTCCCGACAAGTAGGTTTCCTTTCCCTCTTGTTCTTCCTTTAGATTTATCACCGAAACGAACTTTTGGACCGCAACCTTCTACAAAATCTGATAGCTTGCTCCTATCTCCGGTCATGTGTCGAGAGCATCCACTATCAAAGTACCAGGTATCCTCCTCTAGAATGTCCTGTAACAAAGAGATTAAGTAGATTTAGGTCCCCTTTGATTTTTGGGTCCATGATTGTTAGTTCCTCTTGGTACCCAAGTTTTCCTGGTAGCAATTGGTTTACTGTAGGACATACTCGGTACAGTGTTGCGATATCTACGGGGGGCATATCCGTAATTGTTATAACCATGATAATTATTATGCATGAAAAATTCAGGGTTATTATTATTAATCCAGATGAGTGCCGTCTTGGAGGTGGAGCCATTTTCTTAGGCCTAACAGCTTGCCTTCGGGTCTCCAGTTGGATTCCCAATGCCGTTGTTGATACTGAACCGGCATCTGCTGTCTCGAGGATAACGGGGCTCCTGTATTCAATACCTCGGCGTCTTTGACGATAGTACTGCCGTGCGGGCCTTTGGTGGTTGGATACAGCCTTCCTTCTGAACGGCTGTTGGCGCTGTTGATATGCTCTGGGAGCATGCTATTGAGTGCGCCTCATAGGTTGGAATGGCTTATGATTCCATTGCGGAATAGGATTGCGGGCGTAATAGCGACCTTCGGTTTTCTCGCATAAAGAGTTCCTTCACGGGACTAGGGATTTCTTCCGATTCTGGAATGTGTTCCACACTCTTGATGAACACTGTACTAGTTTTCCCTTTGTTTGAACATGAGCTGTATCCTAAGACACTTTTATCATGAGCATTTTTCCTAGTGCTCAGAATTTCTTCCATTCTTTTGGACGATTTCTCGAATGATTTCAGAGTGGTCTCAAGTTCAGTTTCTCGCTTTTCGAGAGTTGTGATTTTGGCTTGAAGTAGAACCAAATCATTTGTCTTGCTCTCGTTGTGAGTTTTAGCCTCACTTAGTTCATGAGCAAGTTGATGATTGCTCTCCATGAGTTTTTCAAAATCGACTTTGCTGGTTTCACAGTCAAGAGACATATTTTCATAATTTATTTTCAGCAGGTCATTTTCATCTTTCAGCTCTAAATTAGTTAATTGAAGCTGTATGTTCTCAGTTTTCAGTGTCTCATGGGCCTTTTGGATGTTTTTAAATTCATTCATCATGTTTTCAAAAGTATGAGATGCGTTTGAAGGAATAGCTGAGGTTGAACTTACCTCATCGTCGCTGTCTTCACCTTCTGGAATGTCTTTGGCCATAAAGCACATATATGCTTTATCATCGAACTCATCGTCAGATGAATCACTTTCAGTGACCACCTGAAGACATTCTGCTGACTTGGATGGTGTGGGGGAGGCTTCTGATTCTCCAATCAGGGCCTTGAGCTTGTTTTTCCAAGCACGTCTTCTTTCATCTCTCTCTTGTTGCTCGGCCTCCGGCAACCTTTGGACTTTGGGATGAGGACATTTATTTGCATAATGCCCTGGTTTCCTACAGTTATAGCACAGGTTAGCATCACTGGATGATGTTTCGGTACTTACCTTATGGACAGATTTGGGCCTGTAGGGAGTCTTTCTAGACTGCTTGATGAACTTTTTGAATTTGTGCATGAGAAGCGCCATTTCATCTTGAGACAGGATGTCGTCGTCACTGTCAGCATTCTTGTGACTAGGCTTCGACGAGCCGGGCATGCCGTGTCGACGGTTCGATACAGCGGCTAGAGCTGTGACCTTTGAAGGAGATTCTTCAGCTTTCTCTCTTCTGTCAATATCATACTCAAAAGCTTTGAGGTCAGAGAAGAGATCAAAAGTAGATATTTCATTAAGATTGCAAGATACACGCATAGTTGTGGTCTTAATGTCCCATCGGGCTGGGAGAGATCTGAAATTTTTTAAATTTTTCTCCTTTTGGGTATAAATTTTGCCCAACGCTTCAAGTTCACCGACAATACCAGTGAATCTGAGGTCAAGTTCCTCAAGTGTCTCAGTTGATTTAGTTTCGAAAGATTCAAATTGCTGAGTCAGTTTTGAAATCTTATTTTCTTTTGAGAGCTCAGTTCCCTCACAAATCAACTTGAGTTTATCCCAGATTTCTTTGGCTGTTTTGCAGCTCTTTACCTTTGAGAACGTGCCTTTGTCCAGAGTGACAAATAACGCATTCTTAGCTACGTTGTCAAGGTTAGCTCTCTTTCTTTCATCTGTGGTCCATTGCTCGCGATCCTTCTCGAGCATCTCAGCATGGGCTTGGCCTTCAATCCTTGCGGCCGTGTTCACCTTCATGATCTTGATAGGACCATCCTGTATAACAAAAATCATCTCTTCGTGTATTGCTGCAAGATGAGCCTCCATTCTAATTCTCCAGTCATCAAATTCGTTAATAGAGAACATAGGGACTTTGTTGATCATAGAAGCATCCATGTGATAATACAGAAATGAAAGAGACTGTTTTGAAAATAAGTGATTTTGGATCTGATTCGGTTAAGAATACGACTGATTCTTTTTAGAATCAACCGCTCCGATACCACTTGTTGGCCACTAAGTATACTGGATACAGTTTGGGAGAATAGTTTAAACAACAAACTGTATGGATTTTAAATCTGAGTGCGTAGCGGAAGTCTTAGATACGTGAGGTTCTTGTGGATACAAAGAACTAGATGTATAGTGTATACTTAATTAATCACGAGAATTAAAACAAGAAAACCGAATGTAAATAACACAGTAATTAAAGTGGTTCGAGGTAAACCCCTCTACGTCCACTGGTCCTCCACACAGGGGTAAAAAGTTTATTATAATTACTACGTACACAACTACGTAATTATAACAACACACAATCAATATATCGTTCACACAGATTGATATAAAGATCTTAGCTTCAACTGTTCACACAGATTGGTTTTGAGCTAATGCTTTGACTTGCTTCTTCACACACAGTTCTGAAGCTTCGTCTTCTTTAATGCAAATCCATCACACACAGATCACGAGAAGCACAGATTGCTCACCACATTGTAATGTTTGTTCAAAGTATAGAACAGATGGTGAACAACAACTTTGACTTTAAGAGCTTTCAGCTGATGAAGTGTTGTTCAGAATGATGAGCATTGTATATCTCTTTTGATCTGAGTTGCAGTAAGCTTTAGAGATATGTTTTGCTCTGATAATAATTTCGATAGCTTGGGTAACTGATCTTCAGCATCTTGATGTGATATATATAGTCTCTGAAATATATATCCGTTGAGATGTATCCGTTTGAGTGAGATTCCGTTCCAACGGGATTATAGCACGATCCGGATTTAGCGGGATTTGAAGATTTGTTGACTAACAGTATTTAAATACTTTATCCTTGAGTATTTAAATACTTCTTTATTCAACGGGACTTGACTTCTGGAGATTCCTTCTTTATCCTGTTGTGAGCTGTATGGAAGATAACTGTATTTGAGTTTCGAGACAGTTTCCATACTTGGTCTTTTATAAGACTTCTTGCTGTACTGAAGGGCTTCACTATATGCTGATTCGAGGTAGGTCTTCGATACAGGATAATTCCTCAATGCTTCGATACAGTTTTCCTTTACTGTATGCGGATTGGCATATATGTCAAAACCTCTTTATTAAATACCATTCGATACAGGGATTGGATATCCCGGCTGTTTCGATACAAGGTTCTTGTTTTCCCAACAGAACCAACGAACCCAAACCTAACTATGCGAAGAATACAATCACAACCATTTCTATACGATTACGGAAATGGAATACACCCGAAAATCCACCTATGATTCATGTAAGTTTGTACAAAAACAACGACAAGGACGGATCGCAACTGAACCCTCTCGATTTCACAAACACAACGAAACTTACCATGAATTCGTAGGGAAACAAGAATACCACCAAGATTAATCATATATATCATGGATTAATCAACAATATGGAACAAATCGGACAAAAACTCAAAAACCCAAAAATTTCCCAAAAATAGGGTTCTAGGAGATTATCTTAGATTAAAGATGAAGAACCCAAGTAGATGTTGTTAATATACACCAAGAACTCGAGGAGGATGATATCTCTAAGATTAAAGATGCCCAAATCGACCTAAAATCGCCTGAAAATCGCCCAAACAATCCCCTACGGAGAGAAAGAAGAAGAAAGGAGAGGAAAATGAAATCCTATCCAAATCCCGCTGATAAAAGGACCTGTTGACCCGCGTGCCGCAGCGCAGAACGAGTGTGCCGCGGCCCGCGGTTAAAATTCGCGATCAGGTCTTTAGGCTGTGCCACGGAACAAAACCTAGCGTGCCGCGGCGTACGGTACAGCCGCCCCCAGCTCTCCTCTTGAAAGGGGTGTGCCGCGGCACACATTCCCTTGTGCCGTGGCGCACGCTGTTTGTACCTAAAAGTGCCGAAATAAGACCCACGAACCTGATACACATGAACAATGCATAGTCTCGACCATTCAAAGGCCTGGATGAACAACCACGAATCCTCGTTTAGTGACTTCACGTCAAAACGGTTAGTCCTAGCATGACGGTAACACCAAACGACCCGGAAAGAGAATAAACGTAATAGAACCCAAAACTTTAGAATATTACGGAATGACCCAACACGATACTCGATCGTAATACTAATAAAGGTTCACAACATCCATAGTAACATGAAATGGATCTGCGAGGATCCCAAAACAGCGGTTCCGGGCAATGATTACGAGAATTGTACCCAAAAGCGACAAAAATGACATCAAACGCTGAATTGAGTAAAACAAATCTGAAACAAGCTCGGATGACAAAAGGTCCAGTATTAAATATTCTCGAAATATCAATACAGTTACAAACGAGTCACTAAAAATGAAAAATACACCAAAAATAAAAATACCGGGAAAGGAAAAATGCGGATATTACATTCTACCCCTCTAAAAATAAGTTTCGTCCCGAAACTTAAGAAACAAACAACTCAGGGTACCTAGCACGCATGCTATCCTCGGTTTCCCAAGTTGACTCCTCGACACCATGCCTCGACCACTGCACATTGACCAAAGGGATGGTCTTATGCCTCAGTCGCTTCTCACGGTGCTCCAAAATCTTCAAGGGACGCTCCTCGAAGGTAATATCCTAAGTGATATAGATATCACCATAGTCGATGACGTGACTAGGGTCCGGAACATATTTCCTCTGCTGAGAAACATGGAAAACACTATGAACATGACTCAAGGCCGGAGGCAATGCCAAACGGTATGCCAACTCACCGACTCTCTCGAGAATCTCAAAGGGTCCAATAAATCTCGGACTCAACTTTCCCTTCTTCCCGAAGTGGAAAACTCCCCTCATCGGCGACACCTTTATCAAAACGTGGTCTCCCACCTCGAATTCCAAAGGTCGATGACGGACGTCAGCATATGACTTCTGTCGACTCTGAGCAGTCAACATCCTCTCCTGAATCAATTCCACCTTCCTCCTCGTCTCCATAGCGATATCCAATTCGGTCCCAACCAAATCGGATGCCTCGTTCCAGCAAATCGGCGATCGACACCGCCGCCCATAAAGCGCCTCATATGGTGCCATTCGAATCGATGCGTGCCAACTATTGTTGTACGTGAACTCGATCAATGCCAAATGCTCCTCCCAATCACTGCTCCAATCGAGAGCACAAGCACGCAACATATCCTCAAATGTATGGATAGTGCACTCCGAATGCCCATCCGTCTGAGGATGAAAAGAAGTATTTAGAGGCAAACGAGTGCCCAATGCCTTATGTACCGCCTGCCAAAAGTGCGATACAAACCGGCCATCACGATCCGAAACAATAGACTTCGGAGTACCGTGAAGCCTCACGATCTGCGCAATAAACACACGAGCCAACTTCTTCGGACCCCAAGTATCCTTGATGCCCAGAAAGTGTGCCGACTTAGTCAGACGAGCCACAATCACCTAAATCATATTCATACCAGACTTCGATCTCGGCAAGCTCGTGACGAAGTCTATCGATATATCTTCCCATCCATTCCGGAACAGGAAGCGACTGCAATAACCCGGCTGGTTGACCTGCTGACAAGTCAAACATCTTGCTACAAACTGTGCGACCTCCTCCTTCATGTCTTTCCACCAAAAGTTCCTCCTTAGGTCCTTGTACATCTTACTCGAACCAGGATAAACTGAGTAAGGCGTAGCATGGGCTTCACGCAAAATACTCTGTCTCAATTCCAAGTCATTCGGTACACAAAGCCGACTCTGGAATCTCAACACACCATCCTTGTGAATCACAAACCCAGGAGACTTTCCCTTAAGAACATTTTCTCAGATTTGAGTACTCATCGGATCCTCCAACTGCTTTAGTTTAATTTGATCGATCAACAACGACGAAATCTCCAAAGTGCAAAGTTGCCCGACATCTCCTGGAAACAAAATCTCAACACTCAAATCAATCAAATCCCGCTGAAGTTCAGATCGAGACGTAAGGATCTCAAGCGTCCGCATCGCAACCAATTTCCGACTCAAGGCGTCGGCCACGACGTTCGCCTTGCCCGGATGATAAAGGATTTCGAGGTCATAATCCTTAATCAACTCTAACCACCTCCTCTGCCTCATATTCAACTCCCGCTGAGTAAATATGTACTTCAGACTATTATGATCGGTAAAAATCTGACATGCAGAGCCAAAAAGATAGTGACGCCAAATCTTGAGCGCAAAAATAATTGCCGCTAACTCTAAATCATGAGTAGGGTAGTTGAGCTCATACGGCCTCAACTGTCTTGATGCATACGCAGTAGTCTTGCCGTGCTGCATCAGCACGCACCCAAGACCCTGACCCGAAGCATCGCTCTAAGCAGCAAAACCCTCGTTGGCAGATGGCAACGCTAGAATCGGGGCTGAAGTGAAACGCCTCTTCAGCTCCTCAAAACTCGACTGTCTTTCGTCATTCCAGACGAACTTCTCAGATTTTTGAAGCAATTGTGTAAGTAGCTGAGCCAGTTTCGAGAACCCCTCGACGAACCTACGATAGTAGCCAGCCAAACCCAAGAACCTACGGACCTCCTTCATATTCTTGGGCGGTGCCCAATCCAGCACTGCCTCAATCTTATGTGGATCCACACGGACCCCCTCAACTGAAATCACGTGACCCAGAAACATCACTTCATTCAGCCAAAACTCACATTTTGAGAACTTCGCATAGAGTCACTCGGTCCTCAAAATGCCTAACACCACACGCAGATGATGCACATGCTCCTCCTCGTTCCGTGAATAGATAAAGATATCGTCAATAAAGACGACGACACATTTGTCCAGATACTCTATGAAAACTTTGTTCATCAACTGCATGAACACTGCCGGTGCATTGGTTAGCCCAAAGGGCATAACCACAAACTCATAATGTCCGTATCTCGTCCGAAAAGCTGTTTTTGGAATATTAGACTTCTTCACCCGAAGCTGATAGTACCCCGATCTCAAGTCGATCTTCGAGAATACCACAGCTCCCTGCAACTGATCAAACAAGTCATCAATCCTCGGAAAGGGGTACTTCTTCTTGGTGGTCACCTTGTTTAGCTCGCAGTAATCGATGTGTAAACGCAGTGAACCATCCTTCTTCCGCACAAATAGAACCGGTGCGCCCCAAGGTGAAGCGCTCGGTCGAATATACCCTGACTCAAGAAGCTACTCAGCTGCTTCTTCAACTCAGCCATCTCTGAAGGTGCCATGCGATATGGCTCCTTCGAAATCGGGGCCGCACCCGGGTCTAACTCAATAGCGAACTCAACCTCACAGTCCGGTGGTAACCCCGATAACTCGTCAGGAAAGACATCAGGGAACTCACTGATGACTGGGATCGATGAAAACTCGACCCCACCATCCTCCGCTTTCAAGGCATAGCACTAGTAACCAGTACACCCCTTCCGCAGGAGTCTCATCGCCTTCAAGGCGTTAATCACGAACTTCTGGTTTCCCTTCTTTCGCCCCGCGAAAGAGTGCTCGGTGCCATCCTCAGCTAACATGGTGATGATTCTCGTGCGGTAGTTCATGATTGCACCATGCCACTCGAGCCAATCATCCACGAGAATCAAATCCTCAACCTCAATACTCACAATAATAAGATTAGAGAGCCCTCTCACAAATAAACACAGAACAATCTCGGACCTCCTGATCACCAACGATCCTATCACCGCTAGGAAGCTTAACGATGAAAGGCTCACAAGGCGTCAAACAGTCGAGACTCAAACTGCGCACACACTCCAGAGAGATGAATGAATGCGTAGTACCCGAATCAAAAAGCACACTGACAGGATGAGACTGGATATGAACGGTACCTGTGGCCACGGTGGCTGCTGGATCATCGGCCCTCCTCATCTGGTAAACTCGCGGATGAGCGGGGCCGCCAGTGGAAGTTTCCCCTATAGCGGGCTGACCCTGACCTCTTCCTCGACTGGTACTCGGCGGAGGCTGCGGAGCAAATGACCCCTGGTTCACACTCGGCTACTTAGGCGCTGGAAAAGAAGCCTGGGCACCAAGAATCTGCCCTACCCGCTCACAGAAAGAAGCTTTGTGGCCCAGGTGACCACAAGTATGACAAGTCAACTGCGGACGAGGACACTCCCGGTTCCTATGGCCCGACTTGCCACAGCTAAAGTATCTGACATCACGAACGGAGGCACTGGCAGTACCTCGAAAGCCCCCAGAGAAACGAGCCGAACCGCCTGCAAGAATATTTGCAGACTGAGATTTCTGCTGGACTCCACCCTTGTGGCCCGAAAAATTTCCGACGGACTTTTGTTTCTTGCTCTCACGAGTCGCCTCACTGGCCGTCAAAAACATATCGTATGCAAGATCTCTACTTTGATAATCCTTTAATGTGGTGCAGGCGAGTCCAGACATGTAGTCACGAATCTTCATTTTCATCCGTCTGGAAAAGTGGGAAATCTTGTCGCTCTCCTCTCTAACTTGGGCCTTCATGAAGCCCAACTCCCGGTTGTAATCAGCAATAGCCTGAGAAACAGGAATATCCAGAGGCTGAGCATCATAAAAAGCATGGACTCGAGCCTGCTTAACTGGCCACGGGCAATATTTGGTCTCCATTAGGTCTTTGAACTTGACCCATGAAACAACATGGTCCTTAGGCTCAACAGGCCCCCGCCGGTCGGTAGCATCCCCAGTGAGAAATTACTGGGCAATAGGGACCTTGCGATCCTCGGGACAGTTGGTGGCAACAAATACCTTGGATATCTCCTTGATCTACCCCTCCCAACCAAACGGGTCTGAAGCTCCCGAAAACTGAGGAGGATGCATCTTGATGACATCCTGAAGCCAACGATCTGCTCCGCCCCAAGTAGCATGGGCCGAAGTCGGGTTCTGAACTGCCTGAGCTATCGCAACCATTTGGTTCACCATTTGTTGCATCACAGCTGCAACACCAAGATTGGCGCCACCACCGGTCGCGCCCTCTTGAGTAGCACTATGGCTCTGATGGCCATCAATACTACCGGCTCCAGAATTGTGTGACGTGGCCACCTCACTGGCTGCCTCCACATCCCCGACCGTGTCCACGACCACGTCCGCGACCTCTATCTCGGCCTCTCCCAGCATCCATACTGAAGATAAGAGGTAGTAAATGCAATTTGATGATAAGTACGAGATGAAAAATAGTCACAGTTCAAGAATCGGAAGTACGATACAAGGAAACAATAAATCGAGTAAGGAAAACTTACGAGCACTGGAAGTACCGAGATGATGGCAGCGGGGTGACAACGTGCAAAACAAAACACAACTAGACCCAATTAACCGACAAGCTTAAGTATCCACAAACCTAGTGCTCTCTGATACCATTTTCTGTAACACCCCCAAGATATTCAGGGTATATTACAGCGTCGTGGGCCCTACCTGGGGCCCACCAGGCTAAATAATAAATACCACTCGTCTAACCACCACAGTTAGCGAGAAACACACATCACCATGACGACAAACAAATAAGACGCCCGGCATAACCGGCGAAATAAATATCACTGACAATCAAAAATAAGAATTACTGATACAAATCACAATCCGAGTAAAATGCCTAAGCGCGAGTACTATCTATAAGTTTACAATTTTAGGAAACAACCATATCGAAAAGGACAACGGAAACAAGGAAACTCAAATGCACACGTCAACATCCCTCGCCAGCATCCTCGTACTGTCCCAGCGCCCGCTCGTCCGGCAGAACATAACCTGAAATTTATAACAAGAATTTTCCCAAAACGGGTCCCCAAAGGGGTTATCAATTACGCTAGTACAAGTAATCAAGGCAAACCATTCGCTTACACATTTCATAGTACATGCATCAATTTATTTCAAGCCAAAACCAGACATGTCTTTTCTGAAAATAAATAGTCAATCTCGTACTGTCCCAGCGCCCGCTCGTCCGGCTGAACATAACCTGAAATTCATAACAAGAATTTTCCCAAAACGGGTCCCCAAAGGGGTTATCAATTACGCTAGTACAAGTAGTCAAGGCAAACCATTCGCTTACACATTTCATAGTACATGCATCAATTTATCTCAAGCCAAAACCAGATATGTCTTTTCCGGAAATAAATAGTCAATCATCAATTTGCCTAGGACCGGGGTGAAGCCACTGGTCCCACTCGAGGCCTCTAAGGACCCTCCCGATCTGGCCATATCATAAAATAAATCACGCACAGGCATCGCCTAGGACCGGGGTGAAGCCACTGATCCCACTCGAGGCCTCTAAGGACCATCCCGAGCTGGCTAGCGAATCAAACTCGTGAATCCAGAGTGAAGTCATAGATTCCCTAGAGGCCCCGTCGGACCCTCCTGATGTGAGAAAAGCACACACGAATACATCACCATTTCATGTTAAGCATAAAAGTTTCCAAGAGTACTTGCCTTGAATAATTGACTACGACACGAACGGAAAGGGAAATCAAGCACGAACGCTAGGAACCGACGAACCCAAACCTAACGATTCGAAGAATACAATGACAACCATTTCTATACGATTACGGAAATGGAATACACCCGAAAACCCACCTACGATTCATGTAAGTTCGTACAAAAACAACGACGATAACGGATAACAACCGAACCCTCTCGATTTTACAAACACAACAAAACTTACCATGAATTCATAGGGAAACAAGAATACCATCAAGATTAATCATATACATCATGGATTAATCAACGATACGTAACAAATCGGATAAAAACTTAAAAAACCCCAAATTTTCTAAAAAATAGGGTTCTAGGAGATTACCTTGGATTAAAGGTGAAGAACCCAAGTAGATGTTAATCTACACCAAGAACTCGAGGAGAATGATATCTCTAAGATTGAAGATGCCCAAATTGCCCAAAAGTCGCCCGAAATCACCTAAACAATCGCCCACGGAGAGAAAGAAGAAGAAAAGAGAGGAAAATGAGATCCTCTCCAAATCCCGCTGATAAAAGGACATGTTGACCCACGTGCCGCGGCGCAGAACGAGTGTGCCGCGGCCCGCGGCTAAAATTCGCGATCAGGCCTTTAGGCCGTGCCACGGCACAGAACCTAGCGTGCCGCGTCGCACGGTACAGCCGCGCCCAGCTCTCCTCTTGAAAGGGGTGTGCCGCGGCACACATTCCCTTGTGCCGCGGCGCACACTGTTTGTGCCTAAAAGTGCCGAAATAAGACCCACGAACCTGGTACGCATGAACGGTGCATAGTCCCGACCATTCAAAGGCCTGGATGAATAACCACGAATCCTCGTTTAGTGACTTCACGTCAAAACGGTTAGTCCTAGCACGACGGTAAAACCAGACGACCCGGAAAGAGAATAAACGTAATAGAACCCAAAACTTTAGAATATTACGGAATGACCCAACACGATACTCGATCGTCACACCAATAAAAGTTCACAACATCCATAGTAACATGAAATGGATCTGCGAGGATCCCAAAACGACGGTTCCGGGCAATGATTACGAGAATTGAACCCAAAAGCGACAGAAATGACATCAAACGCGAAATTGAGTAAAACAAGTCCGAAACAAGCTCGGATGAATATTCTCAAAATATCAATACGGTTGCAAACGAGTCGCTAAAAACTTGAAAATACACCAAAAAATACCGAGAAAGGGAAAATACGGATATTACACAAAAGGCCAATACACTACAAGAAAACAGCGAAATATCGACATAATTTTCAGCCGTCAAAAGGAAAAAATTCGTCGAATTATATGTGGTGGATTAGAGACGGAGCAGAACTATCGCTATTTAACATGTCGCTAAAATGTAACAACGAATCAGGTATCGTCGCTAAATTTGGCGACAGAAACAGTCGTTGATACATGAAAAATCCGTCGTCATTTTTGGATGTACTCATCTTCTTACAATTTTGGAGTAGAAATATGGAGCCTCGGACGATTGACAGTCAAAATGACTCTAACACAGATGAAGAGTTGACGGTGATTGACGACTCACGATCGGCGGGGTAGAGTTTTCTCTATTTTTTCTTCTGTTGGTGTGAGGTGACTATTAAGTATGGTTCGACTGGTAATATACACCGCAAATAGCGACTAACACCATTGGTCACTAATCGCCGTAATGTAAGTAAGCAAGACATCGTTTTTATAGTTGACTATTCATGATTTTGGATAAATCTACTTTTGTGAAAGAGTGAGCTAACAACGACGAATTACTTCCAGTCGCTGAGTTTGTTTTTCCTTTGTCTTAGAAAAGCAATGACGGACAATGGTCGTTACTAAGATTGCAAATGTATTTGGGTTCACATAGCCACAGAACCATTCCGTAAGTAACTAGTGATGACAACCATCTCTAAATTCGATGAATACTCTCCATCGCCAATTTTTTGGCGAAGATTGTGGTTGTTCTGTTGAAAGATTTTCGTGAATTTTTTTTTGCTCCATATTAGCAACAAATTAGCGATAAAAAAATTTCCTAACAAATTATCGTCGTTCAATATTTACAATCCGTTACTATTATTCGATCATATTCTTTTTTATGTTTTACCTTTTTCCGCCGTTAAACCATATCTGATCTGTTGCTATTTAGCGATAAATGATATCCATCTATAAATTCTGTCGCTAATACGCGTGTTTCTGGTAGTGCTAGAGGACCAACCAGAACCATGATCGAGCAAGTTGGTCCCCCGACGATACTCCCCTATGTGCTTTGCGGACTGATTGAGAGAATAATCAACAACGACCGAGTCTAAGCTGGCTCTTGGTCGGCCGATCCAGGGACAACAAATAATGTATTTCAGTTGCTTCTCTAATCGATGCCACGTGTTCAAGATCACTCGATTTTTTCCATAGAGAAGGGGGTGCAGTGCACTCCCTCTCTTCTCCACAAATCACGGCGCGACACGTGTAATATATACTACATGTGTCGCGCCGTGAATAGTTGAGAAGGGGGGGAGTGCACTGCATCCCCCTTCTCCATGGAAGCACTCCCATCGCTCCAATTGCAGTCATGTGTCTTGGAAGCTTCCATACGTTTCCTAAAGGGATGTTTGTATTATGACTCAAAATTTAAATACCCAACCAACAATCTTTTATACGTCATATATATATATATATATATATATACTTAATATAACATCATTTCCACTCTTCCTTTTTTCTATTTTAAAAAAAAAAGAATCCACTCTTCTATTTTTATATTTAAAAAAGACAATTATTTTTCTCACTCCTGTTTTTATATTTAAAAATACGACTACTTTCATCTGTCCCACTCGTTATATTTGAAAAATAGAATTACTTTCTTTCTCCCTTTTTATCCTTAAATAATAATATAAATACATACTATATAATAATACCATATCATCTATTTTTCAGACATAATTTGCCATTTACAATAAAGAAAATAAGATTCTCAATTCTACAATAAACATGGACTATTACTATTCGGAGCATCATCTAAAATTCTGAACACCAGAATTTTAAGTCCCAACGAATTCCAAAACAAATACCCTCTCAATATCACACACTAGATTACTCCGCTTTTCCTATATATAGAAAGGAAAAAGATAAGAAGCTGGAGTTAGAAAAGTTCACACAAAAAATTACACGCAAAAATTACACGCTTGGGAAAATGTACTAAGCGAATTTCAGCTCGGACTCAACATGAAAATCAATATAGTTTTTAGGAGAAATTACAACCAACTACCCTATTAGATGGCCTCTTTACACTTTAGTCCCTATTGTTTCATAAATTACAGTGAAGGACAAAAATCTGAATTGGTGTTGACTTCTATTAAAAAGACGAAAATGCTCCTCTATTTACATGAATAAAATATTTCTTTTAAAATACATTTCATATTAAACAAATAGCTTATAAGTTATTAAAGTGTTTGGCTAATACATTTCTTTTAAAAAATATTCTTTTTTCAGAAAATAATTTTTTTTGAAATATAATTTTTTTCCAGAAAATATATTTTTTTCGCAAAAATATTTTATTTTATTTTTTTCCAGAAAATAATTTTATTTTTTTGAAAAAATAATATTTTTTCAAGAAGATAATTTTATTTCGAAAAAAATATTATTTTGCCAAAAAATATTTTTTCCTCCAGAAAATATTTTTTAAATTTTTTCGAAAAATATATTTTTTATTTTTTCGAAAAATATATTTTTTATTTTTTTCCAGAAAATAATTTTATTTTTTCGAAAAAATAATATTTTTTTCCAGAAAATAATTTAATTTCGAAAAAATATTATTTTGCCAAAAATACCTTTTTCTCCAGAAAATATTTTTTTTTATTTTTTCGAAAAAATATTTTTTTTTATTTTTTTCCCGAAAATAGTTTTATTTTTTCGAAAAAATAATATTTTTTCCAGAAAATAATTTTATTTCAAAAAAATATTATTTTGCCCAAAAATAATTTTTTCTCCAGAAAATATTTTTTAATTTTTAGAAAAAAATAAAAATTCCATAAAATAATATTTTTTTTCGAAAAAATAATTTTTTTAATTTTTTTGAAAAATATTATTTTTTTTTCAGAAAATACTTTCTTTTTTGGAACAAATATTTTTTCTAGAAAACTTGAAAATTTATTACACTGAAGTCCAAAATTGTTATATATATTACAATGAAGTCCAGCATGTGCCACCCACGTGAGGCGAAAAATAAATGGGTAAACAAAGAAAAGGAAATATAAAAGGGCAAATTCGGAATATCAGTACTCTCTCTCTAGTGACATCATTTGAAAATTTGACTTTTGTCCTTCGTTGTAAATATAGTTTCTGGACAGTGCAAAGTTTGTCCTTCATTGTAATATCTGAAACAACAGGGACCAAACTGTAATTAGACCATCTAAAAAGGTAGTCAGATGTAAATCGCCCTAGTTTTTATATTCACATATTTTCTTTTGGTATCTCTTTATGCGTGTCTCTGATTTATCAATTTAATTTATAAAAATCATCGCACATATTTGTTGAACAAGTGAGGCATCAATATAACAGTATGCCCGTATCACAAATAGAAGGCCCCTAGATTGTCCCGGAGAACGCTTATTCGATGTTTAGATCAAGTAAGAATTTCGGAAGAAAATTCGCTCTACGTTTAGTTCTCGAGATTAACTTAACGAGAGAAAAGAAGTGAAATGGATTGAAATAAGAAGAAAGAAAAAATATTTGGTGTTCCCGAGTTTTCTAATGAAAAGAAACGAAAAAAATGGAAGGAAAACTTTCCCTCCTAACTTTCCTTCTGATTTGGAAGGATTTGGAGAGAATAACAAAATGGTTAATTTTCATTTCACTTCTTTCCAACTCGAGAACACAAAATACAATTTTTTTCACTTTTCTTTCTCTTCTTCTTTCTTGTAACTTTCTTTCTCTTTCTTTTCTTTCTTTTACTAAAACTCGGGAACTAAAGGTAAATGATTTAGAGAAAAGAGTGATTTATTATATAATCTAGTATCATTTCTTTTCAGGTCAATTAGTCCATATAATTTCCAATCTTATCATTAAATTCAAATATGAAAGTATAATAATAATATTACTCTAATAATATTCCAATCTTAAAATTGTTGTTTTATTTCGAGTGTAACATTTGTTGATTCTCACCAATTTATCGGAGTAATTTCCAAAATATAGTCATTTTCTCACCTTGCACTAGGGGTGCTAATAGAAATCCGAGAACCGACCAACCAATCCGAACCAATCCGCATCGAACCGAAAATCCCCGACCGAAAGCAACTCCGAACTTGAAACTTACAAACCGAAACCGAAATCGAATTAATTCGGGTTAGATAACTTAAAACCGAACCGAACCGAATTACCCCGAATTGGACCGAACTAACCCGAATTATTTATATTATATAAAATTTTATTTATATGACTAAAATTTTTAAACTTATAAAATAATATATCTACACATATATTGTAGTTTTGATAAAAATAATGATTAAATATATCAATTAAAAATCTATCTATTATTTTAGAACAAGTTTTATTAATATAATTAATTTTTTTGTTACTTTATTAAATAAATATATATAAATTAAATATGTTTGGGTCAAAACCGAATTTGACCGAACTATTCCGAAACCGAAACATTTGGGGAGGGTTTGGGTTTTGAGTTTTGAAAATCAAAACCGATCGAAACCGAAACCGAATTTTAAAGTTTGGGGAGGGTTTGGGTTTCGAAAATTTTACCCCGACCGAAACCGAAAACACCCCTACCTTGCATACCGCCGAGCATTGTCGATCGCCTGCTGAGCACCGCTGATCGCCTGTGGAAAGTACTGAAGTCCTTACTGAGCGACCGATCGCTCGCCGAGCGACTGATCGCCTTGCCGAGACACTGCCGAGCACCCTTCAATATGGCCGAGCGACTCCAGCCGATCGCCTGCCGAGTCCCTGCCGAGCGCCCTTCAATATGGCCGAGCAGCTCCTGTCGATCGCCCTGTCGATCACCCGCCGCGCGCCATGCCGATCACCCCGTCGAGCGCCCTGCTGAGCCCCTGCCGAGCGGCCCCTGCCGAGCATCCCTGCCGAAGCACTTGGGGCCGCGACACATCCCTGCCGAGCCGCGGCCAAGGCATTTTCCTTCACAAGGCCAAAGTGGCCTGTACTCTGGGCCGCGACCCCTGCTCGAGCACCTGGGCAGTTTTTGTGCTGTGTGCCGCGGCACACTTGGGCCGAGCCGCGGCACATGGGTCAACCCTGCAAAGTGTATCTTTTTATGCAGTTTTTCAGACGGGATTTTCACTACTTCATCCCATACACTTTGAGAGAAGAACAAGAGAGAGAGATAGAGAGAGAAACAAGAGAGAGAAATACATTTCTTCAATTTCCCGGAGATTTATCGGTCGGATCGTCGTGATCTTTTGACAAGAGCTTGGTAGCTATTGGGCAAATCTTTTCACCGGTGTAGATCGAGTTTTTGAGTCCGGAAGTACGGGTATTTCGTTAGCTCTTTGTGTAAGCTATTTACGGTTGTTTCTTTTCTCGATCTTGTTGTTGTTGTTGATTCCAAATACTTGAAGAACATTTATTACCAAGTATTTGACGGTTGGTGTATACCCCTAGTTTGTATTAGGGACGATTGTGTATTTGTGTGTATTGGTGATAGTGGATTTAAGCGGCTTCGGTCCCGTAGTTTTTACTCTCGTCTTGAGTGGTTTTTCACGCTAAAATTTGTGTCTCGTGTTTATTGTTTTTCGGATATCATTTGTATTAACTTTATCGAGTTGTAATTGTTGCTCTACTCGTCGGTAACCACAAAGTTATGATTGAAGAGTGGGAATTTGTCAAACGAGGTTCCGCTTTATTCGTCGTGATGTGACATTAGTCGGTATTTTCCCAACAAAGTGGTATCGGAGCCACGGGATTTGTTGTTTCGTGGTGTTTATTATCTCAATCGTAAGATGGAAGCCAACACGAGTAGAATGGTTAATACTACTACCGAAGAATTCTTTGTTTGTTGCTACTATGATATGGTCAACCTTGCGAGAGATGATTCGAGTTGGGTGGTCGATAGTGGTGCTACGTGTCATGTTACATCACGTAGAGATTTTTATTCCTCTTATACTCCGGGAGACTTTGGTATAGTCAAGATGGGTAACGATGGGTTATCCAAGATTGTTGGAGTGGGAGATGTGCATTTGAGATTCGACACCGGAATGGAACTTGTTTTACGGAATGTAAAACATGTTACGGACATGAGGCTTAATGTTATGTCCGTTGGTTTACTCGATGATGACGGCTATCATAGCGGTTTTGGCAAGGGGTTGTGGAAACTCACTAGAGGTTCCTTGATTGTCGGGAGAGGACAAAAGGAAGGAAAATTGTACGTGACACTTCTGAAGGTTACGACTAATTTCGTGAACACAATCGACAATAATGACATGGCCGAGCTATGGCATAAGAGGCTCGGTCACATGAGTGAAAAAGGAATGACGCTATTGTCGAAAAAGGAGGCGTTGTCCGGGGTTCACAAGGTACACCTTAAAAGATGCTCTCATTATCTTGCCGGGAAACAACGAAGAGTTACCTTTAAGAGTCATACTCCTTCACGGAAGGAAAATGTTCTTGATCTTGTTCATTCAGATGTTTGTGGTCCTATGAAGACGAGGACGCTCGGTGGTTGCCGATATTTTGTCACATTCATCGACGATCACTCTAGGAAGGTGTGGGCATACACCTTGAAGACCAAAGATCAAGTGTTAGGCACTTTCAAACAATTTCATGCCTCGATGGAAAGAGAGACCGGGAAGAAGGTAAAGTGTATCCGGACGGACAATGGTGGAGAGTACACCGGACCCTTTGATGAATATTTCCGAGAGCAAGGGATCCGACATCAAAAGACGCCCCCGAAGACTCCGCAACTCAATGGTTTAGCGGAGAGAATGAACCGGACTTTGGTTGAGAGAGCTCGTTGTTTGCTCTCACATGCCGGATTGCCAAAGTCGTTTTGGGGAGAAGCTTTGAACACGGCGGTTCATGTTATCAATTTGACGCCGTGTGTTCCTTTGGAGTTTCATGTCCCGGATAAGGTGTGGAGCGGTAAAGAGATCTCGTACCGCCACTTAAAGGTCTTCGGATGTAAAGCTTTGTTCACATTCCGAATGATGAGAGATCAAAGCTTGATTCCAAGACGAAGCCGTGTATTTTTATTGGCTATGGGCTTGATGAGTTTGGGTATAGATTATATGACCCGGTGATAAAGAGGCTTGTTCGGTCGAGAGACGTTGTTTTTGTAGAAGATCAAACGATGAAAGATGTTGAGAATGGAGAGTCGGCTCCGCAACACGACCATGATCTTATTGATTTGGACCCGTTCCTCCACAAAATGTTGAGACACCCATTGGAGATGACGTCCAAAATGATGAACAACAAGATGCCGGTGACAACGATGAGTTGAGACAAGATGACACCGATGGAGCTCATCCCGAGCTACCCGTGACGAACATGCCATCTTTTGTTCCACATAGGCGGTCGACGAGGGACCGTCATCCCTCCACTCGTTATTCGGCCGATGACTATGTCTTACTCACCGATGAGGGAGAGCCCGAATATTTTGCGGAGGCCATGGAGGATGAAAAGAATAAGGAATGGATGGATGCCATGCAAGACGAGATGAGTTCCTTGCATGAGAATAACACTTACGAGTTGGTGAAGTTGCCGAAAGGCAAGAGAGCCTTGAGAAACAAATGGGTGTATCGGGTGAAGTCGGAGGAGCATACCTCGTTGCCCCGATACAAAGCTAGACTCGTAGTGAAAGGATTTAGTCAAAAGAAGGGCATTGATTTTGACGAGATTTTTTCTCCGGTTGTGAAGATAGGATCGATTCGATTGGTCCTTGGTATTGCGACTAGCCTTGATCTTGAGGTCGAGCAAATAGGACCGATCGCCTTGCCGAGACACTGCCGAGCACCCTTCAATATGGCCGAGCGACTCCTGCCGATCACCTGCCGAGTCCCTGCCGAGCGCCCTTCAATATGGCCGAGCAGTTCCTGCCGATCGCCCTGTCGATCACCCGCCGAGCGCCATGCCGATCACCCCGCCGAGCGCCCTGCCGAGTGCCTCTGCCGAGCCCCTGCCGAGCGGCTCCTGCCGAGCATCCCTACCGAAGCACTTGGGACCGCGGCACATCCCTGTCGAGCCGCGGCCCAGGCATTTTGCTTCACAAGGCCAAAGTGGCTCAGACTGGGCCGCGGCCCTTCTCGGCCGGCCGCGCCTCGCCGAGCACTGGCGGTTTTGTCATGTGCCGGCACACTTGGGCCGGGCCGGGCCGCGGCACACGGGTCAACCCTGCAAAAGTGTATATTTTTATGCAGTTTTTCAGACGGGATTTTCACTACTTCATCCCATACATTTTGAGAGAAGAACAAGAGAGAGAGAGAGATAGAGAGAGAAACAAGAGAGAGAAATACATTTCTTCAATTTCCTGGAGATTTATCGGTCGGATCGTCGTGATCTTTTGACAAGAGCTTGGTAGCTATTGGGCAAATCTTTTCACTGGTGTAGATCGAGTTTTTGAGTCCGGAAGTACGGATATTTCGTTAGCTCTTTGTGTAAGCTATTTACGGTTGTTTCTTTTCTCGATCTTGTTGTTGTTGTTGATTCCAAATACTTGAAGAACATTTATTACCAAGTATTTGACGGTTGGTGTATACCCCTAGTTTGTATTAGGGACGATTGTGTATTTGTGTGTATTGGTGATAGTGGATTTAAGCGGCTTCGGTCTCGTGGTTTTTACTCTCGTCTTGAGGGGTTTTCCACGCTAAAATTTGTGTCTCGTGTTTATTGTTTTTCGGATATCATTTGTATTAATTTTATCGAGTTGTAATTGTTGCTCTACTCGTCGGTAACCACAAAGTTACGATTGAAGAGTGGGAATTGTCAAACGAGGTTCCGCTTTATTCGTTGTGATGTGACGTTAGTTTGTATTTTTCCCAACAAATTAGTCCATATAATTTCCAATCTTATCATTAAATTCAAATATGAAAGTATAATAATAATATTACTCTAATAATATTCCAATCTTAAAATTGTTGTTTTATTTCGAGTGTAACATTTGTTGATTCTATTCGTTGTTTAAGTTCAGAATATTATTTGTAATACACGTGCAAGTACTCGGTTTCTAACATAATATTACTCTAATAATAATAATAATAACAAAAATAAAATAAAAATAAGAATCAAATCGCGACCACCATCGTTCGTCATCTTATCATCGGTTGCCTCAAATGACAATTATTTTATATGTATTAGGTAAGAAATGAATAACAACTCAGTTAAACAACAAAAAATAAGTAACATTTAAATGGACTATATGTATTAAGAAATACATAATATCAACTATGTGCTATATTATGAAATTAATATTATCTAAGTATATTATACTCCATTCGTCCGCTAAAAAGTATTTTATTTTGACTTTTTTTAATCAAAATTTAAAAAATTCGACCATATATTACGATCAATATATAAAAAATTTATAGTATATTTTGAAAATACATATTAAGATATATTTGACATGACTATATTTTTTGTTATATATTAATCATAATTTATGATCAAAGTTTGTAATTTTGATCTGAAAAAATTAAATAGGACACTTTGTGGCGAACAAGAGAATATATAATAAGTAAGAAATACACTTAACTTCAAATTAAGTAAGAAACTTTGTTGCTGCTGCCAGAAGTATTTTTCGGGTGCCGCTCTCCTGCGCCTCCCTGTAGAATTTCATCAAATAATAACCAAAAACCCCGGCGCCGACAACGGTATCTCAGTGCGATAAAGACCACGCCGCACTGATCTCAGAGGCCACAAGTCGTTCGGTCAAGTCTAGAGGGGGTGAATAGACTTAGAAACTCTTAAACTCTTTTTCACGAAGAGTGAGTTTCTTCAGCTGAAAGGTAAACAAATGACTTGGAGTCGTGTGTTCGTTAATATATGCTAAGTCGGTGATTGAATAGAAAGCAACTAATGAAACACTTAACAATGAATGCAGCAGTTAAAAGTATGATGCAATAAAACAGTAAAGAACGCAGACGATTATAGTGGTATCAGAGGTGGGGTAATCCTCTACTAATCCACTTTTCTCCAAACCAGTTGGAGATGAATTCACTATAATTCTCAACCAGTGATAAATATTACAGTGATTCAAACCACACTACAACAGCTTCCAACCAGTGGAAATTCGTGCCGTTGTACACACTTGACTGCCTTGCACCTCTTGATCCTCGATCCTTGGATGCCTTTACGCCTCTTACTTCAACCATGAAGTACCCCGTACTCGGGATTATAGACAAGAGTTTTTGTCTTCTCCAACTAAGAGCTTCTTTAAGTATGAACTCTTAGAACCGCTCTTTTCACGATGCTATTGATTGCTTTAGATTGCTTGATTGCTTTGATCGCTTGAAAGTATGTTCGCACCGGTAGTTGCTCAGCTTCAAATCTTCGGATATATATAGGTCACGATCTCTGAGCTTTTTCCTTGTAGCCGTTGCAAATCTTTTGAACAAATCCGTCCGTTGGAGGGAGACTTCTTTGTTCAATCTTTCTGAACGTTGCAAGGCTGGATTCCCATTATTTTATTTTATCTTCCGACTGCTAGAAGACTTACGCATGTGAGCGCCGAATCTTTTGAATATAAAACGATTAAAGTCTTCAAGGTGGGTCTGGATGATTTATTTAAATCATATCTCTAGCGGGAATCACTCCAATTTGTCTCTTCACTTTGCATGTGACTTTCCGTAATACTTGACTTTTCAACGCATGCTGACATGGACTTTGGAGTACTTGGCTGACTTCGACTAGGCTGATGAGCAGCTAACATCTCTGCAGTCAGGACCTCTCTGCTGTTCACTGTTTGTGACTTATCTGATCAGGTGACTTCCGTGAGGTACCTTGGCTGTAGTCTGATCAAACTTCTCTGATAAATTTTATTGACCAGAGCTACTCTGACTGGACTCGGCTGATCCTCTCTGATGGACTTAGCTGTACTTGGTACTTAACCGATTTTCAGCCTAACTAATTTTTGGCCTACAGAAGATACTCATTTGGTTCTTCTTTACATTTTGCTAAGTTTTATACTTAACATATTTGGCCTATGGAAGATACTCATTTGGTTCTTCCTTAAATTTTTGCCAAGTAATAAACATTTGATTTTATATTAATGACATCATCAAAATCTAACAAGTATTCCTAACAAATTCCCCCTATTTTGATGATGGCAAAACTTTAAACAATTAATCAAATGACCAAGTCTGCACTTAAGTGCAAGACACAAACTGAAATCAGTCTAATATTGAGACAACTGGAAATTGTCATTCAATAGACTTTTATAAAATTTTCTGATTTGATTATGATTGAAATTTACAAGAAAGTTTTTACAGGTACAGAGATAAAAAATTACAAGTATAAAGAAATGAAGTCATCTGCCTCTTCCTCTGCCTCTGCGAATAGGCTATTTGGCAGCCCTGAATGGTTTAGCTCCAATTGGTCTTATCTTGACTTGAGCAAGACCATATTTCCTCTTCACAACAAGAGCTGCAAAGTCTTGTTCTTGTTGGGATGAAAATCTATTCTCAAGACATAACTGCTTGATTTCTCTTTGAAGCTCTAGCTCATTTAGCTCATTTTCCAGACGGGTCGGCGCTTCCTCTGCTCTGAATGATGGAATCATAGGATAAGCATTTTGATCCTTAGCATGCTTCTTCAGAATAGCCCAGAGTTTTGGGTGAGTTGCTTCCATGAAATTGATGAAGATCTGTTGTGGGGAGAGATTATCATCCTGGAGTATTTCCCAGATGTAATAGTCTCTGATGAATCTCTTCTTTGCAGTTCCCCACATGGGCAGGGCTTCATATGGTATAAAATCCTCAACATACCACAGCTCCTTTCCTTCCCATTCTAGGGTAGGCTCAAAACCTCCTCTAGTCCTCCTTTTCTTGCCTTCAGGCTGGTCAGCCTGTTCATCTGGATCCGCTCCTCCCTTCCTCTTCAGACTTGAGGGTCCTTCAATTTGAAGGATATCTTGCTTCTTCTTTGTTCTTATCTCTGCCCTTATCTCTCCTTGATTACTTTCTTCCCCCTGAACTCTCTCTTCCCCCTTTTTGCCAGCATCAACAAGGGTAGTTAATTGCTGCTCCATTCTGCTCATCCAATCAGACATGCCAAATGGCATTCTGTTGTTGGTAGGGGGAGGGGGCTGAGGAATCTCTCTCTGCAACAGAGTGTCGATCTTTGCATTGATTGATTGAAGGTCAGGAGTGACCTGAGACGCCAGCAGCTCTCCAATTGTATCTTTGACTATCTGCCTGATCAGCTCAGTCATGGCAGGAGATATCTGAGCTGATGGAGAGTGCTCTCCTGAGCCTTCTGCAAAAGAACCACTAGACTGCAAGCTTCTGTCTGCAGCAGGTACACCAGAAGGGGTCTTCTCTGGGGTCCCTGACCTGGAGTCTTCATCTAGCTCTGCGTATAGGCTGGTGTACCGGGCAGGTACCACAGTTCTATCTGCAGCTTCTTGAATTGGCTCTGGCTGCGGCTCTGGCTCCTTTTCTTCTTCTTTCTCTTCCTCTTTCTCCTGATCCTCCTCCTTCTCTTCTTCTGCCTTTTCTTCAATATTTTCCTTTTCTTCATCCTCATCCTTTTCTTTTCCATTTTCTTTTTCGGCTCCTTCATATCCTCCATCATCATCATCATTATCATCATCATTGTTGTCATCATTCTTCTCCTCTTTTTCTCCTTCATCATCATCATCCTTTTCATCATCATCCTCCTTTTCTCCTTCAGCTTTTTCTTGTTCTACCTCTTCTCCTTCTTCTTCTTCTCCTTCATCAGCCAACTCTTCTGTTTTCTCAATATCTTCTGTCTGTTTTTCAACTAGAGTGTTTTCTTCTGTTCTTCTCTCTTCCTGTTCTTCTTCTTCTTTTTCATCATCCAAATCAATAACTTCTTTATTTCCTTCTCCATCTACCTCCTCAATTCTAATTTCTTTTTCAACTTCCTCCTCCTCCTCTTCTCCAAAAGAACCATCAAAAATGCTAAGCATTATGGAATGGATGAATTGGTCCATTTTTGTTTTAAAATGGGACATGAACCAATTATCCTGGAGGATTAATACTAAGTCTGATTCTTTGAAAAAGTGAATCAGAACCTCCTCAGTGGCTTGGGGATATTCCCAACCACTAGTTGCAATGTAAGTTTGAAGGTTTGTAAATGTCAGAGTTTTGAAAAATTTCCACTCTTCAAAAATATTGACAAAAGAGTGTTTTAATGCTTGTGGCTTAACAAGTTATAGTTGCTCAATTGATAGGTTGAAAGTATTGTTTTCTAGCAGGTTAAAGGTATAATTAGCTTCAGGGAGAGAAATTATGAGACCTGCTTCTTCTTCCTCGGAGATGTAGGCTGGGGGGGTGAGTACAGCCACAATCCGAGTCTCGTGGGTGCCTGGGGCAGGCAGGTCTTCCAGATGAATTGGTGATCTGGCTGAGGGACTGGCAAGATGTTTAGACTGCTCTTCCTCACTAAATTGCAGTTTCCTTGGCCTCTTGGGAGAGGGTTCTGGTGATGACTACAAGATAGAAGGTCCTTCAGGGGCTGGTCCCCTTCTCTTAAATCTGACTGCAATGGGAGTGTCGTCGAACTCGGTGTCTGACTCGACTGCAGTTGCGATATCGGCTGCAGGTCTGTCCGACTCTCCTGACGAATAGTATCTCGGATATGGCCTCGTGTCAGGTAGGTCTTTCAGCATCTGAGCTACTCTCTTTGCGCCTCCGAATTTCCTCAGCTTCTCGTGGTCCATATGACCAAGTCTTTTGTTGGGGTGGAAGGGGTCAGTGCTTCCCTTTGCCACACCAGTCTTTTCCAAAAACCAACTTAGCTGCGTTCCAAACGCCAGCTTTGTTTTAAATCTCTTCTCATCGTCAAACCACTCGACTTTGTTGACCTCTCGAACGAGTTGCCTGAATATGTAATCAGCCCAGTCGATTTTTTCTTCCTGAATTAGTGCTCCCAGCACCATAAATTTTGCCGACGATAGTTGGTCATAACTGCCGGCCATCCCCATGATTATCTTGTTGGTTATGTCCAACGCAAAATGTTAAACCTTTTTAAGCTCATTCCTCTTGGCAGTAAATTTCAGTTTTTTCGGGATATTCTCCACCTTAATCTTCTTCCAGGTTTCGGCGGCGGATTACTTGAGAGATTCGATGGCTATGCCGCGATGCTTCATACCGAAAACTCTGCGAATCGACTCTCGCGTTATGTCGATTTGCCTTCCGCGAACAGTGCTTCGAATTCCATCTTGAATCAAACAAGCTTTGCGATAGAATGCGATGACATCCTCCTTGAATAGATGTTGAGGGTTGATGTCTAGGAATGGGTAGATCCCATTGAGCTTCATTGCGCGAATCAGGTCAAGCACATCGTAATCTTCCAAATTCGCTTCCAATGAGCCTTCAAAGTCGACGACCAGCGAGAAAATGATCTGGTCTTTCACTGCCTTCAAATTAACTCCTTCGAAGTAGGATGCCATTTCTGCAAATAAAAGATTTTAGTGTATTTGGTGTTCAAGGAATTTTTTGCTCTGAAAAAATCTAGGGTTTCTGTAAGCGTAAAAGGTAAAGTAACTGGTTTTCTTTCCTTATAAAGAAGATGAAAAGACGTATGGATTAATTTATTATATATTTGAAATGGTGGTACGCCTTTTGATATTCTTTTGAATTTCAAATTTGAATCGGTGGCCCATTTTAAAATTTGACGGTTGATTTTGATTGGCCACCGTGGAGGTCGATTTAATAAGCGATTGACGTGTGTATTAAAATTGCCACTTGGCTTAGAAGAATGTATATTTAAATGCCATTTGTTAACCAAAATTAATATAATAATATTATAACTATGGCAGATAATAATTAAATATTCAGAGGTCAGTTTAGAAAACTTAGCTGGTCTGATTTGTTGACTGTTGACCGCTCTGTATCAGGTGAGTTGACTTCTCGCCTGATATTCTGATCAGCTAGGTTGCTTTGTCCGTCCCTCGTCTTCTTGCCTGCATCAGCTAGTATCTGATTCTTCAGCTGGGTCCGTCCTTCCTCTGAAATGCTTCAACTTGCTTCAGTACTAGATTCCCAATCTAGTAATCCAAGATCTCTGCTCAGCTCCAAAAATCTTTCTTCTGGCTGTAACACCCCCAATCCACTCAGGGATATTACACGCCGTAGACCCTCTCCTCGAGGATCTACCAGGCTGATAACTAAAATCAAACATCTAAACATCGCCTTTAAGGCTAAAATGACTCAGTAGACCGACTTGGTCTTTCAATAATAACATACAACTCATTCCCAACACATACCCACGCAGGGGTCAAAATAAAATAAACTCCCGTACAACGGGGAAAAGATACCGCAGCGGAAAAAGAAAATACAACTGGACCAATACGACATCAACGGAACCTCGTGTGATTAGTATCGTTCATCTTTCATCATCCTTCGTGCCGACCCTGTGCTATGCTCCAAAACCTGAATGCAAAATAGACATCCACCCCCCGAATACTCGGGGGTTAGCAAAACTCCACTGTTTTGCTAGTGCAAGTACAAGTGCAAAAATACGAGCCATACAATACAAGTTCCAAGAACAATAATAATCAGGAATCCTCAAAGATCCAAACGTAAAGAAAAGTACTTCCCGAGGCAAGAGTTTGGGTAAACATTTCCAAAACCGAAAGATCGCAAATAAGGGAAACAATTTACAAAAGCAGTTTAAAATGCCATCGAGAGTTTTAATAGAAAACAATTTAGGATTATAAAATCCTTCTCTTTCCAAAAGATCGATAGTGGTCACACCAAACGTTTGTTTTCGCAAATAGGAAATCACCAACAATTTACGGTGGTCAAAGCCCAACATCACGTGTCCTCAACGGACGTAAAATCAACGAAACATAATCACGCACGCGCATCGCCAGACCGGACGATACCACCGACATCCCACTCGAGGCCTCGAAGGACCCTCCCGAGGCTAGCGAAACAAATCACAACATCTCACGGTTGGATCAATCACTTGTTGCATCCTCGCCACATGATCGCATGCCATGTGCCACCGTAGATTAACTTTGGCGCTCACGGTTGGATCAATCACTTGTTGCATCTCGCCACATGATCACATGCCATGTGCCACCGTAGTTTTCCTTAGGCTCTCACGGTTGGATCAATCGCTTGTTGCATCCTCGCCACATGATCACATGCCATGTGCCACCGTAGGCCCCGCCCACATTCACACAATCACACACATATCACAATGCAACAAAGATATCCAAATAATTCATCCAGAGGCATCAACACTTAGCCAAACACCACGTCAAACCACAACGCACCGAAATGAACTAATATGCGCCACACGCAATACCAAGTGCAACATCAACACCAAACATATCCATAGAGTTCACATAGTCATTCTCAAACCACACCATTTACAAAACACACGCGTTTTGAAAGCAAGCCTTTAACAAGGCTAAACCGAATCTTTTGAAAGTTCAAACACACGATCAAATAAACACATAGAGACGGTTACTAATTATCATATCCACAAAACAAGAATTGTATGGACAAGGTACTTGCCTCGATACCACGAGCACGGAACCACGAACGGATACGGCTCAACCGAAGCTTCGAACGCCCGATGCTAACGAAAAGGGAATACGACAACGAACGAACGGAAGAATCAAGCACGGCCGTGAGGAACCGACGAAAATGAACCTAACGATTCGAATAGCACAATCACAACCACTTCTAAACGATTATGGAAATGGAATACACCGGAACCCCGCCTACGATTCATGTATATTCATACCGAAAACAACAACGAGGGCGGACCACAACCAAACCCTCTCGATTCCGTAAAAATCCACAAAATATCCATGAATCCAGGGAAACTAAAGATACTAACAAGATTAATCATATTCATCATGAATCCATCAACGAAACGGAAAGAATCGGACAAAACCCCAAAATCCCCAATTATCCAAAAAGGTAGGGTTTCAAGAGATATTACCTTGAGTGATTCAAGTGTTAAGATCCGTAGAACACGCGTTAGATTGATTATCCGAGCCTCACAACCGAAAAGAAATGATGAAAATCGACCCCCGGATGAAGAACTCTATCCCTCTATATCTCATCTCTCGCGGCGCATGGAAAAATTGGAAAGAAATGAGCTTCACGCTCAAAACAACGCATTTAAAGTGTAACACAAAGGGACTATCGGCCACTTATCGGCCGATAGGCCCAACCGATAGCCATATCGAATGTAGGCGGAGAGTCTATCGACCCCACTATCGGCCGAAAGGCTCCTGCAATTTCTCGGCAAAAAATTGACACGACCATAACTCACTCGTCAGGACTCCGATTGACTCACCGTTTGAACCATTGGAAAGCTAACTCGATGTTCTATAATATTGCAAAGATTTATAATTTTTGGAGTCATCAAAAATTAATGGTGATCTAACAAAGACGAACTCATACTTAGAAAAGTCGTTTAGTAATCCTGAATTCAACAAAACGACACCGAAACCCGAACACGAATACGAACCGAAGATACGGTTACGAAGTACTCACAAAGACGAATCTAAGAGCTAGTAGGACACACGATTCGACCACCCAAGGCTCGAATTCAACAACGGAAGTAATTACCCAAAACTTTGGGAAATTACGAAAATGGCCCAAAACGTCCGAAAATCACGATACGCGATCGAAACACCAAACCAAAGCTCGCAACATGAATAATAACATTAAATGAACTTACGAGAAACTCAAACGACAGTTTCGGACGAGATTCGCAAGAATCGAGCTCAAGTGCGGAAAAGTCGCTAAAAAGCACGGAACTCAACAAAACAACACCGAAACGAACTCGGATGACAAAAAGTGAAGAATTAATCATTCTCGAAATGACGAAATGGTCATGAGCGAGTCGTCAAAACGGACTTCCGCCGAAAATAAGAAAATTACCGAAATTCGAAATTGCGGATATTACATTCTACCCTCCTTAAAAGAAGTTTCGTCCCGAAACTTAAAACAAGTAGGGAAGCAATATACCCTGCCAGGAAAACTCGACGAGATACGCAAAAACCGAAAACTCGCGCCCGACGGCGAAACGCTGCAAGAAACGCAAAGAGACATACGGCGTGAAAACACGCTCCACGACGACCAATACCACGTCGCCGTTAGGAACATACTAAAGTCAACAAGTGACAAGCGTCAACAAACAGATAGTATAATCCAATCGATTATCCGGACAATCACAAAACACAACGAACGAAAATCAACAGATTGACCCACCCAACGGTACATCAATCAAAACGTTGCCAACCGAACAAATACGTAATTCCACCGCCCAAGGGTTGGAAGATTGAAAACGAGACTAACTTCCCGAACTTAAGGGAATTTCAAGGAGTCGAATGTTCAACAATCACGAAACGAGATCAACAAAATCGAACAATCAAACGATCGAACCACAAAGATCGAGACAACAAAAATCGAACGATCATGTTCGAATCACAAAGAACAATAAAGTTCAAACAACAACTCCCGTGACGATCCGTGAGAACTACAAGACATGCATTGCCAAGATCCACAGGAAAGGGAATAGCGATTGAAAAGTCACAACGACAACGAGTTATTCAAATAACACCACACTCGTTCGATCAACAAAAGCAAGGAGCAGGCAAGCTCAAATGTCAACGAACATAAATGAGTCGGCAGTCGAAAACACAAGAGTTCCAAAGCCGATCCACTTCGAATAAAAGAACTTGTAGAACCAGATGATGTCACTCCCAAACAAGGTTCACAAGAATCGAATCGAACTCAAAAATCACAATGATAACAGATTGACCCAAAACAAGATCACACTGCTCGAACGATTTAAACCGAAATACGTAACAAGTTCTGTAAAGTATCAACGAACACGAGCGAGTCGATAGACTCGAGAAAGAGAAAATGCAGGAGTCTAAAAACAACACGGGTACTACATTCGACCTCTTATAAAAGAAGGTCGCCCCCGCAACTCGCAACAGCGAAATCAAGGTGACGGCACAACAAGCAACTGACAGAAACATCCTTCAAAGGCCTCTCAAAGCCGATTCCGATGACTGTGCTGAAGCGCGAACTTCGAAAGTCTCGGTAGCTAATTCGCAAAACGGAATTCGGTGTCCCTCGAGTCCACACTTGAAATGTGTTACCGACGAGAAGGACAGTTTACACGTGCATGCCCCGGCACATCACGGTTGAAACGTCTCGGCTCGGCATACCGAAAATACAAATGCTAGATACAATGGGGCACAACGTCGCAAAATAACATAGCGGAGATGCCAACTCAGCACAACAAAGAATCATAACACATACTATATACAACGATTACCATCATAAAGTAATACACACACAAACACTATAGCAACGACGGTATCGTTCGGCGACCTCGACGGCCCGAACGATAACCAGCACATAATTTCAACCATCATGAAACAATCACACATGTACACAAACGTACAAACTCAAGCTTCAACAGCTCACACCCGTGCGACAACACGCAAATCACCACGAGGCGACAAACAGTAAATACCAGTTCATACCTCTCACAGAGGACTAGTACAACAAATGCGTGGCAACGCCTCGACGTTCATGCCACCATTTCGATCACAATTCGGGGTTAACACCGTAACAAAAGTTCGAAAACCATACACGCATTTCCGGTCCGCAAACAGGAATGATAGGTTTTAAAAACAAAAACCACCTTTGAAGACAGTTTGGAAACACCAATTGATCTTGAGTATCATTTTACAAAAAGTTGAACAAACATCATTTTCGAGACTTTGAAAATCATCTTGCGTTTGAACAAAAATGAGGACACCTTCTCGTAGTGAAAAACTTTCAAAAATATTCGACCCTTGGGTCTAAGCAACTGCATTTGAAAATATCTCAAAAATATTTTTGGTCCTCAACCGGAAATTTTTTTTGAAATGTATTGCGGCATTAGAAAACACCTTGAAAACACCGCCAGAAAATAATTCGTTTTAAAAGCACGTCTCGAATTTTAATTTTCTAAGACACTCAAGGTTTTCAAAATACTTCAATGGGCTAGAATGCCCAAAAATTTGAGTAATTACAAGGAACAATATAGCGCCGTGGTCCCGCGCCGAACCCACCAGCTAAAAACCATTCACAAAAACGCCAAAAAGGCCGATGACGGTAATATTTCAAAACTCATAAAATCCATTTACAAAATACTAAATACCGTCATAAGAATTTCGCCAAAATGATCAAGGCCATAATGCCAAAAACTTCGGTTAATGGAATCAATTTTCGAAATAAAACTCGATCGGTAAAATACCGAAAATCATTACAAAGGAACTCACGCAATGGATAAAAGGAATAAGGTCAAACATGCACAATCCATCAACACTACTCCTCATATGAACGAAGTATTAGAGTCGAGTAACCACATATCACGAAATCAAAATTCATAAAAGAATTCCGTCGCTTAACAAATAATCATAAAAAAAATAGCTCGTGTCACACGAGGCACAACACAAAGAAGGGAGACTTACATACACAGGTCGCACGAAGATGATGATCGCCCCACGATACTAATCACGACCAACAAACTCATACGACGCTGTCGCGACACACGACTCGGATAAAATCCGACGAGACAAAAACTCGATAGACACCATCGACCCGACACCTAGGTTTCCACAACCTAAGCTCCGATACCATTTATGTAACACCCCAATCCACTCGGGGATATTACACGCCGTAGACCCTCTCCTCGAGGATCTACCAGCCGATAACTAAAATCAAACATCTAAACATCGCCTTTAAGGCTAAAATGACTCAAGAGACCGACTTGGTCTTTCAATAATAACATACAACTCATTCCCAACACATACCCACGCAGGGTCAAAATAAAATAAACTCCCGTACAACGGGAAAAGATACCGCAATGAAAAGAAAATACAATCGACCAATACGACATCAACGGAACCTCGTGTGATTAGTATCGTTCATCTTTCATCATCCTTCGTGCCGACCTGTGCTATGCTCCAAAACCTGAATGCAAAATAGACATCCACCCCGAATACTCGGGGTTAGCAAAACTCCACCGTTTTGCTAGTGCAAGTACAAGTGCAAAAATACGAGCCATACAATACAAGTTCCAAGAACAATAATAATCGGGAATCCTCAAAGATCCAAACGTAAAGAAAAGTACTTCCCGAGGCAAGAGTTTGGGTAAACATTTCCAAAACCGAAAGATCGCAAATAAGGGAAACAATTTACAAAACAGCTTTAAAATGCCATCGAGAGTTTTAATAGAAAACAATTTAGGATTATAAAATCCTTCTCTTTCCAAAAGATCGATAGTGGTCACCCAAACGCTTGTTTTCGCAAATAGGAAATCACCAACAATTTACGTGGTCAAAGCCCAACATCACGTGTCCTCAACGGACGTAAAATCAACGAAACATAATCACGCACGCGCATCGCCAGACCGGACGATACCACCGACATCCCACTCGAGGCCTCGAAGGACCCTCCCGAGCGGCTAGCGAAACAAATCACAACATCTCACGGTTGGATCAATCACTTGTTGCATCTCGGCCACATGATCGCATGCCATGTGCCACCGTAGATTAACTTTGGCGCTCACGGTTGGATCAATCACTTGTTGCATCCTCGGCCACATGATCACATGCCATGTGCCACCGTAGTTTTCTTAGGCTCTCACGGTTGGATCAATCGCTTGTTGCATCCTCGGCCACATGATCACATGCCATGTGCCACCGTAGGCCCCGCCCACATTCACACAATCACACACATATCACAATGCAACAAAGATATCCAAATAATTCATCCAGAGGCATCAACACTTAGCCAAACACCACGTCAAACCACAACGCACCGAAATGAAATAATATGCGCCACACGCAATACCAAGTGCAACATCAACACCAAACATATCCATAGAGTTCACATAGTCATTCTCAAACCACACCATTTACAAAACACACGCGTTTTGAAAGCAAGCCTTTAACAAGGCTAAACCGAATCTTTTGAAAGTTCGAAACACACGATCAAATAAACACATAGAGACGGTTACTAATTATCATATCCACAAAACAAGAATTGTATGGACAAGGTACTTGCCTCGATACCACGAGCACGGAACCACGAACGGATACGGCTCAACCGGGAAGCTTCGGAACGCCCGATGCTAACGAAAAGGGAATACGACAACGAACGGAACGGAAGAATCAAGCACGACCGTGAGGAACCGAAAATGAACCTAAAGATTCGTATAGCACAATCACAACCACTTCTAAACGATTATGGAAATGGAATACACCCTGAACCCCGCCTACGATTCATGTATATTCATACCGAAAACAACAACGAGGGCGGACCACAACCAAACCCTCTCGATTCCGTAAAAATCCACAAAATATCCATGAATCCGTAGGGAAACTAAAGATACTAACAAGATTAATCATATTCATCATGAATCCATCAACGAAACGGAAAGAATCGGACAAAACCCCAAAATCCCCAATTATCCAAAAAGGTAGGGTTTCAAGAGATATTACCTTGAGTGATTCAAGTGTTAAGATCCGTAGAACACGCGTTAGATTGATTATCCGAGCCTCACAACCGAAAAGAAATGATGAAAATCGACCCGGATGAAGAACTCTCTCCTCTATATCTCCTCTCTCGCGCAAATGGAAAAATTGGAAAGAAATGAGCTTCACGCTCAAAACAACGCATTTAAAGTGTAACACACAGACCTATCGCCGCCTATCGGCCGATAGGCCCAACCGATAGCCATATCGAATGTAGGCGAGAGTCTATCGACCCCTATCGGCCGAAAGGCTCCCGGAAGTGCTCGCCAAAATCAAACGACCATAACTCTCTCGTCCGACTCGATTGACTCACCGTTTGAACCATTGGAAAGCTAACTCGATGTTCTATAATATTGCAAAGATTTATAATTTTGGAGTCATCAAAAATTAATGGTGATCTAACAAAGACGAACTCATACTTAGAAAAGTCGTTTAGTAATCCCGAATTCAACAAAACGACACCGAAACCCGAACCTGAATACGAACCGAAGATACGGTTACGAAGTACTCACAAAGACGAATCTAAGAGCTAGTAGGACACACGATTCCGACCACCCGAAGGCTCGGAATTCAACAACGGAAGTAATTACCCAAAACTTTGGGAAATTACGAAAATGGCCCAAAACGTCCGAAAATCACGATACGCGATCGAAACACCAAACCAAAGCTCGCAACATGAATAATAACATTAAATGAACTTACGAAACTCAAACGACAGTTCTGGACGAGATTCGCAAGAATCGAGCTCAAGTGCGGAAAAGTCGCTAAAAAGCACGGAACTCAACAAAACAACACCGAAACGAACTCGGATGACAAAAAGTGAAGAATTAATCATTCTCGAAATGACGAAATGGTCATGAGCGAGTCGTCAAAACGGACTTCCGCCGAAAAAAAGAAAATTACCGAAATTCGAAATTGCGGATATTACACTGGCAAGGGTTTGGTAAAGATGTCAGCTATCTGGTAGTCTGTGCTGACTCTTTCAACTCTAACCTTTTTGTTAAGCACATGGTCTCTAATGAAATGGTGCTTAACATCAATGTGCTTCGTCCTTTAATGCAAAACCGGATTGTTGGTTATTGCAATAGCACTATTGTTGTCACACCAGATCGGAACTTCGTTGGCAATGATATTATAATCCCTTAACTATTGTCTGATCCATAGAATCTGTGCACAACAGCTACCTGCAGCTAGGTATTCTGACTCTGTGGTGGAGATAGAGTTAGAAAACTTCTTCTTGCTAAACCAGGATATCAGTCTGGTTCCTAGGAATTGACACGTTCCACTAGTGCTCTTCCTGTTGATTTTGCATCCTGCGAAATCCGCATCTGAGTATCCTGACAGCTCAAAATTATCATCCTTGGGATACCATAGTCCAACATTGATTGTAGACTTAAGGTATTTTATTATCCTCTTGGCTGCATCTAGGTGTGATTGCTTCGGCTTGGACTGGAATCGTGCACAAACTCCAACAGCATAGGATATGTCTGGCCTGATTGCAGTGAGGTACAGAAGAGATCCAATGAGTCCTCTGTAGTGGGTTGAGTCCACTGATATGCCTGCCTCGTCTGCATCCAGGTGAGTACTTGTACTCATTGGAATTCTTGCGGGCTTGGCTGATTCCATTCCATATCTCTTGATAAGATCTCTGGTATACTTTGCTTGGTTGATGAAAATTCCTTTTTCCATCTGCTTAACTTGTAGTCCGAGAAAGAAGTTAAGCTTTCCCATCATACTCATCTCAAATTCTCCTTGCATGAGGTTGGAGAATTTCTCGCATAGCTCTGGATTGGTTGATCCGAATATGATGTCATCCACATATATCTGGACTATTAATATGTTGCCTTCGTGCTCTACTCTGAATAGGGTCTTGTCCACCTTTCCTTTGCAAAATCCATTTTTCTCAAGAAACACAGACAGTGTTTCATACCACGCTCTTGGTGCTTGCTTAAGTCCATACAGAGCCTTCAACAGCTTATAGACTTGGTCTCCTTTGACAAAACCTGGGGGTTGCTCTACATAGACTTCTTCTTCTAGGATTCCATTTAGAAAAGCACTCTTTACATCCATCTGATATACTTCAAAGTCCTTGAATGCAGCATATGCGAGGAATAGTCTGATGGCCTCTAATCTTGCAACAGGTGCATAGGTTTCATCAAAATCTATTCCTTCACACTGTGCATACCCTTTTGATACAAGTCTGGCCTTATTCCTAACAACAGCTCCGTCTTCATCACTCTTATTTTTGTACACCCATTTGGTGCCAATAACTTTCTTGTGATCAGGTCTGTCTGTTAGTTCACAAACTTTGTTTCTTTCCATCTGCTCCAATTCCTCTTGCATGGCATTAATCCATGAATAATCTTCCAAGGCTTGTTCTGTAGTTTTAGGTTCAATTTGCGACATAAAGCATGAGAACATCGCCATTTCTGCTGGTAGGGTTGACTGTCTCGTCTTAACTCCATCAGTCAACTTTCCGATAATTTGCTGAATTGGGTGATCTTTGAGCCACTTGGGGATATCGTCCTCTTCTGGGTTTGTTCCCCCTGTTGGATTGCCCTGGTGGTTATCTGCATTAGCTGGGTTCTGGTCTGCAACTGGATCGGCTACCGTCTTGTCATCTGCAGGTTGGTTCTGATCTGCAGATGAGTCTTTGTCAGCTACGGCTGGGTCTTCATCAGCGGCAACTGGATCAGATAGGTTTGGTGATCCTGTCTGATCTGCAGTTGGGTCTTCAGCAGCTGCAGTTGGGTCATCAGGCTGGTCTGCAGGTGAGTCCACCATTCCAGTGTCATGTACAATGACTTCTTCAAGGGTCGCTGATTTGAGCTTGTTCTCAATTAGCTCAACTTGTTTCCTGTACTCAACGGTAGATTCATCAAAAACAACATGGGGTGTTTCCTCCACAACTAAGGTTCTTTTATTAAAAACTCTATATGCCTTGCTTCTTTGGGAATATCCCATAAAGAGACCGTCATCAGTTTTAGCATCAAAGGCATTTAGTTGTGTTTTACCATTGTTGTGGATGAAACACTTACAACCAAAAACATGAAAGTAAGCAACAGTAGGAGTTCTATTATTCCAAACCTCATAGGGAGTTTTGCCATGTCATCCTACTATCATACTCCCATTCAGGTGTGACAGTCAGTTGATGTGACTTGACCCGTAACCTTTGGGCGTGTCCGCTCGCAATCATGGACCTTGCTGCTTCCTTCAGGGTTCTGTTTCTTCTTTCAGCAACACCATTCTGCTGGGGCGTCCTGGTAAACAAGATCTGTAGGTCACAAGTCGTCCAGGTACAAGTCTAGAGGGGGGGTGAATAGACTTGTAGAAACTCTTAAACTCTTTTTCACGAAGAGTGAGTTTCTTCAGCTGAAGCTGAAAGGTAAACAAATGACTTGGAGTCGTTTGTTCTTTAATATATGCGGAAGTCAGCTGATGACGAATAGAAAGCAACTAATGAAATACTTAACAATGAATGCAGCAGTTAAAAATATGATGCAATAAAATAGTAAAGAACGCAGGCGATTATAGTGGTATCAGAGGTGGGGTAATCCTCTACTAATCCACTTTTCTCCAAACCAGTTGGAGATGAATTCACTATAATTCTCAACCAGTGATAAATATTACAGTGATTCAAACCACACTACAACAGCTTCCAACCAGTGGAAATCCGTGTCGTTGTACACACTTGACTGCCTTGCACCTCTTGATCCTCGATCCTTGGATGCCTTTACAGTCTCTTACTTCAACCAGTGAAGTACCCCGTACTCAGGATTATAGACAAGAGTTTTTGTCTTCTCCAACTAAGAGCTTCTTTAAGTATGAACTCTTAGAACCGCTCTTTTCACGATGCTATTGATTGCTTTAGATTGCTTGATTGCTTTGATCGCTTGAAAGTATGTTCGCACCGGTAGTTGCTCAGCTCAAATCTTCGGATATATATAGGTCACGATCTCCGAGCTTTTTCCTTGTAGCCGTTGCAAATCTTTTGAACAAATACATCCGTTGGAGGGAGACTTATTTGTTTAATCTTTCTGAACGTTGCAAGGCTGGATTCCCATTATTTTATTTTATCTTCCGACCGTTGTGAAGACTTCTGCATGTGAGCGCCGAATCTTTTGAATATAAAACGATTAAAGTCTTCAAGGTGGGTCTGGATGATTTATTTAAATCATATCTCTAGCGGGAATCACTCCAATTTGTCTCTTCACTTTGCATGTGACTTTCCGTAATACTTGACTTTTCAACGCATGCTGACGTGGACTTTGGAGTACTTGGCTGACTTCGACTAGGCTGATGAGCAGCTAACATCTCTGCAGTCAGGACCTCTCTGTTGTTCACTGTTTGTGACTTATCTGATCAGGTGACTTCCGTGAGGTACCTTGGCTGTAGTCTGATCAAACTTCTCTGATAAATTTTATTGACCAGAGCTACTCTGACTGGACTCGGCTGATCCTCTCTGATGGACTTAGCTGTACTTGGTACTTAACCGATTTTCAGCCTAACTATTTTTTGGCCTACAGAAGATACTCATTTGGTTCTTCTTTACATTTTGCTAAGTTTTATACTTAACATATTTGGCCTATGGAAGATACTCATTTGGTTCTTCCTTACATTTTTGCCAAGTAATAAACATTTGATTTTATATTAATGACATCATCAAAATCTAACAAGTATTCCTAACAAGATCCGTCGTCGGATCACATACACGCATACACACACCCGTGCGGGTGTGTGTGATCCAATAGTGGGGTGCAGCACAGCATGGTGCTGTACTGCACTAGATCCCCTTCCCTCCGACAACCCACTCTACCCAAACGTAAATGTTTTCTTATTATTATATATTAAAAAATACGTAACAATTATGTGATGCACTAAGAAAATAAGCATCAGTTATAAACGTATATTATTTGTATACTAAAAAGGATTTTTCTAGTGGACTGATGTTAGACCGGTACTAAAATTATATATATTTTTTATATTTGTCGATCCCAATTTGTATATTCTTCTTGTTAGAGTTGAACTGTGCGGATTAGAATCAATAAATATGAAAAAATATGCAATTTCAGTACTGATCTAATACAAGACCAAGTTTTCCTGACTTCACGATAAAAAAACACATCTTAATTATACTATATATTTGTTCATAGTTGTCGATTCCAGTTTGTATATTCTTCTTGCCAGGGTTGAACAGTGAATTGAAATCGACAAATATACAAAAATATGTAATTTTAGTACCGGCCTAATATCAGACCAAGTTTTCCTAATCTAACGATAAAAAAGCCCAAGTAATATTAACAACTCTAGAATTGAGCAAGAAATTTCCAAACATCAACTATGTGACCACAACTCATGGCCGACCACGTGTAACATGTAACACCCCAGACTAATCGATGGTTATAGCATTGTGGACATCCAATTGAGACCCACCGAGAAATACAATAACAATAACTAATACATAACATAATTGTGTACCGAACCAAAGCTATATTACAAAGTAATCCATATGTAGACGCAATATACCAAATCAATATAAATAAGAAAATATAAGTTATTCAATGCAGCGAAATGAGAATACAACACAACAAAAAATCAAGATGGCCCGGGCCCCTAGACTAGTATCCTTAAGACTCTTCACAATCACCATGCCTTGTCGCGACCTAAAATATGATACATACCACATATTCCGTCCAAAACCACAAGGTCGGATATGCTCAAGACGCTGAACATACTCAATACAACATGAGCATGAACAAATGATTTTCACAACTGCGAATACACCCAATCATACATGGTGTGTGGACGACCAACACAACTCGAAAGACGGACATCATGTTACGCCTGAGATTGAAATGTATATGTGCACAAGCCACCAAAGCATATCTGTTGAATATATGTGTGGTGTTCTACCTAATTATTCTCGTAGGGTAATCGTTCATGTGCGAATTTCAATTTGGGACAAACTATCAACACATAACTATATTTCCAACTAAAGATTCTACTCACACCAACTAATATGCAAGTGTGGCTCCAAATATATCATAATATCAACATTACAACGAAATTCAAAGAATGAACAAATCCAATAATGATGGTAATTATAGAGAGGGAAAGTGTATAGTGGAATGGGAGAGTTAGAAGTTTAATGTTGTTACACATTACTTGTGATAGTAATTTTGAAGAAAAAAAATAGGTAAAGAGATGTGGGGGGAAAAGTTAAATTTTGCACCAATTACTTGGCTTGTTACTTTTAGAGTGAAATTGGATTGAGAGATGAGGAAGTAAAAAATTAAATTTTGATATCGATTACCTGGGATGACAATTCTAGAGAGAGTATGTAGAGAGATAGAGAAGTAAACGCTCGAATGTTGGTATCGATTACTTGGGGTGGTGATTATAGAGTGAGAAAGTGGGCAAAGAGATGTTGGAGCAAAAAGTTGAATATTTGTACCGATTCCTTGTGATAATTCTGATGAGAGAATAGAGAGATAGGGGTAAAAAATGAATTTTGGTACTATTTACTTGAAGTGGTAATTGTAGAAAGATAAACGGTGTAGAGTGATTTTAGAGCAAAATTTAAATGTTGGTATGGATTTACTATGGGTGGCAATCTGTAGAGAGAAAAATTATGTAGAGAAATGAGGAATAAACAGTGGAATGTTTTTACCAATTGCTTGGGATAGTACCTCTACAGAGAGGAGGTGGGTAGAGAGATAGGAAAATAAAAAGTTGAATGTTGGTGCAGATTACTTGAGGTGATAATTCTAGAGTGCATGTTTGTAGAGAGACGAAGAAGTAAAAAATTGAATGTTGGTATCATTTAATTAAGATGGTAATTTTAGAGAAAAAAAGTGTGTTGAGAGGTGTGCGAATAAAAATTTGAATATTGATATCGGTTACTTGAGGTGGTAATTCTAGGGTGAGAAAGTGGATAGAGAGATTATGGGATAAAAATCAATATTTATACTGATTACTTGGGGTGGTATAGAGGTGCCCAAAACGACCAGTAGGCCGGACGGTGACGACCGACCGACTGGTCGATCCGATCCGGACCCGTGGTATACACGGGTGGGGTCCGGGTCTAGGTTTTGCCTACCCGGCGGAAAAGTAAAAAAAAAATGAAAGTTGGCCGTTAGACCCGGCGGGTCGGACCCGGACGCGGCGGATATAACGGCTAGTGTAGATTTTAAAAATAAAAATTCTATCTATAAATACCTCACTACTCAACACATTTTTTTCACACCTTCAATATAATTTATCTCTCAAACTCTCATTGCTAATTGCTATACTACTTAATCTCTCTCTTTTTTTCGCATTTAATCATTATGTCGAGTTCTGACAAGGGAAAGGGTATTGCTACATCTCCCAAAAAATCCAAAATGTCCAAGTTCGAGTGAATGGGTCTTTGGGCAAATCGAAGAAACCATCTGGAATAATTATTCGGGAGCCCCAAAACCAAACTCCACCCGGTTTTGAAAATGAAAGTCAAGAAGCTGAATATGATGCTATACATGAAAGTATCTATTACGGTAGTACAACAACTACCAGTGAAGAAGAAGTTGATCTCCAGGATTAGTGCTGTTTTATCTCCCGATTTGAATTTAGCTCAAGTAGAACAATTACTAGAAATATATTATAATATTTTTAAAAATTTGGGTTTTCCTAATATTATGGATAGTGTTGAAAGTCAAACTTTATTTGAAAATATTCATGACGTTGAACAAGTAAAAATTGATTTAAAAAATAGTTTAGAAACTGTTTTTTCTAAATATTCTTCTAAATATGGTGATAAGATTCAAACTCAAAAAACAAGAACTAGGACTACAAATACATTTAACATGGAATTCGACAGAATTCCCACTAACCCATTTCAAAAACAACTCTATAATATAGAAAGAAATAGATGTTGTAGTAACGTCGGTAAAAGAAATGACCTTAGTCGATATTATGCAACTAGTGTTGTGCCGGAGGATGACAATGCAGGTACATTTGATCTGTTGGATTGGTGGAAGAGAAGGGGAACCGAATTTCCCATACTTTCCATTATGGCACAAGAAATTCTTGCAGTGCCCGCATCCACAGTCCCCGTTGAGAGTGCTTTTAGTGAAGGAGACTATATGTTGGACGAGCGGAGATCCCGAATGTCGCCAAAAAATCTCGAGGTTTAAATGATACTTAAAGACGCAACAAAAGCCGAGTTACGAGATCAAGAAAATAAGTGGGATGACCTATTAGTTGGACCAAGATGCCTATCAAGAAGGCACTACTGAAGGAAAATCTAGTCAAATGAGTCAAAGCGATGATCAAGACGACGACGACATTGACTTAGATTAAAGGTAAGTAAAGAACTACGTAGGGCTTTGATTCCTCACAAGAATACGTATGCAATTTAATTTTAAGTGAAAACTTAAAATTAAATACAAGCCCATTTTTTTTAACTCTTCTCAAGTAAAAGAACTACGTGGAACTTTGATTCCTCACGAAGATACGTAGGCAATTTAATTTTAAGTAAAAACTTAAAATTAAATACAAGCTAATTTTTTCAAATGATTTCCTTGTTCACTTATAGTTATTTTTCGTGTATAAAATAATAACAAATAAAAGTTTTATATACTTCAAAAAAATTGAGAGGGGTCGGATCCGTGACCCGGCGGGTCGGACCCGGACCCGTGGCCGACCCGCCGACCCGCCAACCCGTACATTTCAAATGTACGGGTGGGGTCCGGGTCCTGTCCTGCCGACCCGGCGACCCGGCGGGTCCGACTCGGATCCGGACCCGGCATTGGGCACGTCTAGGATGGTAATTCTGAAAAGAGAAAGTGGATAGAGAGATGAATAGTAGAAAATTGAATGTTTATACATATTACTTGATGGTAATATTAGAGTGAGAAAGTGGATAGAAAAATGAGAAAGTAAAATATTAAATGTTACTTGAGTTGTAATTAATAAATAATATTTTGGTCTTGTTAGTTAAAAAATGAGTTAGTGGTAAAAAAGATAGCAAAATTAAATGTCAATTTTATCATTGGTCATCTGTCATATTATATTTCCAATTCCAGCTCTCTTTCATTCAAAGAAAAACATAGGAGTGTGTAATTTTTGTATTTAGGGAGCCCATATCAAATTGATTCGAATAATACTCCATCCATCCACTCCGATATGCACTTCTTTTCTTTTTAGTCCGTCTATTCTAATTATGCACTGCTAAAAAAAGTTTAAAAATTATATACACACTCGTTTTGCAATTATTTACGGCATTTGCCACTTGGACCCCACATATAACGAATCATGTTGGTCCAAATTAGATTTAAGTCACTAATTAACTAACCCAATTAGCCCAGTCCATAATCTCAGACCCAATTACACTAAACCTAACATCTAGAATAGTGGAAAAAGGTTGAGAGAGAAAAAATAAAATAAAATCATAAACACCAATAAAAGTTATAATCTACAGAAATTTTAAGTCTAGGATTAGATTGTTCAAGCCTAATTTTTTCCAAATAAGGATTCACAATTCATAAAAATCCATTGTTTTATGAATCCTATATATTCATAATTTTTTTGAATATTCATGGATTATAGTGAATATGTTCAAAGTTATAATCTTTTTTATTCAATATCAATCATACTTTCATGGATTGACATACAGTAAAACCTCGATAAATGAATATGATCGGGACCATAGAAAAATATTCATTTATCAAAAGAAAATTTGAACATATTATAAAGAGTTGAGACCGGAGAAAATTATTCATTTGGCGAGGTTATTCGTTTATCGAACATTCATTTTTAACTGTATGTTAATAAAACTCGAGAAACGAGATTGAGTATTCTCTAACTTATAAAATATATAAACATCTTTAAAACATCATGAAAATCCAAAACCCTTATTTTTAAAATATGAATCCAAAATGAATATTCACCAACTTATAAAATCTAATTATGTTTATTACAAAGTAGAATATCGGATCATTTTTATAGTAAAATGTATCATTATAGGACTGTGTGATACAACCAAATGGTCCGATACAATTTTTTTTTGCTAAGAGAAAGACGAGAAACTAAATCAAGCTGCTAAAGCAAAATATCATTCCATAAATCACAGAATTTCCCTCCATATCAATCTAAATTCCAAAATTTCGGATGCATATATCGTACTAAAATACACTATATGGCATGTTACCCATTAAAGAACATGGATATATACAATATCGCGCACAATTCACAGAAATTAAGCATAACAAACCAAAATTAAAGAATAAACCCTTCATCTCATATACTCCCTCGAAACCGAATGCAACGAATCTAAACCGTCCAAGATATCCAAAACATCCGCCTTTTGATGCTTTGTTGCTATTCTCGGCGAGCTCCCGGTGCTTCTACTCAATGCCCAAATCTTACTCTTCTTATTATTCTTAACCATCACGAATTCTTGGCTTTTACTTAATCCCGGTACCAAATTCCGCCTTTTCGATACATCCTCCAATAGATGCCTATCCTCGGACGAGATCTCAACACCATTCACTTTTCTAACATTGTTTGGATTCGCGTTGGAACCTTTGCGAGTCGGAGAACGTGTTTGGAGGTGTTTCATAAATCCATTGTCCCGGTATCTTACGAGACTTATGAGACGGTGAAGCCAGGTGAGTAGTTCCAGGATGCAAGATTCCACCTTACGCTTGTCTGCATGGTAAAGGGTCTGGAGGCGGATGAGGTTGTTTGGCGGGCTCGTTTTCTTGCCGAATTCGATACTGTGGGAAAAAAGAACAAACGTGGAACTAAGAAACGGTACTGGAGAAGGTTTTCGGGATTTTTAAGAGATTTCAAGAAGGTGTTGAGTATTTTTCTTACCCTGTATTGGCCCATTCGCCGACCCATCCGAACCCCTGATGTGCCCTGATTTTTCGAGTTGTCAATAAATTGGTGTTAGTTTAGTAGCACATATAGAAGCAGCAACTCTGTAAGAGAAGTTAATTACTGTTGCAGAAGATAAAAATAACTGAGAATGAGAAGTTGGTAGTGTTTGTAAATTCAAGCTAAAAGTTCGAAAAGTTAAACAGAACCAGAAATCTAAAACACCTCACCCCCTGCTTTTAGCTTCTAATTTAAATTATGTAGAGTCCGAAGCAGAAACTTTAGCATTTGGGAACACGCAAAACTACTTTTTACAGATCCCACTATCCCTCCCTCTCCCACTCCCCCCCCCCCCCCCCCCTAAGTGTTTGAAAACACTCCCTAAGCATCATAAAGTTGAGAGACAATAGACATGGTAAAGTAAAAGTAGGACAATGTATGGTAGAATTTATTTGAGTTTGTTGAACGCTAAAAGTTTCATACTTGGTAGTATCGGTTGCAATAGGAACAAGCCAATGTAGAGATTTTTCCATCTCAGCTTTAATTTGAGGAACTGTGAGCTGCAAAAGGCCACAATGAAACCATGTAAGAGAAATTGCATGATGGGCAATTTATAAGGAAATGGACGTGCTCTGATCGTAAAATGCCCTTAACCGAAGGAATATTATCATTCCACATTTTCTTAAAATTCCGAAGGCAATTTACATGAATTCGTAGAAGTACCTCTTCCTTGGAATCAATCTGTAATCGAGAGCGAAGAGAAGTCTTGATAGTGGGTGGCAAACCATTGTACAACGTGTCTCTCATATTTGGAGGAAGTGAGGTAGGGCGAGACGCCTATTGAATTAGATGTAAGATAAATATATTGAGTAGAAAAAGTAAATCAACGTGTATTAAGCTGCGAAAGAACTGGTTCTGATGTAATAAACTCACAATATTATCGATTTGAGTAATTATGTTAGCATAATGTAAAGCAAGACCAGCAGCACCTAGTCTTTCTGGTCTAGTAGTAGAAACCTTTGCAGTTTGTGACAGCCCTGCGTGCCATAAATATCAAGTTTGTTTTCCAACATACCGGAAAAATGATTTCAAAATAGTCAGAGATGAACTGCATGAGAGCCGATGGAAAAGAAAAAAAAAATGAGTGCAGAAAAAGGAAATTAAAATTTTCTTCGCGTAGAAAAATGCACTTAAGCAATCTAAAGTCAATATACTTTATTTTGCTTAAACAAAAGATTAATCATCACAACCCGCTTGATAAAAAATGAGAACAGATACAGGAAAACAGAGCAAACATGTAAGCATGAATTCATACCATTATCTCCGAACACTTCTGGAATTTCTTGATGAATGAATGTAACAACGTCCACAAGCTTCTCCACAACCTACACATGATAAAATCTAATGTGAAGTTACATTTATTTACCATCACAACAAAAGATATTCTCCGATTTACCTAAATGATAAAGAATGATGTACAAATTCGGAATGAAGGAGATAAATATAACTCGAAATAAGTAATATATTGTTTGATCATTAATTGCTACAATAGCAATTGAGTTTTAAGGATGTAGGTACCTGCTCCAAACTTTTAGACCAAAGAGATTTCTTTTTCAACCCCCTTACAAGTTTTCGTTGATGTCTTAACTCACTTTGTAACATTGTAAGAGTCTCTCCTACAATTTAAAGAATATATGCCAGCATAATTAAGAAAACTTATACCGGCAGAAAAAAAATTAAGGCAACACAAACAGACAGGAAACACTTTCAACCATAACCAAGTATTACAAGGACTTGTGCATCAATAGGAATAATTACAGAAGCCACCTTTGGGATTTATCATAAGTACAGAAAAATCCACCTAGCTTTCAAGCAACTAACCCCTTCTTGAGGGCAATGTGTAGAAGAGAAATAAATGTCAAGCGGGTATATGAAATTTCGAAGGATAACTGGGTTTCTTTTTGTAATTAGGCTAAACCTCAGAGATAATGTTTGTAATTTAACCAATCAAATAAGCATTTCTTCGTCCTGGGCGGGAAGGGGTCAAAATGAATCCAGACATTTTTCTATGATTTGAGTTTGCATATCACAGAAGACAGGAATAAATACAAAGGTCACCCTTGAGATTTAGCAATTACAGGAAAACCGATATATCTTTTTAAATTAATGATATTTATATTTACCTTACAAATAGCCCCTCATGACCCCTTTTGAGGTTGCACTTTTTGTAAGACAAGAGTAAATGTCAGGGGGGTAGTTGTATTTTTTAAGGATAACTCGGTCTTCACTTAATTAGGCCAAGTAAACTACACAGGTGGTTTTCAAACAGCCAGGAGATACCAACGAAACCCTTAAAGCTCATCTACAACAGATTATCAAGAAGCATTCAAAACTATTGAAAGCTTCAAGTGATACCGAGAAGAATATGGGAATACATTCAATTTAAGGCTACCCACTTTTTCTTCCATTCCGTACCAAGAAAGCATTCGAAACAATTGAAAGCTTCAAGTGACACCAAGAAGAATATGGGAACCCATTGAATTTAAGGCACCCACTTTTTCTTCCAGTCCGCCTCCTAACGAAGTACGTAAAAAGAATCTCAAATTAGAAAGCAGTTTCTCAAAATGAGAGCAAGAGCACAAACCTTTGCGAGGAAGGTGCAATGAATCTACTTCTTCTAGCTTTCGCTGATAATCTTGCTCAAATCTGTCCAAAGCATGTAACTCATGATACAATTCCTGCATAAGCAGCATGCCAATCAAAAGACGTCAGTGTTATATTTAATATGCTTAATTAGATTTACTTGATAGAAATCACAACGGTCTTTATGGCATTCAGCAAATTTCGTGTCATTAATCACGTCTAGAATTCTTGGAAGAATACTTATTCAGTTTTCACCCGTCCATAAAATCTTTTCAGAAAAAAAAAAATTAGTGATCAGGCCAAGAATTTCACAAATATAAATCTCGGGGAAGAAGAATAAACTCATCATGAGTGTCCTTTGCTGGGATAAACATCGAAAGCATGCAAAATTGCAATGTACCTCTATCTACGTAGATAAAGTTTTTAACAGATTGTCTCATACACGAACGAGAATGTAAATAGAGTGCGTTTGACAGAATTTATAAGCTCTTCAAAACATATTATAAGTTGTTTGAGAGCTCAGAAGCTCTTAGACATCTCCAGTGGTTGGAGATTAATCTCCAACTTTTTCAACTCCCAACACTGCATCATATGCTCTCTCGTCCACCTATTTATTAAGCTCCAGCCTATTTTTATACTCTACATTGGTGGAGATTAATCTTATTTCTCTTTCTGCCAATTCCAACTGACCATCCTATATAATCTAAATAATATTAAAAAATAAAATAATCTAATTTGATATTTAAATTACACAAACTTAGTGTCTATTTATAGATAAAAAAAGATTATGAATTTTCCTATTAAGATAAAAACTTAAATAATATATTTTACTACACTAATTAGCCTCAATTAACTAAAATAATAAATTTTATTTAAATTCCAAATTAGACATACCCAGTCTCTATTTGAAGAGAAAAATAATCAAGAATTTTGATGTAATTTAAAAAAAAAACATCATAAGATAAAGTCTAGAACTACCAAAAAATGAAAAAAAGCAATTGAAAAAAGAGATAAATCGCAGCATGCAATGAGTCTGACATGGGCCCATTCGTTTTTTCAACCGATTGAAACTTTTCAACTCCCTCCTCTCCTCACATAAGAAACAAATAATTTAAACCCCACCATTGGAAGATTTTTTTGGGTTGAAAAAAAAAAAAGTATAAACCCCACCAATGAAGACGGTCCTAGATTTCTTTTTTTGGCAACTTTTTTTATTTTTTATTTATCTGAAAGAGCTTACAAGATCCTAAAAAAGGTTGTTTAGAAGCTTATAAGCTGTTTTCTTTAAGTAAGCCAAAAAAAAAAAGAAGATTTTACTTCGTCAACCTCCTCTAATTTTGACTATTTTTTTAAAAATCTGAGATTACATATACATCATAGTCATTATCATCAACTGCACCTTAATCCCATTTATGCTCGGATCGGTGACATGAAGATTATATTGTCATATAATAACATCTCAGAAGCCCACTGTTTTAATTTATTCAAATACTTCAATAGCTTATATTCTATAAGACCATCTAACATATTATAAACTCTAAAAAACTATAAGATGTAGGAGCTCATAAAATAGCCAAACACCATTTAATCACACAATTAGAAAACCTCCTTCCTCTCTTCTCTCTCCAGAAATTTCTAGTACACGATGTGGTTAACATTCGTGAGAAAATAGGCAACATAGAATTTCCAACATACATGGCAGCACGTTTAAAACAAAGTATTTGAAAGACAAATATATAAAATACAAAAAGGAAATGCAGCAGTGACAATGAAATGAATACAACAAAATGACAAAAGCAATGCAACTTAGGCATCCACTAAAAAAAATGGAGAAAAATAAACAGTAATTAGACAAATGAAGCAGGATTACACTTACAGAGGTATGCTGAGCCAGACTCGTCAGTTCTTGCATTGTCATTTCTGCCTCTTCTCTTAGTTGTCTATTAACGTCGGGATCTGAGTCCAGCCTAACAAGCCAAGCCGTGTTTTTTTAATGCTATTTATTCAAGACATAAACGAATAAAAGCTAATTACAATTTAAGGACCACTTACTTGGAAAAAAATCTATCTAAATTGTGCCATTGGGGGTCTTTACACAAATTTCCAAATCTGATTACCTCGCGAGAGAAGACATCAAATTCTTCCCTGCATGTGTGAAAATAATCATCGGAACAAAACAACCAAGAATTTCTTCACAGAGGAATAACTAGTAATGGAGCATATAGGGCAATTAATGGCCCAAGAAGAAAATCTATAGGGAGTGCTTGCAAATATTTTAAAGAATGATTATAATACTAATTACTATTACTATTGTTCCTACTACTATTAGTTTTTCAAACGTCAACTCAGGTTCTAGTTCTACTAAGTTAATCAGAATCTAAAAGTAACGGGAAGGATGTTTTATATTCTAATTTGAATTCTGGATTTACATAAATAAAGCATGTTTACAACATAGTCACCACACTCAATAACTTATGTAACTTTTACCTTTTGTTAAGATGACCACTTCTTTATTCTCATTTACTTTTCGCTTCTGTCACGATAAATCAATTTCTCTAAAAGCGAAATAAGTTTTTGGAAAAAACTCTCATAATAGACAAATAACTTCATACCTTTTGTCGGAAGCCGCAATACTGAGGAGCTCATCCATATCCGTAGACACCAGCTGACGCACGCCTTCTGAATTCAAAACTTCCTTTTTAAGAAACTGGATATTTCCTTCAGACAGAGACTGCAACAAGTTTGCGCCTTTGGCTATGGTATTGGCAACTTCGAATGCTAGTATAGTTATTCTATTTCCCCTAGAAGTCACGCCTGTCGTAAATCCACCGGAATTTAAATTTGTCATGCTGCTGCCTAGAGTATCCAGAACTTCAACTGCCTTCTCCAGGCCAACTATTCCCGCCTTCCCAAGAAATGATGTCACTTGAGGAACCTGTCATAAAAAAGTAACTAGCATTAATTTTAATGCAAGATATTGTAAATAATGCAACTGAGTGTACCCTTGATTCTTGAAAAGGAGACGACCTCCTCAGTGCTTTGCTTGTATAGAATAATTAAACGAAATTGAAAACAACACGCTGACAGAAGTACTTTTAGAATCAACTTCTGCTTTTGTAGGAAGTGATTTATAGAGGCGGTAAGATGTTAAAGAACTGAAAGTTGGAAGATTTCGCGCAAATCATAGCTAAAAACCGACTAAGTTCAACGAGAATTTTTGTTAAATAAATTGTAGGGGCATTTTATTTGTGAGTAAAAGTCGAACCCGAGGCACCCCTCCTCCCCTTGGTTTTAGATTCCGATTGAATTATGCAGAATAAAAGCGGATTCGCGGAACTTGGCATTTGAAAACACTATACTACAACTTCTTCTACAAATCATACTTTTTAAGTCTTGGCAGAAACTCCCCTGGTCTCTCTCAGCATGGTACAAGAAAACATGTGGGAGGTGAATGTCCTACCAATAGAAACGTATGATCCATTTACCCAGTGTGGGATTAATACTTCAAAATCAACAAGCGCCCTCTCTAGGCGCTACCAAATTAAATTATCATCCAATCATCAAACAGATTAACATGCTTGCTAACCTACAATCTATACTCTCTTGTTTCAAAGACAACCACTGTAAATACAGTCGAGGTATTCCGTTTTCTAATCCTCCTCTTTCTTATATCGTATTTCATCCATTTAGCCTCGTTCCCACTCTCGCTGAACTAAGTTCAACCAAAATCAAGTCCGCCACATGTTTGTATAATTACACGATTTACTCTATGGAAATTCGAAAACATCAAAACCGCAAAATCAATCATATCCTTTGAGCAGCCCAACAAACCAGAATCACAGACCAAAAAGAAAAGCAGATGTACATTTATATCATCACAGACATAAGCAAATGTACCTTGGTAGCTGGCGTTCTAGCAGGCGTTGATGACTTCAATTCCCGGGAAATCGAGAAGGGCAGCTCGCCATAATCGAATGAATTGCCGTGCGCAACGTTCTCAAGAACATCGATCTCCTTGGGATATGTGTAAGAATCGCCATTCTTCTTATGCATACCAAAACTCCCAATAGATTTCAGTTTCCCTGAAAGCCCTGAACTCGCCGCATGCTCAAAATCAGATGATTTACTACTATTCTTTGCAATTCCTCCGGAACAAACCCCTCCCATTGTATGTTAAATACAAAAAGTCCACACCTATTCAGACAAGCTTCGATCGTGAATACAAAATAAAAAGATTAATTAGTTGGAAATAAAACTCAACTGAAAATTTTCTCAGTATAAATGCATGAAATATATATATAAAAAAAAAAACGAGAAAAATGAAGATCTTGAAACCATCAAGGATCAAGCACACCTTCTTGGAGAAGTGGGAAAGCAGGTAGAGAGTAGTTGATTGGCGACGGCAATAAAACCGCGTGGAACGAGGGAAAGCAAATATTGGGATTGGATCAGATTTGAGTATTAGATTAAAACTGAATCATACTCATAAAAAGGACAAGGAATGGAACACAGGGTCAGCAGTAGTGTACTGCTGAACCTTTTTTTCCTTTTCGCCAATATATCCTTTTTTTAAAAAAAAAAAAGAAATGTAAAAAAAAAAGTAGAGAATTGTAAAGAAAAGTAGGGAATTAACCTTTTTTTTTGTTTGTTTGTTGGAAGGCTAAAACTCAATGCATTAAATCATATTGAGAGCAGAAACAAGAAAAATAGGGAAAATGAAATGGCACTCCCACAAGCCACAACCTGACTCAGAAACGGCAGTCCGAGAAACAGTATGGGAGACACCATTCGCAGATCGTTTAACAAATAGGGAATTGACTTTTTAATTTACTGAAGTTGTATCAGTGCAGGGGTTGTTTACTTGTGACTTAATCAGCTTAATAGGTAAAATGTCTTATTCGCTCAGATGTTTTGTGTTTGAATTTAGCTACTTGTGTTTGAACTTGACTTCTTTGTGTTTGAAATTGGATTTTTAAGTAATTTATGAATTTATGTTTTGATTTTTGGATTATATCATTTATATTGCTTAAAAATAAACAATATTTTATAAAACAAATTTATAATTCATATTCGCAGAACTGGTCATTTATGTTATTCAGGTTTATTCGGATTTAAAAAGAAACAATGATCAATTTACCCAAACAGACACATTTACCCAGACAGACAAATTTACCCAGACAGACACAATTTATCCATACAGATAAATTTGGTAAACAGTCCTCAAGTCAGTTCCACATCGTGGCAGCCGGAGGGTTCTTGAGTTGACTATTTTGCCCTCGGTGTTTTACTCGTGCAAGTTTATTTTAGCAACTTTTTTTAATACACTTTATTTTTACTTTACTGTCAACAAATTTGTTTAGTCGATTGGTTTATTCAACAATAAAAAAAATGGTTAAATTTTTTTAAAAAATACATATTTTATCCTACATTTTTTTCCTACAAATTTTGTAAGACGTGTAGATAACTATAAAGTGTGTGAAAAAAAAACTATAAAGTGTGTGTAAAGAAATAGTATGAAGTATGATTTTTGTAAATACTTTAAAAAGTAAGACTTCTGTAATTTATGTTCTTGGCTTGTGTATTTGTATAGACAGCCAAGAAAATTATTGTCCCTTTAAAAACTTAAAATGTGGCGTCTTTAGAAGAAAATATAAGATATACAAAGCAATAAATTAACTGAATATCATATGAAAATATAGAGTATGATAATGAAAAATGTAGTATGATAAAATAATGCACTCGTTTTACATTTTTTTAAGCAATATGTCGTTATACGAAATTCACCTCCAATGTTTCTTTCATGCATAAAATTGCTAACGCTTTGAGTTTTTATTAAGTCATTGTGGTTCTCAAATAAGATTTTAACGACTTTAAATCAACTCATTATATAATTATGGAAATAGTTAAAAAAATTCCACGACAATAGAAAAGATATCAAATTTCTAATCAATATCTAAAATTTGAATAGCTAACCAACATCGACTTATGTCGTATGATTCTTCAAGCAGCAACTCTTACAATATTTTCAATTCTAAGAGCAGAAACATGAATATCAATAGCGGACCTCGAACACATCATCTTTTTTTAGAGCGAATTCAAGATTCAACCAATATTATCTCAAATCATCAATGTTATTAATGTTGCAAGTGTGAAAGTTCAAGTGTTATATTTGGACAATATTTAGCAAATATAAAACAATTAAAAGCAATGATAATTGTTGGATAACATTCGTTAAATAAATGTACAATTCCGAGTTTATTTAAATATTCTATATTTATTATATGTACATGCATATAAATTAAGATGCAAATTAGTATTTTAGAATATATGAGCTTAATAGTATAACATCCCCAAAATCTCATTGGGTTATTACAGTGCCGTGGACCCCACACCAGAAAATCCACCAGGCGAACACGACTAAAATACAACAAACTAACCAACAAGGAAAATCACAGTCCCTACTATGATACCCGACCCAATATTCCGATAAGAAATTTCAATAACAATGGTGGGCCTATATGGCAAAAATAAAAATACAACAATATCTACGAGTCTTGCTCGGATAACACAAAATGACGACAACGAACAAACTGGAGAATACTCCCAAGGGACTGACCAACATGAACCCCGAACAACTCGGGACTAGTATCGCTCGAATGCCTCGTCGCCATCGTCATGCCCCCGTATCTTAACTCTCTTCTCGCAAACACCTAAAATATGAAAACATGTTCTGCCCCCACGGGGTCAGTCATCCAGATAATGAATATCAAATACATGTACAACATGATATGCATCCAAAGGCAAAGCAAAAGGTACAACAATGATAATACGAGATGCTCACAAACCAAGGTAAGAACCGAGCATTCGAGAAACACTATGCCCACGGCATACGATCAATACCTGCTCAACATGTTAGAACACAAGTGCTCAACGGCGAATCATCAGTATAGAACACAACAATGAATTACCCGAAGGTAAACCAACCAAAGCTGAAATAGGTACAAACCACAATGCCCGGAGGTTCCAACGGAAACACCAATACATCGCACATGGCCTAAAAGCCCTCAGCCGAAGCTGCAAATCATCGCAATGGCCTGAAAGCCACTCAGCCAAAGCTGCCAATCATCACAATAGCCTGAAAGACACTCAGTCGAAGCTGTCAATCATCACAATCGCCTGAAAGCCACTCAGCCAGAGCTGTCAATCAATAATGAGATGACCGAAGCCAAACAGCCCGAAGTTGTATCACAATGAGGGGCCGAAGCCACACAGCACGAAGCTGTATCACGATGAGGGGCCGAAGCCACACAGCCGAAGCTGTATCACAATGAGGGGCCGAAGCACACAGTCAAAGCTGTATCACAATGAGGTCATCCAATGAATGTGACCTGCTGAATTGCAGGTGCTGGGAAACCAACTGCGACAAGTTCAATCCCCAGACTTACCCATAATGAGATCACCCAGTGATCGTGACCTACTGAACTGTAGGTGTTAGGAAACCAACCGTGAAGATTCAGACCCCAAGCTTACCCATCGAGCACTAGCCGAGGCTAGCCTCCAAACACAACAATCACAACCGGCAACGATCACAAAATTACCGAATCCACAAGAACGATAGTGTGCTGCCTTGAGTGTAATACCCCCGATATATTCAAGTTGTATTACAGTGCCGTGGACCCCTACATGGGACCCACCAGACTAAATAGAATTACCACTTGCCTAACCGTCTCGGTTAGCGAGAAAAAACACATCATCAAGAGGAAAATTAAATAACATGCCCGGTACAATCGGCGAAATAAGCATCACCGACAAACATAAATAACTTTCAATGATACAAACCACAATCCGAGTGAAAATGCCTAAGTACTCGCGAGTACAATCTATAAGTTTATAATTTGGAAAACAACCATATTGAAAAGGACAACAGAAATAAAGGGATTTAAAATGCACATGTCAACGACTCTGGCCAGCATCCTCGTACTGTCCCAGCGCCCGCTCGTCCGGCTGAACATAACCTAAAATTCATAAAAAGAATTTTCCCAAGACGGTTCTCCAAAGGGGTTAGCAATTACGCTAGTACAAGTAATCAAGACAAACCATTCGCTTACACATTTCACAGTACATGCACCAATTCATTTCAAAAACCAAAACCAGGCATGTCTTTTCCGGAAAACAAACAGTCAAATCAATTTGCCTAGGACCGGGATAAAGCCACTGATCCCACTCGAGGCCCCTAAGGACCCTCCCGAGCTGGCCATATCACAAAACAAATCACGCACAGGCATCGCCTAGGACCGGGGTAAAGCCACTGATCCCACTCGAGGCCTCTAAGGACCCTCCCGAGCTGGCTAGCGAATCAAGCTCGTGAATCCGGGGCTAAACCACTGGATTCCCTCGAGGCCCCGTTGGACCCTCCCGAGGTGAGCAAAGCACACATAAATACATCACCATTTCATGTTAAGCATAAAGGTTTCCAAAAATACTTGCCTTGAATAATTGACGACGACACGAACGGAAAGGAAATCAAGCACGACTGCTAGGAACCGACGAAACCGAACCTAACGATTCGAAGAATATAATCATAACCACCTCTAAACGAATATAGAAATGGAATACACCCAAAAACCCACCTACGATTCATATAAGTTCGTACAAAAACAACGACGAGGACCGGTCGCACCCGAACCCTCTCGATTTCACAAAAACAACGAAACTTACTATGAACTCATAGGGAAAACAAGAATACTACAGAGATTAATCATATACATGGATTAATCAATAATACGGAACGAATCGGACAAAAACTCAAAAACCTCCAAATTTCCCAAAATAGGGTTCTAGGAGATTACCTTAGATTAAGGATGAAGAATAAGTGTTGGTGTTGTTAATCTTCACCAAGAACACAAGAAAATGATGGCTAAGAATTGCAAGGCTTCAAATCGCTCGGAAATCGCCCAAGAATCGCCCAAGAACCGGAGAGAGAGAGAATGGGAGAAAAATGAGGAGTCTGGGTCAACTCCCTGGTTTTTATAGCCAAGGAGCTTTAGCGTGCGCTAACGATTTAAGGTTAGCGTGCGCTACCCAGGCATAATCCAGTCCAGAATCTACGGTTCTGGCCCGTTAGCGTGCGCTACAAAAGAATAGCGTGCGCTAACAGCCTCTCGATAGCGTGCGCTATCGGGCCATAGCGTGCGCTACCTGGGCACTAGACCGAGTCCAGAAACAATCTGCCCAGTACTGGACTACCGGATTAGCGCGCGCTACGGACATCCAGTGTGCGCTAAACCTCAACAATAGCGTGCGCTACAACAAAAGCTTAGCGTACGGTAATCTGCTCGTCCAGAGAGCAGAGAGCAGAAACAACTCACTACCACTGCTGGGCTCGAGTCGCTAGCGCGCGCTACAAAGCAAACGTAGCATGTGCTACAATACGATGCTAGCGTGCGCTATACAACAACAATAGCGTGCGCTAGGCACAGGATAACAATGGCCCCAAAATACCAAAACACGAACGAAACATCAAATGGAAGCTCACAATACGCATAATAACGTAAGATGGATTTACGGCAACCCCAAAACGCGGTTCCGAACAACAATCACAAGAATCGAACCACTTACCACGTAGAACTAGTAGACGCAGAATTGGATGACAAAAAGTCCAGAAATACGTATTCTCGAAATACCAATACGGTTACAAGCGAGTCGCCAAAGATGAAAAATACACCAAAAATGAAAATATCGGGAAAAGAAAATGCGTATATTACATTCTACCCCTCTAAAAATAAGTTTCGTCTCGAAACTTAAGAAACAAACAACCCGGGATACCTAGCACGCATGCTATCCTCGGTTTCCCAAGTTGCCTCCTCGACACCATGCTTCGACCACTGCACTTTGACCAAAGGGATGGTCTTATGCCTTAGTCGCTTCTCGCGGCGCTCCACGATCTTCAAGGGACGCTCCTCGAAGGTAATATCCTCAGCGATATCGATTTCACTGTAGTCGATGACGTGACTAGGGTCCGAAACATATTTCCTCAGCTGGGAAACATAGGAAACGCTATGAACGTGACTCAAGGCCGGAGGTAACGCCAAACAGTATTCCAACTTGCCGACTCTCTTGAGAATCTCAAAGGGCACAATAAATCTCGGACTTAATTTTCCCTTCTTCCCGAAGCGGAAAACTCCCCTCGTCGGCAACACCTTTAGCAAAACATGGTCTCTCACCTCGAATTCCAAAGTTCGACGATTGACGTCAGCATATGACTTCTATCGGCTCTGAGCAGTCAACATCCTCTCCCGAATCAATTCCATCTTCCGATTCGTCTCTAAAGCGATACCCGGTTCGGTCCCGACCAAATCAGACGCCTTGTTCCAACAAATCGGTGATCGACATCACCGCCCATAAAGCGCCTCATACGGTGCCATTCAAATCGACGTGTGCCAACTATTGTTGTACGTGAACTCGATCAATGGCAAATGCTCATCCCAGTCACTGCTCCAATCGAGAGCACAAGCACGCAACATATCCCCAAACATCTGGATAGTGCGTTCCGATTGTCCATCTGACTTAGGATGAAAGGAGGTACTCAGACCTAAATGAGTACCCAACGCCTTATGCACTGCCTGCCAAAAGTGCGATACAAAACGGCCATCCTGATCCGAAACAACAGACTTCGGAGTACCATGAAGCCTCACAATCTGTGCAATAAACACATGAGCCAATTTCTACGGACCCCAAGTGTCCTTGATGCCCAGAAAATATGCCGACTTGGTCAGATGGTCCACAATCACCCAAACCATATTCATGCCCGATCTCGATCTCGGCAAACTCGTGATGAAGTCCATCGAAATATCTTCCTATTTCCATTCCAGAACGGAAAGTGACTGCAATAACCCAGCCGGTCGCTGGTGCTCGATTTTGACCTGCTGACAAGTTAAACATCTCGCTACAAACCGTGCGATCTCCTCCTTCATATCATTCCACCAAAAGTTCCTCCTCGGGTCCTTGTACATCTTACTCGAACCAGGATCAACGGAGTAAGGCGTAGCATGGGCCTTCCGCAAAATACTCTGCCTCAATTCTGATTCGTTCGGTACACAAAGCCGACTCTGGAATCCCAACACACCATCTTCGTGAATCACAAACCCAAGAGACTTTCCCTTAAGAACATTCTCTCTGATTTGAGTAATCATCGAATCCTCCAACTGCTTCAGTTTAATATCGTCGATCAGAGGCGACGAAATCTCTAAAGCATAAAGTTACCCGACAGCTCCCGGAAACAAAATCTCAACATCCAACTCGATGAAAACCCGCTAAAGCTCAGATTGAGATGTAAGTATCTCGAGCGTCCGCAACGCAACCGGTTTCCGACTCAAGGCGTCGGCCACGACGTTCGCCTTGCCCGGATGATAAAGGATTTCGAGGTCATAACCCTTAATCAACTCTAACCACCTCCTCTGCCTCATATTCAACTCCCGCTGAGTAAATATGTACTTCAGACTTTTATGATCGATAAAAATCTGACATGCAGTGGCAAAAAGATAGTGACGCCAAATCTTGGGCGCAAAAACAACTGCCGCTAACTCCAAATCGTGAGTAGGGTTGTTAAGCTCATACGGCCTCAACTGTCTCGATGCAAACGCAATAGTCTTGTCATGCTGCATCAATACGCACCCAAGACCCTGACCCGAAGCATCGCTATAAATGGAGAAACCCTCGTTGCCACACGGCAACGCTAAAATTGGGGCTGAAGTCAAACACTTCTTCAGCTCCTCAAAACTCGACTGCCTCTCGTCATTCCAGACGAACTTCTCGGATTCTGGAGCAACTGTGTAAGTGACTGATCTGGTTTCGAGAACCCCTCGACGAACCTATGATAGTAGACAGCCAAACCCAAGAAACTATGGACCTCCTTCACATTCTTGGGTGGTGCCCAATCCAACACTGCCTCAATCTTCTGTGGATCCACACGGACCCCATCGGCTGAAATCACGTGACCCAAAAACATCACTCCTTCAGCCAGAACTCACATTTCGAGAACTTCGCATAGAGCCGCTCGGTCCTCAAACGAGTGCACACTCAAGAGAGATGAATGAATGTGTAGCACCCGAATCAAAAAACACACTGACAGGATGGGACTGAATATGAACGGTACCTGTGGCCACAATAGCTGCTGGATCATCGGCCCTCCTCATCTCATAGACACGCGGATGGGTGGAGCCGACACTGGAAGCTCCCCCTCTAGTGGGTTGATCCCAACCTCTCCCTCGACTCGTACTCGGCGGAGACTGCGGAGCAAACGAGCCCTGGTTCACACTTGGCTCCCTAGGCGCTGGAAAGGAAGCCTGGGCACCGTGAATCTGTCCCACCCGCTCATAAAAGAAAGCCTTGTGGCCCGACTGACCACAAGTATGACAAGTCAACTGCGGACGAGGACACTCCCGGTTCTTATGGCCAGGCTTGCCACAGTTAAAGCATCTGACATCACGAACGGAGGTACTGGAAGTACCTCGAAAACCCCCCGAAAAACGAGCCGAACCACCTGCAGGAATATTTGTAGACTGAGATTTCTGCTGACCTCCACCCTTGTGGCCCGAAAAATTTCCGACGGACTTTTGCTTCTTGCTCTCACGAGCCGCTTCACTGGCCGTCACAGACATATCATATGCAAGAGCTCTACTCTGATAATCCTTCAAGGTGGTGCAGACGAGCCCGGACATGTAGTCATGAATCGTCGGTTTCATATGTCTGGAAAAGTGGAAAATTTTGTCGCTCTCCTCTATAACTTGGGCCTTCACGAATCCCAACTCCTAGTTGAAATCGGCAATAGCTTGAGAAATAGGAATAACCCGAGGTTGAGCATCATGAAAGGCTTGGACTCGAGCCTGTCTAACTGGCCACGGGCAATATTCGGTCTCCATCAGGTCCTTGAATTCCGCCCACGAAGCAACATTTTCCTTAGGCTCAACAGCATCCCACCAATCAGTAGCGTCCCCAGTGAGAAAGTACTGGGCAATAGGGACCTTGCGGTCATTGGGACAGTTGGTGGCAACAAAGACTTTGGATATTTTCGTGATCCACCCCTCCCAGCCGATCGGGTCTGAAGCCCCCGAAAACTGAGGAGAATGCATCTTGATGAAATTCTGAAGCCAACGATCTGCTCCACCCCGAGTAGCATGGGCCAAAGTCGATTCTGAACCGCCTGGACTATCGCAGCCATTTGGTTCACCATTTGTTGCATCACCGCTGCAACACCAAGATCGGCGCCATTTTGAGTAGTAGCATGGCTATGACGGTCACCAGTACTGCTGGCTCCAGAAGAATGCGACGTGGCCGCCTCACCGGCTGACCCACGTCCCCAGCCGCGTCCACGACCACGACCACGGCCTCTTCCAGCATCCATACTGGTGTTAAAAGGTAGCAAAAGCAACTCGATGATAAGTATGAGAGGAAAAACAGCCGCAGTTCAAGAAACGGATATACAGTACGAGAAAACAAAGAATCGAGTAAGGAAAACTTACGAGCACTGGAAGTACCGAGATGCTGGCAGCGGTGTGACGATGTGCAAAACAAAACACAACTAGACCCAAATAACCGGCAAGCCTAGGTATCCATAAACCTAGTGCTCTGATACCATTTTCTGTAACACCTGTAACACCCCCAAAGCCATCCAGGAATATTACAGCGTCGTGGGCCCCAAGGTGGAACCCACAAGGCTGAAGGAAATTTTCGCAAACATTTACAAACGCCGAAGAGGCTAACGACGGTATTATCTATTTAAAACATGCAAAGACTTAATAAAATCCGTTTATCAAAACTTTCATAAAATCTCATTTGAAATCACAAGGCCCGAAATGCCAAAACTCAACGGTTTAAAAACGTACGTTAAGCTATCACTTACACGTACCGACAAGATAGTTTAGAAAATGATTGTCAAAGTAACCTAAGTTACCAGATACCAAAAGGCCATTTAAAATACTCACGCAACGAAAAAAGACAAACAATTAAATACTCTAGCAGCGGAATACAAGAACTGATCAGGAAACTCAATACACAAATACATGCCCTAGCCAGTATCCTCCGGGAAGCTCATCTCTCCACGACCGCTACAAGCTTGATAATCCACGAACCTAAAAAGAAAGCCCACGACAGGGTCAGCCATAATATCCAACAATGATAACCATCACATCTCGTCAATAATTACATACCAATGAAAATACTAAGTAATAATACTACCAATGTAATCTTACCGCCATAACTTTACCAACTCGTGATAATAAATACAAAAGTTCACATCTCGTATTCTTTCAACAACACGATAAGCTCGTACCGAAATATCTGTATTGTATCTCAATAATACCCAAGGTTCTCAAAACATTATCATAACTCACTGCTACGAAATCTACTAACTCTGTCCAACCCAATCCATCGGGTAACGTCATCACATCTCAACATGATAATCGATTGTCCATCAAAGACAAATACCAAAGGAAATACGGAACATACCTCAAAATACGCAATGCCACGACGAATCTCGTCAGTCTAATCCAAGATCAGATCAATACAACATACGTACATGGTCCTAACACAAGACCTACAAATGCATACTCATATGACAACGTCAATATGCTCATATCAATAACAACACTGTATACTTATGGCAAACTCATAATATACATATGCACAATAACAACACATAGATAATCCGATGATCCAGCGTTCACTGCCTAAATCCCACGATGACCCCGTCAGACCAACCGTGGTGGAAAAACCTGTCCGATGATCCAGCGCACGCTAGCATAGATCCCCCGATGATCCCGTCGGACCAACACGAGGTGGACATATGACAACAATGCACAAATGCATATAACAATGATACACAATGCATGACAACAACGATACACAAATGTATCACAACATGATCCACACGGAATGACAAAAATGATTAGAGTACTTGCCCCGAGTCCTTCGAGAGCAATCTCGATGTCCAAACCATCACGAACCATTATCCTCAATACTCGACGGTCCAAAATATCACGGATGGTAGATAATTCACGTCTTCATCTATACCACAATGTATCCTCGATACCAAGTATACCAACAACAAATGTAAATCATATACATTATGATTTATTTTGTAAAACTCAAATACAACTTATAATCCCAAATCTCATGTGATTACGATTATAAACATTGTTATACGAATTATAAACGAATAAAACTGAAAACATTCATTAAATATTATAAACTGTGCAAGTAATAAACTTGCCTCGATACCGATGAAGCCGTTACCAATTCCATTGCCGTCATCTACAAGTCTCTTGGCCCTTATCAATGCAATTCACGAACATTCTCGAACACGACCGCAAAGCATGGTTCTAATCACCGATCAATAATCTAAACCTATTATAATAATCGATAGACAACAAGTTCGATAACAATCAACAATCGATAAAACCAATTCACAAACCCAACGGCTCGACAATATCTCGATTAAACAATAGTCTGATCAATCCAACTCAAACCATCATGAATTCACAACCACAACACGAAAATACCGCACTTTCTGCCTTCTTAGCGCACGTTAATCACTTAACGTAGCGTGCGCTAGGTTGCTCCCGTTAGCGCGCGCTAGCCAGTAAGCTTAGCGTGCGCTAATGCTGTACAGATGCATGTTTTTCGGATTCCGATCAACATATGGCGATTATCAAGAACACTAAGTGATTCTAAACCATGTTCATAGCTATCAAAACAACGAAATCCGATATCCTTTAACATATATGTAATCATCCAACTCTTAATTTAATTCATATATTCACATATCATCTTCTTCCTCAAATATCAACATCATGAACACCAAGAACCTTAACAACACTTCCCTAATCTAACATTACAGAGATTAATCATCAACAATGACATCAACATCCGCAGAGGATGAGAAGGATTAACCAACTTATCTCAAGAAAACAAACTATACAATTCAAATCACACGAATCATATTAATATCATCATACTTCGGTAATCCATCTCATAATCATGCTTATCAACTTGTTTATATGATAATCATTAACTCAATAACATCAAACTTTAATCCAAAACGAAATCCAAAGGTGAAGAACTATTACCTTGTATAGACGAACCATGAAGGAGAACAATCAACTTCATTCCAAGAATCATCAATAACTTCAAGAACAAGACTTTAATACATGTTCCTCAGCTTAATCTTGTTAAAGATCATCATCTCTCAGTGTTTGGAACCTCAAACTCCTATCTAAGAACTCTCTCTCGAAATAAAGGAATGAATGGCCGAATGAACATAATTCACATCTGCAATCATATATATACTGGCTATTATTAGCGTGCGCTACTTTTTCGTAGTAGCATGCGGTATCGTGGTCCAGAGGCGACTCTATTGCTTCGTACACTGATTTACGTACGTAATGCCCATGCAGTAGCGTACGTAAATGCCTATACTTAGCGTGCGCAAGTGTTAGACCATAGCGTGTGCTAATCACAGTTGACTCGTTTGTCTGTATGCTCCGAAGACGGGTCCACACGCCGATAGCACTGACGAGGATAAGATTCCTTTTTGTCCGATCTACAGTTAGCGTGCGTTAACCTTAAGGTTTAGCGTGCGCTAGTACTACATTACAACATCCGTTGACTTATCAGAACATGCGCCGAAAGTCGCCTGGTCCACACTTAGATTCCTTCTGATCTGGGCTGCACTAGCGTACGATAACTTATGACCGTAGCGTGCGCTAAACCTGCACGATAGCGTGCGCTAATAAGGCTATACTTAGCCATTTTTAGCTACTCTTGCCCAACGTCTCGACATGCAGAATACGAACATACGGCATACTGAATACATATACATCTTCCAACAATATTCTCATACGATAAACCCGACACACAATGCCTTCCGATACAACTGTCAACCAAATGCAGTAATTATACCAATACAGATATCTCAGTCCTTCAATTGTTTTATCCATACTATACAGATTTCACATTGTACAATATAACTCGGATAAAATAATATTAAACAACAGTAGTAGAAATTCCAGATATTACAAAAACCCCGAGATATTCAAGGTGTATTACAGTGTCGTGGACCCCTACATGGGATCCACCAGGCTAAATAAGAATTACCACTCGCCTAACCATCTCGGTTAGCAAGAAAACACACATCATCAAGACGAAAATTAAATATCACGCCTGATACAACCGACGAAATAAGCATCACCGAGAAACAAAAAATAACTTTCAATGATACAAACCACAATCCGAGTGAAAATGCCTAAGTACTCGCGAGTACAATCTATAAGTTTATAATTTGGAAAACAACCATATCGAAAAGGACAACAGAAATAAAGGAACTCAAATGCACATGTCAACGACCCTGGCCAGCATCCTCGTACTGTCCCAGTGCCCGCTCGTCCGGCTGAACATAACCTGAAATTCATAAAAAGAATTTCTCCAAGACGGCCCCAAAGGAGTTAGCAATTACGCTAGTACAAGTAATCAAGGCAAACCATTTGCTTACACATTTCACAGTACATGCACCAATTCATTTCAAAAACCAAAATGAGACATGTCTTTTCCGAAAAACAAACAGTCAAATCAATTTGCCTCGGACCGGGGTAAAGCCACTGATCCCACTCGAGGCCTCTAAGGACCCTCCCGAGCTGGCCATATCATAAAACAAATCACGCACAGGCATCGCCTAGGACCGGGATAAAGCCACTGATCCCACTTGAGGCCTCTAAGGACCCTCCCGAGCTGGCTAGCGAATCAAGATCGTGAATCCGGGTCTAAACCACTGGATTCCCTTGAGGCCCCGTCGGACCCTCCCGAGGTGAGCAAAGCACACACAAATACATCACCATTTCATGTTAAGCATAAAGGTTTCCAAAAATACTTGCCTTGAATAATTTACGACGACGCGAACGGAAAGGAAATCAAGCACGACCGCTAGAAACCGACGAAGCCGAACCTAACGATTCGAAGAATATAATCACGACCATCTCTAAACGAATACGGAAATGGAATACACCCAGAAACCCACCAACGATTCATATAAGTTCATACAAAAACAACGACGAGGACCGGTCGCACCCGAACCCTCTCGATTTCACAAAAACAACGAAACTTACCATGAACTCGTAGGGAAAACAAGAATACTATAGAGATTAATCATATACATCATGGATTAATCAACAATACGGAACGAATCGGACCAAAACTCAAAACCCCCAAAATTTCCCAAAAATAGGGTTCTAGGAGATTACCTTGGATTAAGGATGAAGAATAAGTGTTGGTGTTGTTAATCTTCACCAAGAACACAAGAAAATGGTGGCTAGGAATTGCAAGGCTTCAAATCGCTCGAAAATCGCCCAAGAATCGTCCAAGAACCGGAGGGAGAGAGAATGGGAGAAAAATGAGGAGTCTGGGTCAACTCCCTGGTTTTTATAGCCAGGGAGCTTTAGCGTGCGCTAACGATTTAAGGTTAACGTGCGCTACCCAGGCATTAGGGCTGGGACCGGTTTGGTTCTTGGTAAAAAATTAAAGAACCAGAACCGGTTTTTAAATACATAAACCGGTTTGGTTTTTGACCACTTTTTTCAGGAACCGAATTAGGAACCGAAACCGAAAAAATCGGTTTTTTCTTCAGGAACCGAATTAGAAACCGGAACCGAATTTAATGTGTAAAAATCGGGTTTTCGGTTCTTTTAGGAACCAAATTGTGCAAAAAAACGATTTTTTTTAAAAAAAAAACGAATTTTAAGTAGAAATCAAATTTAATGTGTAATATTTTGAACAAAATACATTTAATTTGCTTTATTTAATACTTATATTATGTAAAAAAATTATATATAATATTATTTTTATTATTATATATATAAAATATATATAGAACCGGTTCCAAATCGGTTTTTTCTAACATAATAAAATAGGAACCAGAACAGGAACCGATTTTTTCGGTTCGGTTCTTATTAAAATTCGGTTCTTCGGGTAAATATCCCAGCCCTACCAGGTATAATCCAGTCCAGAACCTACGGTTCTGGCCCGTTAGCGTGCGCTACAAAAGAATAGCATGCGCTAACAGCCTCTCGATAGCGCGCGCTATCGGGCCATAGCGTGCGCTACCTGGGCACCAGACCGAGTCCAGAAACAATCTGCCCAATACTGGACTGCCGGATTAGCACGCGCTACCGGACATCCAACACGCGCTAAACCTCAACAATAGCGTGCGCTACAACAAAAGCTTAGCGTGCACTAATCTGCTCGTCCAGAGAGCAGAAACAACTCACCGCCACTGCTGGGCTCTGTAACACCCCAAACTAGGCGGATATTACAGTGCCGTGGACCCCCGATTGGGACCCACCAGGCGGATGAAAATGAATGAATTACACAGGTAAATGTAGTACCGAACCACATTACACAATTAATTACTCCGATGAGGAGTTTCATACAACATACCGTGATGATATCAATACAAGTATATTTTATATGGAGATAAAATATACAACACCGAGTGAAATGAATATTCAAACGGAATGTCTGCATAATAATAAATGAAGAAAACATAAGTGATCAATAGACTGGGGCCCCCTACTAGTATCACTGGGACTCTCGCCGTCACCGTGCTCCCCGTGCCTTAGCCTTGCCATGACTCGAAAATGATCCCCAACGGGCCGGGCCATACGTAACAACAATCCTCAAGGGTTGAAAATACACAATCATGATATATCCGAAATTATGAATTATCTGTCGAAACATACGCAATCAAACATGCTATATGAATCGACTATCGACGGCTCAAAGGAATGGCGCCACACTACGTCCGGATGGAAATGTGTCCGTGCACAAGCCACCAACGAGTATCGATCGAATACACGTGTGGTCTTGTACCTAATCGATCTCACGAAGCCATCAACTCGTGTGCACACCCAATGTGAGGCCACCAACCAACACACGACTATAATGTGCCCGACATGAAAATCCTACACATACCAACCGGCACGCCAAGATGACCCGAATGCCACAATATGACAAAAGTGACAACGAAAATGAATAATGACTCACCAAGATTAAATGATGGTGAAATGAATGATAGCTCAATGAAATGATCTAACCGGCTGCTCCTTATGACTGAGGTGATTAATTGACAATGACAAGTTTTGATACGGTTAATACAATGATGAATGAGTTAAGATTATGAATGAACAACAACAAAAGGAATGAATATCCTTTTAACCGAGTAAGAATTAACTTACACAATACCGATGAAGAATGTCCTTCCACGAACAACGTCCTAAATGAAATGTCGGTCGCTCGAACAACCTTGAACAACAATAATTACCAACAACCGATCAATACACGAATCAAATACGATCATAACCGACCCAAACGTCGATACAACAATATCCGAACTCGTAGATGAACTCTAACGAAAACATTGAGATACCCGTTGGTTAAAACCAAACCCGAATTATCGAACCAACTCCAACATGATTGATTCAAACCATCAAAACATTATCAATGGCATCAATAATCTCATAGAAATCCACAATTCAAGTTTGTAATAACGACAATCGGAAATCCCCAAAATAACCGAAGTCAACCCCAAGGGTTCTTGAAATAATTCCGAAAATAACCATTAAATCCGTAAGAATATACTTATCCAAGGTAGATAATCCATATCTAACATATTCCAATGATAATCCAAGCTTACATGAAGAAATCGGGAGGAAAACCCAAAAATCCGAAATTCTAGATCCAAGAGATTAATACCTTTGATTCGTTGTGATGAAGATGATGAAATGATGATCAATCCGAAAGATGAGCTTGAAGATGATGATTGATGATTACACCTCGAAGAATCCTCTCCGAATCGCTCGAAATCGCCCAAAATTACCGAAGGAATGAAATGAGATGAATAAATGACGAACTCTGACTAAACTGTCCAATTTATAGTCAGTCCAGGTTAGCGTGCGCTAACCCTTGTGCGTAGCGTGCGCTAACGAGTAATTTGGGTAGTTCAGTACCCACTGTCCGAACACGGTAGCGCGCGCTACGTACCTTCTTGTAGCGTGCGCTACGGCCATACTACTAGCGTGCGCTAAGACCCATTATTAGCGTGCGCTAACGAAATATTGATGCCCAGCACTGGTGTCCAAAAAACTGTCTGACCTCTGATCTGACCCCGATAGCGTGCGCTACAACCATTGTTTAGCGTGCGCTAATATATCAGTTGCGTACGCTAACAACAACACATAGCGTACGCTATGAATTAATCCAGTGCAGTCCAGTAGCCACTGGACTCAACCTGATCCGACCTTAGCGCGCGCTACACCTCATATTAGCGTGCGCTACTTCAACCCACTAGCGTGCGCTACTTACCATTCGTAGCGTGCGCTACTTATAACTCACCTGCACCCAAGATCTTCCTCGGATCGCGGCCAGGTAACCTTAGCGTGCGCTAAAGCTGAGTGGTAGCGTGCGCTACCTATACCCAATTAGCGTACGCTAAAAGGAGTATGTAGCGTGCGCTACTCCTCACGCACAGCTCGCAACGAAAATGACAATGATGATAAACACGACACGAAACTCCAATCAGATTAGTGATGAATGACGATTGATACACGATACAATTACTCTGAATGATGAATACCATGACTGAATATGAGTGACAAATGATCAATAACGAATGAAATTACTGAGTATCAATTACTGAATGATAAATACTGAATGATAATTACTGAATTACAACTGGGTATTACATACACCTCCCCTTAAAAGAGTTTCGTCCCCGAAACTAAGGGTCAAACAACTCGGGATAACTCTCCCGCATACTATCCTCGGTTTCCCAAGTAGCCTCTTCGACTCCATGTCTAGACCACTGAATTTTAACCAAAGGAATCGTCTTATTCCTCAACTTTTTGATTCGCCGCTCTAAAACTCGTATAGGACGCTCCTCATAAGAATGATCGTCGGCGATCTCGATTCGAATCAAGTATGTGACTCGGTCGGCAACATACTTCCGCAATCGAGAGACGTGAAACACATTATGAATTCGGCTCAACGCCGGAGGTAAAGCCAATCGATAAGCTAACTCGCCTACTCGATCCAAAATCTCAAACGGTCCAATGAATCTGACTAACTTTCCTCTTCCCAAAACGGAAGATTCCACGACTGGGATACCTTGACCAATACATGGTCACCACTCGAACTCTAATGGTCGATTTACTGTTATATGCATATGATTTCGCCGACTCGAGTCACAACAAACGACTCCTGATCAAAGCTACCTTCTCACGGGCGGCTATAAGCATATCGGGCTTGGTGCCGATTGATTCTGATAAGTCATCCCAACACAACGGAGATCGACAACGACGACCATACAAGGCCTCGTAAGGTGCCATCTTAATCGAAGCATGCCAACTATTATTATACGTGAACTCGATCAATGGTAGTTGGGCTTCCCAATCGTCTTTCCAATCGAGGACGCATGCCCTCAACATGTCCTCTAATGTCTGAATGGTCCTCTCTGATTGTCCGTCGGACTGAGGATGAAAAGCGGTACTGAGGTTAAGCTGAGTTCCCATAGCACGATGAACTGATTTCCAAAAATGCGACACAAACCGTCCGTCACGATCGGAAACGATACTTTTAGGAGTACCGCGGTCGACTATCTCTTTGATGAACAGTTGAGCAAGTCTCTCGGGACCCCACGTATCCTTGATCTCAAGGAAATGAGCTGATTTGGTTAAGCGGTCCACGATCACCCAGATCGTGTTCATGCCACGACGACTCGTCGGCAAACTCGTGATGAAATCCATAGAAATGTCTTCCCACTTCCACTCGGGAATAGGAAGAGGTTTCAAGATACCCACTGGCTGATGTTCAATCTTAACTTGTTGACAGGTTAAGCATCTCGAAACAAATTCTGCGACTTCTCGCTTCATATTACTCCACTAGTAATTTTGTTTCAAGTCCTTGTACATCTTGTTAGACCCCGGATGCACAGAATAAGAGGTAGCATGAGCTTCTGTCAAAATCGATTTTTTCAACTCGTCATTCGCCGGTACGCACAACCGATTCTTAAACCTCAAAAGTCCATCCTCGTGGACCACAAATCCAGGGGCTTTCCCCTGAGCCACATCCTCTCGGATGCGCAACAATGATGGGTCCGAACCCTGATTCTATCGGATTTCCTCCTCGAGTGACGATGAAATCTCTAACATACGTAGCCGCCGAACTCGCAAGCCGGACCTCGATCTCGGTTCTAAGGAATTCCTGCCAAGCTCCTTCGAATCCGTTAAACGGCAAGCATATGCTCTGAACGGACTTACGACTCAAGGCGCGGCGACAACGTTCGCCTTGCCCGGGTGGTAGAGGATCTCGATATCATAATCTTTGATTAATTCCAACCACTGTCTCTGACGCATATTTAACTCCTTCTGAGTAAATATATACTTTAAGCTCTTATGATCGGTGAATATCTGACAGGTAACGCCATAAAGATAATGACGCCAAATTTTCAAAGCGAACACCACGGCTGCTAGCTCCAGGTCGTGGGTTGGATAATTAACCTCGTAAGGTCTCAATTGCCGTGAAGCATAGGCAATAACCTTCCCGTTCTGCATGAGTACACATCCGAGACCCTGTCCGGATGCATCACTATAAACCACAAATCCTTCCATCCCCTGCGGCAAGGAGAGTACAGGTGCTGACATTAACCGGATCTTGAGTTCCTCAAAACTCCGTTGACACGCGTCGGACCACGTGTATTTCTTATCCTTCCGCAAAAGGTTCGTTAAGGGTTGAGCGATTCTAGAAAATCCTTCCACAAACCGCCGATAATAACCCGCTAATCCGAGAAAACTTCGGATTTCCTTAACGTTCTTCGGAGGTAGCCAATCTCGAATAGCCTCCGTCTTCTGAGGGTCGACACGAACCCCGTCTGAAGAAATTACATGTCCGAGAAAAGTCACTTCGGACATCCAGAACTCACATTTGGAAAACTTCCCATAAAGTTGTTCTCGTCTCAACACATCGAGCACTTGATGAAGGTGAAACTCGTGTTCCTCCCGGTCACGAGAATAAATTAAAATGTCATCGATGAATACAAAAAACTGATCCAAAAAGTCGATGAAAACCCGATTCATTAACTCCATGAATACCGCAGGTGCATTAGTCAATCCGAACGGCATAACCACAAACTCATAATGACCATAGCGTGTTCGAAACGCCGTCCTCGCGATATCCGACTCTCGAATCCAGAATCGATGATATCCAGATCTTAAGTCGATCTTGGAAAATATCAAGCTCCTCAAGTTGATCTAAGAGATCATCAATACGGGGTAAGGGATACTTATTCTTGATCGTCACCCGCTCAATTCCGTAATCAATACACAAGCGAACGAACCATCCTTCTTCTTGACAAATAACACCGGTGCTCCCCACTGGGACGCACTCGGTCGAATATAACCCTTCTCGAACAATTCTTCAAGTTGGTTCTTTAATTCCTGCATTTCGGTCCAGGCCATCCGCACGGTGCCTTCGATATCGGGACGTACTGTGCTCCAACTCAATCGTGAATTCCACATCCCTCTGGAGGCAAACCGTAACTCGCGGAAAACATCGGCATATTCCTTCACTACCGAATGTCCGTCAACATTATCGATGATTTCGGTTTTGGCCATATAGCACCAATAACCGACACATCCCTGATTGAGTAATCTTACTGCTTTCATCAAATTAATGACTTTACAAGAACAGCCTGGATTACCTCCCTGAAACACACATTCGACTCCATCGTCTGAAATGATAGTGACCAAACGCTTTCGGACACTAATGATGGCATCATGACGATCCATCCAATCAATACCCAAGATGATGTCGTCCCTCGGCAAATCTACTACGATTAGGTCCGCTGGCCATACACGACCATGAAACTGAATCGGACAATTCTGAATCTCACGGTTACCGATAATTCGTCTACCATCAGGTAGGCCAATGACATAAGGCTCACAACTAGTAGCACTACCCAGACGTAGTCTACTCAAACATGACTCGGAAATGAATGAATGAGATGCACCAGTATCAAAAAGGGTACACACAGGTTGAGATAGAATATCGAGTGTACCTGAGATCATCCGGGCCTCTGGATCGTCGGTCTTCTTCATCTCATAAATTCGGGGCTTGCTGCCCGAACCGACACTCCGCCTCGATAGCTCTTGGCTCGCCTTTAGCTCTGCTGTCTTGAACGACGCCGACCGAGTGGCCCGATTCTCGCACCGCCGAATGACTCGGGGCTTGAGATGACGCGAGTGGGTTTAGAGTCCCTACGGCAAAACGGCCCTATGCCCAGAATCCTGATTGTGGCACGTGATGCATCGCCGGACATTTGGTGCTGAAATGACCCTGTTCCTCACGCTGAAACAGTGATGGCCGAACTGCCGCCGCGATCGAGATTCCGCGGTTTAGACGCCGTGGGAGGTCGCTCGTAAAAGTAGAGCCCGCACGTGGTTTCTTGAAAGTGGCACGACTCCGCCGATCGATTATGGTTCTTGGACTTCTTGCTAGCGTACGAAGGTTGCCGCTTAGCAATTTCCTTAGCCGTAAGCTCGTAAGTAAGAGCTTTCTCAATGAACTCGGCGAGTGGCACAGCTTATGATTAAGTAATCAAGTCTCATACGGGGTTTCACCTCTTGTCAAGTACTTGATCTTGTCCGCTTCTGAGTGAATGATAGATGAGGCGAACGGAAGAAGTTCCTGAAATTTTTCGGCGATGGCGAGAACATCATCATCCGCCGAAAGGTCTGGAGTGAGTAATTCCGACAACTTGGCCTCCCTGAGTGGGGCCGGATAGTACCTCTCCATCATGAGAGTCTTGAACTGATCCCAAGTACATGATCCGTCTGTGGGCTTCAACGATAACCACCATGAATGAGCGCTCTTACCGAGATAGTAAGCCGCAACTGAAACTTTATGCCCTTCAGGGCAATCCACCATAGCAAATAACTTCTCAAAATGCTCAAGCCAATGAACAATATCCGCCGGCTCAGATGAGCCCTCAAAGGTAGGTGGTCAGCCGAGAGATATCGCTAATGATATTGCTTACACCCCTCTCTTGCCTCTCGAGGTGGCGGCGGAGGAGCCTCTGATTTTGATTGACGGAGTTATGCATCGTCTCCATCAACCGAGCCATCTCGGGTCATTTGGGCCATCATGCCCCGCATAAATGCGAGTGGGTCAACCCGACACCCTGACCGAGCCGTGTCCTGCACGACTCCCAAAGTGAATGATCGCGTCCAGGTGAATGAGTGGCGTCGCCGCCGATGAGTTAGCATTATCCCCGGCATTTGCACGTGTATTCGCACGAGTTCTCGGATTCGCCCGCTCCACGGCCTCGTCCTCCACGCCCTCTGCCACCCTTTCCATACTCAATAGGAAAGTCATAATATGATAATATATCTATCAAGAGTATCACAATATGATTATATTATGAAATGATGAAAATGAGCATACGCGCTCAAATACAGCGATTACATGAATGATTAATTGACGTGACATGATTATCTGATGAAATTATTGCAATGATTATCTTGAATGAGTTAACAAGATTAATGAATCGGTCTTCCTGATCAACAACTGAACAATGAAATGAATTGACTGATTAATGAGTTAACCTGACCGTCTTGGTCAAAATGACAATGATGATTGAGGATTGTTAACTGATGAATTATGAATGAATGATTAATGCCAGAAATTATACCATGGCATTAGAAATCTTACGATTCTTGGTCCGATTGGCTCGGCATTTGCACAGTCACACGTGACGTGAAAGTCCAATGATACTAGTCCGATGACGATGATTTCAAATGAGACATGACTTGGAGGGTAGTATTCAAAACCACGCTCGATACCAACTCGTAACACCCCAAACTAGGCGGATATTACAGTGCCATGGACCCCCGATCGGGACCCACCAGACGGATGAAAATGAATGAATTACACAGTAAATGTAGTACCGAACCACATTACACAATTAATTACTCCGATGAGGAGTTTCATACAACATACCTGTGATGATATCAATACAAGTATATTTTATATGGAGATAAAATATACAACACCGAGTGAAATGAATATTCAAACTAATGTCTGCAGCGGAATAAATGAAGAAAACATAAGTGATGAATAGTAGGGCCCCCTACTAGTATCACTGACTCCTCGCCGTCACCGTGCTCTCCCGTGCCTTAGCCTTGCCATGACACAGCAGTATCCCCAACGGCCGGGCCATACGTAACAACAATCCTCAAGGGTTGAAAATACACAATCATGATATATCCGAAATTATGAATTATCCTGTCGAAACATACGCAATCAAACATGCTATATGAATCGACTATCGATGCAGCTCAAAGGAATGGCGCCACACTACGTCCGGATGGAAATGTGTCCGTGCACAAGCCACCAACGAGTATCGATCGAATACACGTGTGGTCTTGTACCTGTCGATCTCACGAAGCCATCAACTCGTGTGCACAGTCCAATGTGAGGCCACCAACCAACACACGACTATAATGTGCCCGACATGAAAATCCTACACATACCAACCGGCACACCAGTATGACCCGGAATGCCACAATATGACAAAAGTGACAACGAAAATGAATAATGACTCACCAAGATTAAATGATGGTGAAATGAATGATAGCTCAATGAAATGATCGGGACCGTCGTTCCTTATGACTGAGGTGATTAATTGACAATGACAAGTTTTGATACGGTTAATACAATGATGAATGAGTTACGATTATGAATGAACAACAACAAAAGGAATGAATATCCTTTTAACCGAGTAAGAATTAACTTACACAATACCGATGAAGAATGTCCTTCCACGAACAACGTCCTAAATGAAATTTCGGTCGCTCGAACAACCTTGAACAACAATAATTACCAACAACCGACCAATACACGAATCAAATACGATCATAACCGACCCAAACGTCGATACAACAATATCCGAACTCGTAGATGAACTCTAACGAAAACATTGAGATACCCGTTGGTTAAAACCAAACCCGAATTATCGAACCAACTCCAACATGATTGATTCAAACCATCAAAACATTATCAATGGCATCAATAATCTCATAGAAATCCACAATTCAAGTTTATAATAACGACAATCGAAAATCCCCAAAATAACCGAAGTCAACCCCAAGGGTTCTGAAATAATTCCGAAAATAACCATTAAATCCGTAAGAATATACTTATCCAAGGTAGATAATCCATATCTAACATATTCCAATGATAATCCAAGCTTACACGAAGAAATCGGGAGGAAAACCCAAAAATCCGAAATTCTAGATCCAAGAGATTAATACCTTTGATTCGTTGTGATGAAGATGATGAAATGATGATCAATCCGAAAGATGAGCTTGAAGATGATGATTGATGATTACACCTCGAAGAATCCTCTCCGAATCGCTCGAAATCGCCCAAAATTACCGAAGGAATGAAATGAGATGAATAAATGACGAACTCTGACTAAACTGTCCAATTTATAGTCACCCGTGTTAGCGTCGCTAACCCTTGTGCGTAGCGTGCGCTAACGAGTAATTTGGGTAGTTCAGTACCCACTGTCCGAACACGGTAGCGCGCGCTACGTACCTTCTTGTAGCGTGCGCTACGGCCATACTACTAGCGTGCGCTAAGACCCATTATTAGCGTGCGCTAACGAAATATTGATGCCCCGACCGAGTCCGTAAAAGCGCCGACCTCGATTCGACTCGATAGCGTGCGCTACAACCATTGTTTAGCGTGCGCTAATATATATCGGTTGCGTCGCTAATAACAACACATAGCGTACGCTATGAATTAATCGATGCGATCCAAAGAGCCACGGACTCAACCTAATCCGACCTTAGCGCGCTACACCTCATATTAGCGTGCGCTACTTCAACCACTAGCGCGCGCTACTTACCATTCGTAGCGTGCGCTACTTATAACTCACTGCGGTCGGTACCTTACGGATCGCGGCTGTGGTAACCTTAGCGTGCGCTAAAGCTGAGTGGTAGCGTGCGCTACCTATACCCAATTAGCGTACGCTAAAAGGAGTATGTAGCGTGCGCTACTCCTCACGCACAGCTCGCAACGAAAATGACAATGATGATAAACACGGCACGAAACTCCAATCAGATTAGTGATGAATGACGATTGATACACGATACAATTACTCTGAATGATGAATACCATGACTGAATATGAGTGACAAATGATCAATAACGAATGAAATTACTGAGTATCAATTACTGAATGATAAATACTGAATGATAATTACTGAATTACAACTGGGTATTACAGGCTCGAGCCGCTAGCGAGCGCTACGAAGCAAACGTACCGTGCGCTACAATACGATGCTAGCGTGCGCTATACAAAAACAATAGCGTGCGCTAGGCAAAGGATAACAATGGCCCCGAAACATAACCGAAACATCAAACGGAAGCTCACAATACGCATAATAACGTAAGATGTATTTACGACAACCCCGAAATGGCGGTTCCGAACAACAATCACGAGAATCGAACCACTTAGCCACGGAGAACTAGTAGACGCAGAATTAGATGACAAAAAGTCCAGAAATACGTATTCTCAAAATACCAATACGGTTACAAGCGAGTCGCCAAAGATGAAAAATACACCAAAAATGAAAATACCGGGAAAAGAAAATGCGGATATTACATTGAGTCGGCCAACACGACAACAATGACTTACGGATGGGCACCGTCCTCGGCGGTCCCAATTCAATTACCTCGATCGCCTTGGAATGGACAATCGATAACGACGACACAACGGATGGAAACCGTCCTCGACTGTCCCATTCAATACCTCGATTGCCCTAGAAATGGACAACTGATAACAACGACTTAACGGATGGGAATTATCCTCGACAGTCCCAATTCAATACCTCGATTGCCTTAGAACGACCAATCGAGGACAACGAATCAACGGATGAGAACTATCTTCGACAATCCCAATTCAATACCTTGATTGTCTTAGAACGACCAATCGATAACAACAACTCAACGGATGCCTCAGTACCTTTAATTGGTTACCGACGACGGAAATGATAATTAAATACATCAATACCTTCAATCGGCCAATACAACATCGATAGCAAAACACCAACATAAATAGCAACACTCATATCGATGTCTTAATCGAACATCAACATCAACAATAACAATCGATACATCGATACCGCGGACCGGCTACCGACAACAACAATAACAATAAGATGATCAATAATAACATTGGGCATAATAACCGAAGGGTATCGTATCAAATAATTCCCTGATATCAACGAAAATCATGAAGAGACTATGTCTCGAAATGATACAACACATTCATACACATACATGATAACATTAATCTCATTGACCAGTACAAGTATAAAACTTGCCTCAAACCGAAGGCGTTGAACTCTTCCCACGAACGACGAATGGCGTCCTCCGACAATCACAAGCATTCGAACAACCTTGAATGAAATACAATTCATTCAATAACATGTATCGATCGAAAGCAACACAATAGATAGCCTCGATTCAATCGCGAATCGCTCAAACCACACAGACGAATATCATAGTCCTCGACTATGAATTCTAACATCCTCCAATCACCTCAATGGTCAATTAACATGATCATAATATTGTTAACACTTTTGAAAAGCAATTCAACAAGGATTATCTTGAACAACATCAAATTAATCAACCCATTAAGATGCTACCAACATATATCATCATAATCACCTCAAGAACATCATCAACACAACTAACATGATGTCTACCCAACCATCAATCATCAATTCATCATGAACTTTAGATTAATCAACATGACTAACTTAACCATTTCAAGATTATGATAATTATCTCAGAACTAATCATAATCCTACACCAAAATGATTAAAATCTCCCAAGAACACAACCAACACCAATGATCATCTCAAAGCTATGTTAATCATCTAACAATCTTAACATAACTCTTATTAGACATGATTATAACACCAAGGTATTCTTTAAACAACAAGAACACCCTCAACCTAATCATCAACAACATATTCTTCATCATAAGTCCATAAAAACTATGAAGAATCACTACTATCCTCCAACAATCAATAACTACACGAGGTAATCAACAACAACATCATCATAATCTCGAGTTAAACACAAGATTAGCCAACATACCTCTTGAAAGTGAAGAACAACTTCTAACCCTTCAAGAAACACTTCAATCTTCAAGCTCCCAAGCTCCAATCCAAGTTAGGAAGCTCCAAGACAAGTTGGAAGGGGTTGGAAATCACTCAGGGGTGCAGATGGATGATAGAAATCGAAAATATATCGTGAAGAAATGAAAGACGAAACATGTCTTTATAATCTGCACATCGCATTACGACCGCTGTCCTCCCACCTTAATGTACGTTATGCATATAACGTATGTTATCACCTCAACGTAGCGTACACTATGTAGTCCAAAACTCGCTGCCTCAAAACGGGGTATCCATTACATACGTTAACCAAATTACGTACGTAACTAGCCTCAGCATTACGTATGTTAACCACAATGTATAGCGTACGTAATGTGCGTTGACCTGCCTGTCCCAATCGAACCACGTGAATCCAGCCTAGCCCGGTGTGTGTAACGCCCCAACCCGTCAAGGGTAGAAACATTACAATATGGTTACACATCAGATACAAACATATCAAACCAAACAGCGGAAGTATTAAGATAAATTCATCAAGGAGTATCAAAGGGGACTAAAACAACTTCCAAATGTCCCTAAAACCAAACAAACGAAAGTACGATTACAAATGTCCAAAAATCCGGAAATACAATAAAGAAATAATGTTCATTTATTCAAAGAACTCTAGGGTAGGTCCACACTCTCTCATCCCCAAAGCTAAACCCCGCATGAGCTAAGTACCTGCCGCATGGAAAGAAAAGCGGCTGAGCATAAAGAGCTCAGTGAACAGATATGAAATAAACAAGCAATACAAAGCAATACGAAATGAGGTTACATGTAGTGGCACTTGGTTATATCAAGGTATATCAAAAGTATGTCAAGGTATATCAAAGATTCATCAGAGTTAGGTATGAAAAGTTATCAAGGTTTAAATATCAAAGATTATCAAAGTTAAGTGTCAAATGATTTTAGTATTTAACCCCCAGGCCCAAACAAAGCCCAAATAAACAAAGTAGCTCAATGGAGTGATCAGCTCCCCAAATGTGAAGGGACCGCATTGCACGGATGCCCAATCACTAAATATAATATGGACCAAATGTAGAGTGACCCAAAATAATCAAATCAAATATCAAACAGATCAAATCTATGATGCATCCATACGCCCATGTAAGCAGATAACAATAATGATGGCCAAAGCAAATATAATATAAGAGGGACGGTGGGGGACATCTCTCCAACCCCACTGGAGTACATAACATTGGTGCATCAATCCTATGGTTGTGGATACTCCACAACAAGTAATACAAAATGTCCGGGTAAATACTGAAAGGGTCAAATAGTCAAGGTCCCAGATCAAAGTATATATGTCAAAGGTCAAAAGTTCAAATCGGATATCAAGGTTCAAATATAAAGGGACCATATCACATGTTCAAATCAAAGGTTCAGATACCAAGTCAAAGTCAAAATCAGATATACAATAATGAGGAGAGAGAGAGAGAGTAAGTCATGAGAGAGAAAAGTTGCACCCTTGCTGAAAGGGTGCGGAATATCTGTACCTTAGTTCCAAAGCAAAAGCAAGGTCAAACAAACAAGGAGAAAAGGATCACTCCCGCTTCACCGAACCTAGAAAAGAGAGGATACGAATCAAGACGAGCTCATTTCTCATAAGTTACCTCTTTTAATTATCTTTCCATTTTTAGTAACTTTCCATATTTAGCAGCTTTCTATTTTAGGTAACTTTCTATTTTAGCAGGTTATCAAAATTAGCGAGTTTTCTCGATATAGACATGTTCTAAATAGTTAGTTATTCATCTCATAAAGTTTTCATGTCATTTTAAGTTATGGATTTCATTTTATGCATGTTTTCCAAGATTAGGGTTTCTTTTGACAAGTCTTCAAAATTTAGGGTTAAAAATGTCAATAATAAAACTGAAGGGTCAAAACTGAATATAAACACTCAAATACACATATATACAGTCCATGCACTTCAAGTATCATATATATACACATTACACCCTCAAGTATCACAAATTACAAAAAAATAACCCTAATACACCCTAATTTCCACAATTAAACCATTGATTATCAAAACTAGCATGTAAGGCCCATAATTGTTCTAAAGTGTCACGAACAGCTCCTAACACATTATTCCAGCCAAAACATACATACATTCATCATATTTACATTATTAGTCCCTCTAGGTATCATATTTACAATATAACCTTCTAATCATCAATTATCTCTTATGTTTCATAATTTGAGCTTTTAAACACAAACAGGTCACCAATATACGAATTTTTACTCCATAATAGAACTCAAAATTAAAATTAATAAAAACTCTCCCATGTACTTGAATGTCTTTAGAACCAACAAAATTTTTTTCAGAATTTATCAGTTAGTATAAACCCACATTAAAAATACCCAAACCCAGACTACTCAGAAAACCGACCAGCACCAGTACCTAAAAAGTATCCACCTCAACGGCCTATCATTTCATTCAGGAAAAATCCAAATAAATTCCAAGAAGTCTCACATAACACAAATATTACCACTATAAAAGTAGAGCTCCTAACTCCTTATGGTTTGAACATGAAAAATCATAAACCACGACTGAAATTAAATTCTGCAAACACAATTTTGACATATCGTCTCATAAAATTATAAAATAGGAACAAATCAAATTAAAATCCATCCAAACCAATTGTAATACTTAACTAAGACCCTAAACTGAGTTTAAAAACAAAAATACCGAATTAAACATTAATATAATTCATTTGGTGATGCATACATATTCGATTATCAAAGTTGTCCAAATCAATTAATTCATTTAAACCCTAATTTATCCAATTCTTTTTAATCCATTTAATTATATGATCATAACACATCATATATTCAGAAAATAAACATCAAAAATATATCAAACTATTTCTCATATGAATCCAACAAGATCAATAACAAAATATCCATACGATTCATAACAATTTCATGGTTATTTCTTAACCAATTTATATAGGTTTTTAGAATAGGTTTTTATCACACGAATTAAGGATCAAAAGAGTGAATCAAAATCACAAGAACATACCAAATAGGGCTGGAAAAACGTGATCAAAAATCAGGCCAAACAAATCAACCGAAACCGAATCAAAACCCTTCCAAGATGATGTATGGATCGAATGGGGAGGGAAAACCAAGAACGAGACCACCAAATGCTTCCAAACAAATTCCAATGCGCACCAAACTTCCTCCCGAACACGTAAGATTAATCAACAATAATTGGAGAGCAAAATTTTGTGGTGTCTGTGTGTGTGTGTGTGTGCCGTGACCTAGGAGATGAGAGGGAGGGATGATTTTATTTTTGGGTCAAATGGGTATAAGGAAAGTGTATAAAAGGTTTTAATGTGATTAAAGAGTTTACCAAAACTCAAGGGATTCACCTATCCATTTATACGGCACAACAAGAGGGGGGGAAAGGTCAAAATTTTCAAAATTTATTATTTTCATACTTTGGTTAGTTACAATTATGCATTTTACAAGTTATGTACAAGTTTTATTAGTTTTGGACCCATTTAGGTCAAGTAACATGTAATACTTGTGTTTTAATTAAAATTTCACATTCTTGAGTTTATATGATGTCGTAGTAGCTCAATTATCATTTACTTGAAGTTACATGTTCATATTTATGATTGCACCATAACCGTTTTTTGATTTAGGACTTATTTGGTAAACGTACACATTTCTTCAAATTTTCAAATTGGAGGGTATTTTAGTAATTTAGACGTAGTATGGAGAAGTGGGTTTTACAACTATTCCCTCCTCAAAAGAATTTTAGTCCTCGAAAATTGCAAAAGGGAAGGTACCGAAACAAAACGAAAGCATACCAGACTACAAAGGGAAATGAGGGTAGCTGGCTCGCATAGACTCCTCGGTCTCCCAAGTCGCCTCGCGTGGTGGATGGTTCTTCCAGAGAACCTTAACAAAACGGATCACTTTATTCCTCATGACTCTCTCCTGTCTATTAAGAATGGCTTCCGGTTCTTTCGGAAGTGACATGTCCGGTTGAATCTGATCCAAAGGATATGACACCACATGTAAAGGATGGTAGTTATAACCCTGCAACAAAGATACATGAAAAACGTTATGAACATGAGCAAGCTGAGGTGGAAGATCCAATCGATAAGACACCTCGCCAACACGTTCCAAAATCTCGAAAGGACCAATAAAACGAGGACTCAATTTGCCCTTAATACCAAAACGCTTAACACCGCGGAAAGGAGATACTTTCAAAAATACCCGGTCGCCAACTTGGAACTCTAACTCGCGTCGATGCTTGTCGGCGTAACTCTTCTGTCTAGACCTGGCTTCCTTAAACCTCTCTTTAGCAACATTCAACTTCTCGTTGGTGATTTCAATCATATCAGGACCCTCGATAATCCGTTCACCTACTTCATCCCACCTAGTAGGTGACCTACACTTGCGCCCATATAACATCTCATAGGGTGCCATCGAATACTAGCGTGCCAACTGTTGTTATACGCGAACTCAACCAAACATAAGTATTCGTCAACCCGAAATTCAGACTGTTTCCCTTCCTCTATATTCTGGACAATGGCCCATAACTCACCGTCGTCACGCTGAGCTTCCTTAATCTTCAAGATCAAGTTAGACTCAACTTTTAGGCTGGCCCAATAACCGTCGCGTCCCGGTAAACAAAACTCCACCTCCATGAGTTCAAGATCATGCAAAATCTTAGACTCAAATTTCAGACTAGCCACCATACCCGACTTACGACTAAGAGCATCGGCAACTATATTAGCCTTACCCGGGTGGTACTGAATGTTGGTGTCGTAGTCCTTTAGTAACTCCAACCATCTACGCTGTCTCATGTTTAACTCCTTCTGGGTAAATATGTATTTAAGACTCTTATGATCAGTGAAGATATCGACAGAGTCTCCATACAAATAATGCCTCCAGATCTTAAGAGCAAAAACAACCGCAGCTAGCTCTAGATTATGAGTAGGTTAGTTCTCTTCATAGGGTTTTAAATGGCGTGAGGCATACGCAATAACTTTCCCGTGGTGCATCAAAACACAACCTAACCGTTTCTTGGAAGCATCACTATAGATATGGTATCCGCCCGTACCAGATGGGAGTGTCAAAATGGGAGCCGACACGAGTTTCTGCTTCAGGGTCTCAAAACTCTCTTCCTGCTCCTCGGTCCACTCAAATTTCAACCCCTTCCTCATCAACTTAGTCAAAGGTGAGGCAAGTTGGGAGAATCCCTCGACAAACCTCCGATAGTAACCGGCCAAACCAAGGAAACTCCTGACCTCAGTCACCGTAGTAGGTCTCGGCCATTTAGTGATGGCCTCAACCTTTGCCGGGTCCATAGTAATGCCGCCAGCAGATACAACATGACCAAGGAAGGCAACTTGACTAATCCAGAACTCACACTTGGAGAATTTAGCATACAACTTCTCCTGTCTCAAAATCTGCAAAACCGTACTAAGATGCTGTTCGTGCTCCTCCTCGGACTTCGAATAGACCAAAATGTCGTCAATGAATACGATCACAAATTTATCAAGAAAGGAACTGAATACACGGTTCATAAGATCTATGAACACTGCCGGAGCATTAATGAGTCCGAAAGGCATAACCAAGAACTCATAGTGCTCATATCGTGTTCGAAAAGCAGTCTTAGGAATATCCTGCTCTTTACCACGAAGCTGATGATAACCGGACCAAAGGTCAATTTTAGAAAAACATTTAGCCCCTTGGAGCTGGTCAAACAAATCGTCAATACGAGGCAAATGATAACGATTACGAATAGTGATGCGGTTCAACTCCCGATAGTCTATACACAACCTCATACTACCATCTTTCTTCTTTACAAATAGGACAGGTGCTCCCCACGGGGATACACTCGGACGAATGAATCAACTCTCAAGGAGTTCCTATAGTTGATCTTTCAACTCTTTCAATTCGGTAGGATCCATACGATACGGAGCCTTAGAGATGGGTTCAGCACCCGGAATCAAATCAATACCAAATTCAATGTCATGATTAGGAGGAAGACCGGGAAGTTCCTCAGGGAAGACATCAGCAAAATCACAAACAACCCGAATACTATCGATAGTAGGACCCTCCATCGAAGTGTCCTGAATAGAAGCAATAAAACCTGCACAGCCATGGGATAACAAAGTACGTGCTTTCAAAACGGATATGATCTTAACAGATCGAAGAAGTTGGGAACCAGAGTATACAAAATCAGGTCGAGACAAATCTCCAAACATAACCTTTTGGGCATGACAATCAATAGTGGCCCGGTGAGTGGCCAACCAATCCATACCAAGGATCAAATAAAAACCAAACATATCAATCGGAAGAAGATTAGCCGGTCGTACGCGATCATCAAAACGAAGTGGGCAACCAACAAATTCATGGTTAATGATGACGTTATTATTCATTGGCGTAGAGATAGTTAAGTGATGATTTAATGGTGTTGGGGTTAATTTCAGTTTCTTAGAGAATGTGACAGATATAATAGAGTGGGTTGCGCCCGTGTCAAACAAAACAAAAGCAATATGATCACCAATATGCAGAAAACCCGTAATGGTACCTGTAGTTTTCTCTGCCTGCTCGCGGGTAATGGAATAAACACGGCCAGAAGAAGAAGAAGGCTAAGAAGAGCCTGCAGGAACAATGCTAGATTTCTTTGGACAGTCCCTCACACGATGAGCAGTGGAGCCACACTCAAAACAACCTCCAGAAGCTCTGTGGCATGGCCCGGGGTGTGCCTTACCACATGTAGGGCAAGTAGGTGGGGGTGGCAAAATATCAAGCACGTCACGGCCCGACGAGTTCCCAGAACGGTACTGCTGACGTGAAGACCCAGAGCCCGAGTACCTATTCTGCTGGTTGCCCCTCGAAAACTGCTTCTGGTTAGAGTTACCCGACTTATCACCCTGCCTACCCGAAGATCCATAATCAGAACCCCTTTGAACCTGTCGGACCTGATCCTGTCCTCGGTTGGACTGTCCCCTGTGCTCAAACTGGCGGTCGGAACGACCACGGTTATCAAAACTGTGCTCAGAACAACCCCGATGATCAGAACCCCAGTGATACTGACCCGAAGACCCAGACTGAATCCTCTCACCATCACGAGGACGCTTGTTGGACGTTCCACCCTCATACAACAGCTCAATATTACGTGCCGCATCACAAACCAATGACACATCAGCATAATCCATATTAACAATACGGTCAAGTATCTAACGCTTCAGTCCCCACTTATAGTGACGAGCCTGCCTAGCTGCGTCCCCTGACACAGTAGGCCCCACGAAGCCAGCCAACCTGAGAAAACGTTCCATATACTCCGTCTTTTTCTCCCGATCCATCTGATAAATGGTACCATACTCTCTCTCGTATCGTTGCTGTTCTGAGAGGGGGATGAACCTCTTGTAGAAGGCCTCACGAAACGCCGCCCAAGTACATGTCTCAACAAAACCATCACCCTTCGCCCCAACATACGACGTCCACGAGTTAAGGGCGTCACCATCAAACTTGAAAGCTGCTAAACGAGCTTTCACCCCATCAGGACAACCAATCACCTGAAACAACTTCTCACAATGGGTAATCTAGTCACTCGCTTCAGTCGCGGTGGTAGCTGATAAGAAAGGATTGGGCTTCAGTTTTTTGAAGCGTTCAATCCACACATGAATGCCCTCATTGCTGCTTTCAGCCCTATCCCTATGCTCATTACGCAAATTCTGAATAGCAGCGGCTACTGCTTGAGCAACAATCTCATCAATGTTTGGAGGGTTAGCTTCACCACTTTCTCGCCGAGTGTTCACCATCTAAAATGATATCAAGCGGTTAGAGAAAAACAAACGAATATGAATACGGAAAGGAAAGACGAAACGAAAGCCTAGTGTCTACCCAATCCTCACAGGTCAAAGCCTAAGCCGTAAAGATCCAAACCTGTCTCTCTGATACCATAAATTGTAACGCCCCAACCCGGCAAGGGTAGAAACATTACAATATGGTTACACATCAGATACAAACAGATCAAACCAAACAGCGGAAGTATTAAGATAAATTCATCAAGGAGTATCAAAGGGGACTAAAACAACATCCAAATGTCCCCAAAACCAAACAAACGAAAGTACGATTATAAATGTCCAAAAATCCGGAAATACGATAAAGAAATAATGTTCATTTATTCAAAGAACTCTAGGGTAGGTCCACACTCTCTCATCCCCAAAGCTAAACCCCGCATGAGCTAAGTACCTGTTGCATGGAAAGAAAAGCGGCTGAGCATAAAGAGCTCAGTGAACAGATATAAAATAAACAAGCAATACAAAGCAATATGAAATGAGGTTACATGTAGTGGCACTTGGTTATATCAAGGTATATCAAAAGTATGTCAAGGTATATCAAAGATTCATCAGAGTTAGGTATGAAAAGTTATCAAGGTTTAAATATCAAAGATTATCAAAGTTAAGTGTCAAATGATTTCAGTATTTTACCCCCAGGCCCAAACAAAGCCCAAATAAACAAAGTAGCTCAATGGAGTGATCACCTCCCCAAATGTGAAGGGACCACATTGCACGCATGCCCAATCACCAAACATAATATGGCCCAAATGTAGAGTGGCCCAAAATAATCAAATCAAATATCAAATAGATCAAATCTAGGATGCATCCATACGCCCCTGTAAGCAGATAATAATAATGATGGCCAAAGCAAATATAATATAAGAGGGACAGTGGGGGACATCTCTCCAACCCCACTGGAGTACATAACATTGGTGCATCAATGCTATGGTTGTGGCTACTCCACAACAAGTAATACAAAATGCCCGGGTAAATACTGAAAGGGTCAAATAGTCAAGGTCCTAGATCAAAGTATATATGTCAAAGGTCAAAAGTTCAAATCAGATATCAAGGTTCAAATATAAAGGGACCATATCACATGTTCAAATCAAAGGTTCAGATACCAAGTCAAAGTCAAAATCAGATATACAATAATGAGGAGAGAGAGAGAGTAAGTCATGAGAGAGAAAAGTTGCACCCTTTGTTGTGATATTTCGTTTAACGCAAGTGCACGTTATCGTAGACAAGTAATAAAGTGATGAGTGAGATATCGTTCCCATGAGGACTGAATCACTAAGTACCGATTTATATGTATTCTAATTTTATTTGAACTGTCGAAATTTGGGATGCAAATTAATAACTAAAGAAAACCAATAAAAGAACAAACAGTAAAAACGATCGCTCGAAGAAAGAAAATCAAATGATGAATAAGTCTAGGATTGTGAATCCATCTTGGTTTATCCGAATTTACTCTCGATTATCTGAAGTTAATGATTTCCCCAATTTATTGAAGGCGAAGATTGCTAAAATACTCTACTGCCTCTCCCGAGGTCAGTAGATTTTTCTAAGGCGAATAATACACTCTGTCCCTAGGTGAATTAATTCGACAATAGGCAAAAAGCACAAAATCTTCAAAAGGCCACGTTGTTCCTATGAGTATATTCCTATCTCACAAGATAAAACGGTTCTCACCAATAGTTCCTCACCAACTCTCCTCTCCCGGTTCGAGTTGCGTAATTAAAACAATCCAATTATAGGCCACACAATTGAAAGCATTAAAAACGATTGGGAAAACTCAACAGAAAAGGGAATTATATAGATAATCAAAAGCAAATTCGTCAAAACTTTGGTTTCATCAAAATCCTAGAACAGGGTTTTAGCCTGACATGCTGAAGAATAAAAATACAGAAATAATGAATGAAAGCATTGAAATCAAACGCAGATGAAGAACTCGGATTCCTCCATTCTTCTGGCTTCCGCTCTCTGCTCCTGGATGTCTTCTGCTTCTTCTCCTTGATGATGATCGATTCCTCTCTTCCGCAATGCCCTCAATTCTGACCTTGCCTCCTTATTTATAACTCTCTTTTGCCTCAAAAACGCGTCCGTGTGATTAGGTCGAGAACAGGCTCCAAAACGGCCCAAAACCGCGCAGAACACACCAAAACCGCCCTGTGGGCCGCGGCTCACTTAATCTGTGCCGCGGCTCACGGTCTTCAGCGCATTGCCTGGGCGCTCTATTTTTCTCCTGGGCCGCAGCTCAGCATACTTGTGCCGCGGCTCAGGGTACAGTTGGTTCGGCCCCTTTTAGGTCGCCATCTTGTGCCGCGGCTCAGCATCCTTGTGCTGCGGTTTCGGGCCAAAATTTGCCGTTTTCGCCCGTTTTCATCGTTTTAGCTTCCGGACTCCAATTTCCTGCAAAACATAAAAGAATAGGGCATTAAAAGCTCATTTATGCAGATTTAATTATGAAAAGAATACAAAATAATTATAAATAAGCGTATAAAAATACGCCTAACAAATACCCCCAAACTTGAGCCTTTGCTTGTCCTCAAGCAAAAAGAATCAATTTCAAACAAAAAATATCGTGAATAATCGTGCAATTTCATAGTGCTTAACCTAATCAATACTACCCTGAAAATCTCAAAGAATAGTACAAGTATCGTAATAGTGAGTCACATCCAGGACACTGATTCCATGAAGTAACCAATTTCAGTCCTAATCAATTGTGCATGAAGAAAATCTAGCTCAAAGATTAACAAGCGTGAATTTGACCGACCGTCAATATGAAGGGTTAAAATAAACAAGCTAACTCGCCCAGTCCCACAGTCTAATGGCAAAAATTTCAAGAGTTTCATCATCAAATATAACCTTTGGACAGTATTCCCTTATATATATGATCAATAAATTGATTCGAGTTGACCACTAGGTTTGGATCTCGGGATGTTTCATCGGGATAATCCTAGGGTGGAATTCTATTCTCATGTATTGGGGAACCGTTTGACGTAAAAGACACTCATGGGGCACATGGATGCTTCTAGTTACTAAGTTCCCCTTCACAGCGGAGAAACAACTCGAATAGCTATTCCCGCAAGTCCGATTCAAGGTTGTTGTTTTACGCGAGAGTAAACAACGGGTCACGCGAATACCCCCAGTTACTAGGCTCCCCATCATCGGAAAATGCGAAATCTCAAAACCACTAGTCTAATCAGGGTTGTCGTTTTACGCGAGAGTAAACAACGGGTCACGTGAATACTCCCAGTTACTAGATTTCCCATCATAGAACAAATAATATCTCGACTTTTTGGGAAAAACTGTCCGACTCTAAACTCAAAGCAAGTGCCAACACGATTTATGTTACTGGATGACTAGCTACGCGAAAAGTGTAACCAAACGTATAGACGGCGATTTGAAAACACGTATGTCTCCTCTCTTATCCGCAAAGATTTCTACAAAAACAAAAAAAAAATTCGGACCTAGATGAATACTCAACAGAAACAGATATCGCTGACTACAACTGAACTAAAACTCAACCGTTTCTTCAGAGAGAAATCAGTATCGTAACATCAGTTTTACACAAAAAGAAGCACGAAAATTTCATGACTCAAATAATATCACGACAAGCAAGGCTAAGAACAAAAAGATAACGAAAGTGCAAACGAATAAGTACACCAATAATAATAGCAACAGAAAGTAACCCCCCCCCCCAAACTTAGGACGTACATTGACCTCAATGGACCAAAAATAGTAAAATGCAATAAGAGACAAGGTCAAGTACTCCCCTACTTTCGGCTCACGAACTGGTGCCGGCGTCGTCCGGCGAGGAGGGTGGCGTGGCTGGGCGAACCGGTGGAATGAATGGCCCGTCCGGGTGCATAATGTGGGCCGTCCATGCAGCAAGGTGCTCCTGGTGGTAAGCATCTCTCGCTGCCAGGCGCCTCGTCTCACGTCGGTTGGCCCGGCAGGCCTGCTCTCTCATCTCATCTCGGACGGCAGCGATGATGCTCTCTCTCTCCGTCCGCCTCTCCTCTCTCAGGGCAGCAAGAAGGCTCTCTCTCTCCTCATCTCCTCTCTCTCTCTCCTCATCTCCTCTCTCAACTCGTCGAACATCGCCTGCAAGTGCTCTCTGTCGGGCAGCGGGCTGGACTCCATCTGCCCCTGCGTTAGAAGAAGAGGCTCGGAGGACTGCTCGTGTGCCTCATCAAGTAGAAATCCTCGCCCTCGAGCGTGTGCCGGTGCTCCTCCCCACTGGTCGAAGTGCGAAATGATGCGATGATCAATCGGACCCTGGGGGGCTAACATCGGCTCGTCATCCGACCACGTCATCCCCGACTGCCGGCATAGAGCGCAGATGAGCGAGGGGTGCTTCAGCCCCGTCTTGGCCCTCCCTGAATACACTGGAAGATAGATCGGACCAGAAGAGGGGCCACATCGAATCTGACCCCGGAAGTGACAGCATATAATGTACGGGCACGAGAGAGTAAAACAGTGCGGATCTGCGAGGTAGGATCAATACGTGCGCAGATGAAGTACAACCAGGCTCGCCCGAGTCGACTGAGGTGCGAGCTCTTAAAGTAGAAGGCCGACGAACCCGGGGCGCGCATCTCCCAGACGGAGCCGGGCTTTGTGAGTGTCTCGAGCAGGGCCTCCCTCATGAGGCCACTCATAGCTCACGTATATGCCGTATCGTCAACCACAGGCAGCTCGAATAATCTCCGAATGGCGGCCACAGAGAAATCTACAGTAATGCCTCGGACGACGACCTGCGTCCGAGTGTCTGACTGCGGTATCATCTGCCCCGACCGAATGTGCTTCAATAGAGCGCTCGCATAAAACTCCTGTACAATGGAGATCACCGCCGGCTCGGGAGGTGCAGCAAAATGGGCCCACCCCATCTCGTCTATCATCGTCAGAAGCTCCCCGTCCTGGGGGGCTGGGGTGAATCCCCTCTTCGGTATCAAGGGTCGAGGATGAATCTTTTCATTGAAGATTTTATGAATCTCCGGGTCGGAGAATTGGTGCGCCTCCAACTCGGTTCGGCTCTGTGAAGTTTCCCCCCGTATGGGGGACGATTGAGGCCTGGCCCTTATGCTAACCTTTCTCTTTCTAGCCATAGCGAGTCCTGAAAAGATAAACACCGGAGTTTACTTACTTACGCAATAAGGAGAACAACACTTCTCGGCTAAGGATATGCAAAACGTGAATCAAGAATTTACGAGCTATCACCGCCATGAGAGAAAAATAAAATTGAGCTTTAACGTTTAAACTTGACGTTGGTTGGGGTACGCTGTAATTCCCAGAAACGAATTCGTTGCACATAGTTTCAAAACATTGTCTTAACAAAGAAAAATTTTCATTCAAGCATTTCATCAAACACCTTGTGTGCATAATTTTAATTGAGGAACAAACATTGTAATAGCTTGATTTAATCCCCAAAAATAACATCCTCAATCGATCATCATGACAAACATAATCAATTCATTCATAATTTAAAGATAATCATCACTAATCAATCAAAAACATCATAGTCCCAACTCAACCTTTGATAGAACTTTGAAAAATAACAACATAATCAATATTGAATGAAGAACAACATCTCATTTCGCAATTCATGAAGCAATTAATACAAAGGATTGAGAATTACCTTGACTAGATTATAGGGATGCAAGAAGAAGAAGGGGAGAAGGGTATCAGTCGATCGCTGTGCAAAGAAAAAGAGGAAGTATACCTGGGGTCGGCCGAATTCGTGTTATAAAGGTACATGGGCTGTCAAACTTCCTAACGGGGGCCGCGGCACAACTTAAGTGAGCCGCGGCCCAGAGTACAGTCCGTCTGGGCTTATTTGTTCCATCGCCATGTGCCGCGGCTCAGCATACGGGTGCCGCGGCTCAGAGTGTTAGTGTGCCGCGGCTCAGCATATATGTGCCGCGGCACAGAGTACAACCACTAGGGCAGATTTTTGGCATTTGGTGTGCCGCGGCTCAGCAGCAACGTGCCGCGGCTCAGGGATCAAGTGTGTCGCGGCTCAGTAAGGTTGTGCCGTGGCACAATGCTGAATTTTCCCTGGGATAATTTCTGCGCAGAATTTTCAACAGAAAACATCAAGAGCGTGAGAGATAAGCACGTCAAAGCGAAAAATGACGAAAAATAAAGATTTCAAAATGCAAGCAAATACTGAAAAAACAAAGCTACAACTAACGCTCGGGTTGCCTCCCGAGAAGCGCTATGTTTATAGTCTTCAGTCGGAACTATTGAAAATCAGTTCGCTTTTCGCAAACACCATTTGAACTCCGCCCCGTTCATCGAACCGTTAATATGTGTTTTAAAATTTTGACCATTGGTTTTTAACGATCCGATTTTCGGTTTGGACACCAAATGTTCTTTGCGAAAAGATTTTAACGAAAACAACTTTCCGAAGCACCCATTTTGCACATGACTTGGCTCCCGTTTGACATCCGGCTTAATTTTCAACTCCACGGGCGAATTTAGGGCAGAAGGAGAATTTTTCGATTGTGGATGAACGGATGTAGCAGACGACATATTCAAATGCCTAAGATATGCGACTTGCTCTTCATTCTTATTAGGCATCGGGGTAGCTGAAACAGATTCTGGCTTTTTCGACCGATAATTCTTCCGGTATGTGTCCTTCGCAGAGGTATCTACACTTTCAATTTGCGAACTCTTCTCAACGCTACTTGGACATGGAAATGATTTAAATAATTGGAAAGTGACCTGCTCATCTTGAACCCGCAGAGTGAGTCTCCCTTTTTCCACGTCTATGAGAGTTCGGCCGGTAGCTAAGAATGGTCTTCCCAAAATAATTGGGATGTCTTGATCCTCCTCCATATCGAGTATAAGGAAATCAACTGGAAAGATGAACTTATCTACCTTTACTAAGATGTCCTCTATTATTCCCCTCGGATATTTATTCGATCTATCGGCTAATTGCAGCGAGATTGTCGTTGGCTTTGCTTCCCCAATGTTTAGATTCTTAAATATGGAAAGTGGCATCAGATTAATGCTGGACCCGAGATCGCACAACGCCTTATCAAAAGAGAGGTTTCCTATGGTGCACGGTATATTGAAGCTTCCCGGATCCTTCAATTTTGGCAGAAGATTTTTCTGAAGAATAGCGCTGCACTCCTCCGTCAATGCGACTGTCTCATACTCCTCGAGCTTTCTTTTGTTTGACAAGATTTCTTTCATGAATTTCACGTAACTCGGCATTTCTTCCAAGGCGTCGGCAAATGGAATGTTTATGTGCAGTTTCTTGAAGACGTCGAGGAACTTAGAGAATTGCTTGTCCACCTTTTTCTGTTGTAATCGCTGCGGAAATGGAACGGGTGGTACATATGCCTTTGGATTGTCAGGAAACAGTATCGAGGGTCTCAAATTTGGTGATTCCTTAGTCGCTGAATTTTTCTTCTCCTCATCCTCACTTCTCTTTTTATTCTGCCCGGGCAGCTCACCCAATTCTTTCCCACTTCTCAAACCAATGGCATTGACACTCTCTCTGGGATTCGTTTCAGTCGTACTTGGAAAGGTACCCTCCGGGCGGGCTGTTAATACATTAACAATCTGGCCCAGTTGGACTTCCAAGTTGCGGATAGAAACGGAATGGTTCTGCAATGTCGCCTCCGTGCGGGCCATGAACAAACTCGTGTTTGCTGCCAATTTCGCCATTGATTCTTCTAGAGAAATTTTTTGAGTGGGAGAAGGTTGTTGTTGGTGTTGAGCAAACTGAGACTGGTTCGAGCTTTGTCCGTTTCTCCATGAGAAGTTAGGATGATTTCGCCATCCTGGATTATTAGTGTTGGAGTACGGATTATTTTGCCGATTCCCGTTCCCCACGAACTGAGCTTGTTCCATCGGAGGTTGCTCGAAAGGGTTTCCGACTTGACATTCTGCGCTAGGATGAAACCCGTTACACCAATTGCATGATTCAATGGCAACGGGGAAAGGAGCTTGTGAAAAGGCTTGAAGTTGCTGCGTCAGGGCGGCGACTTGAGCTGATAATGTAGAGATCGAATCATTATTGGAGATTTCCATTACTCGTTTCGGGTTTACTCATTCGGACGGCCATTGATAAGCATTCGCAGCCATAACTTCCAATAAAGAGTGTGCCTCGGCCATCGTTTTTCCCATCAATGCTCCTCCAGCGGCTGCATCCACAAGAGTGCGTGTAGAAGCACTCAATCCATTATAGAACGTCTGAATTTGTAGCCAGTCCGGTAGGCCGTGATGTGGGCATCTCCTTAGCAAATCTTTGTATCGCTCCCACGCCTCGTGAAGCGACTCCATATCAAATTGCCCAAAGGTAGTGATCTCGTTCCTGAGTCTCGCCGTCTTCGAATGTGGAAAGAACTTGGACAGGAAGGCTTGCGCTAATTCTGCCCACGTAGTGATCGACCCCGGCGGTAAAGAATTCAACCAAAATTTGGCTTTGTCCCTCAAAGAGAAAGGGAAAAGCCTTAGACGGATGGCATCATCGGTGACACCGTTATTCTTGAAGGTGTCACAAATCTCGAGAAAAGACACAATGTGTGCATTGGGGTCATCATTCGGCAATCCACAAAACTGGCTAGCTTGCACCATCTGAATAATAGCCAGCTTGATTTCGAAGTTGTTGGCTTGGATTGTCGGACGCCGAATCCCTGAAAAGTTCGCATTTATTTGTGGCATAGCATAATCGCGGAGTGCTAATGCCGGTTGAACTTGCTGCACAAGATTATCTCCTCCGTGATTTTTGGTATTTTCGGTCATGGTCACTTTTGCTGGTAACTCTCTTTTCTCCTTCTTGCTTCTCCGAAGAGTGCGCTCGAGTTCGGTATCCAAAGGTAGTAGGCCTTCGTTACCGAATTTTCTCATGCACTAACCGGAAACTCCTGAAAGGAAAAAACAAACAAATAAAATTACACAAAAACAATAAATAAAAATATTCAAACTAAGACTAGAAATACTGAAATCGATATTAGTAGAATAATCAGTCCCCGACAACGGCGCCAAAAACTTGTTGCGATATTTCGTTTAACGCAAGTGCACGTTATCGTAGACAAGTAATAAAGTGATGAGTGAAATATCGTTCCCACGAGGACTGAATCACTAAGTACCGATTTATATGTATTCTAATTTTATTTGAACTGTCGAAATTTGGGATGCAAATTAATAACTAAAGAAAACCAATAAAAGAACAAACAGTAAAAACGATCGCTCGAAGAAAGAAAATCAAATGATGAATAAGGCTAAGATTGTGAATCCACCTAGGTTTATCCGAATTTACTCTCGATTATCTGAAGTTAATGATTTCCCCAATTTATTGAAGGCGAAGATTGCTAAAATACTCTACTGCCTCTCCCGAGGTCAGTAGATTTTTCTAAGGCGAATAATACACTCTATCCCTAGGTGAATTAATTCGACAATAGGCAAAAACAACAAAATCTTCAAAAGGCCACGTAGTTCCTATGAGTATATTCCTATCTCACAAGATAAAACGGTTCTCACCAATAGTTCCTCACCAACTCTCCTCTCCCGATTCGAGTTGCGTAATTAAAACAATCCAATTATAGGCCACGCAATTGAAAGCATTAAAAACGATTGGGAAAACTCAACAGAAAAGGGAATTATATAGATAATCAAAAGCAAATTCGTCAAAACTTTGGTTTCATCAAAATCCCAGAACAGGGTTTTAGCCTGACATGCTGAAGAATAAAAATACAGAAATAATGAATGAAAGCATTGAAATCAAACGCAGATGAAGAACTCGGATTCCTCCGTTCTTCTGGCTTCCGCTCTCTGCTCCTGGATGTCTTCTGCTTCTTCTCCTTGATGATGATCGATTCCTCTCTTCCGCAATGCCCTCAATTCTGACCTTGCCTCCTTATTTATAACTCTCTTTTGCCTCAAAAATGCTTCCGTGTGATTAGGTCGAGAACAGGCTCCAAAACGGCCCAAACCGCGCAGAACACACCAAAACCGCCCCGTGGGCCGCGACTCACTTAATCTGTGCCGCGGCTCACGGTCTTCAGCGCATTGCCTGGGCGCTCTATTTTTCTCCTGGGCCGTGGCGTAGCATACTTGTGCCTCGGCTCAGGGTACAGTTGGTTCGGCCCCTTTTAGGTCGCCTTCTTGTGCCGCGGCTCAGCATCCTTGTGCCGCGGTTCCGGGCCAAAATTTGCCGTTTTCGCCTGTTTTCATCGTTTTAGCTTCCGGACTCCAATTTCCTGCAAAACATAAAAGAATAGGGTATTAAAAGCTCATTTATGCAGATTTAATTATGAAAAGAATACAAAATAATGATAAATAAGCGTATAAAAATATGCCTAACACCCTTGCTGAAAGGGTGCGGAATATCTGTACCTTAGTTCCAAAGCAAAAGCAAGGTCAAACAAACAAGGAGAAAAGGATCACTCCCGCTTCACCGAACCTAGAAAAGAGAGGATACGAATCAAGACGAGCTCATTACTCATAAGTTACCTCTTTTAGTTATCTTTCCATTTTTAGTAACTTTCCATATTTAACAGCTTTCTATTTTAGGTAACTTTCTATTTTAGCAGGTTATCAAAATTAGCGAGTTTTCTCGATATAGACATGTTCTAAATAGTTAGTTATTCATCTCATAAAGTTTTCATGTCATGTTAAGTTTTGGATTTCATTTTATGCATGTTTTCCAAGATTAGGGTTTCTTATGACAAGTCTTCAAAATTTAGGGTTAAAAGTGTCAATAATGAAAGTGAAGGATCAAAACTGAATATAAACACTCAAATACACATATATACAGCCCATACACTTCAAGTATCATATATATACACATTACACCCTCAAGTATCACAAATTACAAAAAAATAACCCTAATACACCCTAATTTCCACAATTAAACCATTGATTATCAAAATTAGCATGTAAGGCCCATAATTATTCTAAAGTGTCACGAACAGCTCCTAACACGTTATTCCAGCCAAAACATGCATACATTCATCATATTTACATTATAGTCCCTCTAGGTATCATATTTACAATATAACCTTCTAATCATCAATTATCTCTTATGTTTCATAATTTCAGCTTTTAAACACAAATAAGTCACCAATATACGAATTTTTATTCTTTAATATAACTCTAAAATAAAATTCATAAAAAATTTCACATGTACTTGAATGTATTTAGAACCAATAAGAATTTTTCCATAATTTATCAGTTAGTATAAACCCACATTAAAAATACCCAAACCCAGACTACTCAGAAAACCGACCAGCACTAGTACCTAAAAAGTATCCGCCTCAACGGCCTATCATTTCATTCAGGAAAATCCACAAAAATTTCAGAAAATCCCACATAGCCCAACTATTATCTCTATAAAAGTAGAGCTCCTAACTCCTTATGGTTTGAACATGAAAAATCATAAACCACGACTGAAATTAAATTCTGCAAACACAATTTTGACATATCGTCTCATAAAATTTAAAAATAGGACCAAATAAAATTCAAATCCATCCAAACCAATTGGAATACTTAACTAAGACCCTAAACTGAGTTTAAAACAAAAATACTGAATTAAACATTAATAGAATTCGTTTGGTGATGCATACATATTCGATTATCAAAGCTGTCCAAATCAATTAATTCATTTAAACCCTAATTTATCCAATTCTTTTTAATCCATTTAATTATATGATCATAACACATCATATATTCAGAAAATAAACATAAAAAACACATCAAACTAATTCTCATATGAATCCAACAAGATCAATAACAAAACATTCATACGATTCATAACAATTTCATGGTTATTTCTTAGCCGATTTATATAGGTTTTTAGAATAGGTTTTTATCACACGAATTAAGGATCAAAAGAGTGAATCAAAATCATAGAACATACCAAATAGGGCTGAAAAAATGTGATCAAGAATCGGGCCAAACAAATCAACCAAAACCAAATCAAAACCCTTCCAAGATGATGTATGGATTGAATGGGGAGGGAAAACCAAGAACGAGACCACCAAATGCTTCCAAACAAATTCCAATGTGCACCAAACTTCCTCCCGAACACGTAAGATTAATCAATAAGAATTAGAGAGCAAAATTTTGTGGTGTGTGTGTGTGTGTGTGCCGTGACCTAGGAGATGGGAGGGAGGGATGATTTTATTTTTGGGTCAAATGGGTATAAGGAAAGTGTATAAAAAGTTTTAATGTGATTAAAGAGGTTACCAAAACTCAAGGGATTCACCTATCCCTTTACACGGCACAACAAGAGGGGGGAAAGGTCAAAGTTTTCAAAATTTATTATTTTCATACTTTACAATTATGCATTTTACAAGTTATGTACAAGTTTTATTAGTTTTGGACCCCTTTAGGTCAAGTAACATGTAATACTTGTGTTTTAATTCAAATTTCACATTTTTGAGTTCATATGATGTCATAGTAGCTCAATTATCATTTACTTGAAGTTACATGTTCATATTTATGATTGTACCGTAACCGTTTTTGATTTAGGGCTTGTTTGGTAAACGTACACATTTCTTCAAATTTTCAAGCAAGAGGGCATTTTAGTAATTTAAATATAGTATGGAGAAGTGGGTTTTACAGTCTCACACGCCGAAAGACAGATCTGATTTGATACCCTGTGTTATGTACATAACCAGTATGGCTTAACGTATGTAACGGTCCGAATGTAGCGTACGTAATGCTATACATATAGCGTGCGCTATGGCTAGTATAATTAGCCAAAAATCAAAATTCACCAAACACCATTCAATCGGCAAATACAATACCGACGACAAGTATAAATATTTCGATTCCGAAATATCCCCATACAATATACATTGTATCAGTCAAATACAACAACTCTTGTACAATTCTAAATTAATACGTACAACCCAACAGTAAAAACGAAAAAAAAATTATCCCTGGATATTACAAATAGCGAACATGTTCGCACATTCACTAATGAGCTTATTTACAAGCTAACTGTTCGATCTTTTGTTCATTTACTTTAACGAATCTTATCCAACAATCACCACAGTCTGGCTTGTTTTCCCAGATTTTTCAGTAAAAACTAGTGTCTCGAAAATATAAAATAGTTTTCCTTAGAAGTTGGAAAAGTGCAAAGTTACTCCCCCTGTCCCGTTCAAAACTTTACAGAAGGTGTATATTTAGTGTATTTTATATAATGATTAGTGTAAGTAATGATGATAAATATATGGTGGAGATAAAAAAAATAAAAAGTATTGATAGTGAGGGTATGATGGAGACAGGGTCGGTTTTGACATTTCGTTGGTGCTAGGCGAACTCTGATAAATAGGCCCCTTATCTAACATAATAAACGTCAAAAATTTTTGAAGCAAAATGTGATAATGTGCAATGAGCCTTATTAAAACATTGTGGCGCAAAACCCCTTTAGGGAAAACACCATTAAAGGAAGAGTATTCTACCCCAATTCACTGAAAGAAATAGCAAAAAGTACAAAAATTTAAGGGACATAAAACCAAACCCAAGTGACAATATAACAAAGATTGCTAACGTCCTAAGAAGCGATTTCTTCGAGCATTTTTAGATGAAAAAGTCACATATATCTAGTAAGGCCCTTTTCAACTAGAATATACCTCGATGTGTTATCAAGATTATCCCAATTTCTTGGGTCATAAATATCAAACCGAGGAATTTCTTCTTATTTTTAGCATTTGGCACATCATTATCATTTTGCACATCATTTAATTGATCATTTGGCATATCATTAGCATTTGGCACATCATTAATATTTGACACATCATTAGCATTTGGCGCATCTATCTTTTTAAAAACAAATTTATTAAGAGCTCCGTATTGTGATTTTGTAAACTCTATATTTACTTTTTTTTTTCTTCACCACCAGACTTGTATTTTTTAGGGTACATCTTGATCGAAGTACAACAATACTTAGCAAATTAGCAAATAGCAATTAGCAAACCAAACAAAATGATCTAGGAATTAAAAATCAAAACAATAAATATCAATTAGCAAACCAAATAAAACAAGCTAGGAGGAAAAAACCAGAACAAAAACACTTGATGGCTCCTCGGCTTTGCGGCGGCGGCGGCAGATGGCTCCTCGGTGTCGCGGCGGCGTTAGAGGGCTTGGCTCCTCGCGGCGCCAGATATTGCTAAAACTTAACAGATGTAGATTGTACTGATGATGTACATATATTTGCTGATTGATGTTGGAGTTGGGAATAGCCGATTCGCCGAACAATGGTCCGTGACTCCGTGGTCGCACTTCGCGCAGCAGCAGATGGTTCCGTAGTGATGATGTACAGTACATATGTTTCCTTTCAGGGCTGACGGCTGTTAATAGTTGGGCTAGGGAAAAAAGAGAAAATTCTGGATGGGCTGGGCTGCTCATCATGGGTGGGCCGCGGGCCTATAGCAGTATTAAAAAAAAATGGGCCCCTTTTTGCTCTGGGCCCTAGGCCGGCACACTCACGGCCTACCCCCAGGGCTATTTTTGGTAATTTCTATTTTTGGTGTATGTTCATTTCGGATGACTCGCTTGTTACTGTTTTGGAATTCTGAATCTATTTTGTTCTGGAAATTTTTCCATTTGGACGAGTTTCGAAGATGTTTTACGTAATTTTCGTCTTGAGCTATATTTTATCGTGTGTACGTTCGATTCTCGTAAAACTCATTCGATTTCGTTATTTTCCTGAGTTCTTATGGTTGAGTTACTCATGTTGTGAGTTTTGGATTGTTAATCCGACGTCGTATCGTGATTTTTCGGACGTTTGGGCCATTTTGTGATTTCCTAGAAGTTTAGGGAACTTTATCTTTCTTGTTGTATTTCGGACTCCCCGATAGCCGGAAGTATGTTTTCTTTCAGCACTTAGCTTTGTCGTTATGGATACCTCATGTTTACACTTCTGGTTCTGTCTTTATGTTGCGTTCCGTCCTTGTATCGTTTTGTACAGGAAATGGTGTTCAGCAGTGTGGAACTGCTGCATGCATAATGCACGTTATGCATGCTTCTTAGCGTGCGCTATCGATACCTGCATAACGTACGTTATGCATTACAGGTAACGTACGTTATGGCCTTCATCAGATAGTACAGAATGTTCTGTCGGGCTCTTACGTACGTTAACTTGTAGGAGGTTACGTACGTAAACCTCTTAACGTACGTTAACAATATGTGTTAACGTACGTAACGCACTGTCAGGTGTTTAAATCCTGAGTTGGCCTCAGACACGTTATTTCTCTTCTTTTTCTTTCCTTTGCTCGCGACGAGAGTTCGTCGAGCGATTTGGGCGATTTGTACAGATCAATTCCTAGAGTTCCTCAGTAGATCGATTATTGTGTTCCAAGTGAGGTTAATCATCATCATAATCATCCTTCTCCGTCCGAATTGAGGTATATTTCTTTAGAACCCTAGATTTTGGGGATTTTGGGATTTTGATATGATTATGCCCTTTGAAACCGATTTAGCTTCGATGAGTTGTTAGATTTCGATTGTGTAGTCGTAATTCCTTGCTACACATATAGTTTAACGGATTAAACTTCAAGGTTTTCACCGTTACTAGATTAGGATCGTTTATGACTTTGTAGTGACCGACGAATTATCCCAACGGGTAGAATTAGGATGAATTCTTACGTTTCCGCAATATTGATATTGTTTGTATACTGTTATTATGTTAGGAACGGATTTGTGAAGATTGTTCGGACCGAAACCTTTTCTTTCGCTGTTCCCTTCGCTTCATTTTATTCAAGGCAAGAACATGTATTATATTCCGTTATGTATGTTACGGTTTCGATATGAATGATGAATCTTGATATTTTGGGTGTGTGAGTTACTTGTTCCTTCCACCCAGAGCGTTCGACGGGACTTCTGTGGGTCGATACTAAGGGGTACGGCTGCGGAAGTGGACTTGGGTGCGTGTGTGGTTGAACTTCCACCCGGAGCGTTCGACGGGGCGTCTGGGGGCCGATACTAAGGGGTACGGCCGCAGAAGTGGTTTCCCACACGGAGCGTTCGACGGGGCGTCTGGGGGTCGATACTAAGGGGTACGGCCACAGGTTACCAGTTGTGAATGTTTGTGATATTGTGATGAATTCTTAAAATGTTTTGAATGCCAATATGATATTCCGGAATATGTCTTTTCAAATGTTTTCTGAATGAGATGACTGTGTAAATCGTATTTGTATATAATGTAGTGTAATTGTGTACTTGCACTAACTATTCGAATGCTAACCCCTTAAATGAGGAAAATACATCTTATGCATTTCAGGTATTGGTCGAGCTGAGGATCTAGCACGGGATACGCATGCAAAGGATGGACCGGCAAGATGATGAGGCTCGAGTTTGTAATATATATTTTGTTATTATGTCTACTTGAATGTTGGATATTATTTGGTTCCTTTAATCTTGGTTAAAGTCCCCTGCGTGGGCAATGAATTCGTATTAACTCGTACTTTTTGATGTCCGAATAAATTGTTTTGGCCGAGGCCATGGCCCCACTTTACTATGATTATGTTTTATGAGTATTGTCTGTTAATTTTGGGTCATGTGTTAGCCTGGTAGACCTTGTGAAGATTATTTAGATTAATTAATTAATATAAATACATTGATGATTAAAAGGAGTGTATTTAACGGAGTCGTTTGACGAACGTCCAGTACACGAGCCGAGTGGCTCGGCTCGTTTTCTAGGAAACTTCCTTGTGGCCACCCACTCCTCTCACATGGCATGATCACCATGCATGTGTTTTGTGTTGTCTTGTCATGAATAATTGTTAAGTTGAGATTCTTTCTCAATTTATAATTACATAAATGAGTTGTTTTATATCTTTATAAAAACCAACTCATATGGTGTATGATGAGTCTTGAAAAAACACACACATACACATACTCATTCATTGGAGCTGCTGAACGTGAGCTTTGAGTGAGGGAGGAGAAAATTTTTTTCTTTTCTATAATTTTCATCTTAGAGGTGTTATAAAAGTTAAAAAAAATTGAGAGAAAAAATTCCTACGAGTTCCCTAGCCGTGTTCTTGGAGAACGGAGTCTCGTTGAAATTTTTCCGGGCAACTTCCGACGCGTGTGAAGTAGAATGGTGTGTAACATCCCTTAAGTGAATTTGGGGTGTTACATTTATGGTATCGGAGCCTTAGGTTATGAATGCCTAGGCTGTTGGTTAATTTTGGGTCTATCAGTCGTGTCGTTAGAGTCAGTTGTTAAGCCTAATATCATCGTGCTACCATCTCTTCGTGCGACCCGTGGCTGTAAGTCACCTCGGACTCTTGTATTTCTGTAATTCATTTCCTTCTGTTGTTTGGAATTATGAATTGTGGTACCGACTTTGCAAATTGGGAATTTTTCTGATCTTGTTCCTTTCATATCTTTTCTTCGGTATGTTGAGAGGTCGCGGTAGACCAGTTAGGGGGCGCGGCCGAGGCCGTGGTCATGGTGCAGATAATGAGGAAGCTCCGCTTTCTCAGTCCTCTGTGGGTTCGGCCTCTCATTCAGTGTCGGACACTCTACCTCTGAGTTCTGATGGGCAGCAGAATTTTTCAGTCATCCTAGATCAGCCGACAGAGAGTCATGCCAACATGGGAGCTACTGCTGTACTTCAGCAGTTGGTAGCTCAGCTTGCCCAGATAGCTCAGGGTGGATGCCAGAATCCGCCCCCGACTCCTGAGGATGAAGCTAGTAAGTGGCTTCAGAAGGTGACTAAGATGCACCCTTCTCGTTTCACTGGATCTTATGACTCCCTCGGTTGGGAGAATTGGCTCTTTCAGTTGGGCAGAACTTTCGATGCCGTAGCTTGTCCCGATGACAGGAGGGTACACATTGCTCAGTACCTCCTGGATAAGAAAGCTGCGGAATGGTGGGAGGCTGTGGCGCCCAGAGACCGCCCAGCCACTTGGGAGGAATTTAAGACTGCTATGGAGGCAGAATATTGTCCACCGCCAGTCAAAGAACGCAGGATTGTGGAATTCTTCACTGCCACACCTCAGGATGTGCCGATTTCTCAGGCCATCATCTCTTATAATCAGCAGTTGGGATTCGTGAAAGATCGGGTGAGGACTGAGGCTGATAAAATCCGTTATTTCAATATGCACATGAAGCCGCATATCAGGCAGAGTATGGCACCGCTCATGTGTGCCACCTTGAAAGAATACCAGGATCGCGCCCTATCGATCGAGATGGCTGCCCCGAAATCAGAGTTGGGTTCCGAGGCCAAGAAACAGAAGACAGCTGGCAGTTTTTCAGCCGGCAAGATTGGTCGATTTTCGAAATCTCAGTCTGCTCCTACATCAGAGAGGAGGCCGTTTCATCAGGCCGGGGGATCTCAGGGTAACCGTTCAGTCCAGTCTGTTGCATCTAGCGACAGAGTTTGTTTTAACTGCAACCAATATGAGCATTTGATGAAGGATTGCCCATTCCCTTTAGTTACTTGCTTTACTTGCGGACAGACTGGGCACCGGGCCACTCATTACGAGAGGGCTACCAGATCCGTTAGAGCTCCATATACCACCGCCATTCAGAAGGAGCTTAGCATCGATCAGAAGACTCCAGTCACTCAGGTTCCTCAAAGTTCGGGCCGTGGTAGGGGTCGGGGTCAGCCGGATCGCCGAACTGCGTCTAGTTCAGGCTCAGTCCATCCTCGGTTGTATCAGATGAGGCGTACGGAGGAGACAGATGTTCCGGTGGCTTCAGGTACCACTCAGATCCTTTCTCATATAGTTTTAGCGCTTTTTGATTCGGGTGCTACCCACTCTTTTATTGCTTCGGATTGTGTGTGATATATTGGTATTGACTGCTTGTTTGAGTGTGAACCATTTGTAGTGGTTATGCCTAGTGGGGATCGTATGGTTGGGAGTTGGGAGGTTAGGGATTGCCCAGTCAGGATTGGGAGTTGGGATTAGCCGTCGAATCTCATTATTGTAGACCTTAAGGGCGAGGATTTGATCCTCGAGGACGATGGGTTAGATCGTCACGGTGCCATAATGAACTATCGGACTCGTACTATCTCGATAGTGGCTGAGGATGGCACAGAGCATACACTTGTTGATTGTAAGCCGAGTAGATCGGGTAATGTGATTAGTGCCTTGAAGGCGATAAAACTTCTGAACCAGGACTGTGTAGGCTACTGGTGTTACGCTTTGAAGGCGGAGAATAGTGGAGTTGACATGTCGTTGATTCCAGTAGTTAGTGAGTATTCTGACGTATTTCTGGATAACTTGCCGGGATTACCACCGCAGCGGGAGGTTGAGTTTCCTATTGATCTAGAGCCGAACACGGCTCCTGTTTCTCGAGCGTCGTACCGTATGGCACCGTCAGAGATATTAGAATTGAAGAAGCAGTTGGAAGAGTTGCTAGATAAAGGGTATATTCGACCGAGCGCATCGTATTGGGGTGCACCTGTGCTTTTTGTGAAGAAAAAGGATGGGTCGCTTCGTTTATGCATCGATTATCGAGAATTAAAAGCTTCAGGGAGCGACAGTCTTCTCGAAGATTGACTTACGATCGGGCTACTACCAGTTGAGAATTCGGGATAGCGATATACCAAAAGCTGCTTTTCGGACGAGATATGGCCATTACGAGTTTGTGGTTATGCCGTTCGGGCTAACCAATGCCCCAGCAGTGTTCATGTAGTTGATGAATAATGTTTTTATCGAGTATCTGGACAAATTTGTAGTCGTCTTTATCGATGACATTCTTATCTATTCCTGGAGTCGGGAGGAGCACGCCTTACATCTCTGGACTATATTAGATATTTTGAGAGCTGAGCAGCTGTACGCGAAGTTCTCTAAGTGCGAGTTTTCGATCAAGGAAGTGATATTCCTCGGGCATGTGATTTCAGCGGAGGGAGTTCAGGTAGATCCGCAGAAGATAGAGGCAGTAATGGCTTGGGAACCACCGAGAAATGTGAAAGAAGTGAGGAGTTTTCTGGGACTTGCAGGTTATTACCGTAGATTGGTCGAAGGATTTTCTAAGATCGCTAGACCGCTCACCCAGTTACTTCAAAAGACTCAGAAATTTGAGTGGACTGTATACAGGCAGGACATTTTTGATGAGTTGAAGAGACGGTTGACTACCGCACCCGTTCTAGCCTTGCCTCAGGGGAATGAGAATTTTGTGGTTTATAGTGATGCTTCGGGCCTCGGACTTGGATGTGTCTTGATGCAGAGGGATAGAGTCATTGCTTATGCATCCCGTCAGTTGAAACCGTACGAAGCAAACTACCCCACGCATGATTTAGAATTAACGGTTGTCGTCTTGGCTTTAAAAATCTGGAGGTATTATCTCTATGGGTCGTCATGTAAGATTTTTACGGATCACAAGAGCCTGAAGTACATCTTCAATCAAAAAGAGTTGAATATGAGACAGCGTAGATGGTTGGAGTTCATTAAAGATTATGACCTCGAAATTCTTTACAATCCGGGTAAGGCTAATGTGGTGGCAGACACGTTGAGTCGTAAGCCGATGGCACTACAGATGTTAGAGGTACTTACACCTCAAAGCAAGATCCAGCGGGAATTGATTTGTAAGGATATCGAGGTTTGGGTCCAGAGAGTTCATGGCCAGTTATATGCGTTAGAAATCACTTCGTCCTTGGTTGATGATATCAAGGCGAGGCAATATGATGATCCACTTTTAGTCCAGTTGAGAGAGGACGTGAAGAAGGGGAAAGCCCCTGGATTTGTGGTTCAGTATGATGGAGTTTTGAGATTTTCGCGGCAGATTATGTGTACTGAGTGATATTGAGTTGAGACAGAAGATCTTGAGTGAAGCTCATACTACACCTTACTCCATACATCCTAGTATGAGCAAAATGTACAAGGATGTGAGAAGTAACTACTGGTGGAGAAATTTGAAGACGGACATTAGTAAGTTTGTGGCGAAGTGTTGGACCTGTCAATAGGTTAAGATTGAGCATAAGCGGCCCGCGGGGTTGTTACGACCACTTCCCGTTTTGGAGTGGAAGTGGGAAGACATTTCTATGGATTTCATCACCGGTATGCCTAGGACTCGGACTAGAATGGACATGAATTTGGGTTATTGTCGATCGACTAACCAAATCAGCTCATTTTCTGGGTATTAAGGACACCTGGGGGACGGAGAGACTAGCGCGAGTGTTTATAGCAGATATCGTGAGGTTACATGGGACTCCTAGGAGTACTGTTTCGGATCGAGATGGACGGTTTGTATCACATTTCTGGCAGGCTGTTCATCGGGATTTGGGGACTGAGTTGAGACTCAGTACATCCTACCACCCTCAGACAGATGGGCAGTAAGAGTGCACGATTCAGACACTAGAGGATATGTTGAGAGCCTGTGCTTTAGAATGGAAGGATGATTGGGAGTCACACTTGCCATTGATCGAGTTCACGTACAACAATAGTTGGCACGCCTCGATCAAAATGGCACCATTTGAGGCATTATATGGGAGAAGATGCAGATCACCGTTGTGTTGGGATGATGCGTCCGAGTTTGTTGGTACCGAACCAGATATGGTAGTTGAGACGAGAGAGAAGATTTTGATTCGTGATAGATTGTTGACGGCCCAGAGTCGACAGAAGTCTTATGCCGACACGCGCCGCCGGCCGTTGGAGTTTGAGGTGGGAGACCATGTATTAGTTAAGGTGTCGCCGACACGGGCAGTTTACCACTTCGGCCGGAAGGGTAAACTTAGTCCAGGATATATTGGACCGTTTGAGATTTTGGAGAGAGTTAGAGAGCTTGCATATCGGTTTGGCTTGCCGCCGTCCTTGAGTCACGTGCATAACGTGTTTCATGTTTCCCAGCTTAGGAGGTATGTGCCAGACCCTAGCCATATTATTGATTTTGGAGAGATTGAGCTGGGGCCCGACATTACCATCGAGGAGAGGCCGAATCATATTTTAGAGCATTGGGTGAAGCAACTAGGGCACAAAACTATTCCTCTGGTTAAGGTGTAGTGGTCGAGACATGGATCCGAGGAAGCCACGTGGGAGATGGAAGAGGATATGAGGACGAGATACCCCAAGTTATTCGCGTTGTAAGTTTCGGGATGGAACTTATTTTTAGGGGGAGAGAATGTAATATCCGTACTTTTTATTTTTGGTAATTTCTATTTTGGGTGTATGTTTATTTCGGATGACACGCTTGTTACTGTTTTGGATTCTGAATCTATTTTGTTCTGGGAATTTTTCCATTTGGATGAGTTTCGGAGATGTTTTACGTATTTTTTGTCTTGAGCTATGTTTTATCATGTGTACGTTCGATTCTCGTAAAACTCGTTCGATTTCATTATTTTCCTTTTTCCATGAGTTCGTATGGTTGAGTTACTCATGTTGTGAGTTTTGGATTGTTAATCCGACGTCGTATCGTGATTTTTCGGACGTTTGGGCCATTTTGTAATTTCCTAGAAGTTTAGGGAACTTTATCTTTCTTGTTGTATTTCGGATTCCCCGATAGCCGGAAGTGTGTTTTCTTTTAGCACTTAGCTTCGTCGTTATGAATACCTCGTGTTTATACTTCTGGTTCTGTCCTTGTGTTGTGTTCCGTCCTTGTATCGTTTTGTGCAGGAAATGGTGTTCAGCAGTGTGGAACTGCTGCATGCATAACGCACGTTATGCATGCTTCAAGCGTGCGCTATAGATACCTGCATAACGTACGTTATGCATTACAGGTAACGTACGTTATGGCCTTCATCAGATAGTATAGAATGTTCTGCCGGGCTCTTACGTACATTAACTTGTACGAGGTTACGTACGTAAACCTCTTAACGTACGTTAACAATATGTGTTAACATACGTAACGCACTGTCAGGTGTTTAAATCCTGAGTTGGCATCAGACGCGTTATTTCTCTTCTTTTTCTTTCCTTTGCTCGCGACGAGAGTTCTTCAAGCGATGTGGGCGATTTGTACAGAGCAATCCGTAGAGTTCCTCCGTAGATCGATTATTGTGTTCCAAATGAGGTTAATCATCATCATAATCATCCTTCTCCGTCCGAATGGAGGTATATTTCTTTAGAACCCTAGCTTTTGGGGATTTCGGGATTTTGATATGATTTTGCCCTTTGAAACCGATTTAGCTTCGATGAGTTGTTAGATTTCGATTACGTAGTCGTAATTCCTTGCTACCTATATAGTTTAACGGATTAAACTTCAAGGTTTTCACCGTTACTAGATTAGGATCGTTTATGACTTCATAGTGACCGACGGATTGTCACAACGGGTAGAATTAGGATGAATTCTTACGTTTCTGCAATATTGAGATTGTTTGTATATTGTTATTCTGTTAGGAACGGATTTGTGAATATTGTTTGGACCGAAACCTTTTCTTTCGCCGTTCCCTTCGCTTCATTTTATTCAAGGCAAGTGCATGTATTACATTCCGTTATGTGTGTTATGGTTTCGATATGAATGATGAATCTTGATATTTTGGGTGTGTGAGTTACTTGTTCTTTCCTCCCGGAGCGTTCGACGGGACGTCTGGGGGTCGATACTAAGGGGTACGGCCGCGGAAGTGGACTTGGGTGCGTGTGTGGTTGAACTTCCACCCGGAGCGTTCGACGGGGCTTCTGGGGCCGATACTAAGGGGTACGGCTGCGGAAGTGGTTTCCCACCGGGAGCGTTCGACGGGGCGTCTGGGGTCGATACTAAGGGGTACGGCCACAGGTTACCAGTTGTGAATGTTTGTGATATTGTGATGAATTCTTAAAATGTTTTGAATGCCAATATGATATTCCGGAATATGTCTTTTCAAATGTTTTCTGAATGAGATGACTGTGTAAATCGTATTTGTATATAATGTAGTGTAATTGTGTACTTGCACTAACTATTCGAATGCTAACCCCTTAAATGAGGAAAATACATCTTATGCATTTCAGGTATTGGTCGAGCTGAGGATCTAGCACGGGATACGCATGCAAAGGATGGACCGGCAAGATGATGAGGCTCGAGTTTGTAATATATATTTTGTTATTATGTCTACTTGAATGTTGGATATTATTTGGTTCCTTTAATCTTGGTTAAAGTCCCCTGCGTGGGCAATGAATTCGTATTAACTCGTACTTTTTGATGTCCGAATAAATTGTTTTGGCCGAGGCCATGGCCCCACTTTACTATGATTATGTCTTATGAGTATTGTCTGTTAATTTTGGGTCATGTGTTAGCCTGGTAGACCTTGTGAAGGTTTTACGGCGTGTAACATCCCTTAAGTGAATTTGGGGTGTTACAAGGGCCGGCCCTGGATGGAGATTAAAAAGTAAAAAATGATTGTTTGGCCCGTGGACATGCCTAATTGTATGAATGTGATAAATATAAAGTTTATAGAGGGACAATAAAAGAGACAAGTATAAAACCTTGAGCGGCACAGCGAGAGTGCCATTTACAGGTTAGTGAGAAAGTAGCTGACACGACTCGTTAGGAAAGCTGATACTGTTTTTACAAAAATAGCCATAACTTTTTTTTTCGACTGTTTTAGAATTTTTATCATATATTTATCAAAATATTATCAACTTTTTTTTTTTGCAATGCTTTTCACCACAATATTTTTTTTATAATAATATTTATTTGACCACAACAACACCAAACTCACCCTTAAATATTATTTAGAATAAAAAAGCCCACCCACATCCCACCCCACCCAAAAAAAACTAGCAAATACATAAAACAACTCTGCCAAATGGCATTCTTCAGCTTAATACTTCCTTCCTTTTTATATTATTGAAAAGTTTGAACTCTGTAAGAAAAAAAAATATATATATCATATATGAGATTTTGTTGAATTCATCTTAATATATACTTTCAAAATATTATTTTTATTATTTCTAAAAATTAATAATTAAAAGAATTAATAATCAAAATTATGTATTGGCAAGTAGAGATGTTAAACGGGTTAGTCTACGATCCGGACCAAAAAACCCGAGATTTAAACGGGCTGGCAATATGCGAATCTAAATGGGCCAATCGAGCTACATGTAAAAAGTTTTGAAATTATATATTTATATCTAAAATTTTAAATATTTTATGGCTAAGAATTTAATTTGTGTATAATTAAATGGTTGAGGATTAATCTAATCTACGATCAAAGTAGATAACTATAGTATATTTAATTTTCTCAAAGCTGTTTTTTCGTGAATGTGAGCTATGAGTAAAGTTAGTCATTTAAAAGTACATTTAATTTAAATGTTAATGTGAAAAATCGCATCCATATTGAATATGTGGTAAAGTTTAAAACTCTTAATAAATTGAGGAGTGTTGCAGAGTATGCAACATTGACCAAGATTATGCCATTGGAGGCGGCTAGACCACATGCCCCCCCCCCCCCCCCCCCTCCCCCACTCGCCTGTTCGGCTGGTTCGGTTTGGGTCCTAGGTCATTGGCCTTGAGTCTTGGTTCTTGGTAATTGGCCTTTGGACTTGGGGATCTTAATTGAGTGGGGCTTAGCCCAAGTATTAATTTTACTACCCAACAGATTGGTTGACTCTCCTTGATCAGAAGATCGTCTCTTCTGGTATGTGAATGAAAAAAAAAAAAAAAAAGTTACTCTTTACAATTGCGCTTCTAGTCCAAAAGAGTTCTCTTATGATTTTATGTGGTTTCACTTCAAGTATCCATTAGTCGACTTTTCTGGTGACTGTTGAATGATCTTTTCTGGTTTATAAATATCAAAATGAAACAGTCATGCATCTTAAGTATGTCTTAAATGAGCAGTTTCCTGTCATTAAATATCATTAAACATGTCATTGATGCACTTGATGGACATTAGTATAAACATCCTATGATGTATTTCATACACATCTGGCTTCAAGCATTTTCGCATAATCTCACGTCCACAAAGTGTTTTTGCTCAGTTCTCAATCTTGTTCTAATTCGTTGAAGCTCCAAATTTCTGGTGTGCTACACATTTGGAGACGTTAGTCGTTGTACTTTTAAAGACAATACATCATATCCATCAGCACTGTATTGGACATAATTGTCTTGCTCACAAAATTTCTTACTCCGACTATCCTGCATTTTACAGTAATATTTTTCTCCATTTTTATATTTTATGTCCCAATTTGTAAGAATAGAAATATTATTCAATAGATTTTATATTTTCCTATTTTCTTTTTATACTTTTCTAAATGAACCGAGATTGTTTTTAAAAGGCAACGCCCTCATTCAACCATAAGTCTTAACGACCCCCTTCCCTCAATTTAGTCCATTTTGGGCTCGTTTGGTTGCCTCAACTAGCCAAGATTATAGGCCAGATAACACTCAATCTCACGTTTGGTTCACCAGATACACTTTTCTGTGGCCCACGATTTAATACAGGCTTGTCACGGGCTTTTCACTATTCACCTGTTTATGAGTCGGAGGCTCCCACTAGCAACTGGATAATCTTGGACAGAAGACTCTCTTGTCCTTCATATTGCTGCAATGTTGATTTGTAGGAGGGGTAAATTAAGAAATTAATAGTCAAGACTTAATCCTAGATTGTATCTTTGATTGTATCTAAGACTTCTCTTATCTATGAAACCAAACGTGACCTTTGTATACCCCCACCATCTTCTGATTCATCCACATGTTGGCACAAGTGGGAGTTGGGTCCAAACTTGTAATGAAATGTGAATTTTATTCCTGTTACATAATTTATGGAAAGTCTGTCAAGTGACTCTTTGATTTTGGGAACTTAAAAAGCTTCCCGTATATGTTCTACGCACTATTTCATGCAACACTTGAAAATCTCTATTATTCTGCTGAATATCCGCATATTCCGTTCCCTCCAAATGCAATAAACAAATTCCGTAACCAAAGCCTTAAAGAACATGCTCTTTGCCGACTCCCCCTTTGTACGTTGACAGATGAACTGTTTTGCTTCAGTCCACCGCTGCACAGCATGAGGAATTCTGCACCGGTCTAGCAGTGCACTCCAAATAGGCTTCATCAGTTCTCCCACAGAAAATACATAATGGATCAAACATGATTTCATTTTAGATCTTTTCTTGAACATAAACGAAGCATCCCCGAGCACTTCCATGTGCAGCACAGATTGCTCTCTTATGTAGTAACTATGCATCCATTTTATCATTAATCCATAACAGGTTGCGCTCTTAGGTTTTGCTATAATATTTAATTACACCAAAATTTTTGTTTTTTTAATTGTATTATCCTGCTCCAAATTAGAGTTCAATCAAGTCCATTCCACTGATTCCATTGGTTTAACCTAAGGGTGGTGGCAACGGTGCGGGGTTGGGGGCGGGTTCACCCTACCCGGGCGGTGAACACCGCCGCCACCCCTCCGGGTACCATGCGGCTAGAGGGAGGCCGGGTAAGGTAGCCGAGTGAAGGTAGAAGAGCAAGTGACCGTTGGCACTTCTAACGGATAAAAAATGGACCGTTTGAAATTTAATTTTTTTTTCTTTTTCATTTCCTATATATATATATATCTTTCATTTTTACATATCTCACAACAAAACATATATATCTCTTTCTTCTTAACACTTTTCTTTTACAAATTTTATAGTTTTATTATGCATTTTTTAAGTATTATTACTTTTTTTTAGTATTATGTAATTTTTTTTAAGTATTTTGTAATTTCCTTTTAAGTATTTTGTAATAATAAAATATTATGTGTTTTTATTAAATTGTTTGATATAATTTTAAATATAAAAAGGTAAAAAAAAAAAATTAAAAGTGGTGAGGGTTGGTGAGGCATGGTTGCCACTAAAAAATGGTGAGTGGGGGTAGAGTGGGGATAGAGTGGGGGTTGAATGAGTTGGAAGAATATTATTGGTGGGGAGTGGGAGTAGATGGAGGTAGCACCATTGCCACCACCCTAACAAAAAATGATGTGGGAAATGGCCAACTTAAAACATACTACTTCCGTTCTTTTATAAGCTAACATCAGAGTTTTCACTTTGCCGTCTGTGACTTTGATTATTAATATCTTCAATTCTTTATTTTTAAAAATTATAAGAAATTGATATTTTAAAAGTATATTTCGAGATGAATCTAACAAGATCTCACATGATTATATGTTTCCATATTTATAAATCACAAAAGATGGTCAAAAGAGAGTATGTGAACAGTGTAATAGTCAACATGTTGCAATAATAAAAGAACGGAGGAAGTATTTGGGTGTAAGATAGTACAATTGAAAGAAAATAAAATTCGATAGAGTAATTGGATATTAAAGTAAAATACATTGACCAAATAAACTATTTTTCCCAAATAATTATAGAAACTACAAACAAAGATTTAGTGAAATTACAAAAGAACCCATTTTCCATTTAAACCCACTTTCTCCATACATCCTCCTTTGTTGATATTGTCCTCCCAGAAATTCAGACATGGCTAGTAATGAGGAACAAACTAATTACGTTGGAGTGCTGCACATCCTTTTAGTTAGTTGGGCCAAAAGTGTTAAGTCTGTAGGGAGCTGCATTCATCCTTTTAGTTACATGGATTTACCTGAGAAACAAACCAATTACTATAAGGTGCTGCATTCATCCCTTCAGTTAATTGGGCCAGAGACGAAAGTCGATGGTAACGATAGTCTGTTATGTAAGTATTTTTCAACATCTCTTTTCCTCAACAAGTTTTACTGATTGGCACTATAAGTGGTATAGATCATGTGCTAACAACGCCGATTACTTAAAATACAATTTCTACTCTTATCATTCTTTACCGAATATTAACTCAGAAACATAAAGATCTGATCAGAAAATTTATCAAAGTCTAGATTATATGCACTCGAATACCGACATTTACCGGTATTTTTCAATTTACGTGAAGACTGATTGTGCTTATCATAGCACTTTTCAATTATAGTTCTCAAATTCATTACTACCACATCATAATATTTGCTTTAATATAACTCAAAACCATGAGAATAGAATTACATAATTGCCTTGTGTGTAACACGTATAATCCGAGGAGTATATATCCCTCAACCTCCTTGAGACTATATTTTTGGAGGATTTGTGGTAGCAGTTAATCTGAGAACTATAATTGAAAAACAATATGTTCAAATAAAGCAATTTCCGACTAAAAACAATCCGTAAATGCAGGTTTTCGAGCACAGATATCTAAACTTGATAAATCTCTTCACTTCCGTGACAAGATCTTTATGTTTCGTACTTGGAACACATCCAGAAATAAAATGAGAAAGTAGTATGCATCGAGTTCGGCGATGTTAGCACACGACCACTTCTGCTTACGAAGTAGAAACCGAATTGAATTATCCATAAAAACAAAAATGCGTCGAGTTCGGCATCGTGATGTCTTCCGAAGTAGAAACAGAACTGGATCATCCACCGCTGATTACTAAAGCTTGTCGAAAGAATGGGATGTTGAAAAATAATTATATAACTAGCTACCCTCACCACCGACTTCTACACCAATGCCACACATCCTCTTGTTTTTTTTCTGTTCTTGAGTTGTGGTCGATGTTGTCCTCCCAGAAGTTCAGACAGGGCTTGTAAGAGAAACCTATCTGGATTCATCTGAGGAACAAATTAATTACTGTAGGGTGCTGCATTCATCCCAAAGGCATTGCTATCAAGTGCCAGAGAGTCAAACTTCAGCCCCATAACAAAATTTTCTTTATATAATAAACTAATACTGCAATTTCAAGAATAATGAGTTTCATGTTATCGCACTCAGAATGAAAAGGACTTTGATATTTTAGAATATATCAAGGATCGTCCCCAACAGGAGTGATCTCATTATATCAATATCCTCATAGTGCTACTCTGTTAATTAAAAATAAAATTTAAAAATAATACCAAAATAAAATAAAAATATATGAAGCTGCGAGAAAATTGAATGTTTTACGAATATTTATTTTCGCATTTATTTACATTAAAATTTGAAAAAAAAATACTAATGGTACACACACACACACAGAGAGAGAGAGAGAGAGGGAGGGAGGTAGGGGGGATCCATCAGAAGATCGGATTATTACTACATCAACGGCGGCGGTGAAGCGAGCCTCAGACGACCGTCGTGAGAAATTGAAATCCAAAATCATCATTTGCCATTTAAATTCCAATGGTAAAAGAAAGAGGAATTGGAAGAGAAACATAAACATCAAGATTTTGCTGTGGGGAGATTCAAATTTCTGAAAGAGAAAACCGGAGATGCTGAAGACATCGATTTGGCTTTTCACGATGCAGAAATGCATCTGAACTTTGAAGGCGAAAACATGCTTTTAAGGGGGGGGGGGGGCGCCGTTGAAGATTAGGGTTTTTCATTTGCTTGCGCAAGTCAATTTTTACCCTCGGAAGATGTAATTATAAACAAATAAATTCTCGAACCAGCAATTAAAATAAAAAAAATGATTGTAGATGCAATAAATCAACCAAAATTATATCATAATAAATATTTAATCGAAAAATATTTATTATTGTTTGAGGAGAAAGTAAAAGACAGCAAATCAAATGTATTCATAACACTGATAGAGGGGCCTTTATATAGGCATTACAATGAGAGTCCTTCCATACATAGGATTCCTAGATGAGGTAAGACATCTAATAGGATCCTACTACCTCTAGAAGGATCTAGAACCTTCCATCTATGTATCTACAATCAGTATTAGGTAAGACACATCACGGGAATAATAATTCCCGGAACACTCCCCGTGTCGAGCACTAATACAACAATGGTGCAGAAGATGTTGCCTTCGTAAAAACCTATTCCAAGCCAAAACAAAACCCCATGGGAAAAACAAAGGCTGATGAGGAAAAGATTATGGCACCAACATAACATGTCGTGTATACTCCCCATGTATACATAACCACTCCCGATGAGTACCTCAAATCATAGGAGTCGGATGCCAAGTTGCCTCACAACTATACCAAGGAAAAACCCGGTGGGAAAAATACTCTTGGTCTAAGTTGAGCAGTACAACGCATCATCGTTATGGATGTTCTCATAGGTCGCCTCGTTAAAAACCTTACCAAGTGAAAACTCAATGGAAAAAACAAACGTTGGTCTAAGGACAAAAAGAGCGCGACACATCCAAAGTGCGAGTCGCTAAAGACTTATCAAGTTTTCCAAAGTCTTGACCTCCATGCACTAAATCGACCATAACTTCTTCGATTGATAGGTATCGATGAAATCAGGACTTATGAAAACTAGACACCCATAGCTTTTCATTCACATACGATCGTAACCTAGATCGATCGAGGAGATCACAAAGCTCTATCGAAGTTGACTCGAAGAAATTAGGACATATCCCGTCATACTTTGCAACAATAGTCATATGTCACTCAACATGATGGATGTGATCAAATGGTTGGTTTCCTTGGAAAGTAGACACAAACCTTTCCAATGGCACCAATTTCACCATTTTCCATCAAGTGAGCCGCCTGTAGGTTATATGGGAGATAGACCAACACATTACGGCGATTCGGGTATCGATTTTCAAGTGTCCTTTTTATCGAGATAGAGCAAGCTTCAAGCTTCTTGTCAATCACGTAGACATTGCGTGAGCGCATCCTGAGCCATCATCACGGTGGCTTTCTGGGATTATTACGAATGAGTACATCGAGTCAAACATGAGTACATAATACCGTAGTTTTCTCTTAAGACTGCATCATCACTTAAGTGAGCCAAGTCTTATGATGACTTCGACTAGTCATTGGGAATCATATAGGTATTACTTTATCGTCTCTTAGGGAAACCGTCCCTTAGATTGCCTTAAACCGATTGATGAATACGCATCATCAAGTGTCCCAAGATCCTTTCATTCTTAACTTTGGATTTAGCGGAATCTCTTAGTCTCATAAGAGTACATCACTATAAACCCTTAGTTTTACACGCAAAAGCTTCATATCTCTTCCAAATCAAGTATATACTTAGTATGCGTTCCCGACAATCACTTGTCGTCGCACTCCGTGGTCAGGAGCCACTTGATTTGAGTCTGATCCACCACGAGATCCTTTTTATCACTTAACTTAGTTCCCCACTAAGATAAGATTTAACCACAAGCTGCACGTCAGTTTTTGGGAAACTATCTAACTGAAAAGATAGTGGATGCTATAACATCCATTACGATAGCACAACTAAGTTTCGTGTCAACGTAGTCGATTCCAGTGCGTTCATGAGAAACCTCGCGCCATGAGGTGAGTTTAACTCTTTCTCTCACTCGATTTAACAAAGTATACTGATAGATCTTATCTTTGGAGTGTCGGTACCACTTCAACAAAGGGCTATCACTTTGTTTATACTGGAGTCGCATATGTTTCCATTTTAGGCCAAGGCTACAACGTTGTAGATTTTCAACGAAGTATGGTTCGATTAAACTCACATTCCACGTCCTCATGAACCGGCTTTATTCATAGAGTACTCTTTATGGATTGGCATTCATTGAGGCGTCCCCCAATGATGACTATAATCCAGAATCACATGAGACGGATGAGTTCATTTGATCATATGATCAAGTTTTCATGTACCAAACTCGCATACATTCTTAGCGAGAGTATTTATCGAACCAAGTGGCATCCCAATACTCGATGAGATCCACGGCCTAGTAACACCATCTACCACAATTTGTGGTGTTACCATATCACCATTTATAGGTGACGAACGTCCATAACCGGACACAATCCTTGCAGACATGTTTGCAGCATGTATTTAATCTCGTCACTTTAGGGAACTTGGTGAGGCACAGTAGGGACAAACTACGACAATTTCAAGTCGTTCTACTCGAACATGATCGTTCGCATCTCCCCCTTACGACGGGAAGACTGGCTCTTCAAAGTGACTTACGAGATCGTCTGCCAAGGTACATTTTAAGCGGACTATGAGTGAAAGCGCATGTCATATTCATCATTTATAACCCGTCATAATGCTTTGTGGTGACGCACTTTGGCACATGAACATGTGGACGATAAAGGTTTTCAGTTGTTAACACAATCCAGTTAACAAAATGCATATTGTTACACTCGTAACTAAGCATTTGAATGATGATAGGTATAGGTGAATATGACATGTTGACCTATGCTACATAGTCGTAGCTACTGGTCTTGAGAATCCAACAAAACCGCCACCATGCACCACCGGGATCAAACATAAAGAAACGATTGAACCAATGATAGGCCGTTGGTTTTATCGAACCTCTAGTGCTTTCTTGAAGAGTTCACTCCCTTCAGCAGCCCCAAACACCTCAAAATTTTCGTGAGCATGTATAAACGGGTGTTTAGAATTCCAAAACCATCAACCTTGTGGTTAAAAAACCGATCGAAATGACATCAAACTGGTTAATAGGACGGCTGGTGGTATGTGAAAACTTCATTTAAGTGGTTCACCTCCTTCCAAGTTTCCAAATGGTACCGAAGTTTGTGAGAAGGTATCCTTGGATGTTAGGAAGTACTTGTTAAAATTTCACTTTAAGACTTGGTCTAAAAGTGGGTGAACCGACCTTTACAATGACTGGTCCACAAGTTGGACAACCATAACTCAGGTTTCATCAACTTATCAATCATTGTCAAAGGAACAACATAACATATAAATGTTATTACTTGAGTACGACCATTTGTGGACACCATCATAGCATCATAAGCCACCTAGGCTAATACTTATGATCATGTATGTATAAGGACTCGGTGAAAAGGGAGGACTCAGCACCATGCTTATGCGAGTCGCTACATTATTCTCTTTAGCATATGAGGGTGTCATCTCCTAATCGTGCCAAAGAATAGGCTTTAATAAATGAACATGGCTAAGAAGGATCATCGGGGGGGTTTGGCGTCACACATGCTTATGAAAGCAAGACGCGGATGACATAAATATCATCATCGGTCATGAGCCTTGCTCACAACTCCACCAACGTACTTTGGTGTCTTTGATCCAATTAGTTTCTTTGTTCAAAGAAAATGATGTCCATGACAATACCGTGGTATATGGACCATCAAACTGTCCAAACTCCGGACTATTAAAGCCTAAATGTGTCAATGTCCCAATACATCTTCTGGTTACCAAAACCGATGCAAGGACCATATTGACTCATGAATATTTTCTTTTCACATATCCAATACAAGTGATGCATAAGATTTTATTCTCACAAATCACAATGAGATGCTATGAGTGATACACTTTGGCATATATATCATCGAGTCATAACATGGTTCAATTGTTACGGAACATATGTGACTAGAAAACGCCATTCGGCAGTCAACAACTTGAGCATCATACCGCTCATTGATTGTGATGACCTACTCATCATAGTCACAATGGATTTATAAACCGAAATCCAAAAATATCGCGTTCCTTGAAAATAGCTTAATACGCATTCAATTTCGCTTGCAAAATTTTACAAATATAAGCATAGCGAACACTCTAACAACATAGAGATTTTATACTTGATATGATCAAAATGATCTATCATATTGAGTGCATAACATGGCAAGGTTATATGCCTAAGGAGCAAAATTACGACACAAGCATGGTGTAACACTACCATGCACACGCTCGACCTTCTTATAAGGGTGCGTATTTTGGGCTTCCCTAAGGAAACTGTTTTTCAACATTTGAAAGATGATAGTTTAGCGTACAACACATACCAAAAACTGCATCATCTATGGCAAATTCGGCCAGAAAGAGGTTGAAAAATATGTGTCATAAGATCACTTGCAAATTCAAGATGGGAACCAAGTTGGTTGGGACAAAAGTTAGCATAATCGCTGGAAATAAAATTCCGCGCAGCTTGACCTTTGTTCACTAAAACAGCGATAACTCCCTTGTTAGGAAGGCTATGGACGAACGGTCAGATGTTCTAGAAACTAGACTTCCGTATCTTTCTATCCATATATTGTTCACCACACGGATCATTAAACTCAGATCACAGTGCATGTTTTAATTGGCTGTTTAGTTTTTCCCAAGTTTAGTGAGAAAACAAGGTTGAGACCATATCCAATGGCATAAGTGTTGATGCAAAAACATGGCAATGACAGCCATATGTGCGTTTAAACGCAGCAGGGTGTTCGATTTCTTATCTCGACTAATGATCCTTTCGGTAACTCCAACTTGGTATACTTGCAGAGAAAGTAGGAATGTCGGTACAGCTAAGGCTGTTTAAAAACCACTGATTCCGTTTGAACTTTCAAAGCATAAACAAATACCAAGAAGGATGCGCCTAGTCATGATCAAAAGTGTAGACAAAATCCACCGAAGTGCATCAATCAACCAAGTATTTTAATTCTCAATTTGCAAGCATACGTCATAATAGCCATGTTATATGGATACAACGCGGTGCATCATAATTAAGTATTTTGAACCATGAGACATAATGAATATACCATAACCAACTCGTCTTGACCATCCAATAAGATCGACTAAACATAGTCAAATGTATAAGGCACATGCCTTTACAAATACTCGGAAAAGTATTCGGACCTATAGTCATACGAACTATAATCGAGGTCAACGAATTCATGTATTTACCGCAATATGTCATTGCCTTACATGTTAAAATTCATGAGAATTACTCGTACATTCTTCCATATATCATATTGCAAGGAGACGATACATGTCTACACCCACATGCAATATTTTACTTTTAATAAGGTGAAAGATGGAGTTTTCCAAGTATGGGATTGGGTCAAGACCAACGTGGTGGTCGCTCAATTCAACGTGACAATTCCGTCACAAATCGATTTTAACCACAACATATCCGTCGCAATCGATGTTTGTCCCATTTGTATGTCACAAATCCGTGACTAATCATGAACAAGTCATAACTTTACCGTTACCGACAATGTTCGTTTTATTTAATTGTTGGTTTAAAATCGACAAAACGGCGACATCAAATCACACCCAAAACGTGGTGTATGCAACAACCACAACTATCGACTTTCAACAATTATCCGTGACTCCCCCAGGACCGTCACACAGTTTACTTCGACATCCGAGAGTGATACCACCTCTCATTGTCTCATCCACCGCAAAGTAGCGTGGGAGATAAAGAACCCAAATACCCAATTCCCCCAAAAAAATTCCCACAAGAGAGGAATTGAAAAACGAGAACTTTAATAAAGTCTTACGGGTACTTGGTTTCATATATGCTTTGATCCTTGAACGGGAGATTCTCTCCATATGAGCAACATATTTCCGTGGGTACTCCGTTCTATATTTACTTTGATCCTTGAACGGGATAAATATGGCTTTTTCTCCATAGCGTGCACATCATCATGAGCGACGTATTTTCCTATATACACGTAAAACATAAACATGTAAGATTCATAAGTGTACAAATTAATGAACAAATGAATCATTGAGTAGGAAAAAAATAGAGAGTTGAGAAACGCCGGATAGGGCTACTGGGCTCAATAATTCGGCCAAAAGGACTCGAGCGCGCGTCACGGCTCGGTATTGGATGGTCGGATCTCCAAATTTCTTCGTAAAAATCTGCTTCTATTCGGCAGTAGATTCAGTAACCAATATTACACGAATCCGATCTCCACCGTTGAATATACGAGATATTTGTGTTGGGAAGTTGCTGCCAGAATTTCACACCGATCCGGCGGTTAACGAAACGGGAAACGTGATTTTCGTCGACTGCGCTGTGCGAAAATTCACGCGCGGAAATTCTCTCTCGCTTTTTTCGATTTTGATAAGTTTTGTCTCGATTGCACTAGGTTTTCAAGCATTAAATATCACGTGCATAAAACCGTTTGACGATCCGGCGATGCTTGATCGATCGGGTCGACCTTAGCAACAGCGATTGACTTGGATGAAAAGCGGATCGAGCGGTCGATTCGGCAACTCGGGTCTGGCCCAGGCCGGATCGAGCTGGTCGGCGCGGTCGGCGCGGCAGCGGTCGGCGCGGAGCGCGGTCTTGGCGGCAACAGCCCAGCGGTCTTGGCGCTGGCGAATCTGGCGCGCGGCGGTCAAGCGGCTCTGGCGAATCTGGCGCGGTCGGCGACGGGCGGCGCGGCCGCGGCTCTGGCGGCGCGGCGGCGCGGTGCTGGCGTCCGGTGGTGGGCAGCGGCGAGCGGCGCGGTGGTCCCGGTGGGCGGCGGTCCGGCGGCTCTGGCAGCGCTCGGCTTGGCCGATTTTTTTTTTTTTTTTTCGTTCGAGCTACGTGCTGATAACGTGTTTGAGGAGAAAGTAAAAGACAGCAAATCAAATGTATTCATAACACTGATAGAGGGGCCTTTATATAGGCATTACAATGAGAGTCCTTTCATACATAGGATTCCTAGATGAGGTAAGACATCTAATAGGATCCTACTACCTCTAGAAGGATCTAGAACCTTCCATCTATGTATCTACAATCAGTATTAGGTAAGACACATCACGGGAATAATAATTCCCGGAACAATTATAAATATAAAAATAAAAAATAAAATCTGAACACTCTAATCAATTTTTGGAAAGTTTAAAGAAAAATAAAAAGGATTATCTTAATAAAAATGAAAGAATTCAATTGATTAAACAAATGACTGACTAATAATATTTTCAAGTTCAAATTCTAGAGCAAAACATCTGGAATTCTGTTTCATTCACTTAAATTTTCAATTCGAATAAAAAATAATTAAAATACACACGTAATAAAATATCTAATTAAGACACAATAAAAATCAATGACCTTTGTATGCATGATTTTTATTATATGATTGCAAAAAATCTAAAAGGTCATTTACTTTTGTATTCACGAATTTTTCTTCATTAACAAAATCAAATTATAAATTACACTTGTAGAACTTATGTTCTCGATTCAGTTCATTCTTAATTAGATTTATTCTGGTAACAATATCTCTCGATATTTTATATTATCTAGGACCAATTAAAAGATAGTCAATCAATTATCGATTAAGATCGATCCACACAAGAAAATTGGACAATAATTTAATTACTCTTCATGTTAGTTTAAACGAAACTAGATTGAAAATTAGCTACTCAAGTTTTTGGTTGATTTAACCAGAATAGTTCATACATCATCATATTAAGAAAATAATTTAAGAACAATTTAATCATAATTTTTACGGCCTCTTTTACCACTTCGTGGATAGCAGATTCAGGCTCCACGAATCATGTTTGTTTCGACTCATAGGATTTTCAAGTAACCAGGCGACTTAGTGAGGGCGAAATTACCATCAACCAAGCGATTATTCCGTGCTTACGACTGTGGCAGGGGGGCGTGCAGTTGTATCTTAGTGATAAAATTTACTGCGAAATGTTTTACAATATTGAATTTTAGAATAAATTTAATTCCGGTTTCTACATTGTATAGTGACGAATGTTCAGTTTTATTTGATGATGCTATTATTAAACTGCATGGATATTTTTCAAATAAAATATATCGTTAATACCGCCCATTCTCCCATGCATAATACACATCCTTATGAACTAATTTTAACACGTATTCTGTAATACCCGGATTTTCAGTATAAACTTTTCGTGTTATTTTATCTGAGATATACTGGATAGCTTGGTGTCTATACGGCATGGGTAAAATAAATTGAGAACTAAGACAGCTGTATCGGTATAATTGTTGGTAACGGCTTCGTGGTATCGGTATCGAGGCAAGTTTATACTTGTTCAGTTTATAATATTTAATGAATGGTTTCGCTTTCATTTCATTTATAATTCATATAGCAATGATATTATAAATGTAAATTGTTGGGATGATGGTTTGTTCGTGGAAAGGATATTGTCTTCGGCTTTGAGGTAATTTAAGTATTGTTCAGTCATGAGGATAATTATCATGTTGAGATGTGGTATATGTTGTATGTTGAGGTTTCGTATGATGAGATTCGTATTTGGTTGTTCGTTGAGGGATATTGATCCCAGGATGGTAGTGTTGAGATTGTTGCGCGTTGATCATTCTTTGGGAATTATGATCCCAAGATATTTGTTTTGGATATTGTCGGTCGTGTCGATCTTTCATTATCCATGTGTCATTGTTCACTTCGGTGAGTCTTTTTGATCCTTATTGGATATGTGATTCTTTGAGTTTCGTTGTCATGTTGCATCGTGACATATCTGGAATCATATCTACGTTCCGATTGATTATTGTATAGGATTTTTAGCTGGGCACACTATTGTTATGTGTTGATATTTCCACATTAGTTCGTGAGGCTAATTAGGTACATTGTCTCACGTATATCCTGGATTCTGTATACGGAGTGGACATGTGCACTGACATATTTCCGGATCGGGCGTACTGTGATGTCCATCTTTGAGCCATATTGTTTGGTCGTTCATAGTCCATATATGATTGGATATGTTCGACGGTTTGCGACTGGTTGTTCATATGCCCCAGGGGTATGTTCGACAGTCGGAGTTATTTCTTTGAGATCCATTATTGTGATCATTTGGAGTTTACCTTGTTGATGGTATTCTCGGTTATTGTTGATCCTTTGTTGATCGTGTTGGAGTTTATCATGTTGATGGTATTCTCGATTATTGTCGATCCTTTGTTGGTAGTATCGGAGTTATCATGGCAGTGATATTCTTGGTCGATTTATTGGTTGATCATGGTTATTGATTGTAGGAGCATTCAGACTGTACGTCGATGTTTCGGGATTTGTTATCATTATCATGTGGTAGTTGATCTACAGATATATTGTGTGTTAATGGTTTTTATCCAGATTGAGATCTGACGGTGCAATCCGACGGACAGGATTTGGCACAGATGGTTTATTCCACACTTATGAGTTATGATGATGTTCTGAGGATAGTTGGTATTGTTTGAATACAGTACCAATGATTGTTGTTGAGTTCATTTCATCATTTGAGAATGCGAAATGTGGTTATGGTAAGGATTGAATTGTTATGGATTGCCATGGATTGGTAAGGTTATGACGGTAAGATTACGTTGGTAGTATTCTTGCAGTATTTGTAATTATTTATGATGATGTGATCGATATCATTATTGAGTATTGTGGCTGACCCCGTCGTGTGCTTTATTCTTAGGTACTCGGAGATCGAGCTAGTAGCGGCCGTGAAGAGATGAGCTTCCCGGATGATACTGGTTGTGGCATGTTTTCGAGAATTGAGTATTCTTTCTGGTTGTTTTATTTTTGCTGCAATTGTGTATTTTTGAACTGTGTTTATATCCGCTGCGTGTGTATTTCAAAATGGCTTTCTCGTATTTTTACCAACTCGTGTTTAACTTTCAAATTGCCCATTTGGGTATCTCGTAGACTTGGGTTATTTCGTTAAACCCTTTTTCCTCAACAATTTTGTCAGTACGTTTAAGTGGTGGCTTAGCGTACGTTTTGAAACTGTCGAGATTTGGCATTTTGCCTTGTATTTTCAAATGGTATTTTATGACGGTATTTGAGAACTATGTTTTTGAAAACATTTGAGTATTTGCAAAGCATTACCGTCATTGGACTTTTGGCGTTTTAAACATTTTTTAAATGGTTTGTAGCCTGGTGGGTTCCGGCGTGGGGGGGGCCACGACGCCGTAATACCCCGTATGGTTTTGGGGGTGTTACATATTCGGTCTGATTTCCATTGACTTCGAAAGCCGCTTTAGTCATTTCCTTCCAAATAATGTTCGGAAATTGAAAATAACTCAATCTGGATTTGGTCCAAAGACCCATCTGTTGGAAATAAAACGCAGCGGGAGCGAAGTTTGAATGATTCGAATAAAGCATTTTTCGCATCCACGAGCACAAAATCTATTTAGGCATGTTAAATAATTAATTAATTTAATTACAAGACTAATAAGCAATTTAAATATAATTTGTTATTTGTTAAATAATATTACTGGTGAAATTTAATATCCTAATCTAGATCAAAAGATCATAGGATAGCACCTTTCAAAGCGAAGTGGTTGTTACTTTAGATCTCTTCCTTAAAACCTTTTATAGTATGTCCCCACCTAATCGGAACGTTGTGTGGGCAACAAGTTACCTGATTTTACTTGACTGCTATGGATAAGGCTGTCGAGCGGTTGGGTTCCGGTTAATCGGACCAAAAAAATCGGTTAACCGGAACCATCTTAGCCTCAAAGTTGGAACCGCAAATCGAACCGTTTGATATATTCGATAGACAGGAACTGCACCGAAATAATTCGGTTCTGGTTCGATTAACCCATACAAACCATTTTTTTTAAAACCTATTTGAACAGAAAATATAATATCCAGATTCCATAAGTTAATACATGTACAAACAACATACTTTAAAAATAAAAATAAAATATTAACCAAACTAACTAAGATAAACCAAATAACCACTCATCAAATTCTAATATGTGCAAATAATAAAAGTATTATTTAATAAATAATTAATATTTATTAATTATTTGCGTTTCTCGATTCTAACATGTTCCTTTCTTTTCTTAGGATTAGTCAGAGTATTAAAGGATTTATATATGTGGTATAATGAACATCAAATCGAAGGGTGGGTCGAATACTTCATCATGTTTATAGATATAGGTAAGTCTATTTGATGCGTCATAAGTTTGTGCGATCTGATTGTGGTGACAAATAGATCAATAAAGAGTTTTTAGATTTCGTGGCTCATGGGGGGATCACGTTCAAGCTCACTGCGCGAGGAACTCCGCAACGAATGGTGTTAGTGGGCAAATGAACTGAACCCTATTAGAGCTGGTTAGATCAATTGTGAGTTAATCCAATGTTCGTCAATCCGATCAATTCATATACTGGGAGAATCTTGGGACTATTCCCAGACGAAGATAAATCAGATTTCGTGACCTATGATGCGGATCCATTATAAGGATGTTGAGTCCTGAAAACCATCAACGGAAGCATAAATGGAATTTATGGATTCCAATCAAGCATGGTTGCCATATATGGGTCTAATCCTATACAAGGGCATTGAATTACTGTCACTACCAAAAAAAGTACTTTAGCCGACGACCCGAAAAAAAAAACGGCCGACGACTTTTAAGTGTCGTCGACTAAACTGTACACTTTAGCCGACGACTCCGGTTGCCGTCGGCTAAAGGGTTTTAGCCGACGACTTGATCTAGGTCATCGGCTAAAGTACAAAATAGTCGTCGGCTATAGTAAATAGGTTTAGCCGACGACCTAGATAATGTTTAGCCGACCGAAAAAAAAATGTTTTAGCCGACGACTTGATCTCGGTCGTCGGCTAAACCTTTTAAAAAAGGTTTTAGCCGACGACCCAGATCAAGTCGTCGGCTAAAACCCTTTCCCAAAAAAAAAAAAACATTTTAGCCGACGGCAAGATCTAGGCCGTCGGCTAAAGCCTTTTTTTTTTTTTGAAAAGGTTTAGCCGACGACCGAGATCAAGTCGTCGGCTAAAACGTTTTTTTTTCAAAGTAGCTTCCGAAAAAAAAAATGGGGCTTAGCCGACGACCTAGATCAAGTCGTCAGCTAAACCTCCAAGTGAAAATTATATATAGTTCACGGAACACCAACCCAATCTTGCCCCTCTCCCCCCTAAAGAGCACATTTCTATTCCTGATCCTGTCAGTTATTCCCGAAAAAAGCTTGTGAGTTGCTACTTTGAGTTGTGCTAGCTGGAGTGATGAAGGTTTCTACCGGTTGTTATAATCACCATTTCGATTAAGGTACGTATTTTATTGTAATTTTTATTGTGATTTCGAAACTTTGTATTATTCATGTTGTACATTCGAAAGCTTTTATGTATAACGATTGAGTTTTATGATGATAATCATTATGATTAATTGTTTATTGTGATTTCATTTATAATTTGAACAATATTAGTTAGTTGGATTAATATTGAAAAATTTCTACATTTTCAGGATGAACAAGAGTTGGATTGGGTTACGAAAATGGGATCCAAGTGTAATGGATGGGATGAAGCAATTTATTAGATTTGTAAAAGAGCACGACAGTGGTAATACGTTGCACTACTGTCCGTGTAATAAATGTAGATATCGTAGTGATATGTTTCGTTTTCCATTTGATGAGGTCTGGGAACACCTAAAGAAGAATGGTTTTTGGAGTAAATATACATGTTGGATATACCACGGTGAAGCACCGAATTCTGTTATTCCGTATGATCACGGACAATTTAGTGGTAACAACGTGTTCACCGATCCGAAGAGGAGGTTGATTGATGATGTGTTTGGTTTTTCCAAGACGTTTGTACCAACTGAGCCAATCCCACGACCCCGTAGACCGTTGCCTTGCAATACTGCTGGGCTTGACAGGTACAACAAGCTAATTCAACTCCAACAGACCCCTCTATACCCAGGGTGTAAGATGACTGTTCTTGATTGTGTCATGGAAACGATGAGATTAAATGTGGAAAACAGATCATCCATCAAGTCTGTAGATGATTACTTGGAGCTTACGAGTAATATGCTTCCACAGGGTCATCATCTTCCTAATATATATATAAAAATGAGACGAATTTTGAAAGATCTTGGTCTTTCCTACATTAAGATCCACGTCTGCATGTATGATTGTGTTCTATTCTGGGGGCATCCTAATGAAGACCTGACGAGATGTCTATACAGAGAGATATAGGACCACTCCTTCTGAAAAAGAAAAACCGGTGAAGGTACTTTGGTATTTTCCACTGAAGGACATGTTAGAATGGCTTTTTATGTCTCCTCACACGGCAAAAGCAATGAGATGGCATACCGAGCCGCGCACTAATGACAGGGATACTATGATACACCCTTCGGATGGAGAGGCATGGAATCATATAGATAGGGAGTATCCGAATTTTTCTACAGATATCCGAAATGTGAGGCTCGGGATTGCATCTGATGGTTTCAACCCTTTTGGTAACATGAGTCTTTCATATACCATATGGCCTGTTGTAGTGATTCCTTACAATCTTCCTCCGTGGATGTGTATGTGAAAGGAGTATAATATGTTGACCTTGTTAGTCCCGGGGCCGGGATATCCGAGAAAGTGTATCGATGTGTATATGAGACCTTTGATAGAGGAGCTGAAATTGTTGTGGGAGCAAGGTCATCCCACGTACGACAGTTATTCGTCCGAGACGTTCTACTTGCATGCCATGTGTATCGGCACTATTAGTGATTTTTCTGCATATGGAATGCTGTCTGGATCTGTTATTAGCGGATAGAGGTTGTCCAGTGTGTTTGAATGCAGATTGTGCTAGGTACCACTGTAGGAAAGTTATCCGAATGCGTCATCGGATATGGCTTGAGAGGGAACATGAGTGGCGTATGGATGCTGCAGCATTTGATGGCACTGTAGAAATGGGCGAGCCACCACGACAGTGGACAGGTGATGAAATACTATCGATTCTTAATGAGTACGATTTTGGTCAGCTTAGCAACCATCCTGATGTGATTGCAGCAACCCCTGAAAGGCCCGACAGGTATAAGTATTGGTCGCACAAAAGTATATTCTGGGAATTGCCTTACTGGTCCAAGTTACTGATAAGGAACTTCTTGGATGTCATGCACATTGAAAAGAATGTTTGCGAAAGTGTGGTTGGGACAACCTTAGGTTGGGATGGAAAGACCAAAGACGGGCCAAAAGCACGCAAAGGTTTGGAAGAAATGAGCATAAGAAAACATTTGTGGTTGAAAACTGTCAAGGGAAAACAAAAAATGCCTAAGGCAGCTTACACCATCACTGCCGAGCAGAGAACTGAGATATTTTGCTGGATAAAGACTGCTAGGTATCCTACCGGGTATGCTGGAAATATATGAAGATGTGTTAATTTCAGGGAGAACAAGTTAACTGGTTTGAAGAGTTTAGGGTTTAGGGTTTTACCAAAACAGGTGGTCGAGCCGTGTGTTGCATTGTCAAGATTTTTCCAGAAATTATGTACGAGAGAAGTGAAGAGATCTGATTTGCGTAAAATGCAAGATGAGATCATCTATATCTTGTGCAACTTTGAGCGAATATTTCCTCCAAACTTTTTTGACCTCATGCCTCACCTCATGATCCACCTTCCCCAGCAGTTATTGGTCACTGGTCCAGTGCACTACACGTGGATGTACCCGGTTGAAAGGTAACATAATTTTGTATGATATATATATATATATTGTCAAATTAAGTATGATTTCACAATGACAATATTACAGGCAACTCGGTGATTACAAAGACTCTATGGCCAATAAGTCTGCACCAGAAGGATGCATTGCAGAATCTTACCTTGCATCGGAGTGTATTACGCATATCAAGTTGTATTTGGGCACCTTAGAGCCCCCTTCCCGCTCTATTCCAGCAGATAAAATACAATTCAATCTTTCTATCATATCCAATGAGGTTGACGTCTATGGAAGGTTGCCAGGAAGATAATTAGACCCGTACGAGTCATGAATTACACATTGGTGGATATTGCTCAATTATCTAGAAGTTCAGTACTGGAAAGACATCCACTTGTCATGCGATATGGTGCGAGATGACACTAGATTCCACAATGACACTTTTGCCGACTATTTTGGAGAATGAGTACGTATACATTTAGTTGCTATTGATTTTGGACTTAAGATATTTTTTTACATAAAAAGTTTATTTACGACAGATGACACACATACAAGATGACGGACACCCTAACTGGTCGCGTGAATTTATGCTTCTTTCTATGAAGCCGGTTATGTCAAGAATTTATTCGATGGCCAAAGTCAACGGTGTCACATTCGTATGCCGTGAGAGAGACCAAAAAAGAAGATGTCAAAATTCTGGGGTTATGATAGATGGTGGATATTACGGTGTTCTTTTGGAAGTGGTAGAACTAATTTACGGGGAAGGCATGACAATTTACTTGTTTAAGTGTCGATGGTACGACACCAGTCTTGGAACCGATATGCAAGACGACTATGGTACATTATCATTGGACGCTTCCACTTCATGGTATGAAAGTGATCCTTTTGTATTTGCTACATCAGCAAAGTCGGTGTATTATTTGGACGACTTGGTGAAGAAAGGCACATGGAAGATAGTGAACGTTGTGACAACGAGGAATATTTATAGTGTTGATACACTGGGAGAAACAACAGGTACTGATGACGATGATGCTTATCAAGAGCCAAATACAGTAAATATTCCACCATCAACGACAATTATAATGAATAATGTTCCTGAAGGACGAGTCGTCCGACTCCGTGGTGATGCTCGCGGGTACGTTGACGTTGATACAAACGAATTACTTGAAAATTCTGATGACGATAATGTGGACGACTTAAGGCATATGTTGTCGGATATCAACTCAGATAATGAGACAGACTGTAGTGATGACTCAAACTATGAGCCATAAATTTAGTAGATGTATATTTTCATATGTTAAATATAATTAAAAAAATAGTAATAATAATAATCATAACATTAATATAATATTAATAATATTATTAAAAAAAATCGGGGAGTTTAGCCGACGACAAGATCTACGTCGTCGGCTAAAGTTTTTTTTAAAAAAAATATTTTACTTTAGCCGACGACATTCAGATAGTCGTCGGCTAAACCCCAACAATGACCCGACCGTGTATTCTAACACTGTCGGGTCAGGCATACAGTGTGTTTTTATTTTTTGGGCACGTGCAACACGGCCCGTGTCTGCTGACACGGTCGACTATAGTTTTTTTTAAAAAAAAGTTATACTTTAGCCGACGACTCTATTTATGTCGTCGGCTAAACTGCCGACCGTGTCAAATGACACGGCCCGTGTCGCACCTGCCCAGAAAGTGAAAACACGATGTATGCCTGACCCGACCGTGTTAGACTACACGGTCGGGTCATTGTTGGGGTTTAGCCGACGACATTTTGATAGTCGTCGGCTAAAGTATAATATTATTTTTTTAGAAAAACTTTAGGCGACGACGTAGATCTTGTCGTCAGCTAAACCCCCTACATTTTATACGTTTTCTCCTTCCCAACTTATTATTTTCTCCTTCCCTCACCCACCCCGATCTCCCTTCACGTAGCCGTCGCCCGCCGATCGTCACCCAGCCCCCAACCGCCCGCCACCTAACCCCCGTCCCGCCGATCGTCACCCAGCCCCCAAAACCCACCGTCGCCCGCCCGGCCGCCGTCCCGCCGCCTGTACGAGCCCCAGTCCCCCGCCCGCGGTCCCGTCACCCGCCCGCCCGCCCGACGCCCTCCGCCTGCCGTCCGACCGCCTCCCGACAGGTAACCCTTTTCCTTATTTTTTTTATTTTGTTTGTTGAATTTAATGTTTTTGTTTGATGAATTTGTTTAGATTATGTGATGAATTAGATAAATTGTTTAATGAGTTGTGATGCAATATTTGATGAATTTAGTATTTTCAATATTTTGTGTTTAATGAGTTGTGAATTTGATGAATTTGTTTGAGGAGGAAGCGATTGTATAGCCGGCGTTAATCGAAAGATTAACGTGGTGTGGCATTTAAAATTACTATTGTGTTGAGTTGTGAATTTGATGATTTTGTTTAGATTATGGATATAAAGAAAGCGTTGGGGAAGAAGTCGACCACTCCCGATTCGGGGGGGAGTTCGGCAGCCTCTAGTAAGGCGGATCCCTCTACACTATACATATCTCAGAGCAGCGTTCGTGCCCGCCAGATACTAGAAGATACCGGCATGAACGGTGATGATTTTTTTAGGGCGACAGATGAGCCCACTTCACTAGCGCGGCGTTTATCCTTCCAGACACCACGGCCGACCCCCTCGCAGTCGGAGACTCGTATGCCTCCCATCCACCGACTCACGTCTAGCCCTCACACATCAGGAGATGTACGGAGTTCCTCGTCCGCGGTGCCCCACGGTCCGCCGCCGACTCTATTCATGCCTCCGATGGTTCCGACTATTCCAGAGGTCGATGAGACGGGAGTCCGAGTTCCCGTTCGATTGATTAGCCCTGACGAGGGGTAAGTCTATGAGTCTTGGCCAGACAACATGTGTTGGCGGAGTTGTCGGGTTTCGAAGACGAAACTGTACGAGGAGATAGAGAGGGAGAAGGAGAAGGGGAAAAATGTAGTCGAGGAGGAGAAGAAAAAGAAGAAGACTCGTGGCCCAGCAAAGGGCCTGGCGCTCGACTCGTACGTAAGTAAGCATGGCCATTACGAGATTCCTCTAGACAGACACGGCCGACCGGTGATGTCTTCTGATGCTGTGGCGTCATATAGCCGTAATGTTGGCTTTGTCATTCGGGACAGAGTCCCGTTTTGTGGCCCGATTGGGGGGACGTGCCACAGTGCGTGAAGGATGCTTTGAACAATGCTATGTCGGTAAGTTAATAAATATTTAATAAGTGTTTTTCAATCAACACGTAGTTCTTCAAAATGCAATATGTGATGTTTTTAAATTATTGCGTATTTATGCTGTTCATAGGTGTGGTTTGTCATTCCCGACTCTCTACTACGTACTTGGTGTGACGAGGTGCAGTCTACCAAGTAAGTCATTTTAATTTATTTTGTATCTACATTGTTTGCGTAATTTTTTTTCTTACGAATAATATATGTTGTGCAACGTGTATTGTAGGTACAAATCTTGGAAAAATGAGATGCACATGTGCAGATGACTGGGTGATACCGAGAGGCTACCCTGAAGAATTCAAGTTCCTAAGTACGAGTGGAAGTGGCTACGCGCCCATTTTCGCGATCCGGAGTTCATGGTATGACTAAAATACCCTCATTTCATTCTTTCTCTTTCAGTTTTTATTTTTTTGAATTCTAAATATAAACTCGATTTTTTTAAATTAATATTTCAAAATTTAAAAAATACTTGAAGTTCCGATTTTTTTAAATTAGAAAAAAAATATTTCAGTTTTTATTTTTTTTGAATTCTAAATATAAACTCGATTCTAAATAATATTTTTTTGAAGGCAACTAGCTTGACCAACACGACCAATCGTGCTGGTCTGACTGACCATCACAGTCAGGGTTCCCGGTCATTAGCCAGAGTTGCGCACGAGGCCATTTCTTCTGATTCGTTGGACGCATTTGCCTACGTGACTCAGAAAGCATATCCGAACCGTCCCGAGGAGCATGTAAGTCTTTTTTATTTTATTTTGGTAATAAAATAAATGCCTTTGTATCATACTTTTATTGATATTGAAATATTTATTTTCATATTAACTTAGGAGCGTGTGCGGGAGGAGTCTTAGAGGATGTTTGCTGAGATTGCTCGGGAGCAGTATCCGGACTTAGCGGAGACCGACCTCGATTCTGCCATTGGACAGATCGATCAGGCCGATCCTTATGTTCGCGCTAGGGTGTGGGGTACCGTCTACCCTCCTAGAGGTAGTCGGTACCGCACTAAGATGATGGGATCCGAGGGTCACCATGTATTGAAATATACCCCCGGCTTCCTGCGCCCTCGCGGACGGGATGCACGGAGTGCCTATCTCGAGGAGCAGTTGAGGGCGGAGAGGGAGCTCCGAGCTGAGAATGAAAGGAGGACTCAGACGCGGTTACATGAGAGCGAGCAGAGGACTGAGTCGCGGTTAGAGAGTTTCCAGAGACGGCAACAGGCCATGATGGACTATATGATGACGCTGACTCAGACCATTACTGAGGCTGGACTGCATGCACCTGCTCCACCGCCTTCTCTCTTCGGACAGACCCCATCTTCACAGCCTCGAGACGAGGATCTAGGGGATGGTGGTAATCCTTCTACTACTACATTTCGATATTTAGATGATTTTGGTAGTGGATTGTAGTTGTGTTGTTGTAGTACTCTTGTATATTTATATTTGTGTTACAATTGTGTAAGTGATTTTGTTGACGCTACTAATATGTTGATGAAATTAATGTTCTTGAATGTGTTGCGCGTTGATTGTTGTTGATAATGAGAGCTGGTGTATAAAAATTGCAGGTGCAAAAAATACACGTTTTGGGATCCCAAAATCTGAATTTTTTTTTATATTAGGTTTTAGCCGACGACTTTCGAAAGGTCGTCGGCTAAAGTAATTTATTTATTTTTAAAAAAGGTTTTACCCGACGACATATAAGACGGTCGTCGGCTAAAGTTTAATTTTTTTTTTAAAACAGGTTTTAGCCGACGACATATGTAAAGGTCGTCGGCTAAAGTTTTTTTTTATTTTTTTAATAATCAGGTTTTAATCGACCGACTTGATAAGTCGTCAGCTAAAGTTTTTATTTTTATTTTTTACTAATCATGTTTTAACCGACCGACTCGATAAGGTCGTCGGCTAAATTTTTTTTTTATTTTTTTCAACAGGTTTTAGCCGACCGACTATATAAGGTCGTCGGCTAAATTTTTTTTTTCCCAACAGGTTTTAGCCGACCAACTATATAAGGTCGTCGGCTAAATTTTTTTTTTGTTTCAACAGGTTTTAGCCGACCGACTCGATAAGGTCGTCGGCTAAACTTTGAACTTTAGCCGACCACTACCGAAAAAGTCGTCGGCTAAACCTTGGCCGACGAATATCGGCCGACGATTTTTTAGCCGACGGCTGGCGTGATTAGCCGACGACTTTGGGGTTTAGCCGACCAGTTTAAGTCGTCGGCTAAAGTGTGAATTCTGGTAGTGTGTTACAAATATACTCAAGTACCTGGAAAGGACTTTGGAGCATATACTGGTTTGTTAGTCAAATAATCTATGTCCGTTGAGTTATACTAATTCATATTTCTAAGAAGACAAAGATATATACAAGTTAACCTCGAGATATGTTTTTAATTTGGGAGGTGGAGCCATACGTCGGAGGAAGGTAAGGACTTTACCATGGAAGCCGAATATGTGGCACTCTTAGAGGCAACTAAGGAGGCAATATGACTCTAGAAATTTTTTGGTGGACTTTGATGTGGTCCCTAGTTTGTGTAATGATATTACACTTTATTATGACAATACCAATACACTAGCAAGCACGAAGGAACCACGAGTCCATAAGCAAGTAAACATAGTGATTGCAAGTACCATCTCATATGAGACTTTGTTAATCGAAGAGACATGGTGCTGTCCAATATTGCATCGGAGATAACCTTATCATCGTTTCACAAAAGACTTGCCTTCAAAATATTATGAAGGGCATGCATGTAGAGGGTATGGGGTTAAGATGTATGACATCATTGATTTGGGTATATGTGAGAAGTATATGCTAGATAGTATAGATTATTATCCTTAAACGCATACTTTAAGTAAAAGTGGGAGATTGTGAGAGTTGTATATATCCTTTATGCTTGTATTACCTCATCTCCTTGTATTATATATGAGGATATTAAATCAATTTTCATTATATATTTTGCATATTAATTTGCATTATAGTTATGCAAATAGAATCTATTTATTTTATACTGTAGATAGTGTAGTGTACTTATGTCACATGCAAGAGCATATTATCATTGCCATATAAAATATAATTAGTCCACAACCTATGTAATTTGAGAAAATTATGTGCTAGGATGTATTATATACTTGAGATTAGTTAGTCTTGACTATTAGCATACATTAATATTTTTCGTATATATTGAACATGATCGCATTGAGATAGTGAAAAACAAGATATCTTGGATAATGATTAGTTCTTAATTCAAATGTATAATATTTAATTTTATATTATAATATTTATTGCTTTAATACTTAGAAGCTATTTTTCAAACAAACACAATATATGACATAAAATGTGTGCGAAACCAATCACTTGGTACTGCATACAATATTTTTTTCTCGAAACAACCCATATTAAAAATTCATCATAATGAACTTTTATCTGTAAATAAATTATAATTAAATATTATATAATAGTATAATATTATTATCTTTTCAGATGTAATTTGATATTGACAGCAAATAGTAAGAATTTTAATCATAATAAATACATATTCGTACTATTCATAATATTCAAAATACTCATAATTATAAAAACTAGAATTCTAAATTTCAGTGAGCCCTAGAACAAACTACGCATAAAGCTGTTTTCAGACATGCTAAATACACAACAAAATATCAATTACAACTTTTTTTTTACCAAGTAAATCATTACATTTTGAATATTTTGATAATATAAGTTACATAAAAATACACAATGTCAGCTCCATTACGTGTTTGAACAATGCTGAACATTTTTTCTTTTCTCCAGGTCAATCTAATAATGCCAATATGAGCTCATTTGAATTGACTCAGTATTATGCCAAAAGAATTAACAAAAGAAGAGTTGGTCATTAATTAAAGAAAATAAAATATGATTATGATGTTGAGGTAGGATTTTTTGTTTGCTAAAATGTTAAAATTGACTATAATTCGTTATTCCGATTAGACAAATAGAAATAATATAATATGAAACTAATTTATATGAGTAAATATGTTTTGGAGTAAACGAAGAAAATCATTTAGAACATCCATGAACATTCCTAAAAACTTACGGAGCTCTATTATATACGTGATTAGGGTTGACATTAGCAGGGGCGCAGCTACATAGGGGCGGGAGGGGGCGCCCGACCCCCCGAAATCTTTTTTGCGCTGTAGGGGATATATAGTTTTCGTGTAGAAAAATTTCGGTATATTCGGTTTCGACCCCCCAAAATTTCAGTATTACCCAAAAAATAGCGTTAGGAAAAAAATTTTTTAGATCCCGACCCCCCACTGAAAATTTTCTAGCTTCGCTACTGTCACATCAGCTTGTTTTTTACTAATATTTTAAAGAACCAAAACTCGCTTTAAAATATATAAATCGTTTCGTATTTTGTCTAATTTTTTATGAGGAATCGGTTTAGAAATCGGATCGAAAACACCCGTTCGATTTCATCGGGGTTTTTTTAGAAATCGGGTCATGTAAAAAAACAAATCTATAGAAAAATCGAATAATGTTTCAGAATACACTTGTGGAACCTATGATATCGGGGATTAGGGTTACATAATAATCCTGAAAATGAATTACACGAAATGAAAAATGAACTAAATTAAACACGAACACACAAATCGAAATAAAGTTCAAGAATCAAACCGAGCAGATCAGAATAGATCTAAAACCGAGAAATGAAGGTGGTGAGAAACAACCGGATGTCGGCTCAGTCCTCCAATCTCAAGTACCTACGTCCGAGGCTCACAAGGATCGACAACCACCAGTCCTTAGCGTACCAAAATCCGACCGATTTCAAGGAAGACCCAAGGAATCACAGGCAATACCCAATAACCAAGAACCAAGAACCAAGAACCCTAACAAGAACTTCTTCACACAAAACCTCTCGGTATCACTAGTAGAATAAACATCAAAGACTTCGGTACAATTTACTTCAGTTATGTATATTAGTGAAGTAAAAAACAAAAAACAACTTCGCTTTTCAATTTGCTGAAGTAAAACACCCACGTAGACTTCAGTAAATGGTATCATACTAAAAAGCAGAAACTAGTTAAGAATTTTAAGATACAAAGACTTCACTGATTTGATAATTAATGAAGTTAACAGTGTGAAATTTTATTTTTTATCAGAATATTTTTACAAAAGTGAAGTGTATGTATTTTGACCGGGAATTAATATTTTCAACTTCAGATATTTTCATTTAGCTCCTAAAAACACAAGTAAAATATTACCATTATTAATTTATGTTATGTATTATCTTTTAATATCACTACAAGTAAAGTTTCTTTTATCAAGAGTTTATAATTTATGGAAATATATTGTTATTAATTTATGTTATGTATTAGATTTTAAACTTCAGATTTTCATCATTAAACAAGTAAAGTTCCATCTCTCTCTCTGTCGTTCGCCAACCCCGCCCCCAGTCCGCTTCGCTGCCTCCCCCGGTCTAGCGCGTCTCCGGCAGCCGCCTCCGGTCCGACTAACCGCCACGACGCCTGCCACGACGCCTCCCCCGGTCCGCCTAACCTCCGTCCACCTATTTCCTAACCGCCACGACGCATGCCACGCGGCGCCCCCCATTTCGTCGCCCTCTCATTTGCTAACCCTAGCCGCCTCAGCCAGCGCCGCCTGCTCGTCGCCATCCCTCTCATCCAAGATATTATTTATTTTTTTCTCTGATTTTATAATTTTGATTATTTATTTCAATATCCAAGATTCCTGAGATTTATTTTTGTCGAGTGGCAGTGTTTTCTGGTTTTTTGATTTCCATACCCTGTTTTTTTGAAGGGGCATAATTAGAAGGGTAGCTTCAAAGGTTGTACCTTCGGCCGTCCGATACCCAGTTGACCTCAGACACCATGTAATTTCCTCCGTCAAAGCCAACAATATACATTGTTGGAAGCTCTTCAATAGGTTGTTTTCGTCATCCCTCCATAACTCACCCAAGTTTAGCTCCCAAGAATTATTTCTGTGAGGCATGGGGGTCGAAGACGAGGTAAAAGTGGATGGTCACGGAAAGGTTGAATTTTTTATTTTTTTTTAGTTGCTGCTTTTTAGTCCGTTTAAATTTTACTAAGGTTTGTAATAATTGTAAGCTGTAAAAGTGGCAAGTTTGGAGAATTGAATGTGAGTTCAAATTTCTATTTGTCCAAAATCATAATTGTAAAGTTAAAAACCATCACAAAAGATAATTTTGGCCTGGCCAAATTAATTTCATCATATTCTTGTGCATATGATGGAATAGCAAGTATCATTGTCTATGACATAGGTTATTCGCTTTGCAATTGAAGAACGCAGCGACAAGCAGGCTTTAGTGCTAACTCCAGTGCTAGCCAGAGGCGAAGGTGAAATCTCGAATCTTGAAGTTCACGTGCATGATGTCGTTATTGGTGAACATGATGATGTGGAAACGGCTAATCGGTCGGGGAATTATTAGAGGGTATGGTAATGGGGCACATTTAGAGATGCAGTGTACTTTGTTATCCTGGTAATATTTGTGTAGATCATCTGAGGTTTGATAAAGATCCTTTGGTGTGTTGCAATCAAATAGACCTGTAAGCTCCTTCCTGTTTTTAATGATTAAGCTCCTTCCTATTTTTAGTGATTATGGGGGGGGGGGGGGGGTATACGTCATATGTAACTTGGTGGTGTCTGCTTTGTTATAGGGATATGCTTGAGAATCTGGTCAAGACTTATCGTATGCATCTAAATGGTGAAGCAATTAAGCCCGGCACAATCTTCTGCTTGCGTGAATTGATGCTTGAGCTGAATGAATTCAAAAAATGCTTTGCTAAAAACTTGGAAAAGTTCTTCTGTTGGTCATTGTTTTCATCTGTCTTAGATTATGCATGCAGGCGGCGCTTTGATTTTAAAAATGTGTGTAGTTTTGAAAATGGGTGCAGTGCTCCTTCAGATGATGATCAAGACTTTTCTGATGACAATGATCTATAGCAGGTGAATTTTGTTTCCATTTCCCAATTTTTTTTATCTGTTATTTTTTTTCTTCTTCATAACCAACTACAGTATGACATTGAATGTGTAATGTTGCCTTTGATTTTAAAATAGATCATTTTCTTTTTTTTTCCCAAAAATATAAAACTAAAAATAAGTGGCTCGATTAAGTAATAGTTCCTCTTTTCACTGTTGAGGAGCTGTCATGGTTTTATATCTCTAAAGTCTAGGTCTTAATATGAAGTAGTTCTCTCTGGATCTCAATTCTTGAAATATTTTGTGTAATCACATGAACATGAATATCGTAAATGATGCATTTCGTAAATAGAAAGGATTTTTAGGGTTTCACAACGTTATTATTACATTGAATTCTATGATGCGCGGCTGACCACCAAAAATGAATAGATTGTGGCTCTGCAACAAAAGGTTGGAATGTTAATATTTTTACACTTTCTGGAACTCTGATATAATTAATACTTGTTTATGGAACATCTTTTGTTTGACTTGGCAGTATTGCAGCATGTCTAAATTATAGTAGTACTTTTGTTGTCATTTGGGCTTTATTTGTTCCGATCATATTTGTTTTGTGTGTACTTTTGTGTGTGTATGTGTGTGTGTGTGTGTGTGTGTGTGAGAGAGAGAGAGAGAGAGAGAGAGAGAGAGAGAGAAATATGTATAATTAAGTATTAATGCATTAATCATTGACATAGGATGGAAGCATTGATAATGGTTTATATGAAGACCCAATTTGTAAACCTTGTGAGCATCCCAGCCGGCTGATTCATGTGATGATTAGGGAAGACAAAGATGAAACAATTTGCATTGAAGAGGTGGATGTCATCATTTCTGACTTTGGTAAGGCGTGCAATCGACATTTGATACGTTTTATTTTTAGTCTCTTAAATGACAAAGGGACATGTTTACAGTTCTACTGTCTTGCTTATCCTGGCGGCAAGATTTCTATTGACACCCTGGAGATTGTAGATGATTGGAAATTTAATGATGTTGTTGCAGGTGAAGGGATTGATACAAACTTGTTGGATGATAAGGGGATCAGTCATATTTTGGATCTCGACCTCAAGGATCGTCCCTTGAGGACTCCTCGTGCTGTAACGATTTTCTCCGAGTCAATGTTTGCAACTCAACTTTCTCTCATTTTGGTTTTGTTTGCTTATAATATAAGGTAGGGGCTCTAAATACATATTCAATTTCCCGATTGAATTAAATGCATGAATTGATAATTTGACATCTCTTGGGCATGGTGCTAAAAATCTTTGCTCGTCGCTGTCGCCTCTCATTTGATTGGACTTTATATTCCATGTGACTGTAATGTAGTCTTTGCTTGGCACTGATGCTATTCTCTCTATCTCATTGGATTGTTCTGGAATGCAGACTAGTCCAACTGTATTAAACATTTTCAAGATGGTAAATTTAGCTGGCAAAGATGGCATTATTTCGCATTTTTCTCATGGTGTATTTGTGCAGGTCTAGTGAATCCCTTAAATTAATTGTTTTCGTGGAGAACTGAAAAATAAAAACATAAAGATTTTATTGTTTTCAACTTTAAATTGTCTCATACTTGTTGTCAATTATGCATTACAGAGATTGCTCGTCTATGGCAGAGAAGGTCGTGAAATATTTAGAAGGAATCTGGATCCAAGTATCTGCAGAGATGTGGGCCCAATTTTTCTTTCTGTGGGAATTCTAGACTAGTTCTGGCCGTTTTGGAATCATTTTCTTTCTGTAAGTGACCGTAGGTGCGGTTTCTTGAAATTGTGATTGACATTAAATCTTTCGATAGGCAGAGATTATACCTTCAGTCGAGCATCTCCTGCAGGCGTGGAAATACAGGTTTATTCAAGAATTTGGATCTGTCTTCTTCAACTAGTATGATCGTCTGATGAAAAGCAATGATGTGCTGAAGAGAGACTTGGTCGTTTCGAAGTATATGATTTTTTAATCCTTTTTGTCCTATTTGTGGTGTTCATGATGAAATAGATAGAATCTTATTACACATTCTTTGTCTTTGTTATGACATGTATCTGGTTTTGAATTAGTTTGAACGCATGTTATTTTTTTAGATGGGATGATATGAAATTGTTGGTTCTTATATTATTGAGCTAGTGGTTGATGGTTAGTTATAGGTGAATGTAGATTTTGGCAATGAATTTTAAATTGAAATGTGAAATACTAATATATATTACTGCAGAAAATACTAATATATATTATATGATAACTGAAGTAAAAAGTTCTTTTTTTACTTCGTCAATTATAAAATAACCGAAGTTAAAGGCATTCTTTTACTTCACTTACCTCCACATTTGGATCATAATTAGAAAAAAAACCCGAGATAGACTTCGGTTATGAGGATATTAGACTTCGCATAAAAAGCGAAGTCTAAAGTATACCTTTTACTACGCGAACATAGACTTCGGTAATTATAACATTTTTACTTCAGATATTATCCGAAGTCTTTGACGTTTATTCTTATAGTGTATCAATTTTCACACAGAAACGAGAAACTTTTCACTTAAAAAACTCATAAAGATGCTTTTTGCTCAAGAACTCTCGTAATTCCTCGGTATCTTTGCTCTCAAAGTCATTGAAGTATTTATAGGGCCAAAACCAGTAATAAGAGTCTCGGTCGCCCGAGGAAATAGCATCCATCCTTATCATCGAATTGATAGGGGTTGCATTTCTTTTCATATCGGAATAGAAACGCAGGTTACAGAAGAGAGAGAGAGAGAGAGAGAGAGAGAGAGAGAGAGAGAGAGAGAATACTCTGAAGGAGACGGGTGAGAAGAGAAAAAGAAAAAGAGGCAGAATGAATTAGGTTCAGGGGGAAGGGTTTTAAATATCACCCAAATGGACAAGTAAAATATCACCGCTTGGAAGGACAGTCAGGATTACTCCCAGGAGGGCTCCAGAATCCGGGCCTGGATCTGGCACAATAATTACTGGGCTGCACTCTAAATGTTATTTGTTATTGGGCCCAGTCAGAATACACTCATTTGGGCCTTATAAAATAACATTTCTCCACCCGGACCAAATGAGCCATCGAGCTACACAATCGAGAAGGAGGTCATCATCGCCGAACTTCACACCACCTGCACTTCACACAAAGTTAGTATAATATAAAAACGTAAATCAATCACTAAGAAAGAAAACTAGTTGGCATAAAGAAAACTAGATAAGCTATCACTAAGACAGCAAAAAGAAACTAAATGGAAGGTCTTGAGTCAATGGAGTCGATATTTAATGTCGACTTGCAGGATCTGATTTTCTCAACTGGTAGGCACTTAGTGCCCATATCTGCAGGGTTAGATTGAGATGAAATTTTCTTCAAGTCAATTGTACCTTTTTCCACGATGTCACGAATGAAATGACGCCTGACATCAATGTGTTTAGTACGATCATGGAAAACTGGGTTTCTACACAAATGAATACTATATTGACTGTTAGAAAATACCACAACATCATCACTGATAGGACGACAAATGTAGATCTCCTAAAAACCCGGTCTAAAGAAGCCCAATATAAACCGACGTACCGATCTCTGAGTAAATGAGGAGAGACCTAGACGAATGGAGTCCCATCTAGGGGCTTGGAGAAGAGTGTCCCGACCTAAGGGGTCTCGCCGACCTGTGGACTCAGATAAGAGTGTCCCGACCTAAGGGGTCTCGCTGACCTCTGGACTCGGATAAGAGTGTCCCGACCTAAGGGGTATCGTCGACCTCTAGACTCAGATAAGAGTGTCCCGACCTAGGGGGCCCTTATAATATGAACCGGCCTGCCTAACCATCACCCGAAGTTGGAAATCGCCGGGCTCATGAAGGTTGAGCTCTCGAAAAGATAGATCTTGACCTACCTGATCGAATCCCGGAAATTCAGGGGCTGGTAAACCGCAGTCCCCAAATCCCGGATATTGAGGGATGGGAAATTGCAGCCTAAATCCCTGAATATCTGGGATCTTCCCTAAAATCAGGAAAAGATCTCAAGGACAGGCAGCCCTCTCTTCTATAAATATGGGAGAAGCCTTCCTTCCAGAGGCCAAGGGCAGAATTCTGAGATTACAATATTTTTAGAGAGAGAAAGAAATATACACAGAGAGAGAGTGACACTTCACATATTTGGGTTTTCTCGGATAAACTTCTGAGATTAACCCGGTTCTTGATGACCGATCAGCTCAGTTCCATCAAGTGGCGCCGTCTGTGGGACCTGTGACATCGATTCACTCTTTGAGTTGAGACGTGAGATAAAAAATGGCGAAAGAAACAACCCAGAAGAAAGTTGGAGAGCTGATATCCCGAAATCTGGAAAAATAACTAGCAGCTGCGGGTGGAGAACTGATCTTGGAAAAAACGCCCGTCACCCCTGGAGAAGAAGCTATACCCATAACAATCACCTTGACAAAAGAAGCCTTAGCCGACATAATTGCGAATGCAATTCAAAAGAGCCGGGAGGTTAAAAAACAAAAGATGCCTCGAAAAATAATACCTATCCTCTCGAAAGAGCCGGAGGAAATCGATCACCAAGTAGACCATGGGGAAAGCTATCAGGGGAAGGAGGAGCTAACAGGGAGGTGCAGCACGAGATATATACCTTCCGAGGAAATCTACCCAGGAGGAAGTACTCCATGGAAAGCCAGATCTGGAATCACACTGCAGCCACTCCAAATAGAAAACCCAGAAGTCTGGTGATTAATATACCCAAACTCAACCAATCGGAAACAGAACCAAACATCACCGAATTTTGCTGCTGTGATTCTTTGTTAAAACCGAGCTCACTGCTACTCATCGACCTCCAAATCGCGCCCTCAGTCCAGAAAATATGAGCTTGAAATTGACTCCCCCAGCACAAGAAATTCGAGCTCGATAGCCACCCTCAGCCCTGAAATTTCAAGCCTGATACTGTTTCCCTCAACCTGTAGACTCCGACCTCTCGAATACCAAGAGATTCGGAGCGACCATCTCAAACAGAAAGCTCGTCACAACCCCAGTAGTGTAGCTTGGTGCCTCTGTTTACTATAACCGGTTCGCTAGATCGCCGGGCCATAATTGTTTACCAATGTGATATCAATTGAACGCCTGGAGGAATCAAGGATATTAAGAGTTTATAATTTTCTAATATGGGATTCACCTAATATGCGAATTTTATATTGGCGGCATATTCCTGCTCGAATCTTTGCTGATAATCTCAATGGAGATAATGATCGCCAAGAAAAGACATAAAAACTAAAGATAAGTATCCTCTTTTAATATTCGCACATAAATTGATATGTGAATGTTTACTTTGTATAAGTTATGCTGTAAAACATATCTAGATGTGAATTATATCTAAAGTTTCTTGAAGAATTATGTAAACTAATAAGGATACGTATATCGGCGATACAGAATGATTTTTCGCGAAATCCAACATCTTCGGATTTTCCTTAGATATAGAAATATTTGATTCGATATTCTAATTAATTTATCTGAACAACTGAGCATTTATTATTTATATATTCTTGTATATCACAAACATTTTGATTTGGTAAACATTGAAGTGAAGTCCATGTAAATAAGAGCGAACATTCCACTCTCGTTACCGGGTGAAACGACCTCAAATTCGAAGATCGGGTGAAACGCCCTAAAAATTTGACTGGGTGAAACGCCCTCAAGTTTGAAGATCGGGTGACCTGCCCTCAAATGAAGACCTGGTGAAACGCCCCAAAATTTGATAGGGTGAAACGCCCTCAAATTCGAAGATCGGGTGAACCGCCCTAGAAATTTGACCGAGTGAAACGCCCTCAAGTTTGAAGATCGGGTGACCTGCCCTCAAATGAAGACCGGGTGCCCTAGAAATTTGACCGGGTGAAACGCCCTCAAGTTTGAAAATCGGGTGACCTGCCCTCAAATGAAGACCGGGTGAAATGCCCCAAAATTTGATAGGGTGAAACGCCCTCAAATTCGAAGATCGGGTGTGTAACACCCCAAACTAGGCGGCTATTACAGTGCCGTGGAACCCCAACTTGGACCCACCAGGCGAATGAAGATTAATGAATTAAATAATATAATTGTAGTACCAAACCACATTATATTACCAAATACTCTGATGAGGAGCTTTAAGTACCATACACCCAGGAATACAGAATACTTGTACATTTTATATGAAGATAAAATATACAACCCTGAATAAATGAACATTCAACCGGAAGTTTGCAGCGGAAATAAAAAGAAGAAAGACATGAAAGACTGAAAGGACTGGGCCCCCCTACTAGTATCACTGGGACTCCTCGCCGTCAACGTTCTCTTCCCGTGCTTTTGCCTTGCCATGACCTGAAAACAATATCCCCCAACGGGGTCAGTTACACAGAACAACAATCCTCAAGAGTTGAGTAAACAAAATCATGAAATATCATTAGTTATGAATTTAAGCTGAAGAGGAGCATCATAGTATGCCCGTAATAAAATGTGCACGTGCACAAGACGAGTGTCCGGACACACACGCCCTTGTACCTAATTAGTCTCACGGAGGTACATTACCGTGTGCATAGTCCAATGTATCGGTGAACCCAACACATGACTATCGTGTGCCCGACTAAAAACCCCACACATCCCTACCCGGCCACGCAATATGAACCCAGAAGGTCACACGATCAAAAGTGACCAATGAACATAATGAATAACAATCCGACAAGGGTCAAGAATGACTCACCGAGATGAGATAATAATGAAATGAATGGTAGCTCATTGAAATGATTTGGAACTGTCGTTCCTCGTGAATCAAATGATTATTTGACAATTACAAGTCTCAATACGGTTCATACATAATGAATGAGTTATGATTATGAATGAACAACAACGAAAGGAATGAGTATCCTTTTAACCGAGTAAGAATTAACTTACACAACACTGGTGAAGAAAGTCCTTCCACGAACAAACGTCCTAAATGAGGAGTCGGTCGCTCGAACAACCTTGAATAACACAATTACCAACAATCCGTTCAATATACGTATCAAGTACAATTATAACTAACTCCAAACGTCGATATGACAAATCCAAGTTCATTGGGACATTATAACAAACATGTTGTAACCAATCTTCGATTGGTTGCAATCAACCTTAATCATATCCATATCAAACTTCCAACGAGTGTTTCAACCCAACAAAACATCTTCAATACAATCAATAGTCCAAAAATGAATACCCAATTCGAGATTACAACAACGTCTAATCGAAAAACCCCCAAATCCAATTCAATAATCAAAATGTTCTTGAATAAACCCAAATAATCCGATGATAATCCTTAACAATTCACAATCACAAGTATATCAGTTCATATATCATGATTATCACATCCAAAACATCATATCCCAACTCAAAATCAAAATCCAAGATGTTGAAGAATTTACCTTTGAAGATCCAAACACTTTGATCCGGTGAAATCGTGTTAAATCGACTATCCAAGCTTCCCAATCCAAGATATATGTTTAGAACACTCCTACCAAAGTGATGTGATAAAGAAAATCTCTCCCAAGAACTTCTCTCTCGGAACTCAAGTGAAGAAATGAGAAAAATGATCTCAAAAACCCGTCCAGGTGCTTAAGTAATGCCATTGTTACGGCCATAACTCGGCCAACTTACGGCCGTAACATTCCCAAGTCAACGGCCTTACGACCGTAACCAACCATCTCGTACGGCCGTAACTAGGCTTCGCCCAGAATCTGTCGACAGTTATACGGTCGTACCCGCACCTGCCTTATGGGCATAACTAGACTGATACGGCCGTACTCGGAAAAACTTACGGGCGTATGAAGCCCTTGTCGAAATTGCCTGGGCATTCTGCTCGAAACATACGGCCGTAACCGGCCAAGCCTTACGGCCGTACCTGCCTCAACTTACGGCCGTATGCCGCAACCCTTATGGCCGTAAGTCCTATTCGTCCGAACTGTCCTGAAAACAACGAATGCATGTTACGGCCGTATCTGCCTATCCTTATGGCCGTAACTCACCTTCGTCCAAAACATCCCTAAACCAACGAATGCATATTACGGCCGTAATGACTGATTAGTTACGGCCGTAACTCGCTGCTGGAAGTGATAAAAAATCCGACCACTCCGTTTACTCTACAATTGATGAATGATCCGACATACTATACGTATGTAAATGAAAACAAGTCCAACACATGCCATAGATGATACTTCCAACACAAGACTACCAATCACGATGATAATGATAATACTCTCGGCTCGATACTCAAATGGAGGCGAAAGACGATCGGTAATTGATACACGGCTAAAAATATGCCAACAATGAATACAATGAATGAACGTGAATGATGAATGGTTATTAATGAATGAAATTTACTGAGTGACAGTTACTGAATGATAATTACTGAATGATAATGAATGAATTACAACCGGGTATTACATACTCCCCCCTTAAAAAGAGTTTCGTCCTCGAAACTAAGGGTCAAACAACTCGGGATAACTCTCCCGCATACTATCCTTGGTTTCCCAAGTAGCCTCTTCGACTCCGTGTCTAGACCACTGAATTTTAACCAAATGAATCGTCTTGTTCCTCAACTGTTTGATTCGCTGCTCTAAAACTCGTATAGGACGCTCCTCATATGAATGATCATCCGCGATCTCGATTTCATCAAACTGAAGTATATAGCTCGGGTCAGCAACATACTTCCTCAGCTGAGAGACGTGAAACACATTATGAATTCGGTTCAACGCCGGAGGTAAAACCAATCGATAAGCCAGACTGCCTACTCGATCCAAAATCTCAAACGATCCAATGAATCTCGGACTCAACTTTCCCCACTTCTCGAAATGGAAGATACCTAGACTCGGGGATACCTTGACCAAAACGTGGTCACCTGCCTCGAACTCTAATGGTCGACGACGATTATCTGCATATGATTTCTATCGACTCTGAGCGGTCAACAAACGACTCCTGATCATAGCTACCTTCTCGCGGGCGGCTATAAGCATATCAGGCTCGGTGCTGATTGATTTTGATAAGTCATCCTAACACAAAGGAGATCGACAACGACGACCGTACAAGGCCTCGTAAGGTGCCAGCTTAATCGAAGCATGCCAACTATTGTTATACGTGAACTCGATCAACGGTCGTTGGGCTTCCCAATCATCTTTTCAATCGAGGACACATGCTCTCAACATGTCCTCCAACGTCTGAATAGTCCTCTCTGATTGTCCGTCGGACTGAGGATGAAAAGCTGTGCTGAGATTAAGTTGAGTTCCCATAGCACGATGAACTGACTTCCAAAAATGTGACACGAATCTCCCGTCATGATCAGAAACGATACTCTTAGGAGTACCGTGCAATCTCACTTTCTCTTTGATGAATAACTGGGCAAGTCTCTTGGGACCCCACGTATCCTTAATCTCAAGGAAATGAGCTGACTTAGTCAAACGGTCCACAACTACCCAGATTGTATTCATGCCACGACGACTCGTAGGCAAACTCGTGGTGAAGTCCATTGAGATATCCTCCCACTTCCACTCTGGAATAGGGAGTGGTTTCAGCATAGCCGCCGGTCGCTGATGTTCAATCTTGACTTGCTGACAGGTTAAGCATCTCGAAACAAATTCTGCGACTTCTCGCTTCATATTACTCCACCAGTAATTTTGTTTCAAGTCTTTGTACATCTTGCTAGACCCCGGATGAATGGAATAAGGGGTAGCATGAGCTTCTCTCAAAATCGAGTTTTTCAACTCGTCATTCGCCGGAACACATAACCGGTTCTTAAATCACAAAAGTCCATCCTCGTGGACCAAAAATCCAGGGGCTTTCCCCTGAGCCACATCCTCTCGGATGCGCAACAAAAATGGGTCTGAACCCTGATTCACTCTGATCGCCTCCTCAAGTGGCGATGAAATCTCTAACATGCAAATTTGCCCTTGCACTCGCTGTAACCAAACCTCGATCTCGGGTCTCAGAATTTCCTGCTGAAACTCCTTCTGAACTGTTAAACGAGCAAGCATTTGCTCCTGAACGGACTTACGACACAAGGCATCGGCGACAACGTTCGCCTTGCCCGGCTGGTATAGTATCTCGATATCATAATCTTTAATCAGTTCTAACCACCGTCTCTGTCGCATATTCAACTCCTTCTGAGTAAATATATACTTCAAACTCTTATGATATGTGAAAATCTGACAGGTGACGCCATAAAGGTAATGACGCCAAATCTTCAATACGAACACCACGACTACTAGCTCCAGGTCGTGGGTCGGGTAATTGACCTCGTAAGGTCTCAGTTGCCGTAAAGCATAGGCAATGACCTTCCCATTCTGCATTAGTACACATCCGAGACCGTGTCCGGACGCGTCACTATAACCACGAATCCTTCCGTCCCTTGTGGTAAGAAAAGGGCAGGCGCTGAAATTAAACGGCTCTTGAGTTCCTCAAAACTCTTCTGACACGCGTCAGACCACGTGTATTTCTTATCCTTCCGCAAAAGGTTCGTCATGGGTTGAGCGATTTTAGAAAATCCCTCTACAAATCGCCGGTAATATCCTGCTAATCCGAGAAAGCTTCAGATTTCCTTAACATTATTCGGAGGTTGTCAATCTCGGATAGCCTCCGTCTTCTGAGGGTCGACACGAACTCTGTCTGATGAAATTACATGTCCGAGAAACATCACTTTGGACATCCAGAACTCACATTTGGAAAACTTTCCATAGAGTTGCTCTCGTATTAACACGTCGAGAACTTGATGAAGGTGCGTGTTCCTATTGGTCACGAGAATAAATCAAAATATCGTCAATGAAGACTACCACGAACTGATCCAAATAGTTGATGAAAACTCGATTAATTAATTCCATGAACACCGCAGGTGCATTAGTCAATCCAAACGGCATTACCACAAACTCATAATGACCATAGCGTGTTCGAAATGCCGTCCTAGCGATATCCAACTCTCGAATTCATAACTGATGATAACCAAATCTTAAATCGATCTTGGAAAATACTGAATCTCCCTGAAGTTGATCTAAGAGATCATCAATACGGGGTAAAGGATATTTATTCTTGATCGTCACCCTGTTCAACTCCTGGTAATCAATATACAAGCGAAAAGAACCATCCTTCTTCTTGACAAATAACACAGGCGCTCCTCACGGGGATGCACTCAGTCGAATGTAACCCTTCTCGGTCAAATCCTCCAATTGATTCTTCAGTTCCTGCATTTCGGTCGGGGCCATCCGATACGGTGCCTTAGATAATGGGGACGTACCATGCTCCAACTCTATCGTGAATTCCACATCTCTCTGTGGAGGCAAACTAGGTAACTCATCTGGAAAAACATCGGCATATTCTCTCACTACAGGAATATCCGCCAACATCACTGATGATTTTTCGGTCTTGGTCATATAACACCAATAACCAACACACCCTTGATTGAGTAATTTCACCGCTTTCATCATATTAATGATCTTACCAGAACAGCTGGGATTACCTCCCTGAAATACACACTCGACTCCATCATCTGAAACAATAGTGACCATACGCTTACGGACACTAATGATGGCATCGTGACGATCCATCCAATCGATACCCAAAATAACATCGTCTCTCGGTAAATCTATCACGATCAAGTTCGCCAACCAAACACGATCACTAAGCTGAATCGGACAATTATCAATCTCACGATCCCCGATAATCCTTCTACCGTCAGGTAGACCAATGATATAAGGTTCACAACTAGTAGTACTATCCAAATGAAGTCTACTCAAGCATGACTCGGAAATGAATGAATGCGATGCACCAGTATCAAAAAGTGTACACATGGGTTGAGATAGAATTTCGAGTTTACCTGAGATCATTCGGGCCTCCGGATCGTCGGTCCTCTTCATCTCGTAAATTCGGGGCTTGCCAGCCCCAGTACCGGATGCTCCTGCCTGATAATTGTGAGCTCCGCCTTTGTTTGCTCCCGTCGCTTTAAACGACGTGGACTGAGTGGCCTGATTATGAACAACTGACTGCTTCGGGGCCTGAGATGACGCCGGAGTAGGTTTGGAGTCTCTTCGGCAAAAACGGGCCTTATGCCCAGCAATCACACAGTTATGGCATGTGATAGTCTGCCTCGGACACTTGGTGCTGACATGACCCTGTTCTTCACAGTTGAAACAGGTGATGGCCGAACTGGCCGCTCGGGACTGAGATTTCGCAGGTTTAGGTGCCGCAAGAGGTCGCCCCGAAAATGTAGAGCCCATACGAGGCTTCTTGAAGGTTGCCTGACTGCCTTCAGACTGATTACGGCTCTTAGACTTCTTGTCAGAAGATGAAGTTTGATTCTTAGCAATTTCCTTCGCAGTAAGCTCATAAGAGCTTTCTCGATAAATTCGGCCAGGGTTGTGCAACTGTGATTAAGCAACTGCATCCGCATACGAGGTTTCAACCTCTTGCTGAAATACTTGATCTTGTCCGCCTCAGAGTGTATAATAGATGAGGCGAAAGAAAGAAGTTCCTGAAATTTCTCGGCAATGGCGAGAACATCATCGTCTGCTGGGAGATCGGGAATGAGTAATTCTGATAACTTGGCCTCCCTGAGTGGGGCCGTATAATACCTCTCCATCATGAGAGTCTTGAATTGATCCTAAGTACAAGATCCGTCGGTGGGTTTCAAAGATAACCACCAAGAGTGAGCGCTCTTACCCAGATAGTAAGCCGCAACTGAAACTTTGTGTCCCTCAGGACAGTCCACCATAGCAAACAGTTTCTCGAAATGCTCAAGCCAGTGAATGATATCCGCCGGCTCAGATGAGCCCTCGAAAGTAGGTGGTCTCTGGCGAGAGACCCCTCTCTTGCCTCTGAGGTGGCGGCGGAGGAGCTTGTTGATTTTTAGTACTTGAGTTATGCATTGTCTCCATTAGGGGTGTTCATAAGCGGGTACCCGGCTTTTCGGGTACCCAGAATTCCGGGTACCTATTTAGTCGGCCCATGGCCCGGCCCATAAAAACCGCACTGCTTTCGCACCGGATTTCGGTCGGTCACTGTGCACCAGTACCCGAGTTTTTTTTATCATATATATTTTATTATTATTATTATTATTATTATTATTATTATTATTATTATTATATATATATATAAATATATATATATATATATATGATTTTTTTGCTATATTTTTTTTCAACTTTTAGTTCAACAAAAATGTTTAACTTTAAATTAACAAGAATTGATTCAAATTTTGAAGTCATGCGTTATGATTAAATCAAATATTAAGAAAATTTAACTTTAATTTAATTTATTTGCTCGATTAATTTCTACAAAAAAAATTAAATTAAAAGTAAGAAAATTATTTATAATAATTATAACATTCATTTTATTATCATTGGTTCTAACATATTAAGATATTATATGAAATATTTAATCTATTCACTTTGAAATTAGACTACTATATTATATTAATACATACTCATTTTAGTAATTTTGATGTCATAATTTAAATAGTTGATAAAATTTAAATTATAAAATAATTTGATTCATGAAAAGGAAAAAAAATTAGAGCATAAGATTAATATGGACCAAATTTTACACAGGTATTGTAATGTTAATATTATTAAAATGTAAGTAAATACATACCAGTTCTATACATAATTTTTAAAATGGTTAAAATAAAGTATGTAGTGAGAAAATAAAAAAAATAAAAAAAATAAAAAAGAGTTACCGGGTCGAAGGGTACCCGCTAATTTTATTTGGCCGGCCCATTACGCGGCCCGATAACTCACATAATTAACGGGTCGGGTACCCGGCCCGCTAAATCCGTGTAATAAGAAAAATTACCCGGTAAAAAGTTTCCGGGTAGTCGGGTAATTGGGCCGGGTCAACCGGGTCGGGTATTTTTGAACACCTCTAGTCTCCATCAGTTGTGCTATCTGAGTCATTTGGGCCATCATGCCCTGCATAAAAGCGAGTGGATCAACTCGAACACCTTCTGACTGAGCTGTGTCCCGGGTACGACTCCCTCATAGTGAATGATTACGTCCAGGAGAATGAGTGGCAGCGTCACTGCTCGATGAATTAGCATTATTCCTTTCATTAGCGCGTGTATTCACACGAGCTCCCGAGTTTCGGCCCGCACCGCGGCCTCTTCCCCTGTGTCCTCTGACCGCTCTATCCATACTGAAGTAGGAAAGTCACACGATAATTATAGATCTCGCATGAATATCACATTATGATTACGTTATGAGATGATAATAATGAGCATACACGCTCTGACATAATGATTATATGAATGATTAACTGAGGTGACATGATTCTCTGATGAAACTCTTGAAATGATGATCTTGGACAAGTTAACAAGATTAATGATACGATCCTCAAGATCGACAACTGAGTAATGAAATGAACTGAGTGATTAATGAGTTAACATGACCAACATGATCAAAATGAAAATGATGTTTGAGGATTGTTAACTGATGAATGATGAATGAATGATTCTTATTGCCAGAAATTATACCATGGCGTTAGAAATCTTACAGTTCTTGGTCTGAGGGGCTTGGCATTTGTACAGGTCACACGCGACGCGAAAGTCCAATGATACTAGTCTGGTGAATGATGATTTCAATGAGACATGACTCGGAAGGTAGTATTCAAAACCACGCTCCGATACCAACTCTGTAACACCCCAAACTAGGCGGCTATTACAGTACCGTGGAACCCCAACTGGGACCCACCAGGCGAATGAATATTAATGAATATAATAATATAATTGTAGTACCGAACCACATTATATTACCAAATACTCCGATGAAGAGCTTTAAGTAACATACACCCAGGAATACAGAATACTTGTACATTTTATATGAAGATAAAATATACAACCCTGAATAAATGAACATTCAACCGGAAGTTTGCAGCGGAAATAAAAAGTAAAAAGACATGAAAGACTGAAAGGATTGGGGGCCCCTACTAGTATCACTGGGAATCCTCGCCATCAACGTTCTCTTCCCGTGCTTTTGCCTTGCCATGACCTGAAAACAATATCCCCCAACGGGGTCAGTTACACAGAACAACAATCCTCAAGAGTTGAATAAACAAAATCACGAAATATCCTTAGTTATGAATTTAAGCTGAAGAGGAGCATCATAGTACGCCCGTAATGGAATGTGCACGTGCACAAGACGAGTGTCTGGACACACCCGCCCTTGCACCTAATTAGTCTCACGGAGGTACATTACCGTGTGCACAGTCCAATGTATCGGTGAACCCAACACATGACTATCGTGTGCCCGACTAAAAATCCCACACATTCCTACCCGGCCACGCAATATAAACCCAGAAGGTCACACGATCAAAAGTGACCAATGAACATAATGAATAACAATCTGACAAGGTCCAAGAATGACTCACCGAGATGAGATAATAATGAAATGAATGGTAGCTCATTGAAATGATTTGTAATCGTCGTTCCTCATGAATGAAATGATTATTTGACAATTACAAGTCTCAATATGGTTAATACATTATGAATGGGTTATGATAATGAATGAACAACAACGAAAGGAATGAGTATCCTTTTAACCGAGTAAGAATTAACTCACACAACACCGGTGAAGAAAGTCCTTCCACGAACAAACGTCCTAAATGAGGTGTCGGTCACTCGAACAACCTTGAATAACACAATTACCAACAATCCGTTCAATATACGTATCAAGTACAATTATAACTAACTCCAAACGTCGATATGACAAATCCAAGTTCATTGGGACATTATAACAAACACGTTGTAACCAATATTCGATTGGTTACAATCAACCTCAATCATATCCATATCAAAATTCCAACGAGTGTTTCAACCCAACAAAACATCTTCAATACAATCAATAGTCCAAAAATGAATACCCAATTCGAGATTACAACAACGTCTAATCGAAAAACCCCCAAATCCAATTCAATAATCAAAATGTTCTTGAATAAACCCAAATAATCCGATGATAATCCTTAACAATTCATAATCACAAGTATATCAGTTCATATATCATGATTATCACATCCAAAACATCATATCCCAACTCAAAATCAAAATCCAAGATGTTGAAGAATTTACCTTTGAAGATCCAAACACTTCGATCCGGTGAAATCGTGTTAAATCGACTATCCAAGCTTCCCAATCCAAGATATATGTTTAGAACACTCCTACCAAAGTGATGTGATAAAGAAAATCTCTCCTAAGAACTTCTCTCTCGGAACTCAAGTGAAGAAATGAGAAAAATGACCTCAAAAACCCGTCCAGGTGCTTAAGTAATGCCATTGTTACGGCCATAACTCGGCCAACTTACGGCCGTAACATTCCCAAGTCAACAGCCTTACGACCGTAACCAGCCATCTCGTACGGCCGTAACTAGGCTTCGTCCAGAATCTGTCGACAGTTATACGGCCGTACCCGCACCTGCCTTACGGGCATAACTAGACTGATACGGCCGTACTCAGCAAAACTTACAGGCATATGAAGCCCTCGTCGAAACTGCGTGGGCACCCTGCTTGAAACGTACGGCCGTAATCGGCTAAGCCTTACGGCCGTACCTGCCTCAACTTAGGGCCCTATGCCGCAACCCTTACGGCCGTAAGTCCTATTCATCCGAACTGTCCTGAAAATAACGAACGCATGTTACAGCCGTATCTGCCTATCCTTACGGCCTTATCTGCCTATCCTTACGGCCGTAACTCACCTTCGTCCAAAACATCCCTAAACCAACGAATGCATGTTACGACCGTAATGCCTGATTAGTTACGGCCGTAACTCGCTGCTGGAAGTGACAAAAAATCTGACCACTCCGTTTACTCTACAATTGATGAATGATCCGACATACCATACGTATGTGAATGAAAACAAGTCCAACACATGCCATAGATGATACTTCCAACACAAGACTACCAATCACGATGATAATGATAATACTCTCGGCTCGATACCCAAATGGAGGTGAAAGACAATCGGTAATTGATACACGACTAAAAATACGCCAACAATGAATACAATGAATGAACGTGAACGATGAATGATTATTAATGAGTGAAATTTACTGAGTGACAGTTACTGAATGATAATTACTGAATGATAATGAATGAATTACAACTAGATATTACAGGGTGAACCGCCCAAGAAATTTGATCGGGTGAAACGCCCTCAAGTTTGAAGATCGGGTGACCTGCCCTCAAATGAAGACCAGGTGAAACGCCCCAAAATTTGATAGGGTGAAACGCCCTCAAATTCGAAGATCGGGTGAACCGCCCTAGAAATTTGTCCGGGTGAAACGCCCCAAAATTTGATAGGGTGAAACGCCCTCAAATTCGAAGATCGGGTGAAACGCCCTAGTAATTTGATCGGGCGACCTGCCAACAAATTTGAAGATTAGGTGAACTGCCTTCAAATTCGAAGATCGGGTGAAACGCCCTAACAAATCTGATCAGGTGAAATGCCTTCAGATTCAAACAAGGGTGAACTGCCCTAAAAAATCGGCTCAGGTGAAATGCATTCAGATCCAAACAAGGGTGGACTACCCTAAAAAATCTGGTCAGGTGAAATGCCTTCAGATTCTGACAAGGGTGAACTGCCCCAAAAAAAATCAGAACAGGTGAAATACCCTCGGATTTAGACAAAGGCAAACTGCCCTGAAACCTGAGCTCGGGAAAATATTCTCAAACCTAAAGTTTGAACCAAGCTATATTCCACTCAAAAGAGTTGGGAGCATCCGAGCTATATTCCACTCAAAAGAATTGAAAATATCCGAGCTATATTGACCTGAGGTCATCAAACTCCGAAAGACTGTTCGAAATATCCGATCTGTATTAAGGTCGTTGATAAAACCAAGTTGGGTTGACCTAAAGAAGTGGTTTAAAATAGCCGAGCTATATTAATCTAAGAGTTATTTAAAGCATCCAGGCTACATTAACTCCGAAAGGCTCCGATCTATATTAAGGTCGTCGATGAAGCCAAGTTGAGTCGGCCTCAAGAAATTGTTTATAGTCGAGCTATATTTACTCTGAAAAAAGTGGTTCTTTCTAGTTAAAGCTATGGTAACCTCAAAGAGTTTGAAGTACCCGGGCTATGTTAAAAAAGACATATCAACATCATACACATACGAACTGGATTCACATAAAGAGATTTTTTCATTAAAAACATCAAAGACCAGTACAAAGATGATGAAAGAGATAAATATACAAGTAAAAGATAAATTATAGGCTCGGGAGATCGGGGAGGAGGCAAGGAAGAAGCATCAGGGTTGGCCCCAGTAGCACCGGGATCGGGAGTCTCAGCCCTGCCAGGCGAAGCAGAAGCGATAGAGGACAGCTCCAAGTCCAGGCCGGATTCCTTTACAGGCTCTCCAAGGGCGTCCTCCCACCAGGCTGCTTCGGGAGATTCGTTCACATCGCCAGACCAACCTGAGGGGATAGGATCCCCTTCCAAAGCTGCATCTATGTCCAGCTCCCCTATAAAGCCCAAAGTGGCCAGCTGCTAGCGGGCGCGAGATAGGGCGAAATCAAAATATTGCGTCGCAGCAGGAGCCAGTCGGACCAGGTAGGCGGTAGAATTGTGGTACTGAGCTAGGAGAATAGAGCGATAGACCTCCAGGAAAGATTGACCCATGTCGCTGGCCAGAAATCGGTGTTGGCCATCTGAAATTCCTTGAGAATAGGCTGGCTCCCTAGCCTCGACGAGCTCAGATTCAAGCTGGGTAATCTTCTACGACTCGGCCTTAGCCTGCGCAACCTGAGCTTCAAGTTGGGTAATCTTCTCAGATTCAGCCTTGGCCTCTGCTAACCGAGCCTCGAGATGGATAACCTTCTCCGATTCGGTTTGGGTCTGAACTTTCGAAAGCTTTAGCTCTTGGTTCAGTTGAACATTGGCCATCTGAGCCCGCTCCAAAACTGTCTCCCGCTCGGAGATCTTTTTGAGGGCAATATCTAAGCGATGTTCTCTCTCTTGTAATCAGGAGGCGAGGTCATCTGTAGCCTCCAAGGCAGCTTTAGTTCCGCCGACGTTTAGGTCATCTGGGAGGAAGATGAGGCCCCGTCCTTCTGCTCTTCCGCGAAGTTCACTAAAGTAGCGCAGAACTGAAAAAGAAGGACGATCTCATCAAAAACATAGGCACGAATAAAATAGTAAATAAGAAGAGAAGGAAAAGTAAATGAACAATACCTTCCCCAAATACATCATCATTAGATCTAGACGGGTGTCCGGCGGAGAGTTGCGTAGTGACTGCCTGTCCCTATCTGGGACTACCGAGCTGAAATACGGAAGGAATTACTCCCACTCTTTACAGCGCAACAAGGTTTCCATAGTTGAGCTAGGAGGAGTCGCAGCCTTAAGTCGCTTAGAAGGAGCGGAGGAGCTGGGGGAGCGGGCCCGCTTGATGACCTGCGGCTGCATAGAGGAGCTCGCAGGGCTCCGCCCCGTGGTTAACGGAGGGGCCAGGTCGGAAGGCAGGGTTACCCCAGCCTTGGGCTTGGATACAGGCCTCTGTTTCGGTCTGGAAGAACCCTCCGCCCTCTCCCTAGGAGGATTCGCCGACCTGGAAGCCTTATCCTTCACAGGCTCAGCAGGCTTGGTGGCATCAAATTGACAGGTCCGCATGAAACGATCTGCAGAAAAAATACAAGGTCAGTAAGCTCGCCGAAGAAAAAAATGACAGAAGTATACCAAGGCAAAGCCATTAAAACCTATCAATGTCAGGGATAGTTGGATAAGGGTTCGACCTCAGCCCACAATGAAATAAAAGGTCGTGAAAATGTGTCAGCTGGAAGGCATTATAGGAAATGGCATTCCATTCCTGAACCTTACTAACCCACCCAGCTCGAACAGAGCTGCGCCTAGGAATCGGAGCTTGGCTCGGAGTGACCTATACCCATGCTGTGGGAAAGCCCCAAGAATCACCTGAGGGGAGGCGGAGAAAAAAGAACCGCGACCTCCAATCCTTTACATTGGAAGGGAGGTGGGTGAAAAAATGGCATCGTTCTGAGAGGTTAAATAAAAGGAACCTTTGAAGCACTTTAACCCGAAGCAAAAATAAAAAAAATCTAGGTCGGGTTCCTCGTGTCTATAATGACATAACACAAGATAACCGACCATATAGCGAAAGGAATGGGGGAAAACTGATTAAGTGGGAGGTTATATTTAATAGAAAGGGAAACAAGGAAGGGGTGAAGAGGAAAGCGAAGGCCGCTATTCACCTGATCCATAAACCAAGTAATATGACCCAGGGGAGGGTGATCAGGGGTGTCAAAAGCCTGGGGTATGACAAAATCCCACCCCGGAGGAAGCCGGAGAAATCATATAAAGTTATCTAGGGCGGTTGGGCTAGTCCTAGATAAAGGATGGGGAGGAAGGACACGCGTAGCCCCTGCGACCGACTGATAAGGATTGGGTAGAAGGCCGGTAATAGTCACCTCACCTGAAGGAGGAGAAGACAGAGGATCTACGACAATCAAAGGGATGCCAAGGGGGAGTCAGGAGGAATGTCGCCTAGCTCGGACCAGTCTATATCGCCTAATGGTTCATCCCTAAGGCAAAGGGAGGAGCTTATAGCTCGCTTCGACATATTCTCCGAATCCCCATCAGAAGAAGATAAACCTTCCAAAAAGGAATCTACGGCCGATTGACCGGAGATATTTTGGGAATCGGAGGGTGAAGACATGTCAAAAGGAGGAAAAGGGGGGAGAGAAAGATAAAAATATATATATAAAAAAATAGGGGGAGTGAAAGGTACTCAGATGGACATACCCATGAAACTGGGCGGAAATGAGATCGCCGGAGAGCAAGCGCGTCGCCAGAAATGGATAGCTGTGATTACTGGTATCGCCGGAGAAATCTCGCACCAGAGGTTGAAGGTGTAAAAAATGCAGAAATGGTTGAGGAAGAATAAGACATCCTTTTATAGGAGGTAGGGGCGAAAACCAAGAAGGGTAGGGACAATCTGGATACCCTATTCGAAAAGAACGACCTAGATTTAACACCGCCTTAGCCAACCTATAGTAGGTTAACACCTGGGCCCAAGCGTGGGATGTGATGGTTGGGAGGAAAGGTTGGGAAAAGGAAAAGGCGTTGATATAAATGCACACAAATCTCGAGAACTCGTTACCTGGAAACTTGATTCCCAAGGATTACCGCATCGAGGTCGTCAATTTAAATAACTCTTACTCTACTCGGTCTTACAGCTCGACTAGAGTAGGGGGGACTGGTTGATAGGATGACAAATGTAGACCTCCTAAAAACCCGGTCTAAAGAAGCCCAATATAAACCGACGTACCGATCTCTGAGTAAAGGAGGAGAGACCTAGACAAATGGAGTCTGATCTAGGGGCTTAGAGAAGAGTGTCCCGACCTAAGAGGTCTCGCCGACCTGTAGACTCAGATAAGAGTGTCCCGACCTAAGGGGTCTCACCGACCTCTGGACTCAGATAAGAGTGTCCCGACCTAAGGGGTCTCGCCGACCTATGGACTCAGATAAGAGTGTCCCGACCTAGGGGGCCCTTATAATATGAACCGACCTGCCTAACCATCACTCGGAGTTGGAAATCGCCGGGCTCATGAAGGTTGAGCTCTCGAAAAGATAGATCTTGACCTACCTGACAGAATCCCGGAAATTCAAGGGCTGGTAAACTGCAGTCCCCAAATCCCGGATATTGAGGGATGGGAAATTGCAGCCTAAATCCCTGAATATCTGGGATCTTCCCTAAAATAAGGAAAAGATCTCAAGGACAGGCAGCCCTCCCTTCTATAAATATGGTAGAAGCCTTTCTTCCAGAGGCCAAGGACAGAATTCTGAGATTAGAGTATTATTTAGAGAGAGAAAGAAATATACACAGAGAGAGGGAGAGAGTGACACTTCACATATTCGGGTTTTCTCGGATAAACTTCTGAGATTAACCCGGTTCTTGGTGAGGGGAAGATTATATTTAACAGAAAGAGAAACAAGGAAGGGATGAAGAGGGAAGTGAAGACCACTGCTCACCTGATCCGCGAACCAGGTAATATGATCTGGAGGAGGAGGAGGATCAGTGGTGTCACGGCGGCTGGACTAGTCCTAGATAGGGGATGAGGAGGAAGAACTCGAGTAGCTCCTGCGACCGCTTGATACGGATCAGCTAAAAGGCCGGTCACAGTTACTTCGCCCATAGGAGGAGGGGATGGGGGATCTACGATGACCAGAGAAATGCCGGAGGAAAGGTTAGAAGGGATGTCGCCCAGCTCGGACCAATCTACATCACCTAGGGGTTCATCTCTAAGACAAAGGGAGGAGCCAGTAGCTCGCTCCGACCTACCCCTCGAGTCCCCATCGGAAGAGGACAAACCTTCTAAAAAGGAGTCCATGACCGACTGGCCGAAAAGATTATGAGAATCGAAGGCAGACGACATAATAAAAGGAAGAAAATGGAGAGGAAGAAGAAAGGAAAATATATGTAACAAACAAAAAGAAAAAATAAAGAGGAATAGAGTACACATGTTTAGATAGGAAACTGATAAGTGTCAGTTTTATACACTTATCCGTGATTAGTATTGATATATTTCACCCATAATTATAAGCTAGTCTACTCGTTTTTGCTTTTAATTAATTAGTTTTTGATAATTTTATTTTTATCGGGTGAAGATGTAAATCTAGTCTTAATCGGATTGAATTACTGATTTACTCAAGAAATAACATGTTTATAAAATATTTTCTTTGTTTAACTTTTTATGTATTCATGTTGTAGGACTTTCCGAGATGAGTTCGGCAGTCTTTCCGGATTCAAAATCAGAGTTAAATATCAAAAGTTATCATCCGAAGAAGATTTGGGGCAAAAATGCAAAGTCTAAGAAATTATGGGCTGAAAATGAAGTCTGAAACTCCATACGGGCGTGTACGGGCGTAACTCACAATATGCAAATTCACAAAGCCATGTTACGGCCGTAACTTCTCAATGTTACGGCCGTAACTCTTGACAGATTGTGATCATTTGTCTAATTTTTTATACTTTTGGTCTATTATTGAGGGAATGGCTGGCATTGATCCGATCTATTGTAATAATGCTGGAGTTTTGGAACTATTAGATGACTTTAGGTGTGTAAATAGACCCCTTAGATCCATCATTATTCATTATTCATCTTATTATTTTCTCACTTTGTAATACTTTTTCTTTTTTTGTGTGAAGAACACACTTGTGTTCTTGAGTGATTTGTGTAAGTATGGTTTAGCTTATGTTGTTGAGGGAGTTTATTGTTTCTTTCTCCTTTATCTACTAAGGGAGTTAGGATCAATTCTTTCCATTTTTCAACTATTAATGACCACTCAAGCTTGTAATATGTTGAATAAACCCTTAATGGGCTAAGTTACCTAAGTTGGGGTTATAAACAAGGTTAGTCGTGTTATTTAAGTTTGTATAAAGATCTTTTATGAATTACTTATTATTGTGTGTGATTTTCATTGTTTTACCAATCTTTATTTATTTGGCCAATAAATGACGATATTTATGGTCTTCATATGTTTCGAAAGAAAATATGTTTGATTAGATCAAATGATCTTCACTCTAAGTTGTTCTAGAGGATAGAAATATACATCTAGACCTTAGATGATTCTTTGAGTTATTTTCATAAAACCTAATGCTATGTATTGAAGCCAATCAACATAGAAATATAGTGGATTGATTCAATATATAAGGGGCGTTTTGACATTCGAAAGAGGAACCGTCTTTTTAAGGAAAATCAAATCTACACAACCTAATAAGTAAATTCATCTTATGATCTCCTATACATCTTCTATAGCTAATGATAAACTAAGTTTGTAATCCCAACTATTTCATTTTATCTTTTATTAATCTATTATTAGTGCAATCTTTCATTTCCTTGAATATTAGAACTATTATTGCATTTTCTTTGCAATTGTCAAACCAAACTATTTAATTGTGTGTTTCAATCATATAAATCTCTATAACAAATAGTTAAATAGTGTATAATTCAATATATAACCTAAATTCCTCGTGGGATCGATAAACTGGACTCAAAAAGTCCACTTACTACTTGATACGATATCGTGCACTTGCGATAGTTACACAAATGACGTGTCAGAAACCAGGGTCGCAGGTGTCGCCGGAAAAACTCTCACACTAGTGTTTAGCAAAATAAAGAGCGGAAGTGGCTGAGGGGGTAGAGGATCTCTTTTTATAGGGAGGAAGGGCGAAAACCAAGAAGATAACGGGAGATCCGGAGCGTCCGATGCCTTATGTAAAAGAACAGGCTTGGATCTGGCACCGCCCCATCCGACCTATAGCAGGCTAACACCTGGACTTAACCATGGATGCGACGGTTGGGAGGCGAGGAAAGGAAAAGACGTTGATATACAGGCGCACGAATCTCGAGGAACCTCGTTACCTGGGAACGGGAGCCCCAAAGACTACCATATCGAGGTCGTCAGTTTGTAAACAAATCCTACTCTACTCGGTCTTACAACTCGACTACAGTAGGGGGGACTGGTTGATAGGACGACGAATGTATGCTTCCTAAAAACCCGGTTTAAAGAAGACCAATATAAACCGGCGTACCGATCTTTGAGTAAAGGAGGGGAGACCTAGACTAATGAAGCCCGACCTATGTCCTTAGACAAGAGGATGCCGACCTCAGAGGGCTCGCTGACCTATGACCTCAGCTAAGAGAGTGCCGACCTCGGAGGCCTCGCCGACCTATGGACTGGGATAAGAGTGTCCCGACCTAAGTGACCCTTTATAATATGAGCCGACCTACCAAGTCATCACCGGGCTCATGAAGGTTGAACTCTCGGAAAAGTAAATCTTGACTCACCTGACAGAATCCCAGAGATTCGGGGACTGGAATGTTGGGTGCAGGGTCGGATATTGCGCCGTGTTGCGGAAGCGTAAATATCAAGTGTGGAAAATTAAATGACGCACGGATTTATAGAGGTTCGGCTATAAACGAGCATACGTCCTCTCTCGGTATCTTTTTCAATAGGTTGAAGAAAAACCTCTACACATCTCTCTATCGGTCGAGGGATAACCGTTACAATCACGTCTTCTATTGGTCCATGATAAACCACGCGTACTTGTCTTTGCGTCAGTCCAAGTTAAACCGTTTTCCTTTTCTATCGGACAAGGAATCAACCGCTCTAACTTTCTATGGGTACTAGATAAACCTCACTTAGATATTAATTGTGATTCTAATAATGCCGGATCCTTGATCTTAATAACCCTGAATCCAATCGTATCTTTTCATTTACCACTCGTGTATGTTTTCGTGAATTCTCACTCAAACACTTACAATTAAGCTCAATATCAACAACAAGGGTGTGTATAATAATATCACAAGTATAGACAATTTGCTCAAGGTTGTTGTACTCAAACAATACCATAGGGATGGTATTTATAGGCTTTTTGATCAAACTAGCCGTTAGCTCCTTCATACTGCATTACGTACGTTATCTACTCCTTATTACGTACGTAAGCTTCGTTACGTACGTTAACCACCACGTGTTACGTACGTTAGCATCTTCACAAAACAGTCCAGGGAGTTTCGCCATATTGGTTACGTATAGGGGTGGCCCATGAACCGAACGTTCACGAACTGTTCGTAAAAAAGCTCGGTCAACGGTCAGTTCGAGTTCGGTTTGACCGAACCGAACATGTTCGAGTATTTTCGAACCGAACATCGAACATTTTATATTTCACAAACATTAATATATATATATATATATAATATGGCACGAACAGAAACAATTGAACACAAATGAACCGAACGAACGAACAGAACAATTGAAAACAAACGAACAAAGCGTATGAACAGAATAATTGAACACAAACGAACCGAACACGAACAATAAAAAATATGTCGAACCGAACTCGAACACTAATTTGTAATGTTCGTCGAACACGAACACGAACCGAACACTTCACGAACCGAACGAACGAACAGTCAATAACACCAAAAGCTCGATTCGCTCGGCTCGTGTCCACCCCTAGTTACGTACGTTATCATTGACTTTGTTACGTACGTTAACATTACGTCACTGATGACGTCATATATCCATTGCATGCTTTTCTGACTTTGACTCCTCCAACGTTCACTTGTTTGAACTGCTTTACATACGTTATACATCTTCCCTTACGTACGCTAGCATCCTCATATTACGTATGTTAACATAGTATTGTTACGTACGTTAGCTTTGATTTTCTCCAGCATTTTGCACTTCGTTTTCCTTCGATGCTTGCTTCGTCTCTTCATTGTTTTTTTTTTGCTTATCAACTTTAATCATCAAAATATTATTAATGTATGTATGGAACAAAATGTTCCAACAATCTCCCCCTTTTTGATGATTACAAAACAACACTTCGTCAATGGGATTTATTTGCAAAAATAATACAGATATATGTATATGTGTACAGATCAAAGTTTTCGACATTGTCCGTTTCGTTTTTTCTTCTCCCATTTCTTTTTCGACTCCTTCTTTTCTTTTCTCCTTTTCTTTCTTCATTTTCAAAATTTCGTCTTTTCGATGTCTTCTCATTTTTCTTTTTCTGTCATTTTTCGACTTCTCCTTATTTTTGTTCAACTCCTTCGTTTTTCCAATTCTTTTTGTATGCTATCGATTTTCTTCGATTTTTCTTCCCCTTTCAAGGTTAATCACATTTTCGACTTATTTTTCCAATCTCCTATCTCTCCCCCTTTTTGTATTCATCAAAAGGATGCAATAAAATACCAATAATAAAAAAATTCAATAAATAATGATTATGCAAAAATAAATACAAGGGTATTAACTCCCCCTGAAAATATTATCCGTTTAAAAAAAATTACTCCCCCTGAGTAAAATACCAAAAATCAATGTTTGGGGATCCAACCTATAGTTGATTTTTGTTTAGAAACGTAGACGATATTTGAAACGATTGTTCCTTTGGGAACCCAAATTTTCTAAATTTTTATCGTCCGTCTCGGGCTTTTGCAACTTGAAATATGATGCCCAATTTTTAAACACTTTTCGCAATGGGGTATTTTGAAATTAACGGATTCATTTTTCAAACGAGTTTTGAATCCTAACCCCTCTTTATTCAAAGTAAATTTTTGAACACCAAGCATTTGTTCAAATTTCTCGTTTCCGCACGAGAATTTCTTTATCAAAGATTTAAGCTCGGTTTAAATTTTAGTAAGATCATCCTTCAAAATATTTTCATTTTCAATACACTTTGAATGATCGATTTCAATGAATTTTCCCTTCTCGATAATTTTGGAATTTTCAATTTCCAAAGATTTAATTTTAGACTTAAGGGATTTGATTTTGGATAAAGCGTTTTGAAAATCCGTATGCAATAATTCAAATGCATCAAAAAGTTCATCACGGGAGGATGTACTTACTTGGCTTTCGACGTCGCTGTCGTCGAACGAACTCCGGGCCATGAGAGCGAGATTATTTTGATTGATGAATTCATCATCTTCGTCTTCATCGCTCTAAGTAGCCACGAGAACCTCCTTCTTGGGTTTTGGCACGGCAATGCTTAGCGAAGTGGCTGGTTTTCCACATAGTCGACAAGAGTTGTCGAATTTCTTCATTTCGCTCGAGATATCCTTCTTCCTCCGGTTTAATAAAGTTTGGAATTTATTAATATTCTTGGCATAATATGCCGCTTCTTTGTCGCTTTCTTCCACCGGGATTTCTTCTTTCTTTCTCGATATCTTAGCCTTCATGGCTAACGATCGTTCCTTCGGTTTCGGCTTGACACTTCGTGATTTTAACAAGATCTCATAATTAATTAGCGAACCAACGAGGGCGCTAAAATCAAGCGTGTTGAGATCTTTAGATTCCATAATCGTGGTCACGGTGCCGTACCATTCGCTAGGTAGTGATTGTAATATTTTCTTGACTTTTTCACTACTAGACAATGGTTTTCCGAACGAAGCAAGTCCATTAGTGATGACCGAGAATCGGTCGAGCATATTGGTGATGGACTCGTCACCCTTCATCATGAATAACTCGTAGTCATGGAGAAGCATATTGATCTTCGTCTTCTTGGCTTGAGTTGTCCCTTCGTGTGTGATTTCTAGAATTTTCCATATTTCTTTCGCACTCTCACACGATGAGATTCGATTGACTTTTTCCGGATTTAAGGCACAAAATAAGAGTTGAGTAGCCTTACAATTTAGATGGTCATTTTTCCAATCGGCATCATCGTATTCTTCAAAAGATTTGAGCGTACCGTCGGATTTGATAGGAACTTTTGGGCAGAGACAAATAATCTTCCAAATCTCTATATCGTAGGCACGAGTAAAGATTGACATTTTTTTCTTCCATGTCAAATAATTTGAGCCATCGAAGAATGGTGGTCGGTTGAGAGCAAGGCCTTCGACTGGAGAGAATTGAAACGCCATTGGATCTTTTTCTCCTCGGATGTTAAGCCGTGTATTGGAGTACCGCTACAATACCAATTGTTGGGTGCGGGGTCGAATATTGCACCGTGTTGCGGAAGCGTAAATATCAAGTGCGGAAAATTAAATGATGCACGGATTTATAGAGGTTCGGCTATAAACGAGCCTACGTCCTCTCTCGGTATCTTTTTCAATAGGTTGAAGAAAAACCTCTACACCTCTATTCTATCGGTCGATGGATAACCGTTACAATCACGTCTTCTATTGGTCCGTGACAAACCACTCGTACTTGTCTTTGCGTCGGTCCAAGTTAAACCGTTTTCCTTTTCTATCGGACAAGGAATCAACCGCTCTAGCTTTCTATGGGTACTAGATAAACCTCACTTAAATATCGATTGTGATTCTAATAATGCCGGATCCTTGATCCTAATAACACCGAATCCAATCGTATATTTTCTTTTACCACTCGTGTATGTTTTTGTGAATTCTCACTCAAACACTTACAATTAAGCTCAATATCAACAACAAGAGTGTGTATAATAATATCACAAGCATAGACAATTTGCTCAAGGTTGTTGTACTCAAACAATACCATAGGGATGGTATTTATAGGCTTTTTGATCAAACTAGCTGTTAGCTCCTTCATACTGCATTACGTACGTTATCCACTCCTTATTACGTACGTAAGCTTCATTACGTACGTTAACCACCATGTGTTACGTACGTTAGCATCTTCACAAAACAGTCAGGGAGTTTCGCCATATTGGTTACGTATGTTAGCATTGACTTTGTTACGTACGTTAACATTACGTCACTGATGGCGTCATATATCCGTTGCATGCTTTTCTGATTTTGACTCCTCCAATGTTCACTTGTTTGAACCGATTTACGTACGTTATACATCTTCCCTTACGTACGCTAGCATCCTCATATTACGTACGTTAACATAGTATTGTTACGTACGTTAGCTTTGATTTTCTCCAGCATTTTGTACTTCGTTTTCCTTCGATGCTTACTTCGTCTCTTCGTTGTTTTGTTTTGCTTATCAACTTTAATCATCAAAACATTATTAATATATGTATGGAACAAAATGTTCCAACATGGAATCCCATACTTCTCAATCCCGGATATCCAGGGATGGGAAATCGCTGCCTGACTCCCTGGATATCCGGGATCTTCCCTAAAAATCAGGGAATAGGCGACTCTCCCTTCTATAAAAGGAGGAAGGGGCTTTCCTTCAAAGGCTAAGCATAATTCTGAGATTACAGTATTTTTTAGAGAGAGAGAAAAAGCAATATTTCATACATTCTGGTTTTCTTAGATAAACTTCTGAGATTAACCCAGTTCTTGGTGGCCGATCAGCTCGGTTACATCAATCACGAAGAACACCAATTTCAAGAAGGAAACCTTTCAGCCAAATAGCCTCTTTAAAGGCTTCAGTGGTGGCTATATATTCAGTCTCAGTGGTGGACAAAGTGACTATATGCGGAAGTTGAGATTTCTAGGAAATACACGAACCACATAAGGTAAACATATATGAAGTGGTGGATTTACACTCGTCTTTATCATTATCATAGTTAGAGTCACACAACCTTTAAGTTTAACCCTTTCATCAGATTTAGAGAAAGCAAGACCTTCAGATAACGAAATCTTTAAATGACGAAGTAACCACTTTATAGCCTCCCAATGAGGCCTACCAGGGTTAGCCATATATCTACTCAGGCAACTCACAGCATATGCAATGTCAGGCCTAGTACTAACCATGAGATACATGACAGACCCAATAGTATTCGCATAAGGGACGAATTTCATTTCACTAATTTCATATTCAGTTTTAGGAGATTGATTTTTAGATAACAAGAAATGAGACAACAAGGGCACACTAACAGTTTTAGCATCACTCATAGAAAATTTCTCAAGAATTCTACCAATATAAGAAGACTGATTAAGAAACAGAGTGCCATTCGGCCTGTCCCTGACAATATTTATGTCCTGAGATTCTTTTAGCATCTCCTAGATATTTCATGTCAAATTGATTATCTAGGCAATTTTGAACATGCTCAATATATTTAATGTAAGAACTAATCAATAGCATATCATCTACATAAATGAGCAAGAAGGTGGGAACATCAGAATTATTTTTGAAATAAAGGCGTGGATCATACGCACTACGACAAAATTTCAAAGCGAGCATGCAATCATTAAATTTCTTTTTCCACTGTCTAGGAGATTGCTTCAAACCATATAAGGGTTTTATAAGTATACAAACATGATCAGGATGATTATTGTCTATAAAACCCTCAGGTTGTTTCACGAATATGGTTTCCTTTAATTCTCATGCAAGAATGCTGTTTTAACATCTAATTGTTTCATTTCCCAATTATGATGTGCAACTAATGCTAGCATGATTCGAGCAGTGGTGAATTTAAATACAGGGGCAAACATTTCGGTATAATCAATACCTTCACGTTGAGTAAAACCTTTTACAACTAACCTACCTTTAAATCTAACACTATCTTCTTCATTCTTTACCTTGAATAACTATTTGCAATCGATCAAAGAACAGTTCTTAGGTTTAGGAACAAGGGTCCAAGTTTGGTTGGCATGCAAAGAAGTCATTTCTTCATTCATAGCATTTAACCATTCATTAGAGTTATCAGATTTTAAAGCATCGTTGTAAGTTTTGGGTTCATTACCGTCAAGCATATCAAACACATTGAATGCAAGAGAAGCCACGTGAAAATCATATAAATGTTTAGGTCTTCTAATGTTCCTTCTAGGCCTATCCCTAGAATTAATTGATAATCGGACAGATCATCTGTAACAGATTCATATTCAATTTCATTTTCAGAATAGTTAAGATTATCAGACTGAGCATTAGAGTCTTCAGGATTTTCCACATTTTCAGATTCAACAGCTACATTATCACTAAGATGCTCCACCTTGATCTGAACAGGGTGTGAAGAAGTTTCAGCAGTTAAAAAGGGAGCAGGCAATGGGTTATAAAGATAAAGAAATTCTGTTTCATTGAATACCACATCCCTACTTGTTATTATCTTTAAACCAGATTCAGATCTTACCCATAATCGATAACCTTTAACACCATCAGGGTAACCAATAAAAACACATCCTATGGCCCTAGGTTCAAGTTTATCAACATTTTGATGCACATAGGCAGAACAGCCAAACACACGAATGTTTGAAAAATCAATAGGATGACCCGACCACTCAGACTCAATGTAATTGCCATTTAAAGGAACAGACGGCGATCTATTAATTAGATAGGCCGTAGTTAAAAGAGCCTCACCCCCAAGACTTTTGGACAATCCAGAAGTGGTGAGCATGGACCTTACATTTTCAAGGAGGGTTCGATTCATTCTCAGCTACCCCATTTTGCTGAGGGGTGTACGGAACTGTCTTATGCCTTTGAATGCCATTTTCGGTACACATAGAGGCTGTTTACCAACTTTGTCATTAAGATCTAAGTGGAATAAGTTATCTGTTTAGATTATGCTGTTTGTCTGGATAAAAATGAAATGCTGTTTACCTGCATTGCTGAATCAACTGTCTGAATGGCAGAAATGACCATTTTACTCCCTCGATATATATAAAAATATATTAAATATTTATATCCAAAATAGTTCAACAACATACATTTATAAATTGCACATCATCATAATATAACACAATATCTAGTTATAATTGTCATTTGGTTCCATTAAGATGATAGCTTACCGAATAAGGAGCTGGGGGATCACTGTCCCATTAAGCTGCTATCTTATTGATTAAGCTACTGGTAAACACATTATCAACTGTCCGAAAAAGCTATAAGAAACCAATAAGCTTCATTAAGCTGCTAGTAAACAGGCCCATAATATCAAACATAGTATTACAGAATTCAAGACCATTATCAGTCCTAAGTTTTCTAATTCGTTTACCTGTTTGATTTTCCATTAAAATTTTCAAACACATCCGATTTTAGCATAAGCAAGAATACGAAAACCTTCCTAGAATAATCATCAATAATAGATAGAAAATAGCGGTTCCTACCATGTGTTGGAACACTGACAGGACCCTACACACCAGCATGAACATATTCAAGCACATTGGAACTCTTATTAGATTTCTCGGGAAGGGGATCAAGGGAATTGGGGGGTTTAGGAAATTGTAATTTATGTTGTTTACCGTACATGCAAGATTCATAGAAAGACATCTTAGAGATCTTATATTTTCCAAAACATCATTGTTTATGCAAGATATCTAATCCCTTCATACTCATGTGTCCTAACCTATTATACCACAATTCAATTTTATCGACACAAACCACGTTAGCACATGCATTAGACTCAGCTTGGCAAATATATAAGTTAAATTTTCTAATACCTTTAAACAACATTAAAGAACCACTATAGATTTTCATGCAACCACGTTCACAAAGATACCTCTAAGACACTCATCTTCTAAGGCAGCACATGATATCAAATTATGAGTTAAATCAGGAATATGTCTTACCTTTTTTAGAGTAAACATAGTACTAGAATCAAATTTTAGACATACATTACCAATACCGGCCACAAGACATTTAACATTATCAGCCATAGACACATAACGATCACCAAGATTAGTGTAACTAGTGAAATGTTGTTTGTAAGGTGTCATATGATAAGTGCATCCAGAATCAAGCAGCATTCATTTTCACTTAGACCAGACAACACAGAATTCACAGAGGCATGCACTTTATCAATAACCATAAAACATCGTCCATAGCTATATTAGCCTCATCATTTTGCTGGTTCTTTTTAGGTTTAGTACAGTCTTGTATATAATGACCAGGTTCACCACAATTATAGCACTTGCGATTATTAGGCCGAGATTTAGACTTATCCCTCCATTGCCCCTTTTTTTTGTTTGATTTATCGGTGTCATTTTTGTTAGAGGGCTTCTTTTTAACATTTTGTCAGCCTCTTACAAAGTTGACATCACTAACAGGTTTAGAAACTTTGTTGACTTTTAGGTCCAATTCCTTGCTTTTCAAACCATTTATGACCGTATATAAAGTGACAGAATCTCTGCCATATTTTATGGCTTATTTCACATCTTGAACTAACTTTGTAAACATGTCAAGATTCCCATCGATGTCTTTAGATAAATCAAGCTTATATCTGAAATTTTTTTCAAGAAGAAACAGTTTATTGGGCAGGGAGGTTTCGGTATAAATTTCTCCAAGCTTATCCCAAAGTTGTTTAGCATTATCAGTTTTGCCTATTCGTCTAATCACAGAATCAGATAGGTTCAAAATTATAGATGAATGAGCAAACTCAATTAATTCTTCACGTTTCTCAGAAGTTTCACTTGTTGGAAAAGTACCTTCAATGGATTTAAAACATTTTTGTTGGACAAGGATTGATTTCATTTTATGTTGCCAGATTCTGAAATCTCTCTTTCCATCGAAAGGTGATATAGTAAAGGAAGTAAGAGACCCCATTTGAGTGTTTGCAAAAATCACACAAGATTTTAACCAAAAACACACAGTAACACCAACAATATGAATACTGAAGAGACAGATCACACAGATTGCACTAAGTAGTAAATCACACAAGATCTTAAACTTAGGTGAGCTGGAATCGTAACCCCAAGACCCTACAAGATTCGAGAAACAGTTACGGTGCAAACAGGGGGGTTTGGTGTGCTCGGAGGTCACGACTCTACCACAGTCTCAAAACAAATGCAACTATTCAAAATGTTCACAGTCACCCAGACAAGAATCAGTAGATAAAAGCAAACAGAAGCAAGTAAAATCCTAGTAAATAGATTACTACGAATGAGCAACACACCACCAATCAAACGATACAGTAAGGAATTTATAGGAGGTGGAAGAAGCAATACCCGAGCGGATTCCTGGACTGGAATCCGTACGCCCTTCCGAATAGAAACCACTTTTAGTGGCTCTGATACCATTGTTGGATATCTATTCGGAATACATAAAATTACACAACTGAATACAAAATGAATTACAATTGTAGAACCTATGGTATCGGGGATTAGGGTTACATAATAATCCTAAAAATGAATTACACGAAATGAAAAATGAACTAAATTAAACACGAACACACAAATCGAAATAAAGTTCAAGAATCAAACCGAGCAGATCAGAATAGATCTAAAACCGAGAAATGAAGGTGGTGAGAAACAACCGGATGTCGGCTCAGTCCTCCAATCTCAAGTACCCACGTTCGAGGCTCACAAGGATCGGCAACCACGAGTCCTTAACGTACCAAAATCCGAGCGATTTCAAGGAAGACCCAAAAAATCACAGGCAATACCCAAGAACCAAGAACCCTAACAAGAACTTCCTCACACAAAACCTCTCGGTATCAATTTCACACAGAAACGAGAAACTTTTCACTTAAAAAACTCACAAAGACGCTTTTTGCTCAAGAACTCTCATAATTTCTCGGTATCTTTGCTCTCAAAATCACTGAAGTATTTATAGGGCCAAAGCCAGTAACAAGAGTCTCGGTCGCCTGAGGAAATAACATCCATCCTTATCATCGAATTGATAGGGGTTGCATTTCCTTTCCGGTTTGGGTCATTCGATGTATGGTCCTAGTCGTTTTTTCGCGAGATGCTTGAAGCAGTGGGAGCAAACGAGTCGAGGATTTTCTCGTTATTCAAAACGAGGAATAAAAACCATGATAATTGGATTTAATTATCCAATTTTTATTATTTGTTGGTTTTTATTATTTTTGATGAATGACATGTATGAATGTATGCGTGATATGTTTTTTACATGTTAGGATGAGAAAATTAAAAACCTTATTTTTTCAAAATAACTAAGTGATTTTAAATTGATTTTTCAAAATCAAAAATTGGCCTCCATAATTGGTTTAAATTGTGAAATAATTAGCGTGCGCATTGACATTAGAGTCTTCCTCCACATCGGATGTGCTAATTATTGGCTCACTAGTTTTAAACTTCAAATTTAATAACAAAAAGGTGAATATTATTTTTTATGATAAGACCTCTCCATCTGTAGGACTATTATCATTAAATGATATTCTAAGGTTTGTTAAATTATGGTGTTCACTTAGGTGGATTGAATAAGCTCCCCATCAGAGTCTATGTTAATTAAATACATGGCCAAGAGGAACCAACTATTAATTTTATTTGTCAAAACACATCTTGGCTAGATAGTAAAATTAAAGACATCAAAATCTACTTGAAAATGTATGTGTAAACGTCCACACTATCGTGGCTTGCATGTGCGGTTTTTCAAGGTGTTGGTTGATTATATATATATATATTGTGTTTTAATGTTTTTCAATATATTTTGCGTCGAATTATGTGATGAATGGTGTTTTTAATTTTATTCTCAGATGTCTTTCAATCTACTAGCTATTATTCTCAAAGAAAACAAACTTGATGGCACTAACTTTTCCGACTTGAAAAGAAATCTTGATATTGTCTTGACTGCCGAGGGGCATAAATTTATTTTAACTGAGGAGAGCCCTTTGGAACCAGAAACGGATGCCACTCCTGAAGAGTTGGCTGAATTCCATAAATAGAAAAAGTCTGATGAGATGGATCGCTGTTACATTTTGGCTTCACTGACAAATGTATTGCAACATCAGCATCAGACGATGGGCTCGGCCGCGGAAATGATGAAAAATCTCACTGAGATGTTTGGTCATCAAAACCGGCCGGCTAGGCAAAATACAATGAGGGTTTTGATGACAACCCAAATGTCTGAAGGGACCCCAGTAAAGGATCACGTTCTTAAAATGACGTCTCATTTGAACGAACTGAGCATACTGGGGCCACTATCGATGCGGAGTTGCAGGTCGATATTATCTTGGGCAGTTTACTAAAAAGCTTTGAGCAGTTCCGCCTCAACTACAATATGAATCGTAGGACTTACACATTGGCGGAACTTCTGACAGAGCTTCAGTCTGCCGAAGGTCTCTTCAAACAAGGTTATCATCAAATTCTTGCGGCAACCGGTGCTGCTTCTTCAAAACCCAAATGGGGAAAGAATAAAAAGCAGGTTGGCTAGAAGCAAGTGGCAACCTTCAAATCTAAGAGCAAGGCTCCTCAGTCAAAGGCTCCTCAGTCTGAGGCGAAAAAAAATCCGAAGGGCAAGTGCTTCAATTGCGGTCTGAAAGGGCATTTCAAGAGTAACTGCCCTAAGAAAGGTACGTCTCATGCACTAGTAGTCAAAACATGTTTGGCTGCCTATTCTATCACTTTGTGGATAGTAGATTCGGGCTCCACTGATCATGTTTGTTATGACTCGTAGGGGTTCCAAGTAACCAAGGTACTTAGTGAGGATGAGATTACTATTAGCTGGGGCGACTATTCCAGGCTGAAGGCTGTTGCAGTCGTGCAATTAAAAGTTAATGATAGGATTATAGTCTTAAATAATGTGTTATTAGTGCCTGATTTTAGAATGAATTTAATTTCAGTTTCTAAATTGCGTTGTGATGGATATTCAGTTTCTTTTGAAGATAATACAGTTATTAAAAGAAATGGTGAATATGTTTGTACGAGTACTTATAATGAAGGACTTTATATCAGTAATGTTGCACCAACTCCCTTGCATAATTATAAATCACTTAATTCTTTGACTAATCCTAATAAAAGAAAAGAACCTTCTAGCATAAATCAAACATATTTGTGGCATTTACGATTGGGTCATATTAATCTTAGAAGGATTCAAAGATTGGTGAGCGATGGCCCATTGGATTCGCTCCAAGTTGAGTCATTTCCAATTTGTGAATCTTGTCTAGAAGGGAAAATGACTAGGAGGGCTTTCCAAAGTAAAGGAAATCGTGCACAAAATGTATTGGAATTAGTACACACCGATGTATGTGGTCCAATGAACATCAGGCTAAGGATGGTTTCGAATACTTCATCACGTTTATCGATGATTATTCGAGATATGGATACATCTATTTGATGCGACGTAAGTCTGAATCTTTTGATAAGTTCAAAGAATTCAAGTCTGAAACGGAGAAGCGTCATGGACAGAGTATCAAGTCACTGCGATCTCATCATGGTGGCGAGTATCTTAGTGGACAGTTTCTAGATTTCTTGGCACATGAGGGGATTACTTCCCAGATCACTGCGCCTGGTACACCACAACAAAATGGTGTTGCTGAACGAAGGAATCGTAATTTATTAGAGATGGTTAGGTCAATGATGAGTTATTCTGATTTGCCTATTTTGTTTTGGGGATACGCCTTGGATGTTGGAGCAAGATCGGGAATATGCGCCGTGTTGCGGAAGCGCGAAAATAAATGTGCGGAAATAAACGACACAAGGATTTATAGAGGTTCGGCTATAATCGAGCCTACGTCCTCTCTCGGTATCTTTTTCAATAGGATAAAGATCATAACCTCTACACCTCTCTTCTATCGGTAGAGGGATAACCATTTACAATCACGTCTTCTATTGGTCCGTGATAAACCACTCGTACTTGTCTTTGTGTCGGTCTAAGTTAAACCGTTTTCCTTTTCTATCGGACAAGGAATCAACCGCTCTAGCTTTCTATCGGTACTAGATAAACCTCACTAAGATAGCGATTGCGATTCTAATAATGCCGAATCCTTGATCCTAATAACACCGAATCCAATCGTATCTTTTCTTTTACCTCTCGTGTATAATGTTGAATGTATAAACACTCAAACTGACAATATAAGCTCAATATCACAACAACAATAATATCAATATGAATCTCAGATGGATGTCTCGTATGCTTGAAGTTGTTGTGTGGATGAATAACAAGGATGTGATATTTATAGGCTCCAAAGCCTTACTAGCCGTTCGCTAATAGTATTACGTACGTCATCAACAACAGGTTACGTACGTTAGCTTCTTCATAAAACAGTTCAATGGCTTTTGTATTTTGTGTTCCGTACGTTAGTGTATTGCCGATTACGTACGTTACGTGTACGTCATTGCTGACGTCATATATCCGTTGTTGCTTTTCTGACTTTGACTCTTCCCAACGTTCTTCTCGTTTGAACACCTTTACGTACGTTATGACACTCCTCTTACATATGCTAAACAGCTTTAATTACGTATGTTAAACATCATAGGTTACGTACGTTAGCCTTGTGTTTTTCCAGCTTTTTGCACTTCGTTTTCTTCGATGCTTGGCTTCGACTTGTTGTTTTGCTTTGTTTATCAACTTTAATCATCAAAACATTATTAAGCATGTATGGAATAAAATGTTCCAACAATCTCCCTCTTTTTGATGATTACAAAACAACACTTCGTCAATGGGATTTACCTGCAAAAATTACAAATATATGTATATGTCTACAGACCAAAGTTTTCGACTTTGTCTGTTTCGTTAGTTTCTTCTCCCATTTCTTTTTCGACTTCTTCTTTCCGTTTCTTTTTCTTCTCGAATTTTTCATTTTTCATCATCTTTTCGACGTCTCCTCATTTTTCTTTTCAACTTCTTTTTCGAATTTTCTTTATCCTTTTCTCCTTTCCATCTTTCTTTTCAATTTCAACTTTTCGACTTATCGATTTTTTCTTCGATTTTTCTCCCCCTTTCAAGGGTTAATCCAATTTTTCTCCCTTCTCCCCCTTTTTGTTTTCATCAAAAAGAGTAAAAAAATAAATATAATGATACCAAATATAAAATATGCATGATACAATAAGAAGGGTATAAACTCCCCCTGAAAATATTATCTCCCTTTAAAAAATTATAACTCCTCCTGAGTAAAATATATTTTGATAAAAGTCAATTTTTGGGGATCCAACCGAGAGTTGATTTTTCATTTGAAACATAGACGATATTTGAAATATTTGTTTCTTTTGGAACCCAAATCTTTTTTATTTTAATCGCCCGTCTTGGGCTTTTGCAATTAGAAATGTGATGCCCAATTTTCAAACATTTGTCACATCGAGATATTATAAAATTTACGGATTCATTTTTAGAACGCGGTTTGAATCCTAATCCCTCTTTATTCAAAGTAAATTTTTGAACAGAAAGCATTTGTTCAAATTTATCATTTCCACACGAAAATTTCTTCGTATTTTAAGTTCATCTTGAACTTTTAAGAGACCATTCTTTAAACTATTTTCGTTTTCAACGCATTTCAAATGCTCGGTTTCGATAAATTTTGATTTTTCAAGAATTTTGCAAATCTCATTTTCCAAAGTTTTATTTTTTGTTTGAAGGGATTTGATTTCCGATAAAGCATTTTGAAAATCCGTATGAAGTAATTCAAATGCTTCAAATAATTCGTCGTGAGATGATGTACTAACCTGGCTTTCGACGTCGCTATCGTCGAATGAACTCCGGGCCATGAGAGCGAGATTATTTTGATTGATGAAATCATCATCTTCGTCTTCATCGCTCGATATCGCAACGAGAACCTCCTTTTTGGGTTTAGCTCGGCAATTCTTAGCAAAGTGGCCTGGTTTTCCATATAATCGACAAGAGTTGTCGAATTTCTTAGATTCGCCTGAGATGTCTTTCTTTCTTCGGTTTAATAAGGTTTGAAACATATTAATATTTTTGGCATAATATGCCGATTCTTCGTCGCTATCATCCACCGGAATTTCTTCTCTCTTTGACATCTTAGCCTTTAAGGCTATTGATCGTTCATTCGGCTTTGGCTTGACACTTCGTGATTTTAAAACTATCTCATAATTAATTAGCGAACCAACTAAGGCGCTAAAATCAAGCGTATTGAGATCTTTAGATTCCATGATCGCGGTCACGGTGTCGTCCCATTCGCTAGGTAGTGATCGTAAAATTTTCTTGACTTTTTCACTACTAGATAACGGTTTTCCGAATGAAGCTAGCCTATTAGTGATGACCGAAAATCGGTCGAGCATGTTGGTGATGGACTCGTCATCTTTCATCATGAATAACTCGTAGTCATGGAGAAGCATATTAATCTTCGTCTCCTTGACTTGAATTGTCCCTTCGTGTGTGATTTCAAGAATTTTTCATATTTCTTTAGTACTTTCACACAATGAGATTCGATTGACCTCTTCAGGATTTAAGGCACAATATAAGAGTTGAGTAGCCTTACAATTTAGATGGTCATTCTTCCAATCCTCGTCATTATATTCTTCGAAACTCTTGAGAGATCCGTCGGATTTGATTGGAACTTTCGGGCCAAGACAAATGATTTTCCAAATCTCGATGTCATACGCTCAGATGAATATTGACATCTTTTTATTCCATGTCATGAAATTTGCGCCATCAAAGAATGGTGGTCGGTTGAGAGCAAGGCCTTCGACTGGAGCAAATTGGAATGCCATTTGAATCGTCTCCTCGGATGTTAAGTCGTGTATTGGAGGTACTGCTCTGATCCCAATTGTTGGAGCAAGATCGGGAATATGCGCCCTGTTGCGGAAGCGCGAAAATAAATGTGCGGAAATAAATGACACAAGGATTTATAGAGTTTCGGCTATAATCGAGCCTAAGTCCTCTCTTGGTATCTTTTTCAATAGGATAAAGATCAAAACCTCTACACCTCTCTTCTATCGGTCGAGGGATAACCGTTTACAATCACGTCTTCTATTGGTCCGTGATAAACTACTCGTACTTGTCTTTGTGTCGGTCCAAGTTAAACCGTTTTCCTTTTCTATCAGACAAGGAATCAACCGCTCTAGCTTTCTATCGGTACTAGATAAACCTCACTAAGATAGAGATTGCGATTCTAATAATGCCGGATCCTTGATCCTAATAACACCGAATCCAATCATATCTTTTCTTTTACCTCTCGTGTATAATGTTGAATGTATAAACAGTCAAACTCACAATATAAGCTCAATATCACAACAACAGTAATATCAATATGAATCTCAGATGGATGTATCGTATGCTTGAAGTTGTTGTGTGGATGAATACCAAGGATGTGGTATTTATAGGCTCCAAAGCTTTACTATCCATTAGCCTCCCGTGCACTGATTACGTACACTATCTCCTTAATATCACGTACGCTAATAGTATTACGTACGTTAACCACAACAGGTTACGTACGTTAGCTTCTTCATAAAACAGTTCAGTGGCTTTTGTATTTTATGTTACATACGTTAGTGTATTGCCGATTACGTATGTTACGTGTACGTCATTGCTGACGTCATATATCTGTTGCTGCTTTTCTGACTTTGACTCTTCCCAACGTTCTTCTCGTTTGAACAGCTTTACGTATGTTATGACACTCCTTTTACGTACGCTAAGCTTCTTTAATTACGTACGTTAAACATCATAGGTTACATACGTTAGCCTTGTGTTTTTCCAGCTTTTTGCACTTCATTTTCTTCGATGCTTTGCTTCGACTTCTTGTTGTTTTGCTTTGTTTATCAACTTTAATCATCAAAAAACTATTAAGCATGTATGGAACAAAATGTTCTAACATTGGAAACAGCGGCGTACATTCTAAACTTGGTGCCTTCGAAATCAGTTCCAAAAACACCCATAGAACTGTGGAATGGGCGCAAGCCCAGTCTAGGACATGTTCGGATTTAGGGTTCACCAGCACACGTGCTGAATAAGGAAGCTGATAAGTTGGCATCTCATACAGAAGTACGAGTGTGTGTAGGATATCCGAAGGGAACTAAGGGTGGCTTATTCTACAATCCTAAAAATCAGAACGTCATTGTTAGCACCAATACCCAGTTCTTAGAGGAGGACTTCATAATAAGCCACAAGCCTAGGAGTGAGGTCATTCTAGAAGAACTTAGGGCAAGATTTCGACAATACCAATTGTACAAACACCTAGTGTACCACATATCGACACCATTGTGGATACGCAAACCAAGGACATGCCTCATCATAGTGGGAGGGTTGTTCGTCAACCTGAACGTTTCATCGGCGTGGGAGCGTCTTCGGACCACTCCCCGGACCAGGATGAAACGGATCCATGTACGTATAAGCAGGCAGTTCAAGACAAGGATGCTGAATCCTGGCAAACAGCAATGGAATCCGAAATGGGATCTATGGATTCTAATCAAGTGTGGGAGCTAGTAGAGCTACCCAATGAGGTAAAACCCATTGGAAGTAAGTGGGTCTACAAGCGTAAGAGAGGATCGAAATGGAAGGTTGAAACCTTCAAAGCAAGGCTTGTTGCGAAAGGTTACACTCAGAAGGAGGGCATCGACTACGATGAGACCTTTTCGCCAGTAGCCATGCTTAAATCGATCCAGATTCTCTTAGCTATAGCTGCGCATTTGGATATGGAGATTTGGCAGATGGATGTCAAGGCTGCGTTCTTGAACGGGAGTCTTGATAAGGAAATATATGTGCGCCAACCTGATGGATTCATTGCTGAAGGAGAGGAGCACTTAGTGTGCAAGCTTAAAAGAGCCATTTATGGACTCAAGCAAGCATCAAGGTCTTGGAACATGCGATTTGATGAGGTCATTCAATCGTATGGTTTTGAACAGTGTCCTAGTGAGGTTTGTGTATACAAAAAGTGTGATGGAAATGTGCTAGTGTTTCTTGTACTGTACGTAGATGATATACTTCTGATTGGAAATAATGTGAAGGTATTATCAGATGTAAGGGTATGGCTGTCTGAGCAATTTGATATGAAGGATTCGGGAGAAGCTGGGCACTGTAACACACCCAAAACCATCCGGGATATTACAGCGCCGTGGGTCCCGCGCCGGAACCCACCGGGATAAAAACCGTTTACAAAACCAATTCAAAAACGCCAAAAGGCTGATGACGGTAATATTTTAAATACTCAAATATTTTCAAAAGCATAATTTTGAAATACCGTCATAAAATACCATTTGAAAATACAAGGCGAAGTGCCAAATCTCGATAGTTCAAAATGTACGTTAAGACGCCGCTTAAACGTACCGATAAAATAGTTTAGGAAAAGGTTTAACGAAATAACCCAAGTTCGCAAAGTGCCAAAAGGGCCATTTAAAATACACATACGCAGCAGATAAAGATACCGAAAAGCCATTTTGAAATATACACACGCAGCGGATAAATGCAGTTCAAAATACACATTTGCAGTGGAAATGAATAACCAGAAAAGAAATACTCGATACTCCAAAACATGCCACCGCCAGTATCATATCGGGAAGCTCATCCCTTCACGACCGCTACTAGCTCGATTTCCGAGTACCTAAAAATAAAGCCCACGACGGGGTCAACCACAATACTCAATAATGATACCGATCACATCATCATAAATAATTACATACCAATGTAATAATACTGTAAGAATACTACCAATGTAATCTTACCGTTATAACCTTACCAATCCATAACCATCCAATCCTTACCATAATCCACATTTCGCATCCTCGAATGACGAAATGAACTTAACAATAATTATCTGTATTGAATTCCAAAAAAATACCGATACTCCTCAAAACATCATCATAACTCATAAGTGTGGAAATAATCCAATCTGTGCCAAATCCTGTCCGTCGGATTACGCAATCAAATCTCAACCTGGATAAACCAATAATACACAACATATCTGTAGATCGACTACCACATGATGATGATAACAAATCCTGAAACATCGACGTATAGTCCGAATGCTTATACGATCAATAACCAGATCAACCGATAAATCAACTGAGAATATCATCGATATGATAACTCCAATATGACCAATAAAGGATCACGATAACTGAGAATACCATCAACATGATAACTCCGACACGATCAACAAGGGATCAACAATAATCGAGAATACCATCAACAAGGTAAACTCCAAATGATCAACAAAAGACCAATAATAACTGAGAATACCATCAACAAGGTAAACTCCAAATGATCAACAATAATGGATCTCAAAGAAATAACTCTGACTGTCGAACATACCCCTCAGGCGTATGAACAACCAGTCACAAACCGTCGAACATACCCAACCATGAATGGAGGATGAACGACCAAACAATATGGCTCAAAGATGGAAATCATAGTATGCCCGATCCGAATATGTGTCAGTGCACATGTCCAACCCGTATACGGAATCCTGGATATACGTGGGACAATGTACCTAATTAGCCTCAACGAACTACGTCTCGTGTGCACAGCCTTTCACGGAAAATATTCACGCATGACTATATATGTGCCCGGCTAAAAATCCTACACAATATCCAATCGGAACGCAGATATGACTCCAGATATGTCACGATGCAACATGACAATGAAACTCAAAGAAACACATATCCAATAAGGATCAAAAGACTCACCGAAGTGAACGACAATAGTCTGACAATGAAAAGTCGACACGACCAATCAATATTCAAAACAACAACCCTGGAATCACAAACCCCAAAGGATAATCCATACCATCAACAATCTCAGACAACAGTTCTGGGATCGACATCCATCAACGAACAACCAATATGAATCTCAATACACGAAGCCTCAACGTACAACATATACAACAACTCAACATAATAATTATCTCATAACTGAACAATACATAAATTACCTCAAAGCCGGAGACAACATTCTTTCCACGAACCAACATCCCTGAACAAACACACAGTTATACGAATAATCCCGAAATAGGTATAGTCCATTTATACCAACAAACCACCATCCCGACATCAATATCGGCACGATAACTATCCTCGATATCCGAGATTCTATATCCTTGACCAAAGATAACTCACGTCTTCCTTGAACACAATTAAATCATATACCTTATGATTTAATACAAACCAGAGCACGATATACAACTCATTAACCAACAATTTACCTTTCTAATAACATTGCTATATGAATTATAAATGAAATGAAAATGAAACCATTCATCAAATATTATAAACTGAACAAGTATAAACATGCCTCGATACCGATACCACGAAGCCGTTACCAATATCCATTGCCTTTGTCTACGAGCTCCTCAGCCCCGACCAAAAGCAATCTACGAACTCTTCGACCTCAACCTCAACACACCGGTCATAATCCACGATCAAAACATCACAATATTGCAATAATCAATTAACAACAATCCGATAACAATCAATAACCGACATAGCCAACCAAGCGACTCAACGGCTCAACAATACCCCGATCATAAACAAAACCTAACAATACAACTCAAACAAATACGAACTCATATCCACGATACAAGTCGTAACTCGATGATCACAAATAACAATCAATAACCGATCAACAAGCACAACGGTTCTACAATATCCCGATTAAACACAAATCCGAACAACCAAATCAATCGATCACGAATTCAAAACCACAATACGATTCCACAATCTGAATATCATATCCATAATCTATTTAAACCAACAAGGGTCTAACATTACCGATTCCAAATTCAATCTTAAATACAATTACAAGTTTCCTCCTTGTATAATCATAATAAAATCCAATTACCGATTATCATCATCAATCCGGAAAATTCAATTAATTCAACAATATAGATAACCATATTCCAAAGGTTTCAAATAATTCCATTATCCGAATTGAACACTTATTCAATAAGTATGAATTTCCAAATTCAAACATGAATAATAATTCTCATCAAACTCGAAATCATATTCGTATTCCTATACGAATATTGTACCAAGATACATAACTTAGTTCTAAATGTGAATATTCCATATTCATATCCAAAACACCAACACTTTAAAACGTATTCATCAAATCAATGATCAATTCATCTCGACATTAAGGATTTTATAACATATTCGATTCCAACTTCAACTCCAAATACGAAGACAAAACTCCTTCTTGTTCATACTTGTAAATTCGTAGAAAACAATTTATCGATTATTATCGTGAATAATCACATTCCAAATTATCCGAAATCCTTCCAAAATCATAACATGTAACTCAAGAGTTCTTCAAGAACACGAATTATCCAAATTCACGTTCATAATCCATAAAACAACATAACCCGATGTTTTCTAACATCTAAACAACCCTTAATCATAATTCAAGGTGTATATAATCATGTTCTTCAACATATACTTCTCATAACATCATGAATCGCAACAAACTACCAAGAACATCGGGAATACTACGATTCCATAATCATAACAACATAATCGAATCATTTGATCACCAATTCATTAACTTCCCTTAACAAAATTCTCGTAAATACCAAGAATCATCACAACAATATCAATTCAACCATCATTCATACGAAAACGTGTAGAATTTTCCAAGTTCTACTCATTGAGACATTTCATCGAACACTTTGAAGGCATAGTCCAACTCAATCGATTATTCAAAGAAATACTCGAATTCGTTCCACAAAACTTCAAGAGTATTAAATGATTACGAGTTTACAATCAAGTTCAATCAACAATATGAATCAAAACGAAGCAAATCGGCCAAAACACCAAGAAACATCAAGAACATCCAAAAACCAAAATTTAGGTGTTCTTACCTTCGATCCGGGTGGAAGATGATGTTAATCCATGATTCCAACTTCTAAAACATGTTGTTATAAGTTGCTCTTACTCAAATTCATCAATTCTTGCTGAAGGAATCGCGAAAAAAATGAAGAGAAAATGAAAATGCCGAAGTGACCCGGTCCAGGCCTTATATAGGCCGAGACCTGCCGGTACCTTACGTACGTAACCGGCCATGGCTTACGTACGTAACCGGACATGGCCTGCTCACTGCCCAATCCATTCGGCACCCTTACGTACATAACCGGCACCTGGCTTACGTACGTAACTGGCCCTTACGGCCGTAACCGGCCACTGCCTTACGTACGTAATCGGCCAGTCCTAGCCATCCCTGCGAGTCACTGCCGACCGTGATCGGCCATCCATGCGAGTCACTGCCGACCATGCTCGGCCACTACAGGTCCTCTCGGCCACGACTCGGTCAGCCGCCCCGTAACATACGTAACACTTATTCCGTTGCGTACGTAACATATACGTTGACTTGCTACAGTATTATACTCGTATTACGTACGTAATACACCCTGTATAACGAACGTAACTCCATCCGTTGACTCACCTATCCACATCTGCGCCGAAAGCCGTCGACTACGGGCCCCACTGTCCGATTCTTCTTGTTACGTACGTTATGTACACTATATAACGTACGTAAGCTAACATATTTTACGTACGTAAGCTCCAAGGCTTAACGTACGTAATGGCTTTTATACTTAGCCAAAAATCCAATTGTTCCTGTCCGACGTCTCGACATACAAAATACAAACATACAGCATACTGAATACACATACTAAATCCAAAAATATTCTCATATGGTATACCTGATATCCAAATCAATTCAACCTGATACAACATATCCTGAATATATCCGTCAATCCAAAACGGTAACCACACCAGTATAACTGTCTCGGTTCTCAATTTATTTTATCCATACTGTATAGATACCAAACTATACAGTATATCTCAGATAAAATAACGCGAAAAATTTATACTGAAAATTCGGGTATTATAGGCACATCCTTGGTATTAGGATCTTTCGAGATCGAAAGAAAAGGATGTTCTGCTTATCTTAGGCATCCTATATCGATACGGTGCTAAAGCGGTTTAGTATGGAGAATTCCAAGAAAGGTTTCTTACCTTACAGACATGGAATTCACTATCTAAGGCTATGTGTCCTAAGACACAGAAGGAGATAGATGACATGAAGCTGGTCCCTTATGCTTCGACAGTTGGAAGCCTCATGTATACTATGCTTTGCACTAGGCTTGATATCTGTCATGATGTAGGCATGGTGGCGAGATATCAGTCAAACCCAGGACCGGGACATTGGATTTCTATCAAGCATATACTCAAGTACCTAAAAAGGACTAGGGAGCATATGCTTGTATATCAATCGGATACACTTTGTCCTTTGGGTTACACTGACTCATATTTTAGTGCGGACAAAGAAAAGTTGAAATCAACTTCCGGATATGTTTTCACTTTGGGAGATGGAGCCATCAGTTGGAGGAGTGTGAAGCAGAAATGTATAGCGGACTCTACCATGGAAGCCGAGTATGTAGCAGCCTCAGAGGCAGCTAAAGAGGCGGTATGGCTCAAGTACTTCCTAAAGGAGGGTGTGATTCCTAATTTGCGTAGGAGTATTACACTTTATTGTGATAATACCGGTGCTGTTGCAAATTCGAAGGAACCACGGGCCCACAAAGCAAGCAAACATATCAAGCGCAAATATCATATCATTCGAGATTTTGTGAGGAGAAAGAAGATTATTGTCTCCAAGATAGCATCTTAAGACAACCTAGTTGATCCTTTCACGAAAGGGTTGCCCTCAAATTCATTTGAAGGGCATGTGGAAGGAATGGGGTTGAGATGTATGGCAGCATTGCTTTGAGTATAAGTGGGAGATAGATAGACATAGTCTAAATAGTATATTTCAAAACCATGCTTTGAGTATAAGTGGGAGATTATTAGGGTTGTATACATCAAAGCATACTTTATGCTTGTATTACCTAATTTCCCGGTCTTTATCTATGAGAATATTTAATTCATTCATCACATGTTTTGCATATTTATTCATGCTATTGTTATGCAAATGTTGTCTAAATTACTTTATATTATAGATAATGTGGTGTGTCGAGTCACACAGAAGATCACATTATCGGTTCCTTATATAGTAATATTTAGTTCACAACCTATATAACATTAGACCGTTATGTGAGAGGTTGTAGTATATGTTTGAGATTGGTTTGTCTTGACCATTAGCATATATTAGCGTATTCGGTATACGTTGAACAGGATCGAGGTGAGATAGATTCTTCTGTACTGACTATAAGAAGAACTGACATCTCGGACAATTATTATTTCTTAATTCTAGTGATTAATATTTAATTATATATATTTAATATTTATTGCTTTGATTTATCATGGGTGAGAGGCAGAATTATTGACTCAATATGCTCGATATTATGGGAAATATTATTATTTATATGATAATTAATATTATAGCTAGAAATCATGTCCCAACCAGTCGGGTTGATCATGTCCCTTGAGGCTGTTGTGTCAAGATTTATTCGGCTCGACAGGCGATCGACTACAAGGCCGAGCGACCGAGTCAACACCAGTCAAACTATGGCTAGCTCGCCTAATCGAAGATACCAGACCACCATCAGGTACCTAGCGATCGACTCCCAAGGCGATCGCCCTTTGGCATCTGGCGATCGACTTTAGTGCACGGCTAAGGACAGTCGACCTACGCCCCGAACAGAGACGATCGCCCGGTAAAGTCATCGAAGACTGGATCTCAGAACAGCACCCACGTGCAGATCCACAAAAGGCGCTGACAGATAAGACCTTTGACCCCGGCCTGTCACCTACCTCACCTACTGACAGGTCCGTCGAAAGTTACAAAGTGGGACCGCCCGTGACAGCGACTCAGGACGCGTGCAGGCTCCCCATTGGGATCAGCAGTGGCCGCTGCCAGCGGACTTTAAGGGAACAAGCCCATGGGCGAAAAGGCGATCGCCCGCGTATTATAATACCGAAAAGGCGCTCGCCCAGCATATCCAAGTCCTATAAATAGAGAACCTCCTCCTACTGGAAAAAGGTTCCCAATTCGTTCACTGATATTCCGAATTCATTCACAGAAATACAGAAGAACATACATACCATCAAGCTCCCAACTTTCTCGCCGGAATCTATCTCAGGATTTCTCTCTCAGAATCTCTCATCCAGAAGACGATCGGCAGAGGCAAAAAGTCTCCACAAGGCAGATTCCAAGAGACTCATAAGCCCAGGAGCTCGAGCATACTGCTAAGATACGCCGTGAGAGACTGTCGATCTCTCACCGACGCCACAGTTCATCCCTGTTGTTACAAGAACCCACAGAGCATCATATCTGGTTCTTCCGGCAATCTACACGCTCACTAGCTAAGATAACAAGAATCTTTACACTCATTGTAATTGTATTCTTACATTAGTACTTGTATCCCCGAATATTGGTATTAATAATATCTTGCGAGAGCATTCAAGCCCGGGACTAACAACCCCGGCAATTCTTGTGTTATTTACTTTTCCCACGGAAGTGTTCTCGCATTTGTTTGCTATCCATCCATTCCAGCAATATCTATCTCCGGATAATATTTTGGGTAGCAACAATTGGCGCTAGAAGAAGGGCATCTATACCTTCATTTTTCATTCCTACCATCCCGAAGAACACTCACTGTTCTCAGGACATACACTTGAAGTGACACTCACTGCGCTTCAAAGAAAACCTTCAGAATCATGACATCCGCCGGTACATTGAAGAGAGCCACTCTCCGAACCGCCGGACACCATATCCCGTCTCAATCCGAACCCCAGCCGACGACCGGGGGAAGCCGCGGCAATGCGAGACTCTCGATCCCGCACCTGAGAGATGGCCCCAACCTCTCACTCAACCAGTTCCAAACCGAGGAACAGATCGAGGAGGCTATGGCCATCCTAGAGGAGCGACGGAGAGCATGCGCGTCGCCCGCAATAACTCCCTCGATCGTCCGCCGCATGGGAAAACGGAAATTCAACGGGCTACTGGGCGAGCGATCGTCAGAAAGCCCCAATTCACAAGAAAAGGCTCTCGCACGACCAGACAGATCTGTATTCAATCGCTTGGGGCGCGACCCATCCTGGCGACCGGGGCATTCTGGTCCCAACCACGAAAGGACGGAATCCGAATCCGTCACCAGGAGTTCAGCCTACCCAACTCACACCAACGCAGTCGCCTGCCCGACTCCGCCCGATCGCTGTGGATCGATTGACGCCTCGCCTCGCTCCGAGCGCCGAGCCGTGAGCAACCAGGCTACGGCGATGGCCGCTATGCAACGCCAGCTCGACGAGATGAAAGCACTCTTGGACACTGGGGCAAGCGCCAGCAGAAAGATCGCCGGGCCGACCGAGCCACTCGCGATCCACATCGAGCTCGCCCCCGTGCAACCAACGATCGCTCCTCCCAAAACGCCTCTATACGAAGGGAGGTCGGACCCCGAAACCCACCTAAGTAAATTCCGGATCTACATGACTGGGTGTGGGGTATCAGATGCAACCAAGTGCCGAATCTTCCCGTTAACATTGGGCGAGCTGGCCCATAGGTGGTACGCCTCACTACCACCACGATCGATCATCTCCTTTGAAAAACTGGCGAATGACTTCACGTCATACTTCGCCATCAAGGTCGCCAGACCAGAAGGCCCCCACCGCGTGATAAAAATTAGGCAGGGGAAAGACGAAACCGACGCAGATTACATTGACCGAGTAGACGAAATCATCCTCACCGGCGAACCCGTCAGTGACGAGCTCGCTCTCTATTCGGTCCTGGGGGGATTCTACGGTCATTCACCCATGTTTAGACATCTCACCAAGGATATTCCCCCAACCTACACGATCTTCCGCGCTAATGCTGCCGACTTTCTGGACAGGCAAAGGCTACTCACCTTCCACCAAGGCGAAGAAGCGCCACCTCTTGCACGAAAGATGGCGATCGCCAAAACAGAGAAGGCGATCGCCAAAACAAAGAAGGCGATCGCCAAGCCACCCAGAGATCTCAAGGCCTTCGAGGACATGGAAGCCCATCTCCTCCATACGTTCAACCGAACTCCGGCCCACATTTTCTATGCCATCAAGGGGCACGAACCGCTAAACAAGCCAAAGGCGATAAGGGACCACGGTCACCTGGACAACAATCAATATTGTGCCCACCATAAGAGTCCCGGCCACAGCACCAACCAATGTCGCAACCTCCTCAAACAGCTCTGGAGATTGTTCGAGGAGGGCAAGTTAGACAGCTTATTGGCTTAGCCGAAGCCCCTATCAATCTCTATACACGATCGTCCGAGTCGAACACAAACAGGTTGGGAAGCTCATATGAGCCGACCCATAGATCAACCTCGGCAATCGTCTCTACATGCTTCAATCAAGAGAAGGGAACCTCGGAAGTCTCTCCCCGATCTCCCTCCTCATTGAAGAAACTGGAGGACTCGATCTCCATCTACAGTTCACCATCTAACGTGATGGACTAAGGCACGAGATCGCCTCCCCCACACAACGTACACCGTCGAAGGTCGGCATCTACATGACGATCCGAGGCAGAAGAGTGCAGCCATGGTCCTGGTGGTCGATGGAACCGACTGCTTAGGCCATGCAAGGTCCCTTTGGGCCAAGATCGCCCGCTCTTCGTTTGAATACGAGGCTGGCGTAGTCTGAGGGCCCTCCAAAACTAATCAGTGGACACGATCGCCCGCCCTCAAAGTTTCATCATTCAACATGGTGAACCCGGACAATGCGACGCGTCACTACCCCCGTCTCAACGTACACCGTCGAGGGTCGCCATCGTCATGGCGACCCGAGGTGGAAGCAGAGCTAACAAGCCGCGGGCGTGGAGTTGAATCATCCGACGCTGCCCCGCGCAAGGACTCCTCTAGACCAAGACCGCACGCCCTTCGTTTAAATACGAGGCGAGGCGCAGCCTAACAGAGGACCCTCACAATAAAATGAGTCACGAGACAGACAATGTCGTTCGCGCAAAAGACATGCTCATAGAGTCGGTCCATCGAACTCCGCGATCGTGCACGGTTCCTCAATACGGACGACCGTCCTCGAGGATTCGACAAAATTGAAGACCGCTCACTCAACGAATTATTTTCATCCCCTTACTTTCACTAAGTGAATAAAAACAAGGGGGAAGAGTGCGGACTACCTAAACGACGATCGTCCCTATTCAACCACATACGGAGATCGCCATTTTCCAGATGTTGTGCAGTGATCGAATTTGTTGTAAAAGTTATCTTTATGAGTTTATCAATTCATTTGGAACTACCCTCGCAACGATCTCTCCTCACACATTTGTACAAAGTCAAACAAAGACTCAAAAATAGCAATCATTCAAACGATAAGTCAGAAAATCAAACATTCATTTCATTGCTTGAAGGATCAAAATACATGGTCGCCCGAAGGCCAAAATGCTACAAAGAGAAAACTACAAAACTACGAGACAAAAAGCTAAAACAAGCAAGCAAGAGCGAAGAGCCTCAGGCCCCCGCCTGGCCTTCGCCTTCAGCCGCCGGCTCGACCTGAGACCCTTCCCCAGTTTCCGGAGCAGCCTCCCCGTCCTCCGGATCGTCAGGATGAACGAGGTTCGCCGGAGTCGGATACCAGGTCAGATCCATGCCAAGCTCCGAGAGATCCAAAATCGGCAAGGAGAAGGCAGGATGGAGAGGATGCTCCAACGCATACGCCTTGAAATTCTCGGCAAGAGGGCCTGTTGGGTACCGAATCGGATATTTGCGCCGTTTTATGCGGAAGCGAAAATAAATTGCGGAAAATAAAGGACACGAGGATTTATAGAGGTTCGGCTATTAACGAAGCCTACGTCCTCTCTCGATGTATCTTTTTCCTTAGGCTTAAGATCAAAACCTCTACGCCTCTCTTCTATCGGTCGAGGGATTACCGTTACAAGCTCGTCTTCTATCGGTCCGAGTAAAACCGTTTTTCCTTTTCTATTGGATAAGGAATCAACCACTCTAGCTTTCTATGGGTACTAGATAAACCTCACTTAGATATCGATTGCGATTCTAACAATGCCGGATACTTGATCCTAATAACACCGAATCCAATCGTATCTTTTCTTTTACCTCTCGTGTATGATCTTGTGTATAACACTCAATCACTCTTAATTAAGCTCAAGAACAACAACTATAATGTTTACAATGATATAACACGTATGTATGCTTTGCTCAATGTTGTTGTATGGAATAATACCAACTCCTTGGTATTTATAGCCTTCTTCCTCCTTACTAGCCGTTGCTGCCAGTTGACTAGCTAGCGTGCGCTAGCCTTCCTTCTTAGCGTGCGCTATCGCACATTTTTGCTCTAGCGTACGTAAAGGCTTTCATGTAGCGTGCGTTAATCACTTTATATTTCAGTCCAGTAGCTACTGCCCTTAACAGTTAGCGTGCGCTAACACTTCCTTTGTAGCGTGCGCTAATCCAATATATCCGTTGCATGGATTGTCAAAGTGACCGTTTGATATGCTGACTTTGACCTGCTTTTCCCAACGTTCGGATTGACCAGATTCAAACATCTTAGCGTGCGCAAATCATCCTTTGTAGCGTGCGCTAATAATAGAGGGTAGCGTGCGCTAATAATAGAGTGTAGCGTGCGCTATCCACCTGCTGACTTCACTGCAGCTTACTTCGATACTAGGCTGGAATGCAGCTGACTCCTCGTTAGCGTGCGCTAACATATGTCCCTTAGCGTGCGCTAATGCAGTCCAGATTGCAATTTTTGCGTCTTCGCCGTTTTGCTTCGCCTCGATGTTGTTTTGTAGTTTAGCAACTTTAATCATCAAAACATAAATTAAGTAATGTGTGGAATAAATATTCCAACAATCTCCCCCTTTTTGATGATTACAAAACAACCCTTGAATTGGATAATCTGTAGAAATAATATATGTATATTTATACGAATCAAAGTTTTCGGCTTTGATCGTTTCGTTAGTTTCTCTAATTCTTTTCTTTTTCTTCTTTTTCGACTTCTTCATTTTTCAACTCCGTCGTTTTTCGTTTTTCAATTTTTTTCAACTCCCCCTATTTGTATGCTTTTCTTTTCTTTTCGACTTCTTCGATTTTTCTCATTTTTATCTCCTCTGCATCTCCTTCTCATTTTTATCATCTTTATCTCAATTCATATCTTTCTCCCCCTTTTTGTTTTCATCAAAAAGTAAAAAAATACAAAGGATACCAAATAAAATATAAATATGCATGATACCAATTTATGCATTTATAAGGGTATAAGCTCCCCCTGAAAATATTATTTCCTTCTCCCCCTTTGTAAAATATCATTTGTCAAAATTTATTTTTGGGGATCCAACCGATAGTTGGTTTTACTTTTGAAACGTAGACGATGTTTGAAACGTTTGTTCCTTTAGGAACCCAAATCCTTTTAGTTTTTATCGTCCGTCTTGGGCTTTTGCAGTTGGAAATGTGATGCCCGATTTTTAAACACTTTTCGCAATGGGGTATATTGAAATTAACGGATTCGTTTTTCGAACGTGGTTTGAATCCTAACCCCTCTTTATTCAAAGTAAACTTTTGAACACCAAGCATTTGTTCAAATTTCTCGTTTCCGCACGAGAATTTCTTTGTCAAAGATTTAAGCTCGGTTTGGATTTTAGCGAGATCATTCTTCAAAATATTTTCATTTTCAATACACTTTGAATGATCGATTTCAAAAAATTTCCCTTTTTCAAGTATTTTGGAATTTTCAATTTCCAAAGTTTTATATTTAGACTTGAGGGATTTAATTTCATTTAAAGCATTTTGATAATCCGTATGTAGTAACTCGAATGCTTCAAAAAGTTCGTCGTAGGAATTACTTACTTGGCTTTCGACGTCGCTATCGTCGAATGAACTCCGGGCCATGAGCGCGAGATTGTTTTGTTCAAGAAAGTCTTCATCGGGATCTTCGTCGCTCCATGTTGCGATTAGAACCTCCTTTTGCTTTACTCGACAGTTCTTAGCAAAGTGGCCTGGTTTACCACATAATCGACAAGTGTTGTCGAATTTCTTAGGTTCGCCCGCTTGAATGTCTTTCTTTCTCCGGTTTAATAAGTGTTGGAACTTATTAATATTTTTGGCATAATATGCCATTTCTTCGTCGCTTTCGTCCACCGGGGTTTCTTCTTTCTTTTTCGACATTTTAGCCTTGAAGGCTATCGACCTCTCCTTCGGTTTTGGTTTGGCATTCCGAGATTTTAGAACAATCTCGTAGTTGATAAGAGAACCAACGAGAGCACTAAAATCGAGAGTATTTAAATCTTTGGATTACATTATTGCCGTAACTGCACTGGCCCCATTCTCGAGGTAGTGATCGGAGAATTTTCTTTACTTTCTCACTACTCGAAAGTGGTTTTCCAAAACATGCTAATCCATTAGTGATGACCGAAAATCGGTCGAGCATAATCGAGATGGATTCATCGTCCTTCATTTGGAATAATTCATAATCGTGAAGGAGCATATTTATCTTCGTCTCTTTAACTTGAGATGTACCTTCGTGTGTTACCTCAAGCATTTTCCAGATTTCTTTGGCACTATCACACGATGATATCCGGTTGTGTTCTTCCGGATTTAAGGCACAATAGAGAAGTTGAGTTGCCTTACAATTGTAGTGGTCGTTTTTCCAATCGGAATCGTCATATTCTTCGAAGGTTTTGAGCGTACCGTTGGAATTTGTCGGAATTTTCGGACCAAGGCATATTACCTTCCATAATTCGATATCGTAAGCTCGAATGAATATCGACATCTTCTTCTTCCAAGTCATGAAGTTTGCGCCATCAAAAAATGGTGGTCGGTTGAGAGCAAGGCCTTCGACTGGAGCCATTTGAAACGCCATTGGATCTTTTCTCCTCGGATGTTAAGCCGCGTATTGGAGTACCGCTCCGATACCAATTGTTGGGTACCAAATCGGATATTTGCGCCGTTTTATGCGGAAGCGAAAATAAATTGCGGAAAATAAAGGACACGAGGATTTATAGAGGTTCGGCTATTAACGAAGCCTACGTCCTCTCTCGATGTATCTTTTTCCTTAGGCTTAAGATCAAAACCTCTACGCCTCTCTTCTATCGGTCGAGGGATTACCGTTACAAGCTCGTCTTCTATCGGTCCGAGTAAAACCGTTTTTCCTTTTCTATTGGATAAGGAATCAACCACTCTAGCTTTCTATGGGTACTAGATAAACCTCACTTAGATATCGATTGCGATTCTAACAATGCCGGATACTTGATCCTAATAACACCGAATCCAATCGTATCTTTTCTTTTACCTCTCGTGTATGATCTTGTGTATAACACTCAATCACTCTTAATTAAGCTCAAGAACAACAACTATAATGTTTACAATGATATAACACGTATGTATGCTTTGCTCAATGTTGTTGTATGGAATAATACCAACTCCTTGGTATTTATAGCCTTCTTCCTCCTTACTAGCCGTTGCTGCCAGTTGACTAGCTAGCGTGCGCTAGCCTTCCTTCTTAGCGTGCGCTATCACACATTTTTGCTCTAGCGTACGTAAAGGCTTTCATGTAGCGTCGTTAATCACTTTATATTTCATCGGTAGCTACCGCCATAACGATTAGCGTGCGCTACCACTTCCTTTGTAGCGTGCGCTAATCCAATATATCCGTTGCATGGATTGTCAAAGTGACCGTTTGATATGCCGACTTTGACTGCTTTTCCCAACGTTCGGATTGACGATTCAAACATCTTAGCGTCGCAAATCATCCTTTGTAGCGTGCGCTAATAATAGAGGGTAGCGTGCGCTAATAATAGAGTGTAGCGTGCGCTATCCACTGCCGACTTCACCGCAGCCTTACTTGATACTAGCCGGAATGCGGTGACTCCTCGTTAGCGTGCGCTAACATATGTCCCTTAGCGTGCGCTAATGCAGTCCAGATTGCAATTTTTGCGTCTTCGTCTGCTTCGCCGTTTTGCTTCGCCTCGATGTTGTTTTGTAGTTTAGCAACTTTAATCATCAAAACATAAATTAAGTAATGTGTGGAATAAATATTCCAACAGGGCCGACCTCCAGCCCTCCCTTCTTGGCAGCCCGGATCGAGTCAGCGAATGCCATATAATAGGCAAACTCGCTGACAAACTCCAAGTTAAGGAAGGGATTGGCCTTGGTCGCCTCTACCTCCCCTTTCAGCTCCGCCATCGCCTGTTGCGACCCTTGGAGCTCGACCTCCCTCGCAGCTATCTTCTCCCTCGACTCTGCCAGCTTGCTAGTCAACCAAGCGATCGTCACCTTCTGACGATCGGCCTCCTCCTCAGTAACCTTCTGCGCCCGGACGGCATTCGTCATCCTGTCCCGGAATCGGTCAACCGCCAAACGAGACATCTCGGCTTCCTTCCTCGCCAGCTCAAGCTCTTGGCTCGCCCGCTTGGCTGCCTCCAAAGAGTCCTTCTCCATTGCCGCGATCTTGTCGGTGAACTCGGTGTTCTCTTTCCGAGCCGCCTCGAGATCCGCCTGCAGGTGAATAGTGGAAGGTCGCCCCTCAAACTCCTGCGCAGCCTGGACAGCCATGGTCGCCGTCTGGAGAGAAAGGGCGAGAACAGCCTGCATCGTACTCCCCGATCGCTGACGAGCGATCGCATCTAGATCGGTCTTCCAGCAGAAGCGGCCTTGCTGACGTATTGCGGGATGTCACAGGACTGGTGAGGAGATCGGATCGATAAGAAATCCAAGACCATCGGCGGGCAAGATGGATCTGTGCGACGGATCCTACATCAGAACAACAAAGTTAACACAACTCCTACACAAATGCAAGTTTCAACCTAAAAATGCAATCTACCTCTCAGCCCTCTCGGGGTCGCGACCGAAGTACGGTTTCCCTCGAGGAGTCTCAGCGTCAGCGATCGCCATCTCTCGCATAAAAGCTGCAGAGGGCGGTTCATTCTCCGGAGAGAGAACGTTGATCAGAGGCGCGGCGATCGGCACCTCATTGGCGGGGGCAGGAACCGGAGTTTCTTCCGGCCTCGGCCTTTTGAGATTCGTTCGAAGCCCCTCCTCCGGAACTCCCTCCTCAGCCATGATCGGCTCCACGCGGGGCTCCACCTCCGGAATAATTGGCAGCGCAACAGGTGGGGCCCGAGACGACTTCTTGTGGCTGAGACGACCCAGAACTCCAGGATTCGACATGGCGATCTCCGGTGGGGGCTCCAAAAAGCGAGGAAAGCGAACCTCTACAGGTAAGACGATCGATCAACAGTTAGATATTTTCCTCAAGTAAGGCGATCGCCTAGAAAGTGAAGGTCGCAGAAACTCATACCTGGTACCGAGAGATGTCTGGAGAAACGGAATAGCCGAGCCGACAACCAAAGGCTCTCCTTATTGATCCGGCTAGCATCAAGGTCGTCGTCTGACAAGCTCCGTATCCGCTCCCAGACAACCAGAAAATCAAAGGGCAGCTCCTCGATCGCCGGAATATGAAAACCTGCAAAACCGAGATCAAATTAGACCAGTTCAGAACACATCCGAACAAAGGGAGAGTCTAAACCCTTACCGGGATTCCTCTCCCAAAACTCAGTAGGGATCTCCAGCTCACCGGAAGGATTGTCGCTCGCAGAAGCCCTCCACGCGCCGGCGACCCAGAACCACTTCGTCGGATCGCCTCGCGCCTTATTCGGGACTTCGAGGATTACCCGACCAGATCGGCCCTGAATATGGTGACCTCCGACCGACCCTTTCTGAGCCGTCAGCTTGAACAAGTGGTTCATCTCTGAAGGCGAAGGGAGGCGGTACAGGCGGTGACCGCCAAACAGAGTGAGAGTGATTATCCGGAAGCGTTCGGCGTCGGGCCACCAAGTGGTGCCACGTTCCAAGCGGCCAGCAGGTGGGAGACAACAAAAGATAGAGGGAAGCATAGCCTGGCCTCCATAATCGCCTCATTCACGGCGACCATACCCATCGGAGGTTGATCGGCTCGCTCATTCTCCACCGGCACAAATATTTCCACATATGAAGGAACGTGGAACCTCGTCCTCCAGACGGCCAGATCTTTCCTGGTCGCCGAACTCCGGATTTGGCCAAGCGACCACAAAGATCGTTGCGCAGCCCGGTACTGCGACCGTTTGGCAAGCTGATAAGGGTAGGCGATCGAGTAATCCCGGAAATCGAATCTTGGAGACGGACCGACCAATTTCTCCATAATCTCAGCAAAAGCCAGATAGGCCCGGCCGAAAGCGCTATGCTGTTCCCAGTGGGCCCTAATCGCCAGATCTCTCTCCATCTGCGATCGTCTGTCTTCAGCGGCCGCCTCCTTAGCGACGTCGGCTTCATTAAATAAAGCCTCGATTTCAGCAGGGTCAATTCCGGCCCGAATGGCCTCAACAGCAGTCTCCAGATGGAAGTCGGAAGAAGGTCCTCCCCGGACAGTCGATGTCCCAGCGGCGGAACTGGTGCCCACTCCATGTGATGATGATGTTCCAGCCATTCTCAAAGAAAGAAAGGAGAAAAGGAGTTTTTCTTACCCAAAGATGAAATTGATCGACGATTGGTAGTCGAATCTCTCAGAAGAGTTCTTCAGCAAAGTCCTTCTTTCTCCAGTGATAAAGCGCATAAGAGTTTTGACGCTGCATCCTCACGTCATTTTATAGGAGGAGAAAAGGACTCCTGTGCAATTAAGAAGAACCTCAGGGGTCGGAAGTGCAGCCGTCGCATTTATTGACTCCCTCGAGACCCGCGTACGCGTCTTTTCAAGGACGCGTCATACGAGGAGTCATTAATGACCGTTGATATCCTCCAACAGAAGCTCGACACGTGCGCGGAGACTTTTCCACGCCCATTGCCATTTCCCGCGCAGTTTAGCGGCCAACCAGGTCGTCCAAATTCAGTTTCAATCAGCTCAATGACGATCGCCAGTTCAGGGAAACGCAGAGTCGCTCGTCGAAATTCAGCGATCGCCAGCAGAACCACCTCACCACACGTTTTCAACATAGGAGCGAGCTGGGGGCAATTGTTGTGTCGAGATTTATTCGACTCGACAGGCGATCGACTACAAGGCCGAGCGACCGAGTCAACACCGGTCAAACTATGGCTAGCTCGCCTAATCGAAGATACCAGACCGCCATCAGGTACCTAGCGATCGACTCCCAAGGCGATCGCCCTTTGGCATCTGGCGATCGACTTTAGTGCACGGCTAAGGACGGTCGACCTACGCCCCGAACAGAGACGATCGCCCGGTAAAGTTATCGAAGACTGGATCTCAGAACAGCACCCACGTGCAGATCCACAAAAGGCGCTGACAGATAAGACCTTTGACCCCGACCTGTCACCTACCTCACCTACTGACAGGTCCACCGAAAGTTACAAAGTGGGACCGCCCGTGACAGCGACTCAGGACGCGTGCAGGCTCCCCATTGGACCATACAGCTGGCTGCCAGCAGCAGCCGCGGACTTTAAAGGAACAAGCCCATTTGCTAAAAGGCGATCGCCCGCTTATTATAATACAGAAAAGGCGATCGCCCGGCATATCCAAGTCCTATAAATAGAGAACCTCCTCCTACTGGAAAAAGGTTCCCAATTCGTTCACTGATATTCCGAATTCATTCATAGAAATACAGAAGAACATACATACCATCAAGCTCCCAACTTTCTCGCCGGAATCTATCTCAGGATTTCTCTCTCAGAATCTCTCATCCAGAAGACGATCGGCAGAGGCAAGAAGTCTCCACAAGGCAGATTCCAAGAGACTCATAAGCCCAGGAGCTCTAGCATACTGCTAAGATACGCCGTGAGAGACTGTCGATCTCTCACCGCCGCCACAGTTCATCCCTGTTGTTACAAGAACCCACAGAGCATCATATCTGGTTCTTCCGGGAATCTACACACTCACTAGCTAAGATAACAAGAATCTTTATACTCATTGTAATTGTATTCTTACATTAGTACTTGTATCCCCGAATATTGGTATTAATAATATCTTGCGAGAGCATTCAAGCCCGGGACTAACAACCCCGGCAATTCTTGTGTTATTTACTTTTCCCACTGAAGTGTTCTCGTATTTGTTTTCTATCTATCCATTTCAGCAATATCTATCTCCGGATAATATTTTGGGTAGCAATAGAGGCACTCGAAAGGATTATTATATTAAACCCTGCATGTGGAATTAATTTTCTGATATAATAATAAAAGTCGAGTGGTATACTCATGTATAATGTATTAATTAATTAAAAGCTGTCAGTAGCTTAAATTAATTAATGGACACGTAATATCTTAAATACGGGAAACAATTAATTCAAAAAGGAGTCCAATTTCGTAATTTGGGATTTTGGTAGGAAGTGCAATATCAACTTTTTAGTGGACTAAGTTGATATTTAATAGAGACATTATATTAGGAAGAGTTCTAATATTGGAAGATGACATCTATTAAGAGTCCTTACCATATCCTCTTTAAGGTCCCTAGAGTAGCCCGAACACCTAGAAATAAGATGCATGGGGTGGCCGATTTTATCATCATAATTTGAGCCAAAATTTTTGATTTTTTGTGTGTGTTTAATTGTGGATCTTGACTTGTGTCTTGGATTCCATAATTTAGTTAACACAATATTTTTCTAAAATACCATAAATATTCAAGAAAAATAGAGAGAAAATCGAAAGGAATTTTGGAAGAACAAGTTGGTCGATCCCTGTTGTTTAGAGGTGCCCAACCACGGGTCCGGGTCGGCAGGACACGACCCGGACCCCACCCGTACATATGAAATGTACGGGTTGGCGGGTCGACGGGTCGGCCACGGGTCCGGGTCCGGGTCCGACCCGCCGGGTCACGGGTCGACCCGTCTATATTTTTTTTTTAAATGTATATAAAACTTTTATTTGTTATCATTTTATACACGAAAAATAACTATAAGTGAAAAAGGAAATCATTTGAAAAAATTAGCTTGTATTTAATTTTAAGTTTTTACTTAAAATTAAATTGCCTACGTATCCCCGTGAGGAATCAAAGCTCCATGTAGTTCTTTTACTTGAGAAGAGTTAAAAAAATAGGCTTGTATTTAATTTTAAGTTTTCACTTAAAATTAAATTGCTTACGTATCCTCGTGAGGAATCAAAGCCCTACGTAGTTCTTTACTTACCTGACTTACCTTACTTACCTTTAGTCGAAGTCGATGTCGTCGTCGTCTTAATCATCGGTTTGACTCATTTGACTAGACTCTCCTTCGGTAGTGCCTTCTTGATAGGCATCTTGGTTCGCTAATAGGTCATCCCATTTATTTTCTTGATCTCTTAACTCGGCTTTTGTTGTGTCTTTAAGTATCATTTGAGCCTCGAGATTTTTTGGCGTCATTCGGGATCTCCGCTCGTTCAACATATAGCCTGCTTCACTAAAAGCACTCTCAACGGGATCGTGGATGCGAGCCGCAAGAATTTCTTGTGCCATAATGGAAAGTATGGGAAATTCGGTTCCCCTTCTTTTCCACCAATCCAACAGATCAAAGGTACCTGCATTGTCATCCTCCGGCACAAAACTAGTTGCATAATATCTACTAAGGTCATTTCTTTGACCGACGTTACTACCACCCCTATTTCTTGCTATATTATAGAGTTGTTGAAATGGGTTAGTGGGAGTTCTGTCGAATTCCACGTTAAATGTATTTGTAGTCTTAGTTCTTGTTTTTTGAGTTTGAATCTTATCACCATATTTAGAAGAATATTCAGAAAAAACAGTTTCTAAACTATTTTTCAAATCAATTTTTACTTGTTCAACGTCAGGAATATTTTCAAATAAAGTTTGACTTTCAACACTATCCTCAATATTAGGAAAACCCAAATTTTTAAGAATATTATAATATATTTGAAGTAATTGTTCTACTTGAGCTAAATTCAAATCAGGAGATAAAACAGCACTAATCAAGAAAACATCATGAATACGATTAAAGTATTTTAGCCATTTTAAACACATATTGTAAATAGCATTCGATAATCTTTCGGATTTACTACAAGCATCCATTTCAGATACAATAAAACAACAATGAAATAAAACTTTAGGAGACGTGGGATAATAACAACCACTTAAATCTTTAGTTGCATTTTCAAAAACCCTTAATAGTTTTATTAAATCTTTAGTTTCATCCCAATACGTTGGCAATAAATAAAATCCTTCTACGTGAAAATACGTATCAAAAAATTCACACAATAATTCTTTATATTCATTAGTTGAATTTAACATCTCATAAGTTGAGTTCCATCTATGTTTGATGTCTGGAGTAAAAATTTGGGTTGAATTTGTTTTGACTTTAAAAATTTTACCCATTGTCTAGCTAACTTAGTGCGATTATGTAAAAACAAGACACATTTTCTAATTGGTTCTATTGCCTCATCTACAAATTTTAATGCATCTTGTACACATAAATTTAGAATATGACATATACATCTAGTATGAAATAATCGACCCGCTAAAACAGATTGCAAGCTTGTATTAATCTTTGGTACACTTGCGGTATTAGAACTAGCATTATCAAAACCAATTGTGAAAATTTTATCTTTTAAGCAATAAAAAGTTAAAATTTTAATAATTGCTCTAGCTATATTATCTCGCACTATGTGTACAATTAAATTTTTAAACGCAAGTAATCTTTTGTTTAAGTTCCAATTTTCATCAATCCAATTGTATAGTTATTCCCATATAATCATTTTTTGTTTAAAATCGCCCAAGTATCTGCTGACTAAAGAAACTCTATGATTTATAGATCTAAAATAAGCTCGTAGTGCAAGTTTATGTTGTTTGGCTAAGTATACTACTTGTCTAGTCATTGTGGTACGTGGAATTCTTTTAATAGCAGGATTATAGGCATTTTGCATCCTGTATTCCCAACCCGTACTATCCGCAAAATTAAAAGGTAAAGATTCTTGTGCACATAATTTTGCCATTTGTTCTCTAGCAATTTTTTCATTATATTTATAAAGTTGAGATTCAGACATACCTTGATTGCCGTCTGGCCCGGCTCCAGTAGAAGGTTGGAAGTTGAGTTGACTTTGTGACTTTTGTTCTCCGTGGACCGAGGCATGGTTATTCTCAAAATGCATTTTAAAATTTCCATATCCATCCCCGACTTTATACGGATACTCTTTCGAGCAGTAGTTGCAAGATACCTTAATCGAACCATCCGGCATTTTTTCCTTCTTAAAGTGTTTTGAAAAAAGTACGGATACCGGTCTCCTTTCTGCAACAGGGGCAGGCTTGTTTCTTGCTTTAGTTTTCTTGCTTCCTCTGCCTTTCACATTTTCTTCCTCCTCGGACGATAACTCCTCAACATAAGGAGGTTCTTCTTCAGCTTGGCTTGGTGCAGGACGCTTCGACTTTGATTTTTGCGTCGGAGTTGGTACGCCATGAAGAGTGCGCTCGAATGTTGCATATGTTTGATTTAACATAGCTTCATCGATTTCATGGTCCATTTCTTCGTCGATGTTTTGCAGTTGTTGACGATTCGGGACACGTCGAAATCCCCGGAGATCAACTTCTTCTTCACTGGTAGTTGTTGTACTACCGTAATAGATGTTTTCATGTGTAGCATCATATTCAGGTTCTTGACTTTCATTTTCAAAATCGGGTGGAGTTTGGTTTTGGGGCTCCCGAATAATTATTCCAGATGGTTTCTTCGATTTGCCCCAAAGACCCATTCGCTCGAACTTGGACATTTTGGATTTTTTGGGAGATGTAGCAATACCCTTTCCCTTGTCAGAACTCGACATAATGATAAAATGCAAAAAAAAAAGAGAGAGATTAAGTAGTATAGCAATTAACAATGAGAGTTTGAGAGATAGATAGTATTGAAGGTGTGGAAAAATTGTGTTGGGGAGGGGGGTATTTATAGATAGGAATTTTTTTTTTTAAAAATCGGACTAGCCGTTAGACCCGCCAAGTCAGGTCCGACCGCCGGTCCGGTCCGACCACGGTCCGGTCCGACCCGCCGGGTCCAACGACCCATTTTTGAATTTTTTTATTTCACGGTCGACGGTTGGGAGAAGCTCGACCCGGACCCCACCCGTATACCATGGGTCCGGGTCGGCGGGTCGCACGGGTCGGCCGGGTCCGGGTCTTGCACGGGTCAGCCGGGTCCGGGTCGGCGGGTCGACCCGGCGGGTTGGGTCGTTTTGGGCACCTCTACTGTTGTTGTCCAAGTAGTCCGGCAGATTGTTGCCCACACGACATCCGGATAATAGGCGGGATATACTCTAGAAGACTTTGAGGTAGAAACACAAGTAGATCGAAGAAGAACAAATGGAGTAGTTCGATCGATTTAAGGAGGGAATTTCTACCACTTCGCGTCAAAGGTATTAATTGCCGACTCCCATGCGTAAATATATTTATTTGCTTGTTTATTAATCTGTTTAGTTAATTAATTGACAAGCCTAAATAGATCCGATTTTTATGTTGGTTAGTTCATAAAACCATTTATAAAATATTTTCACCGACTAGCTTCCGTTGAGTTTTATATTCCAACAATAGCATCCATCCTTATCATCGAATTGATAGGGGTTGCATTTCTTTTCATATCAGAACAGAAATGCAGGTTACAGGAGAGAGAGAGAGAGAGAGAGAGAGAGAGAGAGAGAGAGAGAGAGAATACTCCGAAGGAGACGTGTGACATGAGAAAAAGAAAAAGAGGCAGAATGAATTAGGTTCACGGGGAAGGGTTTTAAATATCACCCAAATGGACGGGTAAAATATCACCGCTTGGAAGGATGGTCAGGATTACTCCCAGGAGGGCTCCAGAATACGGGCCTGGATCTGGCACAATAATGACTCTGCTGCACTCTAAATGTTATTTATTATTGGGCCCTGTCAGAATACACTCATTTCGGCCTTATAAAATAACATTCCTCCACCCGGACCAAATGAGCCATCGGGCTACACAATCGGGAAGGAGGTCATCATCACCGACCTGCACTTCACATAAAGTCAGTACAATATAAAGACGTAAATCAATCACTAAGAAAGAAAACTAGTTGACACAAATAAAACTAGATAAGCTATTACTAAAACAGCAAAAAGAAACTGAAAACTAGAAGGTCTTTAGTCAATGGAGTCGATATTTAATGTTGACTTGCAGGATTTGATTTTCTTAACTGGTAGGCACTTGGTGCCCATATCTGCAGGGTTAGATTGAGATGAAAATTTCTTCAAGTCAATTATACATTTTTCCACGATGTCACGAATGAAATAACGCCTGACATCAATGTGTTTAGTACGATCATGGAAAACTGGGTTTCTACACAAATGAATACTAGATTGACTGTCAGAAAATACCACAACATCATCACAAAGAACACCAATTTCAAGAAGCAAACCTTTCAGCCAAATAGCCTCTTTAAAGGCTTCAGTGGTGGCTATATGTTCAGTCTCAATGGTGGACAAAGTGACTATGTGCTGAAGTTGAGACTCCCAGGAAATACACGAACCACATAAGATAAACACATATGAAGTGGTGGATTTACACTCATCTCTATCATTAGGAGATTACTTCAAACCATATAAGGATTTTTTAAGTACACAAACATGATCAGGATGATTATTGTCTATAAAACCCTCACGTTGTTTCCTGAATATGGTAATCTTTAATTCACCATGCAAGAATGCTGTTTTAACATCTAATTATTTCATTTCCCAATTATGATGTGCAACTAATGCTAGCATGATTCGAACAGTGGTGAATTTAACTACATGGGCAAAAATTTCGGTATAATCAATACCTTCACGTCGAGTAAAACCTTTTACAACTAACTTAGCTTTAAATCTAACACTATCTTCTTGATTCTTCACCTTGAACAACCATTTGCAATCGATCAAAGAACAGTTCTTAGGCTTAGGAACAAGGGTCCAAGTTTGGTTAGCATGCAAAGAAGTCATTTCTTCATTCATAGCATTTAACCATTCATTAGAGTTATCAGATTTTAAAGCATCGTTTTCAGTTTTGGGATAATTACCATCAAGCATATCAAACACATTGAAAGCAAAAGCCATGTAAAAATCATCTAAATGTATAGGTCTTTTAATGTTCCTCCTAGGACTATCCCTAGTTAATTGATATTCTGACAGATCATCTGAAATAGATTCAGATTCAATTTCATTTTCAAAATAGTTAAGATTATCAGACTGAGCATTAGAAGCTTCAGGACTTTCCACATTTTCAGATTCAACATCTACTTCATTATCACTAAGATGCTCCACCCTGATCTGAACAAGGTGTGAAGAAGTTTTAGCAGTTAAAACGGGAGCAAGCAATGGGTTATCAAGACAAGGAAATTCTGTTTCATTGAATACCACATCCCTACTTGTTATTACCTTTAAACCAGGTTCAGATCTTACCCATAATCGATAACCTTTAACACCATCAGGGTAACCAATAAAAACACATCTTATGGCCCTAGGTTCAAGTTCATCAGCATTTTAATGCACATAGGCAGCACAGCCAAACACACGAATGTTTGAAAAATCAGTAGGATGACCCGACCATACAGACTCCGGGTAATTGCCATTTAAAGGAACAGAAGGCGATCTATTAATTAGATAGGCCGCAGTTAAAAGAGCCTCACCCTAAAAACTTTTGGACAATCCGGAAGTGGCGAGCATGGACCTTACCTTTTCAATGAGGGTTCGGTTCATTCGCTCAGCTACCCCGTTTTGTTGAGGGGTGTAGGGAATTGTCTTATGCCTTTGAATGCCATTTTTGGTACACATAATATCGAACAGAGTATTACAGAATTCAAGACCATTATCAGTCCTAAGTTTTCTAATTCGTTTACCTGTTTGATTTTCCATTAAAATTCTCCAGTTTTGAAATTTTTCAAACACGCCCGATTTTAGCTTAAGCAAGAATACGAAAACCTTCCTAGAATAATCATCAATAATAGATAGAAAATAGCGGTTCCTACCATGTGTTGGAACACTGGCAGGACCCCACACATTAGCATGAACATATTCAAGCACATTGGAACTCTTATTAGATTTCTCACGAAGGGGATCAAGAGAATTGGTGGGTTTAGGAAATTATAATTTATGTTGTTTGCCGTACATGCAAGATTCACAGAAAGACATCTTAGAGATCTTATCTTTTCCAAAACATCCTTGTTTATGCAAGATATCTAATCCCTTCATACTCATGTATCCTAAACTATTATGCCACAATTCAATTTTATCGGCACAAACCACGTTAGCACAAGCATTAGACTCAGCTTGACAAATATATAAGTTAAATTTCCTAATGCCTTTAAACAATATTAAAGAACCACTACAGATTTTCATGCAACCACGTTCACAAAGATGCTTTTTCCTCAAGAACTCTCGTAATTTCTCGGTATCTTTGCTCTCAAAATTATTTAAGTATTTATAGGGCCAAAGCCAGTAACAAGAGTCTCGGTCGTTCGAGGAAATAACATTCATCCTTATCATCGAATTGATCGGGGTTGCATTTCCTTTCATATTGGAACAGAAACGCAGGTTACAGAAGAGAGGGAGAGAGCGAATACTACGAAGGAGACGGGTGAGAGGAGAAAAAGAAAAAGAGGCGGAATGAATTAGGGTTCACGAGGAAGGGTTTTAAATATCACCCAAATGGACGGGTAAAATATCACCGTTTGGAAAGACGGTCAGGATTACTCCCAGGAGGGCTCAGGAATCCGGGCCTGGATCTGTCACAATAATGATTAGGCTGCACTCTAAATGTTATTTATTATTGGGCCCAGTCAGAATACACTCATTTGGGCCTTATAAAATAACAATACTAATTCTAAAATCAAATATAACACATATCAACAAATTAAAAATCTATAAACTATGTCATATTTTATTGCCTAATAAAAGCTATATTATAACACATCATTTTTTTTGTTTTCAACTAATTTTTAATGTTGAATATAACACATTTTCCAAATTTAAAATATACGATTAATATATGTATTTCTATATCTCTGAAATAAGATACAAATTTTCTAATCTAATTATTTTAAAAAAAATTGTTTACACACACATCTTCTAAAATTTAATAAAATATTTGTATGTATTATAAAAGTCAATTTAAAAGTTTCCTTTTAAGTTATAACGAACGGTTTTATACTCATTAATAAATATTTATTTGTATATCTCTAAATTAACAAATCTTATTTTAATCACTATATTTTTGAAATAAGCCACATACTTTTGTATAATAATAAATACTCAATTGTGATAATTAAAGAATCAAATACTTTTTTAAGTAAAATAGCCATTCTAATTGAAACTGATATTTAATTTTTAATTTAACTTTATTAGTTAGTAACTTATCAATTATAAAATAAACTTACTATAATTTTGACTTTTTAGTTTTTATATGATTAATCAGATAGTAATGATTAATATTAAATATAATATATTCATAATTAAGGAATTTGAAAAAGGATAAATATAATAATAATAATAATGCAATATTCAGATATATAATAAATTTTTAAAAATATACAATAATATATTTTCAATTCCATATATACGTCTAAATTCTCAACTATAACTAGAGAATTATTCCAAATAATTAGACTCCGTAATTGGTATCGCATAAACCAAACCAAACCAAACATACCCAGTATATCCCGCTCAGAGCAGGGTCTGGGGAGGGTAGGATGTACGCAGACCATGCCCCTACTTATTACTGTAGGGAGGCTGTTTCCGTGAAGACCCCAGCTTAGTGCACAGCAGAATCTTGTGTGATAAATACAAAGGAAAGCATATGATTCAAAAAAGCTTGAGACCATACCTGAGCCCATGGCTTGATCCACATGGGTCTTACCTAAGCGGAATTTGGCTACTTCACCCCCGATGAACGCTGCTCTAACAAAAGAGAGGTTGGCTCTGTGCACAGCTCCCTGTCAAAAATACAACACACGCAAAGACAATAGGATAAAATATACAATAAAAGTAAAAATGCAATGCTCTAGGTCAAAGCTAACCGAGACAACCCAACCCTGAGGCTCTCAACTACAGCACCGCTCCCTACAAAAGAATCCACAACTCTGATCTGGCGCTTCCAAGCGCACCTATCCACAGTCATGGTCTCCGAAAGGTTTAAGGCCTTCAAATCTAATCTCAGTTGCTCCTCCCACGTCCTCCTCGGCCTCTCCTCCTCTCCCCGACAACCATTAAACTCTCGACCCTCCTCACCGGAGCAGATGTCTGCCTCCTGCGGACGTGGCCAAACCATCTCAATCTCCCTTCCCTAACTTTTGCCGAAATGGGCGCCACTTCCAGTAGCGATCTGAAAACCCCGTTCGCAATTCTATCTAACATTGTGCGACCACACGACCAACGTAACATTCTCATTTCAGCCACTTCCAACTTGCTCTCAAGCGACTTCTTCATCGCCCAACATTCGGAGCCATACAACATTGCAGGTCGGATTGCCGCTCTATAGAATTTACCCTTCAACTTTAGAGGGACTTTCTTGTCGCACAAGACCCCAGTCGCTGCTCTCCACCTTAGCCACCCCGCCTTGATGCGATGCGTGACATCATCTTCACACTCACCTTCCTTCTGAATGATCGAACCCAGATACTTGAACTTATCCGTACGAGGTACGATCTGATCCGCAATCATTACCTCAACATCTACCTCGTTGGCCTCACCACTAAAGTTACACCAGAGATACTCGGTCTTAGACCTGCTCACACGCAAGCCCTGGGATTCTAACTTAGCCCTCCAAAGCTCCAACTTCGAGTTCACCTCCCACCTCGACTCCGCCACTAACACAATGTCGTCAGCAAAAAGCATGCACCACGGGATGCCATCTTGAATCCCTCGTGAAATGACGTCAAGGATTAGAGCGAAGAGAAGAGGACTTAGCGCCGACCCCTGGTGTAGCCCTATCTCAACCGGAAAATACTGGGTGTCACCAACTGGGGTCCTAACGCACGTCCTAGCTTGGGAGTACATGTCTTGGATCGCCCTAACGAACGGCAACGACACCCTCCTCTCTACTAGGCTCCTCCAAATAACATCGCGCGGAATGCTATCATAAGCTTTCTCTAGATCTATGAACACCATATGGAGGTCCTTACGCCGCTCTCTAAACTTCTCCATAAGGCGTCTGACGAGATGAATGGCCTCAGTCGTGGACCTCCCCGGCATGAAGCCAAATTGGTTCTCTGAGATCTCCACTTCTCTTCTAACCCTGCATTCAACCACTCTTTCCCAAAGTTTCATAGTATGACTAAGGAGTTTAATACCCCTATAGTTACTACAACTCTGAGCATCGCCTTTGTTCTTGAAAAAAGGCACGACAATACTATGCCTCCACTGCGGCATCTTAGAGCCTTTGAGGAGGATGTTGAACACTCTGCTAGCCACCGAACTCCGACTTCCCTGCACAAAGCCACACCTCAATAGGGATCTGATCCGGGCCTACACCTTAGCTCTACCCATTTTCATTAGGGCACCCTTTACTTCCTCCTTGCCGATGCTCTCACAGAACTAAACGAACGAGCAGAAGGTAGACTAACTCCTTGCACCACCGAGTCACTACCTCTAGCCTCATTGAAAAGTTCGAAAAAATACCTATTCCACCGCTCCTTAATAGCCACATCGTTCACTAACACTTGACCCAAATCATCCTTAATAAACTTAACGGGACCCAGGTCGCGCCGCCCTCTTTCCCTAGCTTTCGCTAGTTTAAAAATAGCATTCGCTCCTTCTTTGGTGTCTAGGCGCTTGTACATCTCCTCGTAAGCCTCACATTTAGCCTTAGCCACTGCCTTTTTAGCCTCTCTTTTCGCCACCTTGTACGCTACAATCTTCAAGATTCTCTCCTCCCCATCACTAACCGACAAAAGCTCCTTAAATAGCGCTTGTTTTGCCTTAACCTTGTTTTGGACCTCCTTATTCCACCACCAAGCCTCCCTAGGTCCACTAGACCTGCCCGAAGAAACCCCTACCACCTTCTCGCCCACTCTCCTAATAGCATTGGCCATGCTGGTCCACATAAGGTTAGCATCGCCCGCACGCAAAAAACCTCCTTCGCGGGTCAGAGACTCCTTGAATATTGTCGCCTTCTCACCCTTCAGATCCTTCCAGAGTATCCTAGGTCTAGCTACTCTAACCCTGCTAACAACACGACCTCTCATGGATAAATCCATAGCCAACACCGGTGTTGAGTAGCACATGCCTCGCTCCGAACACCTTGCACCACGCACGCCCTAGCATCCCGATTGCGCAAAAGAAGGTAGTCAATTTGCGTGTTGTGCCCCCACTACTGAAGGTGATGAGGTGCTCACTCTCTTCTGAAAAATAGAGTTAGCAATAACCAACTCATGCGCAGTGGCAAACTCCAACAGTGCGGAACCTCCCGCATTCCTAACTCCGAAGCCGAAACCCCCATGCGCAATATGATAACCATCCACCAGCGCACCAATGTGCCCATTGGAATCGCCCCCCAAAATAATAAATTGATCGTCCGGAATACACCCGACCAACTCATCTAAACAGACCCAAAAGGCTTCCTTATCAAGCACACCCAAACCAACATGTGGGGCATATGCACAAACCACATTAACCACCTTCTCCCCAACCACCACTCTAACGGACATAATCCTATCATTGCACCTCTTCACTTCCACGACGTTGTCCTTAAGCTCCTTAGACAAAAGAATGCCCACACCATTGCTCGAGTTAGCAAGGCCTGAATACCACAATTTATAGCCGTTCACCTCCCTAGACTGCGCCCCCTTCCACCTAGTCTTTTGAATACAAGCCACATCAACCCTTCTCTTACCCAAAACATCCACAAGCTCCAAAAGCTTACCCGACAAGGTACCCAAATTCCAACTACCAACCCGCAAACAGTGCGACATCAACCAATACAAAACCCAAACGCACTACGAGAAATAAAATGGAGTAGTAAAGCCAAAAATGAAAATAAGATGAGAATGACAATATAAAAGCAAGCAAACTGCATAAAAATCGCTGTAAATGGTAGATATATGACAGACAAAAATGAAATTTAACAGAAAAGTACAATGATACCGGACTTCGACACGCCTTGGAGACGAGGGAGGAGAAGCCGCGGAAGCTGGAAACCGGTCGACTCCTGAACAGGGAAAAGGCGATCGATAGGCCGACGACACCTGGTAGCAACACGGGAAACCTGCAAAACAGACAGCTAAAATGCAATACTACTGTTAGATTGACGGGGAGGGATGAATGTCGCGGTGAAATGTTATTCTTCCGGCGATACGCCGGCCAGAGATGACCAGCAGCCCGGGGCGGCGCAAGCGTACGTTACGGCAAAGCTCAGGGGTTAGTTGAAAATCACACTGTTATCTTACAGAAAAATCAGAAAACAACCCAAATCGCCGACCAACAGAGACCAGTTCAACATAAACCGAGAACCAAAATCAAAACACAAAAAGCAGAAAAGCAGAAAATGGCAGAAAAAGGAATCGCTGCAGATCTGGGAATCCCAAAAGTGAACTAGAAAGCAGATCAGGTGGTAAAACTCAACCCTTGCCAAAATCCGATTCAGATCGGCAAATAACACCCACTATTTTGTTATCTATTGATTCTATTCACATCGCCTTGGTATCGCATAAATTATACATTTATTAAATATGCAATAACTATGAAATTGAGTAAAGTACAGATATTCGAGAATGTCTATGCTAGTGGAACATATAACAATTTGTTGTGTCGAGATTTATACACCTCAACAGGCGATTGGCACAAAGACTGGGCGACCGAACCAGAGTCAAATAGACCAAAGCAGACTGCCGATCGAAGGACCCAGAACAGGACCCAACGCCGAGCGATCGACTGCCAAGGCGATCGTCTCCCGGCAACTAGCGATCGTCCCAAGTGCCCGATCATGGACGACCGCCTCATGCCACATAAAGCCAACATCCGCCAAGTCTGCGAAGGCCGAAACTCGGAATAGAGACCCATGTGCAGATCCGGGAAAGGCGCCGCAGAACATGGATCGTTGACCCCAGCCTGTCATCATCTTCTCACCTACCGACAGACCCGCCGAAAGGTCCAAAGTGGACCTCCCGAGACAGCAACAGGAGACGCGTGTCGTCCTCTCACTGGTTGGCACAGCTGGCTGCCAGCAGCAGCCGCGAACCTTGAGGAATCCAGCCCATGTGCTAAAAGACGATCGCCCCCTTATTATAATACAAGAAAGGCGATCGCCCGTCAGGATTAAAGGCATCCCAACTCCTATAAATAGGGCACTCCCAGCTTTTGGAAAAGGGTGGTTGGCTTCTCTCTCTTGGCAACGCTATAAACTTCGGACATCTATCTATCTCTCACTCTCCGAACCTCTTAACCCAAAGACGGTCGGCAGAAACAAGAACTCCATGCAGTTCAAGAACTCACAGAGCAGCACTCAAGAGCTAGATAACTAGGGTCTTTTACACTCATTGTAATTGCACTCTTACATTAATATTTGTACTCCAACGTATTCGTATTAATAACATCTCGCGAGAGCATTCAAGCTCGGGCCTAACAAACCCGTTAATCTTGTGTTATTTACTTTCCCGCGGACGTGCTCTCACATTTTGTTTGTTACTCATCCATTCCAGCAATATCTATCTCCGGATAATATTTTGGGTAACAACAATTGGCGCTAGAAGGAGGGCATCTTAACCTTCATTTTCTTTCCGACCGTCTCGAAGAACACTCACTGTTCTCCGGGGCATATACTTGAAGAAACACTCACTGTTCTTCAAAGAAAAACCTTTAGAGTCATGACGTCTGCCACCACATCGAAGAGAGTCTCTCTTCGATTTGCCGGACGCCTTACCCCATCAGCCATCCGCCGCGCGGGCAAGCGGAAGCTCAAGGAGCTACTTATCGAGCGATCGTCAGGAAGTCCCGATTCACGAGCAGAGGCACTCGCGAGGCGGGACGGTTCCATTTTCAGCCGCCTAGGAAGCGACCCATCATGGCGACCAGGGCATCCTGGCCCCAGCCATAAGACGACGGAGCCGTAATCCGTCACCAGGAGTAGGAATGGCAATGGGGTGGGTTCGGGGCGGGGCAGGCTATCCCCGTTCCCGAACCCGAAATCTGAAATCTGCCCCGTCCTCGCCCCATTCCCCGTCGGCGATCTTATCGGGGTGCCCCGTCGGGGCTACAGCTTAACCCGAACCCCGCCCCGTTCCCCGTTTTTGCCCCGAAACCCAACCCGTTCCCCGTTTTTGCCCCGAAATTGCTACAACAATTATCAAAATCTAAAAGATGCAGGCTGAAAAATAGATTTTTTTTTTGACAATAGTGAAAGAGAAAACAGAGAATTTATAGGTTTAAAGGCATGACATGCAAGATATGATATGCCAAGATGTTTCAAACCAGACAAGAAAACATTCCAAAAGATAAAAAATTCAAAAAACATCTCAATGTCTCTTGTAAGCTTCATTCCACGTTACAAATTCAAAATGAAATAAAAGGGTGAACGTTAACAAACAGCAACGCATTTTATTCCAATAGATCATACACAACGGCCTTCACTCGACATTCACCTGGAACACATCAGTCCTCTCCTCCTCCTTGAAGATATTAAACATTCACACAATATAAGTAGCTTAAAGATATTACAACCTAAATCACAACTTATCTATCACCAAACACAATGTCCACAAGTCCATAACTATTATTGTGACAACAATACAACACAAAACCATGAACGACCGATAATATTGTAGCACAAAAACCACCTAGATATTACGAATATCGAATACCAAGTCAATCGAAATCATCTACATTTGTTGTTTCACTTTCGAAATAATCTACACTTGTTGTTCAAGTTTCCTTTGTAGCTGTTTATAAAATATAAAAGAAACCATTAATAAGTAGTTTAATAAGTTATATTCTTATGTTATAAATATTATTTACCTCTTCCGCATCACAATCATACTCAATAGAACGGCAATATGCTTCGGTCTCAGCGGAACAAGTCTCTGTATATAAGAAAACAAACAACCAAGATCTCATTTAACATCAACATATTTGCCATTGTGTCAATGAGTACATTATCCAATATATTCCTATTTGAGTGTTCTGTCAAGAACATTACTTCTTCCAAGTTGAGTGCCTCAAAGCTTCTAACTTATTTAAAGGAAGTTAAAGAATTATTTGATAAATCACAATTTGTAATGTGCTTCATTATTTGACAAATTAATTACCTTGTTTAAATCTTGCACTGAATCATGAAACAGGAAGACAAGTTATTTCCGGGGATAGTAAATTAAGCAATAACTTTAGGAAGTTACCTCGGATATCATTTAACAACCATCTTTGAGCACACATTAAAGCCTCTCCAATGTCTTCGGGTGAAGTCGACTACGATGAGGACTTATTAATCTTCCACTTGTGCTGAAGGCGGATTCTGAGGCAACGGTAGAAACAGGAATAGCTATAATGTCTTTAGCAATCCTTTGAAGTGTCGGATACTTAAACCCATTTGTTTTCCACCACACCAACAAGTCAAGTTCCATGTCCTTGGGTAAAAGCTTCTCTTTCAAATAATTGTCCAACTCAGTCATATCTCCCGAATCATCATGCTCGCTAGCAATTGAAGCAATATCGGACAAAAGTTTTTTGAAACCAACACGATGACCGGATGACAACCCCGAACTAAAGGAAGATGAACCAGAATAAGAACCACCACCAACACCTAACATTTATTAAAATAATTGTCCATAAATCAAATAAACTAATGTTCAATTTATTATATAAGATGTAAGTAAAAACAATACCTTCATGCTCATTTCTTGATGAATGATTAGATTCATACTCTTTAAATAACTTTTTCACAAACTCTTCCAAATTTTGAAATTCAATCTTTGCCTTAACTTCTCCATAAAGCACCGGCAAAAGTAACTCGACAAATTTTAACTTGTATCGCGGATCTAAAACCGCTGCCATTCCCATTATTCCATGAATTACCGACCAATATTTATCAAACTTAACAAGCATGCAGGTAGCCATATCCTTTATCATAACATCCGGTGATTCCGCCCAATCGCGTAAAGAATATCCAGCCTCACAAATCAAAGGAAAAAACACATTAGCTGTTGGATACTTTGAACCAGAAAACATAACGGTTACCTCGTAGAACAGTTGTAATCTTTCACATGTCTCCTTGGCTAACCCCCAATCACGCTCAATCGGCAACAATTATACCTCGACTCTCTTTGTTTCAAGCGTTTAAATACGTCTTTGTACTCAATAGCAGCACTAAGCATTATAAACGTAGAGTTCCACCGCGTCTTGCAATCAAGTATTAATTTCTTTGTGTATGCTACTCCCAACTGACGGACTGCCTCCTCAAATCTTTCCTCCCTTTTAGGAGTGGCAGTCCAGAAGTTAACACTATCTCTAATTCTTTCAATCCCATCCTCAATAACAGGCAAGCCATCTTGAACAATTATATTAAGAATGTGAGCACAACAACGCATGTGAAACAACTCCACATTCATCATAAGTGATCTCAAAGGAAGCTTCTCTAACAATATCCTGATAATTGCATCATTTGTTGTACAATTATCAACAGTAAGAGTAGACAGTTTCCTATCAATAATACAATCGCAAAAACAATCGTAAAGCACCTGAGCAAGAACCTCCGATGTATGTGGACAAGGCACATAAATAAATCTGTTTTACAAATTACAATTCTTATGTTATTAATGACATAAAAATGCAAATAAAAATAATAGACAATAAATGAGAAGTATTTTATACCTCATTATTCGGCTTTGCAAGTTCCACTGTTGATCTATAAAATGTGCTGTGACTGCCATAAACCCTCTTTTTTGATGGCTAATCGTCCACATATCAGTAGTAATTGCTATCCTACTAGTATTTTTCGCCAACAACTTCGAAGTTCTTTGTCTTTCATACTCATAAATCTTCAAGATGTCGCTCTTTATGGTGTTTTGAGAAGGAACCTTAAACAAAGGTTTAAGACGTCCAACAAACTTCCGAAAGCCATGATGCTCTACCATAGAAAGTGGATACTCGTGCACGATGATCATCTCTTCTAGATCTTTTCTTGAAGTATCAGGATTAAAGGTATAGTTGGAGAGATAATCTGAACTACCATCTGCTTTCTTTTTCTCCCGCACCAAGATATGTTGACGTATATCTCTAACTGGTCGTCTTGGACAACAGTCAAAATGATCAAGTAAGTGCTTTGTACCGTTTTTGCTATTTCCTCCTAACTTTTTGTGACAATAGTTGCAATCCGCCTTATCCTCACCATTAACTTTTATTTTTTTAAAATGGTTCCATGCCACAGAACATGGTTTCCTTCTCGTACCTACCCCTGTAACCTCCTCATTGCCCTCAACTTCATCGCAAGTATCATCGATAATTTGTTCTTGAGCAGCGGAATTAGTAGTTGACTGCTGATTAGAATCCTTTAGTCCTTCACTACTTCCGAGAGGAGTGGCGGTGTTTGTATTGGAATCATTACCTTGTGCATCCATATTACCTACAATATTAAAAACATACAAAAAGTGAAACTAGTAACAAAATATATAACAATTTCTAAAAAAATATTAAAAAACATGTTCTGGACTAAAAGTTATAAGAAAATGAAAACATCATGAGAAATGATTTCTCGACTAAAAGTTATATGCACTCAAGTTCACTTTATAAGAAACAAGTATTTCAGTTTCCAGATAAGAAATGATTTCACTTTTTCTATAAGAAACAAGTATTTCAGTTTAACTTTGAATCCAAGTTATTCATGAAAAGGCCATGACGAGAAAAAATATACAGATAAACCATATTAAAGGTTTCCAGATCAAAATTCTGTTAAAAAAATGGAAACTGTATAGCTTATCCAAAATTTCAAGAACAACCAACCATATTACACAGCACCATCATGATAAGATTATAACCAACCCTAATAATCAAATTCCTAGCTAAACGATCCCAAAACACAGACAAACACCGTTGAGAAAACATCAAAACAAGGAAGTCAAGCACTCAAATATATAGACTGCAAACCAATAGCAGGAAAGCTTAAAAATAACCTAAATAGCTTTCAATAATGTAAAACCCTAAATAAATGTACCAAAATAAGGTCGAATAGCGTGGCTTGTTCGACTTTGACAAAATGAGGGTGGTGTCAGGCGTCGGCGATGGTCGATGGATCTAAGGATGAAGTCGACTCGTCGGCTGTGAGGACGGATGTCGGCTGCGGCTCGTTCGGGGCACTCAGAAGATTCAGAACTGGCTTGGTCGACTTTGACAAAATGAGGGTGGTGTCAGGCGTCGGCGGCGGTCGATGGATCTAAGGATGAAGTCGACTCGTCGGCTGTGAGGAAGGATGTTTGGCCGCGCTGCTCAGTGGCAAGATTCAGAACTGGCTTGGTCGACTTTGACAAAATGAGGGTGGTGTCAGCGTCGGCAGCGGTTGATGGATCTAAGGAAGAAGTCGACTCGTCGGCCTGTGAGAATTGAGGAAGGATGTCTGCTGCGGTTCGTTCGGAGAAGTAGAAGGCTCAGAATAGAAGTGATTGCCCTAAAATATATATAATTATATATATATATAATCTGGAGCTTCAGAGTCAGAGATCTTTAAAAAGAAAATCGAGTGTAGGTTCTCGGTCTACCCCTCTTCAATTGACCCGACCTTATATATATATATAACATAATCGGGGCGGGGCGGGGTCACCCCAATCACTACCCCGAACCCCGAAAAAATCCCCGTTAACGCCCCGATCCCCGCCCCATAACCCGATAATACCTGCCCCGCCCCGCCCCGTTACGATCGGGTTTCGGGTTTCTCCGTCGGGTTCGGGTTTTATTGCCATCCCTAACCAGGAGTTCAGCTTATCCAACTCCCAGAAGGCAGGACAACCATCTGGCTCCTCTTCGCCGAAGAACCGAGATCGGCGACGATGACCTCATCGCCTACCGCGGAGTCAGGAGATCGGTACACGATCGCTCCGAGAGCCAAACCACGAGCGACCAAGCTATGGCGACAGCCGCAATACAACGCCAGCTCGATGGCATGAAGGCGCTCCTAGAAACTGGGGCGGGCGCCAAGAGAAATATCGCTGGGCCGAGCGAGCCGCTCGCGGTCCAGGTCATTGTGAGGGTCCTCCGTTAGGCTGCGCCCGCCTCGTATTTAAACGAAGGGCGTGCGGTCTTGGTCTGGAGGAGTCCTTGCACGGGGCGTCATCGGATTAATCGACTCCACGTCCGCGGCTTGTTAGCACTTTTTGTTAGGAATATGCCCTAGAATGCCACTCAGGGGATGAGAGAGTAGGGGCATTGTACTTGTAATTATGGAATAAATAATAAAAAGGCAATTCGATTCGTTCACTGTTTATTATATTTCAATTGCATTCTTGACTTGGTAAACATTGAAGTGAAGTCCATGTAAATAAACTGAACATTCCATTCTTGTTATGGGATAAGAGAAAATGCACTGGAAGTGTTTAAAGTTTATTTACGTAAATCGTTCGCAAGTCAATAAACTTAAATGGGCATTAAGTTTTAATAAGACTTGTATAACTGATGCTAGGACGTGTGCACGTCTTGATAGCATAGTTATAAAGTATATTGGTGGGACCAGTATACTCGAACACGACTCATACTCGATTCAGTCACACGGTATTCACTCTCGAAGAGTCGATGATGAATCAAAAGGTTGTGATAGTGTATGTGGACCTTTGACTTGAGGATTCAGTAGAAGATGTGCCTGTGATGTTTAGTTTGTCATTAGAGTAGTTAGACTCATTTGCTTAATTGCTGATTCGACCTCGAAGTGCGGACTATATGGGCAGGTAGCAGTCTTTACTGTATGCCAAGAAAGGATTTTATCTCCTGTTAGTGAGCAGGCGTATGTCCTATACGGTTAATGGCAAATAAGATCATGAGTCTTTGGCCAAAGCATTCTGATATAGTCGTATTAGATACACTATTAATCAGTCGGTCTTGATTTGCATTAACACATGTATAGAGTCTAGTCAATAGTAGGGTTTGACTTTACCGTGACCCGAAGACTTGACCGACATCGATAAAGGGTCTATACGTATATAGTATTCACGACATAATGGTTCTGGAATGATCCCTTCATTCGTTCTCGATCGGGGTTTACAGGCGGCCCGCTAGTCGGGCTAAGTGCCGCCCGCACTCATTGGTTCCTCCCAATGCCGGCCGAGACGGACCTACGAGTCGCGCATCAGGAGCGTTGACGGATAAATGTGAATTTATTATCTCTCTATAAATATTAGATATTGGATATCTAATTATGATTTATTAGATAAATCAAAATAGCGGTCTTATGAATTAAAATTAAGTTACCGGGTAATTAATTTAATTCATAAATTATATTTCTTAGAGAAATATATTTGTATTTGATATTATTAATTAATTAGATTAATTAATTAATATAAATACATTTGTGATTAAATGGAGTGTATTTAACGGAGTCGTTTGACGAACGACCGATACACGAGCCGAGTGATTCGGCTCGTTTCTAGGAAAATTCCTCCATGGGCCGCCCCCCCTCACATGGCTCATCACTTTTGCATGTTGTAGTGATTGTCTTGTCTTTGTAATAATATATGGAGATTCTTTTCTCTCATAATTATTATTACATTATGAGTTGTTATTATAGAGATATAATATTACCAACTCACATGTTTAAAAAGAAGACTTCACATCATATTGTTGTAATGGTGAGATGCCTGCCGAGAGCAATTAAGTGAGGAAGGGAGAGAATTTTTTTTTTTTCAATTTTCATCTTAGAGGTGAAAGGAATTCAAGAAAAATAGAGAGAAAATTCCTACGGTAACTTCCTAGCCGTATTCTTGGAGAACGAAGTTACGTCGAATTTTCCGGGCAACTTCCGACGCGTGTGAAGTAGAGGCTTCAAATTTTCGGTGCTTGGAACGAAGGGATTTCGTGTTCGGGACGGGATCGTGATCATCGTCTACACTTTACGAAGATTTATTTCAAAGGCTTCAAGGGTATGAATCTTTATCTTTGTATTTTTTTTCGTATATACGTTACTTGATCGATCCTGTTTGAGATTCTTATTTATTTCCGCTGCGTATTTCGTTTTATTTTCGGAATTCCAATTTAATAAGACTTGTATAACTGATGCTAGGACATGTGCACGTCTTGATAGCATATTTATAAAGTATATTGGTGGGACCAGTATACTCGAACACGACTCATACTCGATTCAGTCACACGGTATTCACTCTCGAAGAGTCAATGACGAATAAAAAGGTTGTGATAGTGTATGTGGACCTTTGACTTGAGGATTCAGTAGAAGATGTGCCTGTGACGTTTAGTTTGTCATTAGAGTAGTTAGACTCATTTGCTTAATTGCTGAGTCGACCTCGAAGTGCGGACTATACGGGCAGGTAGCAGTCTTTACTGTATGCCAAGAAAGGATTTTATCTCCTGTTAGTGAGCAGGCGTATGTCCTATACGGTTAATGGCAAATAAGATCATGAGTCTTTGGCCAAAGCATTCTGATATAATCGTATTAGATACACTATTAATCAGTCGGTCTTGATTTGCATTAACACATGTATAGAGTCTAGTCAATAGTAGGGTTTGACTTTACCGTGACCCGAAGACTTGACCGGGACATCTGATAAAGGGTCTATACGTATATAGTATTCACGACATAATGGTTCTGGAATGATCCCTTCATTCGTTCTCAGTCGGGGTTTACAGTGCGGCCCGCTAGGCTGGCTAAGTGCTGCCCGCACTCATTGGTTCCTCCCAATGCCGGTTGAGACGGACCTACGGAGTCGCGCATCAGGAGCGTTGACGGATAAATGTGAATTTATTATCTCTCTATAAATATTAGATATTGGATATCTAATTATGATTTATTAGATAAATCAAAATAGCGGTCTTATGAATTCAAATTAAGTTACCGGGTGATTAATTTAATTCATAAATTATATTTCTTAGAGAAATATATTTGTATTTGATATTATTAATTAATTAGATTAATTAATTAATATAAATATATTGGTGATTAAACGGAGTGTATTTAACGGAGTCGTTTGACGAATGTCCGGTACACGAGCCGAGTGACTCGGCTCGTTTTCTAGGAAATTTCCACCATGGGCCGCCCTCCCTCTCCCCACATCACATGGAATCATTTCCATGCATGTGTATGTGTTAGTTGTATTTTTGTTATTATGTGTTGACATTTTATCTCAATTATATGATTTGTATTATGTGTTTGAGATAATATAAAAACAACACATTATAACAACTACTACAGACACACATACTAACCTGCAAAACAGCCCTGGACGTGAGTTTAAGTGAGGAGAGAGATGTTGTTACCCAAAATATTATCCGGAGATAATATTGCTGGAATGATCGAGTAACAAACAAATGCGAGAACACTTCCGTGAGAAAATAGATAACACAAGATTTGCCGGGGTTGTTAATCCCGGGCTTGAATGCTCTCGCGAGATGTTATTAATAAATATACTGTCGAGTACAAATATTAATGTTAGAATCTAATACAAGGAGTGTAAAGATTTCTAGTTATCTAGGCTTTAGAGCGCGTAGATTTCCGGAAGAACCAGATAGATAGATCTGTGAGTTTTTGCTTGGGATATATGATGAATGTGTATGAATATTACTAGGAATGTGTTAGTGTTTACCAAAAGAGCTTTTGTTTCTCTCTTTGATATGTATTTTGCACTTAATCCGTAGTAAAAATCGCGTGCCTTTGCTGCTACGGTGAGTTCTCTATTTATAGGGGACAAGGTAGTTGGGATCCCTCAGGCGATCGCCGGCGACCGCCGTTTTTTATATTATAATAAGGTGGCCGATCGTCCCGTCACATGGGGCTGCTCCTTTAAAGTTAACGAAACAATGGTCTGTTCCCTTAAATTCAGTGGCTGCTGCTTGAGTAAACTGTGTGAGCCAATGAGAGGCCAACACGCGTCCTGGGCAGCCGTCAGGGGAGGACCCACTTTGTACCTTTCGGCGGCTTTGTCGGTAGGTGCGGTAGGTGTGGTAGGTGACAGCTGAGGTCAAAGGTCCTATCTGCCGATATCTTTGAAGATCCGCATGTGGGCCACCGTCCAAGATTCGGTCTTCGATGACTTTGACGGATGCCGGATCCACACGTGGTATGAGATGATCGCCTCTGGTCCGCTCATTAAAGACGATCGTCAGATATCAAAAGATGATCCGGTACCAAAGGACGATCGCCATATACTGCCGAACTCTAGGCGTTTTGTCCAGAGCATGTTTTTCATGGTTGGCTTCTCTGGTCGTGATGCCGATCGCCTATCGAGGCGTATTAATCGCCGCACAACAATTGCCCCCCAGCTCGCCTCGATGTTGAAAACACGGGGTGAGGTGGCACTGTGGCCGATCGTCAATGTTTAAACGATCACCGATCCAATTCAAATATGGACGACCCTCTTTACGTCTGGAGCAATGGAAAAGAAGGCGGGCTTTTAAAGTGGCGAGGACACGCGTCGCGCCATTGCTTGGGAAGCCCGACGGTTTGTCAGACTTGTCGGCTGGCGTCCCCTCGAAAAGACGCGTACGCGGGATCCGAGGACATTTTTTAATGCGTTCCCACGTGATGGTTGCGATCCAGCCCTTGAGGTTTCTCCTATTTGCATATAGGCCCTCGTCTCCATCTATAAAAAGGGCAGGACTTCTTCTCTTTCATTTTTTACGCGTCCTTGGTATCCATAGCCGAAATTCTGCAGAAATTTCTGGAGCTTTTTGTGCCGATCTCCTTCTTTTTTCTAGGTAAGAACAAATTAACCTTCTCCCTCTCTTTACTTTCTAATATGTCGGGAGGATCAAAAGCATTCGAGACCGGAAGTTCTTCTGCCGCCGCCGCGTCGCCTGAACGGGAGGAGGTTCCCGTTGGAGTGGATATGGAGACGGCCGCCGAAGCTATTCGAGCGGGGATTGCACCCGCGGACCTTGAAGAGCTTTTCAATGAAGCCGAAGTGGCGAGGACGGCGGCGACGGCGGAGCAGGGGGGCTCGCCGGCGGAGGAGGATGATTTGGTGCGGGAGGCCTGGGAACGAGAGAGTAGATTCGGCCCCGCCTACATGGCTTTTGCTCAGATGATGGAAGCGATCGCCGGACCCTGTCCGGAATTCGATTTCGAAGCCTACACCGCCGCTCACCCTTACGAACATGTGAATCGGACGATCTTTCGGGCCGCCGTCCCGTCTCCGTGGACTCTCGGAAAGATCCAGAGTACGGCGACCAAGAAAGACCTGAGCCGTTGGAGGGCCAAATATCACATCCCTTCTGACGTTTCCCTTCACGTGCCCTCGGAGAATGAGCGCGCCGACCAACTGCCCGAGGATATGGTTGCCGTCAACGAGATGATTATGGAGGCGGGTCTGCGATTCCCGTTGCCATTCGCCGTCTCCTACTTGCTGATCGCCTGGAATTTGGCGCCTCTTCAATTGACGCCGAATGCTTGGCTGCAGATCATCTGCACGTTGACCCTGTTTGGCGGTCATCGGTTGTTCCGCCTCACTGCTACCGAGATGAATTATTTGTTTAACATGGCCGTGCAGAAGGGGTCAATCGGCGGCCATCATATCCAAGGCCGACTCGGGAGAGTGGTCCTTGGTGTGCCGAGTAAGACCAGGGGCGACCTGGCTAAATGGTTTTGGGTCGGCGGGGCATGGCGATCGGCATCGAGCGACAGGCCGAATGAGGAGTTGGAAATCCCCACCACTTTCCGGGAGAGGAATCCGAGTAAGGATTTTAACTCTCCCTTGATTGAGCTTGTCTTGACTGATCTAATTTCGTTTTCTTTGCAGACCTCTTGTTCCAGTGATCGTCGACCTTCCATTCGATTTCTTGATCGCTTGGGAGCGGATCCGCTTGCGACTCCTTTATCGACGTTCGTTCTCTTGGTACCGAAGCTCATCGGTTGGGGGCTCGATTGTTTTGCTACCCCCGTCACTTGAAAGTTCCAGGTATGAGCTTAAGTGGTGCTTCCTTTTTTGTCGATCGTCTCCATGAGGTCGTTTTGTTTTGTCTAACTTGTTTGTATCTCTCTTTCGACAGAGGTTTATTTTCCCCGAATTACCGAACCGACTGCAGAGATCGCCATGTCGAACCCGGGACTCATCGGTCGCCTTCACTTGGGCAAGCGGACTGGTCGCGCTACCCCGGTGACGAGACCCGCTGAGGCGCCAGTCGCCAAGCCGGTGGTCGAGGGAGAGGAACAGCTCAAGCGCCACAAGAGGCGGAGGTCGGAGGAGTCCCCGTCGATCTCTGAGGCGGACGTATCGATTCTTGAGCCTCCGGTCGCTGCGGCTCCTATCTCTGCCATCCCGATGATGGAGCGATCTGGCCCCAAGCCCACGGTCTCCGGCCCCCGGTCATCTGTCAGCTCGGCGAAGAAGGTGGCGATCGCCGATGCGGAAACATCCCGGGGCAAGCCTTTTTTCGGACGCGATCCCGAGCTGGTCAATAGGTAAGAGTGGGTCAAAGATTTTCTGAGTTAGGCATTCTGAGCATGGTATGGGCTAACTCCTTGATTTCCTTGGTTTGCGCTGCAGGGTTCGTCTCGCCGACCCGGACGTCGCCCCATGGTGCCGACTTCGCCGAGCAAGGCTCGCAAACTTCTCTCGAAGTCCCCGCTACGTTCGCCAGCTATCACTTCTCTACCCAAGGCTTGGACGACCGACCTTGATGCGATCGCTCGTCGGCGATCCGAGACGCCATGCAGCGACCGTTGCCACAGCTCTTCGACGGCGACGATGGCCGTCAGTGCCGCCGGGATTTTGAGGGGCGACCTCCACCGCTCATCTCCATCGCGAACTTGAGACCGCCGAATGTAAATATTGAGGATGCCAACCGGATCCGGTCTATGGAGAAGGAGTATGAGGAGACGGCCAAACGGGCTAAGCAGGACGTGGATCGATTGAAGCAGGAGCTGAGCCGCTCCAAGGAGGCTGCCGATCAATCCTGTAATAAGGAGAAGGAAACTCGCCAGAAGCTTGAGGCTTCGCAGGAGGAGGCGACCGGACTGAAGGCTGCGGTGGATCGGCTCAGCGGTGAGTTGGAGGCGGCGAAGAGAGAGCTGGAGAAGGCCAGGGGCAAGAATGTTGCCAAGGCGGCCGAACTGGCGGAGGTCGAGAAGACGGCCGTGGATTTGAAGGGGCAGCTGAAGGCGATCCAGGTCGATCCCTACCTCAACGTCGCGCTCGTCGGCGGTCGCTTATCGATTGGCCTTTGCCGTCTTTGTTCGAGCCGCTAAGAAGGCAGGGATCGAGATCGGTCCCTTGATGGAGAACTTCAAATCCTATGTCCTCGAACATCCTCTGCATCCAGAATTCTCCTTGCCAATCCTTGACTTTGCCGACTTCGGGATCGATTGGAGTTGGTACACTGGTAAACTCATTCATCCCGAGGCCGACGGGGGAGCCCAAGCCGATCCGCAACCCGAGGGCGACGACCAGCAGGCGGGACCTTGAGAGGCATTTTTGTTTTTCCTCCGTAACCTGTATTTTTGTTGTAATGCCTTCGGGCCTCGAAATGTATGAAGTTTGTGTTATGAATAAAATACTTCTTTTTTCATACTGCGTAATGTGTTACATGCGATCGCCTTTGATTGTTTGCGTGCAATTTTTTTTTACGAGTACGTGTATATTTGCCTTCGGCTTTTTGTTCGTCCGGTTGATCGTCTGAGTGTTGAAAGTGTTGACATGTTTTGAATCGGAATTCTTACTTGTAATTTTTGTCGGACGACTCCGATCGCCCTGCATGTTTCCTCTTCGTTCGATCGTGTTTGAGATTAGCTCGACCTATCCCTGCCCCCTTGTTTTTGTTCACTTATTGTAACTAAGGAAACAAAGACTAGTCTGTCTGGCGAGCTATCTTCATTTTGCCGATTCTGAAGAGTTATGTGTGGTTGGGGTGTTCGATGGACCGATCTCCCCAATCGTGTCTTCGTGTGCGGGGGATATTGTGTATCCCGCGACTCACTTTTTGTGAGGGTCCTCCGTTAGGCTACGCCTGCCTTGTGTTAAAACGAAAGGCGGGCGATCTCGGTCTGGAGGAGTCCTTGCGCGGAGTGTTGTCGGCTTATTCGACACCACGTCCGCGGCTCGTCATCTCTGCTTCCACCTCGGCCCGCCATGAAGATGGCGATCCTCGACGGTGTACGTTGAGACGGGGGTAACGGCACGTCGCATTGTTCGGGTTCACCATGTTAGATGATGTACCTTGAGGACGTGCGGTCGTGTCTACTGATTATTTTGGAGGGTCCTTCGGCTACGCCGGCCTCGTATTTAAACGAAGGGCGGGCGATCTCAGCCCAAAGGAACCTTGCATGGGCGAAGCTGTCGGTTCCATCGACCTCCAGGACCATGGCTGCATTAATTTTTCCTAGGATCGTCGTGATCAGCGATCGTATGCGATATGCCTGGTGGGGCGATCGCCATAATAGATGGGATAGGAAAAAATCTCATATATTCCTTGTACATCATTGAAATCGAATACAAATTTATCACTGATAGTATTTTTTCAGATGCACGGCGCCTGTGGATATTGGTCCGAGTACCGTCAGATGTTCCAGATTCGTAGGCTCCTTTAGTTAGCCATCTGGATACTCCGAAAGGTCCCTCCTGCCGGACCAAAACGCCCGTGTGGGTTTGGATCTTCTTAAGGACGAGATCGCCTACTTGAAACCTTCTTTCTTTGACCTTTGAGTTGAAGAACTTCTCGGCTCTCCTTTTTGTGGATTGTGTTCTTCATTTCGAGGACAGCCGCCGTTCTTCGAGCATGTCTAGGTCGATTCGTCGGGCCACATCGTTGTCGGTCGTCATCTCCTCGCTCGCAGACGATGGCGAGGACGGCGATCTCTCAAGGAATCACCGCTTTGTTCCGAAGGCAAGGGCGAACGGGTTTCACGGTTGAATTGCGGGTCGCCGTTCGTAGGACCACAAAACGTCCGGAGCTCGCCGCCCATCGTCCTTGCTTGGATTCGAGTCGCGCTTTAATCGTGTGTTTGAGGATCTTATTTACTGCCTCTACCTGCCCGTTCGTCTGAGGGTGATAGGGCGCTGAGAATAGTCTTTTGATTCCCCACTTCTCACAGAATTGCATGACTTCTAAACCGTCGAACTGTTTTCCGTTGTCGGAGATGATGGCCTGGGGCAGACCGAATCGGCATATGATGTTTTTCCAGATAAACTTGATCACCTGCTCCTGGCCGATCTTGTTCAGTGGCTCGGCCTCTGCCCACTTGGTGAAATAATCGACCCCTACGATGGCGAACTTACAGCCCCCTGGAGCCGTTGGCAAGGGACCTATAAGGTCGATGCCCCATTGCGCAAATGGCCAAGGGCTATACATGGAGGTGTGCTGTTCGGGTGATAGTTTAATGTTGGGGCCCATTATCTGACACCTATGACACGATCTGGCATAGGCGATCGCATCTTTCCGAAGTGATGGCCAGAAAAACCCTTGTCTGGTTGTCTTATAGATGAGGGCTCGCCCGCCCGCGTGGTTTCCACAAATCCCATCATGGATCTCAGCTAAAACGAGCCGACCTTCCTCCGGTGTAATACACTTGAGGAGGGGAAGGCTGAAGGCTCGCTTGTAAAGCCGATCGTCCAATAGGGTATACCTGGTTGCACGAAGCTGGAGTTGACGAGCTTTAACACGGTCGTCAGGGACCGTTCCGTCCTTCAAGTATTTGATGAACGGGGTCATCCAATTCTCTTCGGCGACGGCGACCGTGGCAACCAAATTCCTGTCGATCGCCGGCCTTGCTGACTTTGTGATTTGGATATTGGAGAAGTCGGCTGCCCCATCCGATGATGCTAGCTTGGAAAGAGCATCGGCCTGGGAGTTGTGCTCTCTGGGGACTTGTTCGATTAGTACTTCTTCAAATTTTGTGCACATTTCGGCGACCAGCTCTTGGTATTTGACCATCTGTTCGCCGCGTGCCTCATATTCTCCCTTGACTTGGTTTACGACCAAAAGGGAGTCCATGAAGATATGGAGGCGACGAACATCCAGGGCGAGGGCTAGATCAAGCCCGCCTACCAGAGCTTCGTATTCGGCTTCATTGTTGGTCGCACGAAAACCAAAACGCACAGCATTTGTGAAACTCTGACCGTCGGGGCTAATGAGGACAATCCCTGCCCCTGCTCTCGCATTGGTCGCTGAGCCATCCACGTATAATTTCCAGGCAGGTCTGCCGACCTGAGTCGGACTGTGAGGGAACGTTAATTCCACCACGAAGTCCGCCAGAGCTTGGCCTTTGATCGTCGTGCGAGGAGCGTAAGTGATACCGTATTGGGTGATCTCCAGCGACTACTTGAGGAGTCGCCCGTTGGTGTCCTGGCCGGCCGCAGACTTGTCTTAGAGGTAGAGTTGTTAGGACTTCCACTTGGTGATCGAAGAAGTAAGCCCTCGGCTACGTACACTCATGACAAGGGCGTAGGCGATCTTCTCCAATGGTGTATAACGTGTCTCGGCGTGGAGCGCCTGGCTAACATAGTAGATCGGCAAGTGGGCTCGCCTCTCGCTCGCACTGTAACGGCACTCGCCAAGGACAGCTGAGGCCGCCAAGTAAAGGAATAATTTTTCACCGGGGATCGGCTTTGCCAGGATCTGGGGGTTAGATAGATATTCCTTTATTTTGGCGAATGCTATCTGGCTTTCTTTCGTCCATGCGAACTTCTTGTTCTTGATGGTCGCGAAGAAAGGCTTGCTTTTATCGTCGAGCCGTGATATGAAACGGTTGAGGGCGGCTAGACAACTTGTGAGGCGTTGCACCTGTTTGATGTTTCGCGGTTCCTGCATGTCAAGGATCGCCTGTATCTTGGTGGGGTTCGCCTCGATCCCCCTTTGGCTCACTATGTGCCCCAGGAACTTCCCGGAGCCCACCCTGAAGTTGCATTTCCTGGGGTTCAGCTTCATGTTAAACTTCTCAAGGATGGCGAACGTCTCGGCGAGATCGCTGAGGTGATCTTCCTTCTTGAGGCTTTTGACTACGATATCGTCAATGTAGACCTCCATGGTCTTGCCGATCTGATCGGCGAACATCCTGTTGACTAATCGCTGGTAGGTCGCCTCGCTTTTCAAGCCGAACGGCATTCTGACCCAAAAGTATATGTCTTTTTCTCTGTGGAAAGATGTGTGTTTTATGTCTTCCTCCGCCATTGGGATTTGATGATATCCGGCGAAGGCATCCATAAACGACATCATTTCGCAACCTGCCGTGCTATCGACCAGGTGATCGATATGAGGCATCGGGAAGTGATCTTTTGGACATGCCGCGTTGAGGTCGGTGAAGTCAATGCATAATCTCCAGGAGCCAGTTGGCTTTTTGACGAGCACCGCGTTGGCGACCCACTGGGGTTCGTCTTTGGCCACTCCGATCAATTTGTTGTTGAGTAACTTCTGGACTTCTATGTCGAGCGCCGCGTATTTCTCGGGACCGAACTTCCTACGCTTCTGGTGAACAGGCTTCATCGCCCGGTCGATCTTCAGATAATGGCAAGCGTGTTCGGGACTTATGCCAACCATATCTTGATGCGACCAGGCAAAGACTCCGATGTTCCTACGTAGCAAGTTGATCAGATCCCCTTTTAATTCGTGGTCGATGCTCGCGCCGATCTGTACTTCCCGTTCTGGATGATCTGGATCCATCGTAACACTTTCCAACTCTTCGACAGGAACGGTCGCCTCTCGCTTGGTACGATCTCTGGACTCGGTCCTAGGATCGATGTCGAGGCTTGGCTCAAACCGATCCTTGGCTCGATGTCGACGCCAATTGATGAGAGATGGCGTCCCTGAGTCGGGTTGATACGAAGTGTTAGGCCTGCCGATCTCCATGGGTTGATCGTCGGCCGCTTCGACGTTACATATAGTATGGGAAGTATTGAAAGAAGTAACAACATAGGAGTAATTCAAACATCTCTTTGCCATTAGCCGATCTCCTTTACAAGACCGACCGTCCCATCGGCGGTGGGGAATTTGATACAGTAAAAGAAAGATGAGGCGACCGCCTCAAAGGTTTCTAAAAAGGGGCGACCTAGGAACCCATTATAGATGCTGGGCCTATCTATGATTACAAAGCTTAAGTTCCCAGTAATCCTAACCTTGGGATCATAAAAGCATACTAGCTCAACGGAGAGCTTGATCCTCCCGTAGGCTTGGACTGTGTTGTCACCGAACCCTTGGAGCACGGTATCGAAAGGCTTGATGAATTTGATTAAGTTGCCGAGTTGGTCTAGGGCGGATTTGAATATGATGTTGCAAAAACTTCCATTGTCGACCAACACGCGATCGACCGTCTTCCCAAGGATGCAAGCGGAGATCACTAGTGCATCCTCTTTGGGACATTGCACTCCTTCCCTGTCCTTGTTGGAAAAGGTGATGAGCGCGTCTCTAGAGATGGTCGGCTCCGGAGGAACTACAACATGGACTCCGGCGAATGCCCTCAGCTCGGCCTTTCGCTTCCTGTTCGACATGGTGGAAACTGGGGAAAGACCTCCGAGGTTTCCACCTCCGGCTTGAAGCATGTTTATCCGACCGCCAGGGTTGACCGATGGGACCGATTCATCAGAGTATTCCGGCTCATGCTCGATCCTGGCGACCGGATTGGGAGGAGTTCTCTCGCGTTGTCGGCGTTCGCGCCCTCCGGTCCTTTCCGTCCTTGGCTCCGGCTTGGTGATTAGATTGTCCAGTTTGCCTTCTTCAAACAGTCGCCAGAGCTGTCTGAGGAGGTCGCGGCATTGGCTAGTGTTGTGGCCGGGACTCTTATGATAGGCACAGAATTTTCTACGGTCTAGGTGACCGTGGTCTCTTATTGGCTTTGGCTTGGAAAGCCACTCGCGACCCTTGATCGCGTTGAAGATGTGTGCCGGAGATAAGTTGAGGTTGTGAAGAAGGTGGACCTCCACATCCTCGAAGGCTTTGAACTCGCCAGGCGGCTTGGCGACCGCCTTTCTGGGCTTGGCGACCGCCTTCTTATGGACATGGGAAGGTGCTTTTCCTTCTTCGGGCTGTCCCTCGTCCAAGCGGAGTGAGAGCATCTTCTGCCTGGCCGTAAAATCGCGGCTCGACGCGAACGCAGTATAGGTCGGTGGAAAATCCTTTGTGAGGTGCTGAACATGGGCGAAGGCCCGTGGAATCCGTTCAGATCGCTGCGTGGTGAGCGATCTCGCCGCCGACGGCTCACCGGTGAGGACTATCTCGCCCACCGGCCGATATAATCCTCATCCACCTGCCCTTCCCCGCCTGATTTTCATCATGCGGTGGGGACCTTCCGGGCGAGTGACTTTGGCGGCGAAGTACGACGTGAAGTCGTTCGCCAGCTTCTCAAAGCAATTGATTGAGCGAGATGGTAGCGAGATGTACCACCTGTGGGCGAGATCGCCCAGAGTTAACGGGAACATACGACATTTCGTCGCGTCGAAGCTCCGCATCCAGTCATGTAGATCCGGAACTTACTTAAGTGGGTTCCCGGATCCGTTCTCCTCATATAGAGGTGTTTGTGGGGGATTGATCGTTGGTTGGATCAGGCGAGCTCGATCTGAGTCGCGAGTGGCTCGCTTGACCCAACGATTGGTCTCCTGGCGCCGCCCCATTTTCCAGAGCGCCTTCATCTCGTCGAGTGGCGTTGCATGGCGGCCATCGCCGTCGCCCGATCGCCGCCGAGTGGCTCTCGAGCGTGAACCAAGCCGATCGTGTACCGATCCCCTAGCCCCGAGGTGAATGACGAGCTCCCTGCCAGTGGGTACCTTCCATGGGCGAGCAGGGCCTCGCTGACCGACCTGTCTCTTCGGAGTCGGATATGCCGAACTCCCAGTAAAGGATTCGGATATCGATGTCTCACTGGGCCTCGAGTGCCTGTGTCGCCATGAGGGATCGCTTCTGGCGGGCCAAGACGGAATCGTCCCGCCTTACGAGAGCCTTCCCCTGCGGCTCGGGACTTTCTGTTGATTTCTCAACATAGATCCCCTTGAGCTTCCGTTTGCTTGCCCGGCAGTTAGCTGACGGGGTGATGGTGGGCGTATCGCGGGCCCTCTGCCGTTCCCTGAGGATGGCTATAGCCTCCTCAATCTGTTCCGATGTCTGGAACTGATCGAGTGAGAGGCTAGAACCGTCCATCGGGGGCGGGAGTGAGAGCCTAGCGTCGCCACGCTCGCCTTCCGCCGTGGGCTGGGATTCGGTCCTCGTCGGAATAAGATTTCCGGCAGATCTCAGGGTGGCCCTTTTGGAGGTTGTTGCTGATGTCATTTTATGAAGGTTTTTCTATTGAAGAACAGTGAGTGTTTCTTCAAGTATATGTCCGGAGAACAGTGAGTGTTCTTCGAGACGGTAGGAATAAAACGGAGGTTCAGGGCTCCCCTCCTTCTAGCGCCAATTGTTGTTACCCAAAATATTATCCGGAGATAATATTGCTGGAATGATCGAGTAACAAACAAATGCGAGAACACTTCCGTGAGAAAATAGATAACACAAGATTTGCTGGGGTTGTTAATCCCGGGCTTGAATGCTCTCGCGAGATGTTATTAATAAATATACTGTCGAGTACAAATATTAATGTTAGAATCTAATACAAGGAGTGTTAAGATTTCTAGTTATCTAGGCTTTAGAGCGCGTAGATTTCCAGAAGAACCAGATAGATAGATCTGTGAGTTTTTGCTTGGGATATATGATGAATGTGTATGAATATTACTAGGAATGTGTTAGTGTTTACCAAAAGAGCTTTTGTTTCTCTCTTTGATATGTATTTTGCACTTAATCCGTAGTAAAAATCGCGTGCCTTTGCTGCTACGGTGAGTTCTCTATTTATAGGGGACAAGGTAGTTGGGATCCCTCAGGCGATCGCCGGCGACCGCCGTTTTTTATATTATAATAAGGTGGCCGATCGTCCCGTCACATGGGGCTGCTCCCTTAAAGTTCCCGTCACATGGGGTTGTTCCCTTAAAGTCAGGGGCTGCTGCTGGAGTCAACTGTGTGAGCCAATGAGAGGCCAACACGCGTCCTGGGCAGCCGTCAGGGGAGGACCCACTTTGTACCTTTCGGCGGCTTTGTCGGTAGGTGCGGTAGGTGTGGTAGGTGACAGGCTGAGGTCAAAGGTCCTATCTGCCGATATCTTTGAAGATCCGCATGTGGGCCACCGTCCAAGATTCGGTCTTCGATGACTTTGACGGATGCCGGATCCACACGTGGTATGAGATGATCGCCTCTGGTCCGCTGGGTACCAAAGGACGATCGCCACACTGTGCCGAACTCTAGGCGTTTTGTCCAGAGCATGTTTTTCATGGTTGGCTTCTCTGGTCGTGATGCCGATCGCCTATCGAGGCGTATTAATCGCCGCACAACAAGAGAGAAAAATTTTCCTTCTTCATTTTGTTCATCTTTGAGGTGAAAAGAAGTAAGAAAAATTAAGAGAGAAAAAATTCCTACAATACTTCCTAGCCGTATTCTTCATAGAACGGAGTGTTGTAGATTTTTCCGGGTAACTTCCGACGCGTGTGAAGTAGAGGCTTCGAATTTTCGGTGCTTGGAACAAAGGGATTTCGTGTTCGGGACGGGATCGTGATCATCGTCTACACTTTACGAAGATTTATTTCAAAGGATTCAAGGGTATGAATCTTTACCTTTGTATGTATTTTTTTTTTCGTATATACGTTACTTGATCGATCCTGTTTGGGATTCGTATTTATTTCCGCTGCGTATTTCGTTTTATTTTCGGAATCCCAACAGTGGTATCGGAGCGAGGTCAATGTTTCCGTATATACGATTATTTGTGCATTTTGAATGTTTTTGGATGATGATTATGATTTAGAATCATGTTTGGAATAATCGTAGATTTTAAATTGTTCGTTGTAGCATCACGTTTTTGGAAACGGGCCGAAAAACGAAGAAACGGGTCCGGCAGGTGGTGGCAAAGATCGCCCGGCCGTCGCCTGTGTTGCCGAGCATGCTCGGCCATGTCTCGGCCGCCGCCGAGAGGCGGCCGATGCTGCGATCGGGACTCGCCAGTGCCAAGCTTGGCTCGGACAGGCGACCCTCGGGTTTTTGGCCCGATTTTGAATCGGGCCATGGTCGGGCCTAAAACCGAATTATCCGGACTCGCTTTAAGTTTATATTTCGTTGTAATTATTTCCCAAAATTTATATTGGATTTTAATTTGACTAAATTAATATTTGGAATATTTTTTGTGTTAAGGAAATAAATTAAACGAGAATATTATTTTGGCGGATTACTTCGAACGAATTAAAATGACGAATATTAGTATTAATTGGATTAATACCATTAAAATTGAATAGATTAATTTTATATTGATTGGATTAATATATTAATTAATTATTTAATTTTAATGCCACTTTATATTAATTGGATTAATTTAGTAGAAATTGATTAGATTAATTTATATTAAGATTAATTGTTTAATTTCGTTGCCATTACATGTTGTATGGAATCCTTATGTGATGGTGATATAGCTCGTGGACTTAGTTTTTTGATTTGTTCGATTCGATTGGGTTGTAAAGGCCGTTTGAGCCTATTTATATTTACTAGAAAAACTTGTATAGGATGCAATTTTTCAATGATGTAATTATTATTTTGGGTATGAAGAAGACCGAAGACAACCGACCGAGAAGACGAAGAATCGAAGACTGTTTTTTTTATTGGGTCATTCGCTTGGCCCAGTACTTAGGAATTAGGTCCATGAGCTATATGTTGGTAGTAACTAGGTTACTGTTTTCAGTTTTTCATTTTGAATGATTGACGAACCAACAAACGCGCGTATAATTGAATTAATGTGCAAAGTGTAACATTTATCGCGAAATTCTCCCGACTACAAACAGACTAAGTTTGTAAAAGGTTACGAGGTTTCATACCCTCCATCAAACTCGTAGAAAATTGATACCCGAGCTGGTGTGCTATGCTTCCGAGTTATCGGGGTAGTACATTTGGTAGAGGTTGAAAAATTCTTGAATGCATTAGATGCCTTCGGTTGGTGATAAATTTCGCCCCTAGAAACCTGATAGGTTGCCGGGTGAGATTCAATAGTCAAACTGATAGACGTTGATGGTCAACAACTTAGATAGTCTGGATTGCCAAGAAACCTGATAGGTTGGGGGCATGAAGACTAGGGGTAAAAGAAGATCAAATCATCCGTTAGACGGGTTGGTGTTAGACACCACTTTACAGAAATTAATTGGCAAGAAACCTGATAGGTTGCGTCTGTTAAAATTTGTAAAGAACTTGATCACCACGAAGAAGTCGATCTAACCATGATTTCCGGATTATAACTGTAACACCCTCAAGATATTCGAGGTATATTACAGTGCCGTGAATCCCTATATGGGACCCACCAGGCTGAACAGCATCATACTCATCGACTCACAAAAACGACAAAATAACACCTCGTCATAAAGACGCAAAACAGAATACTCCACCCGGTTCAACCGGTCAACATAACATCATCATCCAACACAACATAATAGGCAACAATACAATCCGGACGAACAAGAACTCTTGAGTACTCGAGTACAACTATTAGTTCAAAAACCACAAAAGATGAAAAGATAAAAAGACATTAAGACGTCACTTATGCACAATCATCACGCATGGCCATCGTCTGTATCGTCCAGCCCGTCGTCCGATGAACTCCGACTGAAATTCATAAAACGAATTTCCCCAAAACGGGTCCCCAGAGAGGTTAGAAATTACGCTAGTACAAGTAACCAAATGAACGACTTACATCTTACACATATAGTAAATACATGCAATCAAGAAAACATAGTTCCAAAACACTCATTTCCGGAAATACCATAATCAAATCACATTTGTAAAAATGCACCACAATTAACCATGGATCCACCCCTCCGTGGACCCCTACCGAGACCCCGTCGGATCTAACCCGTAGTGGTTAAAAGCAAGCTCGCGGATCCACCCCTCCGTGGACCCCTACCGAGACCCCGTCGGATCTAACCCATAGTGAGCATACACACACACTAGTCTCATGCAATACTACTACGTTAAGATTGTAAGTTCATAAGGATACTTGCCTCGATTAAATAGACGACGACACGAACGGAACGGAAGAATCAAGCACGACCGCGAGGAACCGACGAAAATGAACCTAACGATTCGAATAGCACAATCACAACCACTTCTAAACGATTATGGAAATGGAATACACCCGGAAACCCGCCTACGATTCATGTATATTCGTACAAAAATAACAACGAGGGCGGACCACAACCAAACCCTCTCGATTTCACAAAGCTATGGAAATATACCATGAATCCGTAGGAAAACTAATGATATCAACAAGATTAATCATAATCATCATGAATCTACCAACAAAACGAAACGAATCGGAAGAAAATCCCAAAACCCCCAAATTATCCAAAAATAGGGTTCTAAGAGATTTACCGTGGATTAGGACGAAAGATTCGTGTTGATGTTGATATAATACTCCAAGAACTCAAGAAGGATGTTGGATGAGATGATTGGAGGAAGAAATCGCCAAGGAGATCGCCTTCGCCGCGGAGAGAGGAAGAAATGAGGATTTATGTTTATCTCGGTCAACTCCCTGGTTTATATAGCCAGGGAGTGTTAGTGCGCGCTAATCCTCAAGGTTAGCGTGCGCTAACGGGATAAAAAAATACAGGCCAAACAGTTAGCGTCTAGTCCAGTGGCCAGACTTCTGGCCGTTAGCGTGCGCTACTCCAAATGTAGCGTGCGCTAACAACCTATCGGTAGCGCGCGCTATCGACCAATAGCGTGCGCTACCTGGACATCAGTCGAGTCCAGTGACAAACTGTCCAGGACTCACCTGACCCGTTAGCGTGCGCTACCATACAAGCGTAGCGTGCGCTAACTGGCACCTGACCGAATTCGAATAAAGCGGCCCAAGATCGACACCAGCCAGCGCGTGCTACTGAACAACTTAACGTGCGCTAGTCTCCCGACATTAGCGTACGCTAGACAAGGTAGCGTGCGCTAATCCGATAGTCCAGAGGGCTGGGAGCTGAACTGCCACTCCCAGGGCTAACTCGCTAGCGTGCGTTACCATACAGACGTAGCGTGCGCTACAAAGGGACTTCTAGCGTGCGCTATACAGGAAATTTAGCGTGCACTAGATACAGAATATAAACGGCCCAAAATACCGGAATATGAACGAAACGTTAAACAGAACATCTCAAGACGCATCGAAACAAGGAATGGATCCACGGCAACCCCGAAACGGCGGTTCCGCACAACAATTACGAGAATCAGATCAATAGATGACGGAAAAGTTACACTGAAGGATACACGAGGGTCGCTACAATCGAGAAATACACCGAAAATAACAATACAAGGGAAAGAAAAATGCGGATATTACATTCTACCCCTCTAAAAATAAGTTTCGTCCCGAAACTTAAGAAACAAACAATTCGGGGTACCTAGCACGCATGCTATCCTCGGTTTCCCAAGTTGCCTCCTCGACACCGTGTCTCGACCACTGCACCTTTACCAAAGGTATGGTCTTATGCCTCAATCGTTTCTCACGATGCTCCAAAATCTTCAAAGGACGCTCTTCAAAAGTAACATCCTCGGCGACATCAATCTCACCATAATCGATGACGTGACTAGGATCCGGGACATATTTCCTCAACTGGGAGACGTGAAAAACGCTATGAACATGACTCAAGGCTGGAGGTAACGCCAAACGGTATGCCAACTCACCGACTCGCTCGAGGATCTCAAAGGGTCCAATAAATCTCGGACTCAATTTCCCCTTCTTCCCGAAACGAAAAACTCCCTTCGTCGGCGACACCTTTAGCAAAACGTGGTCTCCCACCTCGAATTCCAAAGGTCGGCGACGGACGTCGGCATACGACTTCTGTCGACTCTGGGCAGTCAACATCCGTTCTCGAATTACTTCTATCTTCCGCCTCGTCTCTAAAACGACGTCCGGCTCGGTCCCGACCAAATCGGACGCCTCATTCCAACAAATCGGTGATCGGCATCGCCGCCCATAAAGTGCCTCATACGGTGCCATCCGAATCGACGCGTGCCAACTTTTGTTGTACGTGAATTCGATCAATGGAAAATGTTCCTCCCAATCGCTACTCCAATCGAGGGCACAAGCACGCAATATATCCTCGAATGTCTGTATAGTGCGTTCCGATTGTCCATCTGACTGGGGATGAAAAGAGGTACTCAAATGCAAACGGGTACCCAATGCCTTATGCACCGCCTGCCAGAAGTGTGATACAAAACGGTCGTCGCGATCCGAAACAATACACTTCGGAGTACCGTGAAGCCTCACAATCTGCGCGATAAACACACGAGCTAACTTCTCCGGGCCCCAAGTGTCCTTGATGCCCAGAAAATGTGCCGACTTGGTCAGACGATCAACAATCACCCATACCACATTCATGCCCGACCTCGATCTCGGCAAACTCGTAACGAAATCCATCGATATATCTTCCCATTTCCATTCCGGAACGGGAAGTGACTGCAATAACTTGACGGCTGATGCTCGATTTTGACCTGCTGACAAGTCAAACATCTCGCTACAAACTGTGCGACCTCCTCCTTCATATCATTCCACCAGAAATTTCTTCTCCGGTCCTTGTACATCTTACTCGAACCAGGATGAACGGAATAAGGTGTAGCGTGGGCCTCCCGTAAAATACTCTGTCTCAACTCTGAGTCGTTCGGCACACAAAGCCGACTCTGGAATCTCAAAATACGATCCTCGTGAATCACAAACCCAGGAGACTTTCCCTTAAGAACGTTCTCTCGGATTTGAGTAATCATTGGATCCTCTGACTGCTTCAGCTTAATTTCATCGATCAAAGACGACGAAATCTCTAAAGCACGAAGTTGCCCGACGGCTCCAGGCAACAAAACTTCAACATCTAACTCGATCAAAGCCCGCCGAAGCTCAGACTGAGACGTAAGGATCTCAAGCGTTCGTAACGCAACCGGTTTCCGACTCAAGGCGTCGGCCACGACGTTCGCCTTGCCCGGATGATAAAGGATCTCGAGGTCATAATCCTTAATCAACTCTAACCACCTCCTCTGCCTCATATTCAACTCTCGCTGAGTAAATATGTATTTCAGACTTTTATGATCGGTAAAAATCTGACATGCAGAGCCGAAAAGATAGTGACGCCAAATCTTTAGCGCAAAAACGACTGCCGCTAACTCCAAATCATGAGTAGGGTAGTTCAGCTCATACGGCCTCAACTGTCTCGACGCATAGGCAATGGTCTTGCCGTGCTGCATCAATACGCACCCAAGACCCTGACCCGAAGCATCGCTATAAACGGCAAAACCCTCGTTGCCACATGGCAACGCCAAAACCGGGGCTGAAGTCAAACGCTTCTTCAGTTCCTCAAAACTCAACTGCCTCTCGTCATTCCAGATGAACTTCTCGGACTTCTGGAGCAACTGCGTAAGTGGTCGATCTAGTTTCGAGAAACCCTCGACGAACCTACGATAGTAGCCAGCTAAACCCAAGAAACTACGGAGCTCCTTCACATTCTTGGGCGGTGCCCAATCCAACCCTGCCTCAATCTTCTGCGGATCCACACGAAGCCCCTCGGCTGAAATCACGTGACCTAAAAACATCACTTCCTTCAACCAGAACTCACATTTCGAGAACTTTGCATAGAGTTGCTCGGTCCTCAAAATATCTAATACTACCCGCAAATGATGGGCATGCTCTTCCTCATTCCTCGAATAAATAAGAATATCGTCAATAAAGACGACGACACACTTATCCAAATACTCGATAAAAACTTTGTTCATCAACTGCATGAACACCGCCGGCGCATTAGTTAACCCGAAAGGCATGACTACGAACTCATAATGTCCGTACCTCGTCCGAAAAGCTGTTTTCGGCACATCGGACCCTCTCACTCGGAGCTGATAGTACCCCGATTTCAAATCAATTTTCGAGAATACCGCAGCTCCCTGCAACTGATCGAACAAGTCATCAATTCTCGGCAAAGGATACTTGTTCTTGATGGTCACCTTGTTTAGTTCGCGATAGTCGATACACAAACGTAGCGAACAATCCTTCTTCCGCACAAACAGGACCGGTGCGCCCCAAGGCGAGGCGCTCGGTCGAACATACCCCGACTCAAGAAGCTCACTCAACTGCTTCTTCAACTCGGACATCTCTGAAGGTGCCATGCGATAGGGCGCTTGAAATAGAGCGCGCCCGGCTCTAACTCTATAGCAAACTCAACCTCACGATCCGGTGGCAATCCCGGTAACTCGTCAGGAAATACATCAGGAAACTCATTAACGACTGGAATCGACGAAAGCTCGACTCCACCATCCTCCGCCTTCAAGGCATAGCACCAATAACCAGTACACCCCTTTCGCAGGAGACTCATCGCCTTCAAGGCATTAATGACGAATTTCTGATTTCCTCTCCTTCGCCCCGCGAAGGAGTGCTCGGTGCCGTCCTCGGCTAACATGGTGATGATACTCGTGCGGTAGTTCATGATTGCGCCATGCCGCTCGAGCCAATCATCCCCGAGAATCAAATCCTCACCCTCAATATCCACAACAATAAGATTAGAGGGCCAAGTCCTCTCACAAATAAGTACAGAACAGTCTTGAACCTCCTGATCACCAACAATCCTATCACCGCTAGGAAGCTTAACGATGAAGGGTTCACAAGGCATCAAACAGTCGAGACTCAAACGGCGCACACAATCCAAAGATATGAACGAATGCGTAGCACCGTAATCGAAAAGCACACTGACAGGATGAGAAAGAATATAAACGGTACCTGTCGCCACGGTAGCCGCTGGATCATCGGCTCTCCGCATCTCATAGACACGCGGGTGGGCTGAGCCGACACTGGAAGCTCCCCCCTTAGAGGGCTGACCCCGACCTCTCCCCCGACTAGCACTCGGCGGAGATTGAGGAGCAAACGATCCCTGATTCACACTTGGTTCCCTAGGCGCGGGGATAGAAGTCCGGGCACCCACAATTCTCTCCCTCTCGGCACAGAAAGCCACCTTGTGGCCCGGTTGGCCACACTGATTACATATCAACAAAGGACTCGGGCAATTACGGCTGATGTGGCCTGGCCGCCACGCTTAAAACACTTCACTTCCCGAGAAGGGGCACCGCAGCCTACGGGAAATCCAAGAGATCGAGCCGGGCCACCACCAATGAAAAGTTAGTAGATCAAATTTCGCTGACCCCCACCTTTGGCCCGAAAATTCCCGGACTTCGCTTACTCTCGCGGCCGCTTCACTGCCGTCACGGACATATCGTAAGCAAGGGCCCTACTCGTAATCTTTCAAGGTAGTACATACGAGCCCGACATATAGTCCCGAATCGACAACTTCATATGTCGGAGAAATGGAAAATTTTGTCGCTCTCCTCGACAACTTGGGTCTTCACATAACCCAACTCCTTGTTAAAATCAGCAATAGCTTGAGATACGGGGATATCCCGGTTGAGCATCATAAAAGCATGTACCCGAGCCTCGTCTCGACGGCCACGGGCAATATTCGATCTCCATCAATTCTTGAAACTCACCACGAAGCAAAGATGATCTTTGGGCCCAACGGCCTCCCACACCACCCGTAGCGTCCCCTGTGAGAAAGTATTGAGCAATAGGGACTTTACGGTCCCTGACAGATTGGTAGCAGTGAAGACTTTAGATATCTCCTTGATCCACCCTTCCCAGCCAATCGGGTCTGAAGCTCCCGAAAACTGAGGAGGATGCATCTTGATGACATCTTGGAGCCAAAGGTATGCTCCGCCCCGATTAACATGGGCCTGTTCCGGGTTCTGAACCGCCTGAGCTATTGCCGCCATTTGGTTCATCATTTGTTGCATAACAGCCGCAATACCAAGGTCAGCGCGCTCCTGAGAAGAAGCATGACTGTGGCGGTCGCCGCACGCCGGCCTCGAAGATCGCGACGTGGCCGCCCCACCGGCCGCCCACGCCCCGGCCGCCCACGACCGCGACCACGACCTCTTCCGTAATCCATACCGGAGTTAAATAAGTAGCAAAAGCCATACGAGGGTAAGTACGAGAAAAGAAGCACCACAAGTCGAGAATCAAAGGTACGATACAAGGAAATAATGAACAGAGGAAGGAAAACTTACGGACACTGGTAGTACCGGAATCATGGCAGCGTGACGATGATGTGCAAAACAAAACACCACAAGACCCAATAAACCGACAAGCCTAGGTATCCATAAACCTAGTGCTCCGATACCATTTTCTGTAACACCCTCAAGATATTCGAGGTATATTACAGTGCCGTGAATCCCTATATGGGACCCACCAGGCTGAACAACATCATACTCATCGACTCACAGAAACGACAAAATAACACCTCGTCATAAAGACGCAAAACAGAATACTCCACCCGGTTCAACTGGTCAACATAACATCATCATCCAACACAACATAATAGGCAACAATACAATCCGGACGAACAAGAACTCTTGAGTACTCGAGTACAACTATTAGTTCAAAAACCACAAAAGATGAAAAGATAAAAATACATTAAGACGTCACTTATGCACAATCATCACGCATGGCCATCGTCCGTGTACTGGTCCAGCGCCCGCTCGTCCCGATGAACCTGACCTGAAATTCATAAAACGAATTTCCCCAAAACGGGTCCCCAGAGGGGTTAGCAATTACGCTAGTACAAGTAACCAAATGAACGACTTACATCTTACACATATAGTAAATACATGCAATCAAGAAAACATAGTTCCAAAACACTCATTTCCGGAAATGCCATAATCAAATCACATTTGTAAAAATGCACCACAATTAACCATGGATCCACCCCTTCGTGGACCCCTACCGAGACCCCGTCGGATCTAACCCATAGTGAGCATACACACACACTCTAGTCTCATGCAATACTACTACGTTAAGATTGTAAGTTCATAAGGATACTTGCCTCGATTAAATAGACGACGACACGAACGGAACGGAAGAATCAAGCACGACCGCGAGGAACCGACGAAAATGAACCTAACGATTCGAATAGCACAATCACAACCACTTCTAAACGATTATGGAAATGGAATACACCCGGAAACCCGCCTACGATTCATGTATATTCGTACAAAAATAACAACGAGGGCGGACCACAACCAAACCCTCTCGATTTCACAAAGCTATGGAAATATACCATGAATCCGTAGGAAAACTAATGATATCAACAAGATTAATCATAATCATCATGAATCCACCAACAAAACGAAACGAATCGGAAGAAAATCCCAAAACCCCCAAATTATCCAAAAATAGGGTTCTAAGAGATTTACCGTGGATTAGGACGAAAGATTCGTGTTGATGTTGATATAATACTCCAAGAACTCAAGAAGGATGTTGGATGAGATGATTGGAGGAAGAAATCGCCAAGGAGATCGCCCCGGAATCACCTTCGCCGCGGAGAGAGGAAGAAATGAGGATTTATGTTTATCTCGGTCAACTCCCTGGTTTATATAGCCAGGGAGTGTTAGCGCGCGCTAATCCTCAAGGTTAGCGTGCGCTAACGGGATAAAAAATACAGGCCAAACAGTTAGCGTCTAGTCCAGTGGCCAGACTTCTGGCCGTTAGCGTGCGCTACTCCAAATGTAGCGTGCGCTAACAACCTATCGGTAGCGCGCGCTATCGACCAATAGCGTGCGCTACCTGGACATCAGTCGAGTCCAGTGACAAACTGCCCAGACTCACTCGACCGTTAGCGTGCGCTACCATACAAGCGTAGCGTGCGCTAATCGGCACTGACCAATTCGCAATAAATCGGCCCAAGATCGACACCCACGCTAGCGCGCTCTTCAACAACTTAACGTGCGCTAGTCTCCCGACATTAGCGTACGCTAGACAAGGTAGCGTGCGCTAATCCGATAGTCCAGAGGGCTGGGAGCTGAACTGCCACTCCCAGGGCTAACTCGCTAGCGTGCGCTACCATACAGACGTAGCGTGCGCTACAAAGGGACTTCTAGCGTGCGCTATACAGGAAATTTAGCGTGCGCTAGATACATAATATAAACGGCCCAAAATACCGGAATATGAACGAAACGTTAAACAGAACATCTCAAGACGCATCGAAACAAGGAATGGATCCACGGCAACCCCGAAACGGCGGTTCCGCACAACAATTACGAGAATCAGATCAATAGATGACGGAAAAGTTACACTGAAGGATACACGAGGGTCGCTACAATCGAGAAATACACCGAAAATAACAATACAAGGGAAAGAAAAATGCGGATATTACAATAACATGGGAGTGTATAATTCCGATAAAATTAGTGGGAGCCGAGACAAGAATTATACAAGCCCTTAAGTTCTATACTCGGTCATAATTAAACAAGTCACTAATTTAATCTTGTCTAAATCTTTGCAGAAAACGAAATTGAATCTCTCTAAAATGGCTAAAAACCCACTTGCAATACTACTTGAAAAGAATCTCCTAACTAGCCCTAACTTTGTTGACTGGTTGCGGAATCTGATGATTGTACTCAGTATGGAGTCTCTGGGATACGTCTTGGAGGCGGACATTCCACTGACTCCAATCCGGACTAGGGGTAATCAGGAAGTGTAGACGATGATCACGATCCCGTCCCAAACACGAAAACCCTTCGTTCCAAGCACCGAAAATTCGAAGCCTCTACTTCACACGCGTCGGAAGTTGCCCGGAAAATTCAACGTTACTTCGTTCTCCAAGAACACGGCTAGGAAGTTACCGTAGGAATTTTCTCTCTATTTTTTGTTGAATTCCTTTCACCTCTAAGATGAAAATTGAAAAAAAAATAAAATTCTCTCCCTTCCTCACAACTCTCACGGCCAGAAGAGAGATTTTCAAGCTGAAAATATGTGTGTGTGTGTGTGTGTGTGTGTGTTAGTTGTTATAATGTGTTGTTTTTATATTATCTCAAACCATATAATTGAGATAAAATGTCAACACATAATAACAAAAATACAACTAACACATACACATGCATGAAATGATTCCATGTGATGTGGGGAGAGGGAGGGCGGCCCATGGTGGAAGTCTCCTAGAAAACGAGTCGAGTCACTCGGCTCGTGTACCGGACGTTCGTCAAACGACTCCGTTAAATACACTCCGTTTAATCACCAATGTATTTATATTAATTAATTAATCTAATTAATTAATAATATCAAATACAAATATATTTCTCTAAGAAATATAATTTATGAATTAAATTAATCACCCGGTAACTTAATTTTAATTCATAAGACCGCTATTTTGATTTATCTAATAAATCATAATTAGATATCCAATATCTAATATTTATAGAGAGATAATAAATTCACATTTATCCGTCAACGCTCCTGATGCACGACTCCGTAGGTCCGTCTCAGCCGGCATTGGGAGGAACCAATGAGTGCGGGCAAGACTTAGCCACTTAGCGGGCCGCACTGTAAACCCCCGATCGAGAACGAATGAAGGGATCATTCCGTAACCATTATGTCGTGAATACTATATACGTATAGACCCTTTATCGATGTCCCGGTCAAGTCTTCGGTCACGGTAAAGTCAAACCCTACTATTGACTAGACTCTATACATGTGTTAATGCAAATCAAGACCGACTGATTAATAGTGTATCTAATACGACTATATCAGAATGCTTTGGCCAAAGACTCATGATCTTATTTGCCATTAACTGTATAGGACATACGCCTGCTCACTAACAGGAGATAAAATCCTTTCTTGGCATACAGTAAAGACTGCTACCTGCCCGTATAGTCCGCACTTCGAGGTCGACTCATCAATTAAGCAAATGAGTCTAACTACTCTAATGACAAACTAAACGTCACAGGCACATCTTCTACTGAATCCTCAAGTCAAAGGTCCACATACACTATCACAACCTTTTGATTCGTCATCGACTCTTTGAGAGTGAATACCGTGTGACTGAATCGAGTATGAGTCGTGTTCGAGTATACTGGTCCCACCAATATACTTTATAACTATGCTATCAAGACGTGCACACGTCCTAGCATCAGTTATACAAGTCTTATTAAAATTGTGGGAAAAAAAACGAATCAGATGGGATTCATATTTTTATCCCTTCAAATTGATCTCATCCTTCAATCTCTACCTGACTCTTTCACGCAGTTTGTAATGAATTTCAACTGTAATGAAATTACATGCACATTAGCTGGGCTAATGAATAAACTGGTGACGGCGCAGTCTAACATGAAGACTAAACCGAGAGAGGCTGCTCTTGTGATTTCTTCTGGGCCTAAGAGGTCCAAGAACAAGAAGAAAAAGACCTACGAGCAGTACAAACCCAAGAAAGGGGTGCAAAAAGGAAAGGGCAAGGCCCGAAAGGTTCAAAAGGTAGGCGGTCCAAAACCTACGGACAAATACCTTGAATGCAGTGAGTCAGCATCGCGAAGGACTTGTCCCAAGATTAATGGCGCATCGTGCACGGAACTTTTTGTTTTTGAAACTAATTGTTCCGCTATCGTATATTCTCGCTTCATGGATTCTCGATTCGTGCCACTTCTCACATTTGTACTATGAATCAGGATCTAGAACGAAGTAGAAAACTTGAAGCTGGGGAAATAATGATCACTGTTGGAAGCGGACAAAGTGTCGAGGCAACCGATATTGGATCAATCCTTCAGGGTTTAGAATCTGGTTTTATTTTGACATTAAATGAAGTACTTGTTTTGCCCAAGGGGCATAAAAACATTGTATCCATTCCAGTCTTGGACCGGAAAGGATTTTGTTTCTTCATTGGCAATGGCAGTTGTAAAATTTATTTTCGAAATAAATTGGTTGGAACAGCTACATTGTTGAATGGTTTATATCATCTGAACATACAAAATAAAACAGCAGTGAACACTATAACTAGGAAACGTGGTAGGCAAGATACTAATCAAGCTCTTAAATGGCACCTTAGACTTGGTCATGGGCCAGTATACTCGAACACGACTCATACTCGATTCAGTCACACGGTATTCACTCTCGAAGAGTCGATGACGAATCAAAAGGTTGTGATAGTGTATGTGGACCTTTGACTTGAGGATTCAGTAGAAGATGTGCCTGTGACGTTTAGTTTGTCATTAGAGTAGTTAGACTCATTTGCTTGATTGCTGAGTCGACCTCGAAGTGCGGACTATACGGGCAGGTAACAGTCTTTACTGTATACCAAGAAAGGATTTTATCTCCTGTTAGTGAGCAGGCGTATGTCCTATACGGTTAATGGCAAATAAGATCATGAGTCTTTGGCCAAAGTATTCTGATATAGTCGTATTAGATACACTATTAATCAGTCGGTCTTGATTTGCATTAACACATGTATAGAGTCTAGTCAATAGTAGGGTTTGACTTTACCGTGACCCGAAGACTTGACCGGGACATCTGATAAAGGGTCTATACATATATAGTATTCACGACATAATGGTTCTGGAATGATCCCTTCATTCGTTCTCAGTCGGGGTTTACAGTGCGGCCCGCTAGGCTGGCTAAGTGCTGCCCGCACTCATTGGTTCCTCCCAATGCCGGCTGATACGGACCTACGGAGTCGCGCATCAGGAGCGTTGACGGATAAATGTGAATTTATTATCTCTCTATAAATATTAGATATTGGATATCTAATTATGATTAATTAGATAAATCAAAATAGCGGTCTTATGAATTAAAATTAAGTTACCGGGTGATTAATTTAATTCATAAATTATATTTCTTAGAGAAATATATTTGTATTTGATATTATTAATTAATTAGATTAATTAATTAATATAAATACATTGGTGATTAAACGGAGTGTATTTAACGGAGTCGTTTGACGAACGTCCGATACACGAGCCGAGTGACTCGGCTCGTTTTCTAGGAAACTTCCACCATGGGCCGCCCTCCCTCTCCCCACATCACATGGAATCATTTCCATGCATGTGTATGTGTTAGTTGTATTTTTGTTATTATGTGTTGACATTTTATCTCAATTATATTCGATAATTGAGATATGGATTTTCAGTTATACACGTCCTAGCAGAAATAATTATTTATAAATTCATAAATTATATTTCTTAGAGAAATATATTTGTATTTGATATTATTAATTAATTAGATTAATTAATTAATATAAATACATTAGGTGATTAAACGGAGTGTATTTAACGGAGTCGTTTGACGAACGTCTGGTACACGAGCCGAGTGACTCGGCTCGTTTTCTAGGAAACTTCCACCATGGGCCGCCCTCCCTCTCCCCACATCACATGGAATCATTTCATGCATGTGTATGTGTTAGTTGTATTTTTGTTATTATGTGTTGACATTTTATCTCAATTATATGGTTTGAGATAATATAAAAACAACACATTATAACAACTAACATACACACACATATTTTCAGCTTGAAAATCTCTCTTCTGGCCGTGAGAGTTGTGAGGAAGGGAGAGAATTTTATTTTTTTTTTCCAATTTTCATCTTAGAGGTGAAAGGAATTCAACAAAAAATAGAGAGAAAATTCCTACGGTAACTTCCTAGCCGTGTTCTTGGAGAACGAAGTTACGTCGAATTTTCCGGGCAACTTCCGACGCGTGTGAAGTAGAGGCTTCGAATTTTCGGTGCTTGGAACGAAGAGATTTCGTGTTCGGGACGGGATCGTGATCATCGTCTACACTTTACGAAGATTTATTTCAAAGGCTTCAAGGGTATGAATCTTTACCTTTATATGTATTTTTTTTTCGTATATACGTTACTTGATCGATCCTGTTTGGGATTCGTATTTATTTCCGCTGCGTATTTCGTTTTATTTTCGGAATCCCAACAGTGGTATCGGAGCGAGGTCAATGTTTCCGTATATACGATTATTTGTGCATTTTGAATGCTTTTGGATGATGATTATGATTTAGAATCATGTTTGGGATAATTGTAGATTTTAAATTGTTCGTTGTAGCATCACGTTTTTTGAAACGGGCCGAAAAACGAAGAAACGTGGTTGTCGGCAGGGTGCTGGAAGCACTGCCTGGGCTGCCTGCCCAGACTGCCGAGCATGATCGGCCATGTCTCGGCCACATCGGCCGAGAATGATCGGCCACCGCCGAAAGCGGCTCGGCCAGCACTCGGTTTTTGGCCCGATTTTGAATCGGGCCGCGGGATGGACCTAAAATCGGATTGTCCAGGACTCCGTTTTAAGTTTATATTTTGTTGTAATTATTTCCCAAAATTTAAATTGGATTTTAATTTGACTAAATTAATATTTGGAATATTTTTTTTTAGTTAAGGGAAATAAATTAAACGAAAATATTATTTTGGCCGGATTACTTCGAATGAATTTAAATGACGATTATTAGTATTAATTGGATTAATACCATTAAAATTGAATAGATTAATTTTATATTGATTGGATTAATATATTAATTGATTATTTAATTTTAATGCCACCTTATATTAATTGGATTAATATAGTAGAAATTGAATAGATTAATTTATGGATTAATTAGATTAATTTATATTAAGAATAATTGTTTAATTTCGTTGCCATTACATGTTGTATGGAATCCTTATGTGATGGTGATATAGCTCGTGGACTTAGTTTTTTGATTTGTTCGATTCGATTGGGTTGTAAAGGCCGTTTTGAGCCTATTTATATTTACTAGAAAAACTTGTATAGGATGCAATTTTTCAATGATGTAATTATTATTTTGGGTATGAAGAAGACCGAAGACAACCGACCGAGAAGACGAAGAATCGAAGACTGTTTTTTTTATTGGGTCATTCGCTTGGCCCAAGATTTAGGAATTAGGTCCATGAGCTATATGTTGGTAGTAACTAGGTTCTTGTTTTCTGCTTTTCATTTTGAATGATTGACAAACCAACAAACGCGCGTATAATTGAATTAATGTGCAAAGTGTAACATTAATCGCGAAATTCTCCGACAACAAACAGACTAAGTTTGAAAAAGGTTACGAGGTTTCCTACCCTCCATCAAACTCGTAGAAAATTGATACCCGAGCCGATGTGCTATGCTTCCGAGTTATCGGGGTAGTACATTTGGTAGAGGTTGAAAAATTCTTGAGTGCATTAGATGCCTTCGGTTGGTGATAAATTTCGCCCCTAGAAACCTGATAGGTTGCCGGGTGAGATTCAATAGTCAAACCGATAGACGTTGATGGTCAACAACTTAGATAGTCTGGATTGCCAAGAAACCTGATAGGTTGAGGGCATGAAGACTAGGGGTAAAAGAAGATCAAATCATCCGTTAGACGGGTTGGTGTTAGACAACACTTTACATAAATTAATTGGAAAGAAACATGATAGGTTGCGTCTGTTAAAATTTGTAAAGAACTTGATCACCACTAAGAAGTCGATCTAACCATGATTTCCGGATTATAACATGGGAGTGTATAATTCCGATAAAATTAGTGGGAGCCGAGACAAGAATTATACAAGCCCTTAAGTTCTATACTCGGTCATAATTAAACAAGTCACTAATTTAATCTTGTCTAAATCTTTGCAGAAAACGAAATTGAATCTCTCTAAAATGGCTAAAAACCCACTTGCAATACTACTTGAAAAGAATCTCCTAACTGGCCCTAACTTTGTTGACTGGTTGCGGAATCTGATGATTGTACTCAGTATGGAGTCTCTGGGATACGTCTTGGAGGCGGACATTCCACCGACTCCAATCCGGACTAGGGGTAATCAGGAAGACATTGACGTCCATGAAAAATGGGTCAAGGATAATGTGCTAGTCCGTGGTTTTATGATGGGCTCAATGACTAATGAGCTGCAGAGAGCGCACGAGAAAATGACTTCTGCTGGGCAGATTCTCGCACACTTGACCGAACTTTATGGAGAGCAGAGTAGGACTGCTAGATATGAAATATCAAAGCAGTTGTTCAGTGCTAGGATGAAAGAAGGGGAGAAAGTGGGAGACCACGTCCTCAAGATGATCTCTATGATTGAGAGGCTCGAGGTGCTCAACTTTAATATGGATTTATCCCTTAAAATTGATCTCATCCTTCATTCTCTACCTGACTCTTTCACGCAGTTTGTAATGAATTTCAACTGTAATGAATTTACATGCACATTAGCTGGGCTAATGAATAAACTGGTGACGGCGCAGTCTAACATGAAGACTAAACCGAGAGAGGTTGCTCTTGTGATTTCTTCTGGGCCTAAGAGGTCCAAGAACAAGAAGAAAAAGACCTACGAGCAGTACAAACCCAAGAAAGGGGTGCAAAAAGGAAAGGGCAAGGCCCGAAAGGTTCAAAAGGTAGGTGGTCCAAAACCTACGGACAAATGCCTTGAATGCGGTGAGCTGGGCCACTGGCGAAGGACTTGTCCCAAGATTAATGGCGCATCATGTACGGAACTTTTTGTTTTTAAAACTAATTGTTCCGCTACTGTATATTCTGCTTCATGGATTCTGGATTCAGGTGCCACTTCTCACATTTGTACTATGAATCAGGATCTGGAACGAAGTAGAAAACTTGAAGCTGGGGAAATAATGATCACCGCTGGAAGCGGACAAAGTGTCGAGGCAACCGATATTGGATCAATCCTTCTGGGTTTAGAATCTGGTTTTATTTTGACATTAAATGAAGTACTTGTTTTGCCAAAGGGGCATAAAAACATTGTATCCATTCCAGTCTTGGACCGGAAAGGATTTTGTTTCTTCATTGGCAATGGCGATTGTAAAATTTATTTTCGAAATAAATTGGTTGGAACAACTACATTGTTGAATGGTTTATATCATCCGAACATGCAAAATAAAACAGAGTGAACACTATAACTAGGAAACGTGGTAGGCAAGATACTAATCAAGCTCTTAAATGGCACCTTAGACTTGGTCATGTTGGTCGACCAAGGTTCGTAAAATGGAAAAGATGGACTTTTAAGTCCATTGGGTGTAGAACCCTATCCAACTTGTGAATCTTGCCTTAGAGGCAAAATGACTAAGTTCCCCTTCACAGGACTTTTGAAAGGGTCACGATAAACTTGGATTGGTGCATACCAATGTTTGTGGTGCTTTAGAAGTAGCCCGAGACGAATATCAATATTTCATAACGTTCACAGATGATCATACTAGGTATGGGATTGTGTACTTAATGAAACATAAATCAAGCCTTTGCTAAATTCAAAGAATTTAAGGCCCTAGTTGAAAAACAAACTGGATGTCATATCAAAGCACTTGATCGGACCGAGGTGGCGAATATATGAGCACTGAGTTTGATGAGTTCCTTAAGGAACATGGAATAGTTTCACAATTCACGCCTCCAGAACCCCACAGTTAAATGGTGTTTCGAAAGGAGAAATCGGACTTTGTTGGACATGGTTCGCTCCATGTTAAATTACACCGATTTACCTATTTACCCGTGGGGTATGCCTTACTAACCGCTGCCTATATCCTAAATAGATGTCCTTCCAAATCTGTTCCTATCACTCCGCATGAGATGTGGAAGGGTAAGAAACCAAGCCTTAATCACATAAGGATTTGGGGATGTCCAGCCTATGTCAAAAAGGCTAAGGTGGACAAACTGGAAGCGAGGTCCATAAAAGGACGTTTCATAGGATACCCAGAGGACTCGATAGGTTATCTATTCTACATGCCAGAAGACCATAGGGTCGTTGTGGCATTACAAGCGCACTTCCTTGAGGATGAATTCATTCAGGAAGGTGGCTCGGGTAGAAATTCTCTTTGGAAGAGCATAATGAAACTCCTAAGGAGACAATGATCAGGGATCAAGAACCGAACCTATTGTAACACAACCTCCACTTCGAAGGTCTGATAGGGTATCTCACTTACCTGAGAGGTATGGCTATACACATGTCGAGGAACTGGGTCTCCACGACACACCTGATAGCAGTGAAACGACCTGTCACCTATGACCAAGCGATAGTGGATGTAGACTACGATAAATGGCAAGAAGCAATGGAAGCGAGATAGACTCAATGCATACCAATCAGTCCGGACTCTAGTAGATCTTCCAACCGGCATGAGGACTATTGGAAATAAATGGATCTATAAGAGAAAGACGATGGGGATGGCAAGGTTGATGCCTATAAGGCCGGGCTTGTGGCAAAGGGTTATACCCAAAGGGAAGGAATCGATTATCATGATACCTTCTCGCCCGTAGCTATGATAAAGTCGATTCGCATGATGCTTGCCATTGCTGCCTATTATGATTATGAAATATGGCAAATGGATGTCAAAACGGCTTTTCTAAATGGATACCTCGAGGAGGAAATCTATATGGAACAGCCTAAAGGTTTTGTGTCCAAAGCTAATATTCATAAAGTGTGTAAGCTGCAACGAGACATTTATGGTCCAAGAAAGCTTCTCGGAGTTGGAACCTTCGATTTGACGGGCGATTAAGGACTTTGACTTCGAACGAAATGAGGAGGAACCGTGTGTTTACAAAAAGATCAGTGGGAGCAACATTGCGTTCTTAGTACTATATGTAGATGATATTTTACTTATAGGAAATAACATAGAAATGCTCAGCACTGTGAAAGCTTGGCTTTCTAAAACGTTCTCCATGAAAGACTTGGGAGAAGCTTCCTATATTATAGGGATCCGTCTTTACAGAGATAGACCGCGAAGAATGATAGGACTTTCCCAAGCCCTTTATATCGATAAAATCCTGAGAAGATTCAAGATGGATGAATCTAAAAGAGGGTTCCTTCCCATGCGACATGGAATTCATCTCACCACGAAAATGTGTCCTCAAAGTGAGGAAGACAAGAGAGAGATGAGTAAGGTACCCTATGCCTCGGCAGTGGGTAGCCTCATGTACGCTATGTTGTGTACGAGACCAGACTTAGCCTACGCTGTGAGTATGGTAAGTCGATTTCAAGCAAACCCGGAAGGGAACATTGACCGCCGTAAAGAACATTCTTAAGTACTTAAGAAGAACTAGAGATTTAGTTCTTACTTATGGTGGTGGAGAATCAAGGTGATTGGATTCACCGATTCGATTTTCAAGGAGACAATGACGACTCTAAGTCGACATCCGGTATTTATTTACTCTCAATGGAGGAGCAAGATCTTGGAGAAGCTCCAAGCAAACCGCCATCTGCAGATTCCACTCGCCAAGCGAGTATCAAGATGCCTCGAGAGGCTAGCAAAGAAGCATTTTGGATGCGTGTTTATACAAGAACTTCAAGTGGTGCCTAACGCGGAGTTGCCTATATCACTATTCTGTGATAATGATGGAGCTGTCGCCCAAGCCAAGGAGCCGAGGGCTCACCACAACACCAAGCATATAGAGAGAAAGTACCACATCGTTCGAGAGATGGTGGAAAAAGGATATGTTTCATTGGAAAGAGTAGACTCAGAAGACAATGTCTCTGACCCGCTGACTAAGCCATTATCTCAGGCTGTCTTGGAAAGACATCTGAAGAACATGGGTATTGGATATCATGATGTGTGGCATTGAGTGCAAGTAGGAGATTGTTAGAAATATGCCCTCGAATGCCACTCAGGGGATGAGAGAGTAGGGGCATTGTACTTGTAATTATGGAATAAATAATAAAAAGGCAATTTGATTCATTCACTGTTTATTGTATTTCAATTGCATTCTTGACTTGGTAAACATTGAAGTGAAGTCCATGTAAATAAACTGAACATTCCATTCTCATTATGGGATAAGAGAAAATGCACTGGAAGTGTTTAAAGTTTATTTACGAAAATCGTTCGCAAGTCAATAAACTTAAATGGGCATTAAGTTTTAATAAGACTTGTATAACTGATGCTAGGACGTGTGCACGTCTTGATAGCATAGTTATAAAGTATATTGGTGGGACCAGTATACTCGAACACGACTCATACTCGATTCAGTCACACGGTATTCACTCTCGAAGAGTCGATGACGAATCAAAAGGTTATGATAGTGTATGTGGACCTTTGACTTGAGGATTCAGTAGAAGATGTGCCTGTGACGTTTAGTTTGTCATTAGAGTAGTTAGACTCATTTGCTTGATTGCTGAGTCGACCTCGAAGTGCGGACTATACGGGCAGGTAACAGTCTTTACTGTATACCAAGAAAGGATTTTATCTCCTGTTAGTGAGCAGGCGTATGTCCTATACGGTTAATGGCAAATAAGATCATGAGTCTTTGGCCAAAGTATTCTGATATAGTCGTATTAGATACACTATTAATCAGTCGGTCTTGATTTGCATTAACACATGTATAGAGTCTAGTCAATAGTAGGGTTTGACTTTACCGTGACCCGAAGACTTGACCGGGACATCTGATAAAGGGTCTATACATATATAGTATTCACGACATAATGGTTCTGGAATGATCCCTTCATTCGTTCTCGCCGGGGTTTACGGTGCCCGCTAGTGGCTAAGTCCGCCCGCACTCATTAGTTCCTCCCAATGCCGGCTGAGACGGACCTACGGAGTCGCGCATCAGGAGCGTTGACGGATAAATGTGAATTTATTATCTCTCTATAAATATTAGATATTGGATATCTAATTATGATTAATTAGATAAATCAAAATAGCGGTCTTATGAATTAAAATTAAGTTACCGGGTGATTAATTTAATTCATAAATTATATTTCTTAGAGAAATATATTTGTATTTGATATTATTAATTAATTAGATTAATTAATTAATATAAATACATTGGTGATTAAACGGAGTGTATTTAACGAGTCGTTTGACGAACGTCCGATACACGAGCCGAGTGACTCGGCTCGTTTTCTAGAAACTTCCACCATGGGCCGCCTCTCCTCTCCCCACATCACATGGAATCATTTCCATGCATGTGTATGTGTTAGTTGTATTTTTGTTATTATGTGTTGACATTTTATCTCAATTATATTCGATAATTGAGATATGGATTTTCAGTTATACACGTCCTAGCAGAAATAATTATTTATAAATTCATAAATTATATTTCTTAGAGAAATATATTTGTATTTGATATTATTAATTAATTAGATTAATTAATTAATATAAATACATTAGGTGATTAAACGGAGTGTATTTAACGGAGTCGTTTGTGACGTCCGGTACACGAGCCGAGTGACTCGGCTCGTTTTCTAGGAAACTTCCACCATGGGCCGCCCTCCCTCTCCCCACATCACATGGAATCATTTCATGCATGTGTATGTGTTAGTTGTATTTTTGTTATTATGTGTTGACATTTTATCTCAATTATATGGTTTGAGATAATATAAAAACAACACATTATAACAACTAACATACACACACATATTTTGAGCTTGAAAATCTCTCTTCTGGCCGTGAGAGTTGTGAGGAAGGGAGAGAATTTTATTTTATTTTTCTTAATTTTTCTTACTTCTTTTCACCTCAAAGATGAACAAAATGAAGAAGGAAATTTTTTCTTAATTTGCATTAACACTTGTATAATTCGTTTTATCTCCATTCAAGTTTTCTACTTCGTTCATGGATTCTGGATTCAGGTGCCACTTCTCACATTTGTACTATGAATCAGGATCTGGAACGAAGTAGAAAACTTGAAGCTGGGGAAATAATGATCACTGTTGGAAGCGGACAAAGTGTCGAGGCAACCGATATTGGATCAATCCTTCTGGGTTTAGAATCTGGTTTCATTTAATGTCAAAATAAAACCAGATTCTAAACCCAGAAGGATTGATCCAATATCGGTTGCCTCGACACTTTGTCCGCTTCCAACAGTGATCTTTATTTCCCCAGCTTCAAGTTTTCTTCTTCGTTCCAGATCCTGATTCATAGTACAAATGTGAGAAGTGGCACCAATCCGTAATCCATGAAGCGTAATATACGAGCGGAACAATTAGTTTCAAAAACAAAAAGTTCCGTACCTGATGCGCCATTAATCTTGGGACAAGTCCTTCGCCAGTGGCCCAGCTCACCGCATTCAAGGCATTTGTCCGTAGGTTTTGGACCACCTACCTTTTGAACCTTTCGGGCCTTGCCCTTTCCTTTTTGCACCCCTTTCTTGGGTTTGTACTGCTCGTAGGTCTTTTTCTTCTTGTTCTTGGACCTCTTAGGCCCAGAAGAAATCACAAGAGCAGCCTCTCTCGGTTTAGTCTTGATGTTAGACTGCGCCGTCACCAGTTTATTCATTAGCCCAGCTAATGTGCATGTAATTTCATTACAGTTGAAATTCATTACAAACTGCGTGAAAGAGTCAGGTAGAGATTGAAGTATGAGATCAATTTGAAGGGATAAATCCATATTAAAGTTGAGGACCTCTAGCCTCTCAATCATAGAGATCATCTTGAGGACGTGGTCTCCCACTTTCTCCCCTTCTTTCATCCTAGCACTGAACAACTGCTTTGATATCTCATATCTAGCAGTCCTACTGTGCTCTCCATAAAGTTCGGTCAAGTGTGCGAGAATCTGCCTAGCAGAAGTCATTTTCTCGTGCGCTCTCTGCAGCTCATTAGTCATTGAGCCCATCATAAAACCACGGACTAGCACATCATCCTTGACCCATTTTTCATGGACGTCAATGTCTTCCTGATTACTGTAACATCCCAAATTCACAAATGGGACATTACACGCCGTAGAACCCCCGTGAGGTCTACCAGGCTAACTCGTGACACATGAACCACAATGATAACCCAAAAGATGCACCCAAAAAGTAAATAAGGCCGTGGCCTCGGCCAAAACATTTCAACGGAATACATGAGACATAAGTTAAATACCAAATTATTGCCCACGCAGGGGACTTAAACCAAGTTTTAAAATAAACAGTCTAACTCCAGTACTCAACAGATGCAATGACAAAACAGAAAAATACAGACTCGAGCCACATCATCATCATGCCAACCCATCCTTTGCATGCGCATCCCGTGCCAGCTCCTCAGCTCGACCAGTACCTGAAATGCATAAGACGCATTTCCCCCATTTAAGGGGTTAGCATTCGAATAGCTAGTGCAAGTACATAATTACACAACATTATATACATACCCGATTCAACGCAAATAAATCGCTAGGAAAAATCATTTTGAAAATCAATATTCCGGAATATCACATTAACACCAAAACAGTATATCAACAAGTTTTCCACATCACAATTATCCACGCTTGGTAACTCGCGACCGTACCCATTAGTATCGGTCCCCAGAGGTCCCGTCGGACCATCCCCAGGTGAGAAACCACTTCCGCGGCCGTACCCATTAGTATCGGCCCCCAGAGGTCCCGTCGAACCGTCCCCAGGTGGAAGAACATCAACGCACGCACCCAAGTCCACTTCCGTGGCCGTACCCATTAGTATCGGCCCCCAGAGGCCCCATGCCATCCCCAGGTGGAAGAGTAACCAATACAATCGTTCAATAAACCAGTTTACATCATTCGCATCAAAACCGTACACACATAATGAAATATAATACATGTACTTGCCTGATTAATGCTACGTGAAGGAAAACGGCGAACGGAAAGGTTTTGGCCCGAACAACCTTCACAAATCCGATCCTAACACAATAACGATGGACAACAATCTTAAAACTACGCAAATGATGGAATACATCCTAGTTCTACCCGCTGAAACCCTTAGTCGAACATAACTTGGGTATCGTCGACTATAAGTGACGAACAATGGAGAACTTGGAGGTTAAAACCACAAATCATCAATAAAATGAAGGATTACAAGTACACGATCGAAGTCTAGCGATAACCCAGTAATAATTCGGACTAAAAGAGTCAAATCCCAAGAAATCCCCAAAATTCCCCCAAAATCTCAAAACAAGGGTTTTGGGAATATTTACCTTGATTCGGATGGTGGAAAGTGATTAGGAACTTGAAGAATTCACGCAAGGAATGCACGGTGGTAGTGAATGATGATCTACAGTCGGAATCGGCCCTAACCCCCGCCTGGAATCGCTCAAAGCCGAGAAGGATAGGAAATGAAGAAAAAAAATGACGAAGTTGACTGCTGTTGTCCTATTTATATTTAACAGATTTAGCGCACGCTACGCACAAGCATTAGCGTGCGCTAGCGGGGCATGGCAGAACAGTCTGCCTACTGTCCTTCCATTAGCGTACGCAAGCTAACATGGTTAGCGTGCGCTAGTACTAGGGATTAGCGTGCGTTAACGCTGATTAGCGTCTCGGTCCAAAGACCGGCATCTTAACCCACTGTCCCTGCATCGAAATCGATAGTGCACGCTACGAACCCCGTGTTAGCGTCGCTAACCACACAATAATAGCGCACGCAGTAAACCCCGAGTAGCGTGCGCTACTCAGCAAGCAGCTTCAAGACAGACACCGCCGCTAACAGCAAAAGTGCCGAAAAACGAAGCAAGACCAGAATCCAGAATCATAAACACGTAATAATAAAGACGACCAAGTTGAGCGTTGAAAGAGAATATAATCTCGATCACTAGAGAGTTTGAAACGAAGCAAATAAAGCGAAATTCCCCAAACTTATAAAATTACAAAAACGGCCCAAGTGCCCGAAAAATCGCGATACAACGTCGGATTAACAAACCGAAAGTTCCAACACGACCAACTCAACCATACAAACTTATACGAATCGAGAAATAATGAAAACGAACAAGTTTTACGAGAATCGAACGCACATGCGGCAAGATATATTCCAAAATGAAATAATGCAAAAACATCCTCGAAACTCGACCAGACGGAAAAACTCCAAGAACAAAATAGATTCAGAATTCCAAAACAGTGCTAAGCGAGTTGTCTGAAACGAACATACACCAAAATTAGAAATTACCGAAAATAGAAAACACGGATATTACATTATCTCCCCCTAAAAATAAGTTTCGTCCCGAAACTTACAACGCGAACAACTCGGGGTATCTCGACTGCATACTCTCCTCCGTCTCCCATGTGGCTTCCTCGGACCCATGTCTCGACCATTGAACTTTAACCAGAGGGATGGTTTTATGACGAAGTTGCTTCACCCGACGCTCCAAAATCTGAATCGGCCTCTCCTCGATGGTAAGGTCGGGTCCCAATTCGATCTCTCCAAAATCGATAATATGGCTAGGGTCCGCTACGTACCTCCTAAGCTGGGAAACATGAAATACGTTATGAACGTGGCTCAGGGACGGCGGTAAGCCTAGCCGATAGGCAAGCTCTCCCACTCTCTCTAAAATCTCAAACGGCCCAATAAACCTCGGACTAAGTTTACCCTTCCTAGCGGTAAACTCCGTGTCGGCGACACCTTAAGCAAAACATGATCTCCCACCTCAAACTCCAACGGCCGGCGACGCGTGTCGGCATAAGACTTCGCCGACTGGGCCGTTAACAATCTATCACGAATCGAGTAATCTTCTCTCTCGTCTCAACTACCATATCGCGCTCGGAACCAACCCGCTCGGACGCAACGTCCCAACACACCGGCGATCTACACCTCCTCCCATACAACGCCTCAAATGGCGCCATTTTGATCGAGGCGTGCCAACTATTGTTGCACGTGAACTCGATCAACGGCAAGTGCGACTCCCAATCATCCTTCCATTCTAGGGCAGGCTCTCAACATATCCTCTAACGTCTGGATCGTCGCTCATTTGCCGTCGATCGAGGGTGATAAGATGTACCGAGTCTCAACTCGGTCCCCAAAGCTCGATGAACACTGCCAAAATGTGACATGAACCGGCCATCACGATGCGAAACAATACTCTTAGGAGTCCCATGCAATCTCACGACCTCGCAATAAATACTGTGCGGTCTCTCCGGGCCCCAAGTGTCCTTAATACCCAGAAAATGAGCTGATTTGGTCAGTCGATCGACAATAACCCAAATCATGTTCATTCCATTCCGAGTCCTAGGCATATTAGTAATGAAATCCATAGAAATATCCTCCCATTTCCACTCCGGGATAGGAAGTGGTCGCAAAAACCCCAGTCGCCGATGCTCGATCTTAACTCGCTTGTGTCAAACACCTCGACACAAATTCGCTAACGTCTGTCTTCAAATTACTCCACCAGTAGTTGCTCCTCACATCCTTGTACATTTTATTCGTACCATGATGTATGGAGTAAGATGTGGTATGAGCTTCACTCAAGATCTGCTGTCTCAGCTCAATATCATTCGGTACACATAGTCTGCCGCGAAATCTCAGAACGCCATCATTCTGAACCACAAATCCAGGGGCTTTCCCCTGCCTCACATCCTCCCTCAACTGGACCAAACACGGATCATCATACTGTTTCGCCTTGATATCATCAGTCAAGGACGAAGTGATCTCTAATGCACATAACTGGCCCTGAACTCTCTGAACCCAAACCTCAATATTCTGACAAATAAGATCTCGCTGGATCCTACTCTGTGGTGTAAGTACCTCTAACATCTGTAACGTTATCGGCTTACGGCTCAACGCATCAGCCACTACGTTAGCCTTACCCGGATGGTAAAGTATCTCGAGGTCGTAATCTTTAATTAGCTCCAACCACCTACGCTGTCTCATATTTAACTCTTTCTGACTGAAGATATACTTCAAACTCTTGTGATCTGTAAAAATCTTACACGACGACCCATAGAGATAATGTCTCCAGATCTTTAAGGCGAAAATGACCGTAGCTAACTCCAAATCGTGCGTGGGGTAATTCACCTCATAAGGTTTCAACTGGCGGGACGCATACGCAATCACTTTGTCTCTCTGCATCAAAACACATCCTAGACCAAGGCCCGAAGCATCACTGTACACTACGAAATCCTCGTTCCCCTGAGGCAACGCTAACACGGGTGCGGTAGTCAAACGTCTCTTTAACTCGTCAAAACTGTCCTGCCTGTCTGCAGTCCACTCGAACTTCTGAGTTTTCTGGAGCAACTGAGTGAGTGGTCTAGCGATCTTAGAAAATCCCTCAACGAATCTACGATAATAACCGGCAAGACCCAGAAAACTCCTCACCTCCATCACATTCTTAGGCGGCTCCCAAGCCATCACTGCCTCTATCTTCTGCGGATCTACCCGAACTCCCTCCGCTGAAATCACATGCCCGAGGAACGTCACTTCCTCGAGCCAAAACTCACACTTAGAGAACTTCGCGTACAACTGCTCAGCCCTCAAAGTGTCGAATACAATCCGGAGATGTAAGGCGTGCTCCTCCCGACTCCGTGAATAGATAAGAATATCGTCGATAAAAACGACTACGAATTTGTCCAGATACTCAATAAAAACTTTGTTCATCAACTGCATGAACACTGCTGGGGCATTGGTTAGCCCGAAAGGCATAACCACAAACTCGTAATGGCCATATCTCGTCCGAAAGGCAGCTTTCGGAATATCGACGTCCGAATCCTCAATGGTAGTAGCCGATCGCAAATCAATCTTGAAAAGACTGCCGCCCCAAGCCGATCAAACAAATCGTCAATCACAGGCAAAGGGTATTTATTTTTGATGGTTAGCTTGTTTAATTCTCGATAGTCGATGCATAAACGAAGCGATCCATCCTTCTTCTTAACAAAAAGTACAGGCGCACCCCAAGGCGATGCGCTCGGTCGAATATACCCCTTATCTAACAACTCTCCCAACGGATTCTTCAACTCTAGCATCTCCGACGGTGCCATACGGTACGGTGCTCGAGAAATAGGGGCCGCATTCGGCTCAAGATCAATAGGAAACTCCACCTCTCGATGTGGTGGTAATCCCGGCAAGTCATCCGGAAATACATCGGGATACTCGCTAACGACTGGAATCGACGATATGTCAACCCCACCATCTTCCGCCTGCAGAGCGAAACACCAAAAGCCGACACAACCCTGGTTCAAAAGTTTCATCGCCTTCAAGGCACTAATCACACTCCCCGATCTACCCGGCTTACAGCCGACGAGAGTATGCTCGGTGCCGTCCTCGGCAACTATCGTGATGGTACGAGTCCGATAGTTCATGATAGCACCATGACGATCCAACCAATCGTCCCCGAGGATCAAATCCTCACCCTTAAGGTCTATAACAATGAAATTCGAGGGCCAATCCCGTCTCCCGATCCTCACTGGGCAATCCCTAACTTCCCGGTCCCCAACCATACGATCCCCGCTGGGCGTACCTACTACAAACGGCTCACACTCAAACAAGCAGTCAAAACCAATACGACTCACACAATCCGAAGCTATAAAGGAATGGGTCGCACCCGAATCAAAAAGCACTGAAACTGGATGAGAAAGGATCTGAGTGGTACCTGACGCCACCGGAATGTCTGCCTCCTCCGTGCGCCTCATCTGATATAATCGGGGATGGACTGAGCCCGAACTCGACGCTGCGCGGCGATCCGGCTGACTCCGACCTCTACCACGACTCGAACCCTGCGGAACATGAGTAGGCCGGTGAGCCGTGATCCTACGATCGGCGGTGGTAGTCGTAAATCTAGCGGCCACAGTGGCCCTCTCACAATGAGCTGCCGATGCCTTGCATCTGCAAGTAAAGCAAGCAACTAACGGAAGTGGGCAATCCTTCACAACGTGCTCGGGCCGATCGCAATTAAAACAAACTCTCACTTGGTGCTGTGGCAGGGTGAGCAGTTACCACCGAGATCCACCGGCTGATGAAACGGCCTCTTCCCAGTGTAGGAACGAGCGAGACCTCGAAACCCGACCACCTTTTCCGCCGAGAACCCACGGTAGTCTTACGCTTCTTAGCTTCCAAACCGACTCGATTCCGGACAGCCATCTCGATCGCGGAGCGCGATCACAGTATTCCTTCAAAGTGGCGCACATGAGAGGCGCCATACTGCATCTAATATGCGGCTTCATGCGCATATTGAAATGTAATTTTATCAGCCTCCGTTCTCACTTGGTCCCTCACGAAACCCAACTGCTGATTGTAAGAAATGATGGCCTGAGAAATAGGCACATCCTGAGGTGTAGCGGTGAAGAACTCCACAATTCTTCGCTCCTTGACTGGCGGCGGACAATATTCTGCCTCCATAGCAGCCCTGAACTCATCCCAAGTGGCCCGACGGTCTCTGGGCGCAACGGCCTCCCACCATTCCGCAGCTTCCTTATCCAGGAGGTACTGGGCAATATGTACCCACCTGTCTTCGGGACAAGCTACGGCATCAAAGGTCCTGGACAACTGAAAGAGCCAATTCTCCCAACCGAGGGAGTCAGAAGATCCGGAGAAACGAGGAGGGTGCATCTTAGTCACCGTCTGAAGCCACTTACTAGCCTCCTCCTCCGATGTCGGGGGCGGATTCTGGCGTCCACCCTGAGCTATCTGAGTAAGTTGGGCTACCAACTGCTGTAGTACGGCAGTAGCCCCGGCGTCGGCATTATTACCCGACGACACTGAGTGAGAGGCTGAGTCTGCAGAGGACTGGGAAAGTGAGCCCTCCTCATTATCGGCACCACGACCACGGCCTCGGCCGCGTCCCCTAGCCGGTCTACCACGACCTCTCAACATACTGAAGGAAAATAAGAAAAGAACAAGATCAGCACAATTCACAAAGTTGGTAACACAAGTCACGATTCCGAACAGCGCAAGAAAACGAATTACAGAGATATAAGAGTTCGAGGAGACTTACAGCCACGGGTCGCACGAAAACACGGTAGCATGATGATATTAGGCTCAACGACTGACTCTAATGACGCAACTGACAGACCCAAATTTCACCGACAGCCTAGGTATTCAAAACCTAATCTCTGATACCATAATTGTAACATCCCAAATTCACAAATGGGACATTACACGCCGTAGAACCCCCGTGAGGTCTACCAGGCTAACTCGTGACACATGAACCACAATGATAACCCAAAAGATGCACCCAAAAAGTAAATAAGGCCGTGGCCTCGGCCAAAACATTTCAACGGAATACATGAGACATAAGTTAAATACCAAATTATTGCCCACGCAGGGGACTTAAACCAAGTTTAAAAATAAACAGTCTAACTCCAGTACTCAACAGATGCAATGACAAAACAGAAAAATACAGACTCGAGCCACATCATCATCATGCCAACCCATCCTTTGCATGCGCATCCCGTGCCAGCTCCTCAGCTCGACCCGATTACAGAAATGCATAAGACGCATTTCCCCCATTTAAGGGGTTAGCATTCGAATAGCTAGTGCAAGTACATAATTACACAACATTATATACATACCCGATTCAACGCAAATAAATCGCTAGGAAAAATCATTTTGAAAATCAATATTCCGGAATATCACATTAACACCAAAACAGTATATCAACAAGTTTTCCACATCACAATTATCCACGCTTGGTAACTCGCGACCGTACCCATTAGTATCGGTCCCCAGAGGTCCCGTTGGACCGTCCCCAGGTGAGAAACCACTTCCGCGGCCGTACCCATTAGTATCGGCCCCCAGAGGTCCCGTCGAACCGTCCCCAGGTGGAAGAACATCAACGCACGCACCCAAGTCCACTTTCGTGGCCGTACCCATTAGGATCGGCCCCCAGAGGCCCCATGCCATCCCCAGGTGGAAGAGTAACCAATACAATCGTTCAATAAACCAGTTTACATCATTCGCATCAAAACCGTACACACATAATGAAATATAATACATGTACTTGCCTGATTAATGCTACGTGAAGGAAAATGGCGAACGGAAAGGTTTTGGCCCGAACAACCTTCACAAATCCGATCCTAACACAATAACGATGGACAACAATCTTAAAACTACGCAAATGATGGAATACATCCTAGTTCTACCCGCTGAAACCCTTAGTCTAACATAACTTGGGTATCGTCGACTATAAGTGACGAACAATGGAGAACTTGGAGGTTAAAACCACAAATCATCAATAAAATGAAGGATTACAAGTACACGATCGAAGTCTAGCGATAACCCAGTAATAATTCGGACTAAAAGAGTCAAATCCCAAGAAATCCCCAAAATTCCCCCAAAATCTCAAAACAAGGGTTTTGGGAATATTTACCTTGATTCGGATGGTGGAAAGTGATTAGGAACTTGAAGAATTCACGCAAGGAATGCACGGTGGTAGTGAATGATGATCTACAGTCGGAATCGGCCCTAACCCCCGCCTGGAATCGCTCAAAGCCGAGAAGGATAGGAAATGAAGAAAAAAAATGACGAAGTTGACTGCTGCTGTCCTATTTATATTTAACAGACTTAGCGCACGCTACGCACAAGCATTAGCGTGCGCTAGCGGGGCATGGCAGAACAGTCTGCCTACTGTCCTTTCGTTAGCGTACGCAAGCTAACATGGTTAGCGTGCGCTAGTACTAGGGATTAGCGTGCGTTAACGCTGATTAGCGTACGCTGCCTGGTCCAGCACCGAAGTACTGAACCCACTGTCCCAGACTGCTGAAATCGATAGCGCACGCTACGAACCCCAGGTTCGAGTACGCTAACCACACAATGATAGCGCATGCAAGTAAACCCTGAGTAGCGTGCGCTACTCAGGCAGCAGTTCTGCACAGTACACTGCTGCCAACAGCGCAAAAGTGCCGAAAAACGAAGCAAGACCAGAATCCAGAATCATAAACACGTAATAATCAAGACGACCAAGTTGAGCGTTGAAAGAGAATATAATATCGATCACTAGAGAGTTTGAAACGAAGCAAATAAAGCGAAATTCCCCAAACTTATGAAAATTACAAAAACGGCCCAAGTGCCCGAAAAATCGCGATACAACGTCGGATTAACAAACCAAAAGTTCCAACACGACCAACTCAACCATACAAACTTATACGAATCGAGAAACAACGAAAACGAACAAGTTTTACGAGAATCGAACGCACATGCGGCAAGATATATTCCAAAATGAAATAATGCAAAAACATCCTCGAAACTCAACCAGACGGAAAAACTCCAAGAACAAAATAGATTCAGAATTCCAAAACAGTGCTAAGCGAGTTGTCTGAAACGAACATACACCAAAATTAGAAATTACCGAAAATAGAAAACACGGATATTACAATTACCCCTAGTCCGGATTGGAGTCGGTGGAATGTCCGCCTCCAAGACGTATCCCAGAGACTCCATACTGAGTACAATCATCAGATTCCGCAACCAGTCAACAAAGTTAGGGCAAGTTAGGAGATTCTTTTCAAGTAGTATTGCAAGTGGGTTTTTAGCCATTTTAGAGAGATTCAATTTCATTTTCTGCAAAGATTTAGACAAGATTAAATTAGTGACTTGTTTAATTATGTCCGAGTATAGAACTTAAGGGCTTGTATAATTCTTATCTCGGCTCCCACTAATTTTATCGGAATTATACACTCCCATGTTATAATCCGGAAATCATGGTTAGATCGACTTCTTAGTGGTGATCAAGTTCTTTACAAATTTTAATGACGCAACCTATCGGGTTTCTTGCCAATTAATTTACGTAAAGTGGTGTCTAACACCAACCCGTCTAACGGATGATTTGATCTTCTTTTACCCCTAGTCTTCATGCCCTCAACCTATCGGGTTTCTTGGCAATCCAGGACTATCTAAGTTGTTGACCATCAACGTCTATCGGTTTGACTATTGAATCTCACCCGGCAACCTATCGTGGTTTCTAGGGCGAAATTTATCACCAACCGAAGGCATCTAATGCACTCAAGAATTTTTCAACCTCTACCAAATGTACTACCCCGATAACTCGGAAGCATAGCACACCTCGGGTATCAATTTTCTACGAGTTTGATGGAGGGTAGGAAACCTCGTAACCTTTTTCAAACTTAGTCTGCTTGTAGTCGGGAGAATTTCGCGATTAATGTTACACTTTGCACATTAATTCAATTATACCGCGTTTGTTGGTTTGTCAATCATTCAAAATGAAAAGCAGAAACAAGAACCTAGTTACTACCAACATATAGCTCATGGACCTAATTCCTAAATCTTGAGCCAAGTGAATGACCCAATAAAAAAGCAGTCTTCGATTCTTCGTCTTCTCGGTCGGTTGTCTTCGGTCTTCTTCATACCCAAAATAATAATTACATCATTGAAAAATTGCATCTATACAAGTTTTTCTAGTAAATATAAATAGGCTCAAAAGCGGCCTTTACAACCCAATCGAATCGAACAAATCAAAAACTAAGTCCACGAGCTATATCACCATCACATAAGGATTCCATACAACATGTAATGGCAACGAAATTAAACAATTAATCTTAATATAAATTAATCTAATTAATCCATAAATTAATCTATTCAATTTCTACTATATTAATCCAATTAATATAAGGTGGCATTAAAATTAAATAATCAATTAATATATTAATCCAATCAATATAAAATTAATCTATTCAATTTTAATGGTATTAATCAATTAATACTAATAATCGTCATTTAAATTCATTCAAGTAATCCGCCAAAATAATATTTTCGTTTAATTTATTTCCCTTAACTAAAAAAATATTCCAAATATTAATTTAGTCAAATTAAAATCCAATTTAAATTTTGGGAAATAATTACAACAAAATATAAACTTAAAACGAGTCCGGACAATCCGATTTTAGGTCGGCCATGCGGCGATTCAAAATCGGGCCAAAAACCCGAGGGCTGGCCGAGCCAGCTTGGCGGGGTAGCCGATCATTCTCGGCGTGGCGAGACATGGCCGATCATGCTCGGCGATGCAGGCGACGGCCGGCGATCTTTGCCCGACACCCTGAAACGACCCGTTTCTTCGTTTTCGGCCGTTTCAAAAAGCGTGATGCTACAACGAACAATTTAAAATCTACAATTATTCCAAACATGATTCTAAATCATAATCATCATCCAAAAGCATTCAAAATGCACAAATAATCGTATATACGGAAACATTGACCTCGCTCACGATACCCTTTGTTGGGATTAGAAAATAAAAGCGAAATACGCAGCGGAAATAAATACGAATCCCAAACAGGATCGATCAAGTAACGTATATACGAAAAAAAATACATACAAAGGTAAAGATTCATACCCTTGAAGCCTTTGAAATAAATCTTCGTAAAGTGTAGACGATGATCACGATCCCGTCCCGAACACGAAATCCCTTCGTTCCAAGCACCGAAAATTCGAAGCCTCTACTTCACACGCGTCGGAAGTTGCCCGGAAAAATCTACAACACTCCGTTCTATGAAGAACACGTCTAGGAAGTATTGTAGGAATTTTTTCTCTCTTAATTTTTCTTACTTCTTTTCACCTCAAAGATGAACAAAATGAAGAAGGAAAATTTTTCTCTCTCTCCTCACTTAAAACTCACGGCAGGCAGCTCTTATTTTGCCAAGATGTTCTCACTTTGCAAGTGTGTGTGTAGTAGTTTTTATAATGTGTTGTTTTTATATTATCTCAAACATATAATACAAATCATATAATTGAGATAAAATGTCAACACATAATAATAAAAATACAACTAACACATACACATGCATGGAAATGATTCCATGTGATGTGGGGAGAGGGAGGGCGGCCCATGGTGGAAGTTTCCTAGAAAACGAGTCGAGTCACTCGGCTCGTGTATCGGACGTTCGTCAAACGACTCCGTTAAATACACTCCGTTTAATCACCAATGTATTTATATTAATTAATTAATCTAATTAATTAATAATATCAAATACAAATATATTTCTCTAAGAAATATAATTTATGAATTTATAAATAATTATTTCTATAAATAATTATAGATAATAAATTCACATTTATCCGTCAACGCTCCTGATGCGCGACTCCGTAGGTCCGTCTCAGCCGGCATTGGGAGGAACCAATGAGTGCGGGCAGCACTTAGCCAGCCTAGCGGGCCGCACTGTAAACCCCGACTGAGAACGAATGAAGGGATCATTCTAGAACCATTATGTCGTGAATACTATATACGTATAGACCCTTTATCAGATGTCCCGGTCAAGTCTTCGGGTCACGGTAAAGTCAAACCCTACTATTGACTAGACTCTATACATGTGTTAATGCAAATCAAGACCGACTGATTAATAGTGTATCTAATACGACTATATCAGAATGCTTTGGCCAAAGACTCATGATCTTATTTGCCATTAACCGTATAGGACATACGCCTGCTCACTAACAGGAGATAAAATCCTTTCTTGGCATACAGCAAAGACTGTTACCTGCCCGTATAGTCCGCACTTCGAGGTCGACTCAGCAATCAAGCAAATGAGTCTAACTACTCTAATGACAAACTAAACGTCACAGGCACATCTTCTACTGAATCCTCAAGTCAAAGGTCCACATACACTATCACAACCTTTTGATTCGTCATCGACTCTTCGAGAGTGAATACCGTGTGACTGAATCGAGTATGAGTCGTGTTCGAGTATACTGGTCCCACCAATATACTTTATAACTATGCTATCAAGACGTGCATGTAACACCCCCAGAATACGACCGGGAATGTCACACGCCGTAGACCCTTATCACAAGGATCCACTAGGCTAAACTCCAAAAGACTACTCAAGGATTGACCGACCAGGGTCAAAATTTAATACAAAGCAGACCGACAAGGTCATAAACCAATTCATAAACTAACGACATTCATATTACAATGACAACAATAAACTTGAACACAGAAAAGAATGACAACTCAATTTAATAAATGGTAATTACACCCATGCAAGGGTGAATACTCGAATGGCAGAGAAATACCGACCAAAATGATACAAAAGAAAAGACTCTGACTCTGGTGTGATTAGCATCGTCGTCTTCCATCTCCTTCCAAGCCAATCCCGTGACTGCTCCCGAGCTGCCAAAACCTGAGCGCATAACAGGCACCCACCCCCCGAAAACTCGGGGGTTAGCAAACTGGAATTTTGCTAGTGCAAGTACATAATATACAAGATATACGAACAGTAACAACACAAAATTCAACCGCCGTGAAGCCTTAACACAAACCATACATTCCCACAGTCAGCACAGAATAACACTCGCATACACAAGGTGAAAGGTAATCACATAGTCATATTCTCCTTACGGAAGATAACATTCAAGAAACTTTAAACGAGCCCAAGGAGTCAGGAAGATCCCTTTTGTAAAAAGGAAAAGTATTTTGATAAGATAGTTTGCAAACATTAATATTGACTCGGGCCGTTTAGGGGTTTTTAAAATCGAATGGGAATACTTTTGGAAATAATTTCAAAAGCTCTTGGGTCCGTGACCCAACATATGGAAAACAATTACAAACGAAATCATTACAACATCTCATCATTACACAGGGTCCTCGACCCGAAACACGGAATGGCACCACAATACAATCAAAGGCACAATCTCTCGTTCGACATATCCTGCTCAAGACCCCCGATCAATTAACACTCGGAGATTTCGTCAAACCTCCTTGGTTAATTAACCCTGATACCAAACGCTTTAAAAACAATTTGAAACAAGCTTTCAAAAACACGAATCGCGGACTATATCAAGACAAACATTTGAAAGTGAGTTGAAAGAATTTGAGATACGAACATCGTTCAGTAACGGGGTCTCAGCTATCACTCAATTACCCGTAACCAATAAGTCTGCCAGGCGCCTCCCTTGCGCACCTGTGTACCGGCGTTCACTTCCATCATGTTGGCCGCTCCTTGAACATGTCACCGCACCGGCGTCACTCCCGCAAGAGCCGCCCCTTGCACGCGCATTAGGTGACATCGGCGTTCACCACCCATATGGAGCCGCACATTGCATCGTACACCAGGCCGGAGTGCACGCCCCGCCCTCAGAGGTTCCCGGATATGACGTTTCTCACAACAAGTATCCACATTGTTCAAACATCAAGCACACGGACAAACGTCACAACAATTTTCAACTCGGTACATCAAGTCACACAATTTCTCCGCCAGTCCATAACCACACAAATAAACAATAACACGCACGTTATCAATCAAACTCAATCAACACCGCACATATATCTCTATATTGCGACTCAACCGAATATATATACATTTATATATATAGATATATAGATATATATATATAACCTTACTATATTATATGAATAACTATAGTTCGCCCATCAATCCAAGTTGAGTACGTCAACTAATGTTAGAATTCAACACTCGTCGATCACCGACACAAACATATATATTAATATACGTATATACATACATATATATACATCCATATAAACTCATACACTTCGACAACAATGATTTCACGCAGTTACAATTCGTATATCGAGGTACTTGCCTTGGTAATACGACGCGAAGGAGACGACGAAGGAATAGGTTTCGGTCCGAACAATCCCCTCAAATCCGACCCTAACACAATAATGATATACAATCAATCTCACATCATGAATACGAAGAAATCCCTCCTAGTTCTACCCGTTGGGACAATTTATCGAACACCAAGAGTGCGTAGGGAATTGAAATCGGTTAACGGTGAATTAACGGGATTTCATCCCATCCATTAACAAGGGAACCAAGGGTCACGAGTATACTATCAAAATCTAATAACAACATCGGTTAATTCGAATTAAAAGACAAGATCACGACCAAACCCTCCCCAAATACATACTAGGGTATAAGAGATCTTACCTCTTGAAGATACAAACCCTATAATCCGAAGAACACGTGCTAGATCCACAATCCGAGCTACACGATCGAAGGAAGATGAAGAAAAACACACAATCAAAAGGGTGGATGGAGAAGAAATCCCCTCTCAACCCTCTCTCTCTCGCGCCTTTGTGGAAGGGAGGAAAAAAATGTGCGAATCTCGCTAAGCATATGATTATAGCGGCGACCGCATTGTGTGCCGCGGCTCGGCTAAATCAGGCCGCGGCACGGGGCAAAATTGCGCCCGGTGGTGGTGGCCGCTCGTTGTGCAGCGGCTCATACGGAGTGTGCCGCGGCTCGGACTCGGCATGTGCCGCGGCCTTGCCGGGGTGTCTTGAGGCACGCGGTACAGGAGGTTTTAGCCGGCAGGTGCCACACGGGTGTGCCGCGGCCCGGAAAAGTGTGCCGCGGCACTGACTCGGCTGTGTGCCGCGGCGCACAATCCTTGTGCCGCGACACACGGTACAGCCTGCTTGGCCAACAACTGGGTAATGTGTGCGCCGCGGCGCACAATCCTTGTGTCGCGGCCCACACCCCCCCTCGGGTCCCAAAAATGACGAAAAATGATCCGGAAAGAGAATAAAAGCAATAGGAATCGATATTTGGGCAACAATAACACGAAATAGAAGTACGGAACCCCAAAACGATATGAGGTACATAACCAAAGTCGAACAAGGAACAAATTCCCTAAACTTCTAGGAAATTGCAAAAACGGCCCAAACATCCGAAAATCACAATACAACGTCGGATTAACAATCCGAAACTCACAACATGCTCTACTCAATCATACGAACTCATGGAAGTAAGAAAATGACGAAATCGAACGAGTTTAACGAGAAGCAAATACACATGAGACAAAATATAACACAAGATGAACTTACGTAAAAACATCATCGAGACCCGTCTAAGCGGAGAAACTCCAAGAACAAAATAGGTTCAGAATTCCAAAACAGTGTCAAGCGAGTTGTCGAAACGGACCTCCGCCGAAAAATGAAAATTACCGGAAATCGAATTTGCGGATATTACAGTGCACACGTCCTAGCATCAGTTATACAAGTCTTATTAAAACTTAATGCCCATTTAAGTTTATTGACTTGCGAACGATTTTCGTAAATAAACTTTAAACACTTCCAGTGCATTTTCTCTTATCCCATAACGAGAATGGAATGTTCAGTTTATTTACATGGACTTCACTTCAATGTTTACCAAGTCAAGAATGCAATTGAAATACAATAAACAGTGAATGAATCGAATTGCCTTTTTATTATTTATTCCATAATTACAAGTACAATGCCCCTACTCTCTCATCCCCTGAGTGGCATTCGAGGGCATATTCCTAACAATCTCCCACTTGCACTCAATGCCACACATCATGATATCCAATACCCATGTTCTTCAGATGTCTTTCCAAGACAGCCTGAGATAATGGCTTAGTCAGCGGGTCAGAGACATTGTCTTCTGAATCTACTCTTTCCAATGAAACATATCCTTTTTCCACCATCTCTCGAACGATGTGGTACTTTCTCTATATATGCTTGGTGTTGTGGTGAGCCCTCGGCTCCTTGGCTTGGGCAACAGCTCCATCATTATCACAGAATAGTGATATAGGCAACTCCGCGTTAGGCACCACTTGAAGTTCTTGTATAAACTTCTGCATCCAAAATGCTTCTTTGCTAGCCTCGAGGCGGCTTGATACTGCTTGGCGGTGGAATCTGCGATGGCGGTTTGCTTGGAGCTTCTCAGAATCTTGCTCCTCCATTGAGAGTAAATAAATACCCGGATGTCGACTTAGAGTCGTCATTGTCTCCTTGAAAATCGAGAATCGGTGAATCCAATCACCTTGATTCTCCACCACCATAAGTAAGAACTAAATCTCTAGTTCTTCTTAAGTACTTAAGAATGTTCTTTACGGCGAGTCAATGTTCCCTTCCCGGGTTTGCTTGAAATCGACTTACCATACTCACGGCGTAGGCTAAGTCTGGTCTCGTACACAACATAGCGTACATGAGGCTACCCATCGCCGAGGCATAGGGTACCTTACTCATCTCTCTCTTGTCTTCCTCACTTTGAGGACACATTTTCGTGGTGAGATGAATTCCATGTCGCATGGGAAGGAACCCTCTTTTAGATTCATCCATCTTGAATCTTCTCAGGATTTTATCGATATAAAGGGCTTGGGAAAGTCCTATCATTCTTCGCGGTCTATCTCTGTAAAGACGGATCCCTAGAATATAGGAAGCTTCTCCCAAGTCTTTCATGGAGAACGTTTTAGAAAGCCAAGCTTTCACAGTGCTGAGCATTGCTATGTTATTTCCTATAAGTAGAATATCATCTACATATAGTACTAAGAATGCAATATTGCTCCCACTGATCTTTTTGTAAACACACGGTTCCTCCTTATTTCGTTCGAAGTCAAAGTCCTTAATCGCCGTCAAATCGAAGGTTCCAACTCCGAGAAGCTTGCTTCGGACCATAAATGGCTCGTTGCGGCTTACACACTTTATGAATATTAGCTTTGGACACAAAACCTTTAGTCATTCCATATAGATTTCCTCCTCGAGGTATCCATTTAGAAAAGCCGTTTTGACATCCATTTGCCATATTTCATAATCATAATAGCGAGAATGGCAAGCATCATGCGAATCGACTTTATCATAGCTACGGGCGAGAAGGTATCATGATAATCGATTCCTTCCCTTTGGGTATAACCCTTTGCCACAAGCCTGGCCTTATAGGCATCAACCTTGCCATCCCCATCAGTCTTTTTCTTATAGATTCATTTATTTCCAATAGTCCTCATGCCAGTTGGAAGATCTACTAGAGTCCAGACCTGATTGGTATGCATCGAGTCTATCTCAGCTTCCATTGCTTCTTGCCATTTATCAGAGTCTACATCCACTATCGCTTGGTCATAGGTGACAGGGTCGTTTTCACTGCTATCAGGTGTGTCGTGGAGACCCAGTTCCTCGACATGTGTATAGCCATACCTCCCAGGTAAGTGAGATACCCTATCATACCATCGAAGTGGAGGTTGTGTTACAATAGGTTCGGTTCTTGATCCCTGATCAAATGTCTCCTTAGGAGTTTCATTATGCTCTTCCAAAGAGATATTTCTACCCGAGCCACCTTCCTGAATGAATTCATCCTCAAGGAAGTGCGCTTGTAATGCCACAACGACCCTATGGTCTTCTGGCATGTAGAATAGATAACCCATCGAGTCCTCTGGGTATCCTATGAAACGTCCTTTTATGGACCTCGCTTCCAGTTTGTCCACCTTAGCCTTTTTGACATAGGCTGGACATCCCCAAATCCTTATGTGATTAAGGCTTGGTTTCTTACCCTTCCACATCTCATGCGGAGTGATAGGAACAGATTTGGAAGGACATCTATTTAGGATATAGGCGGTTAGTAAGGCATACCCCCACGTAAATAGGTAAATCGGTGTAATTTAACATGGAGCGAACCATGTCCAACAAAGTCCGATTTCTCCTTTACGAAACACCATTTAAGCGTGGGGTTCTGGAGGCGTGAATTGTGAAACTATTCCATGTTCCTTAAGGAACTCATCAAACTCAGTGATCATATATTCGCCACCTCGGTCTGACCGAAGTGCTTTGATATGACATCCAGTTTGTTTTTCAACTAGGGCCTTAAATTCTTTGAATTTAGCAAAGGCTTCAGATTTATGTTTCATTAAGTACACAATCCCATACCTAGTATGATCATCTGTGAACGTTATGAAATATTGATATCCGTCTCGGGCTACTTCTAAAGCACCACAAACATCGGTATGCACCAATTCAAGTTTATCGGCAGCCCTTTCAAAAGTCCCTGTGAAGGGGAACTTAGTCATTTTGCCTCTAAGGCAAGATTCACAAGTTGGATAGGGTTCTACACCCAATGGACTTAAAAGTCCACCTTTTTCCATTTTCTGAACCTTGGTCTGACCAACATGACCAAGTCTAAGGTGCCATTTAAGAGCTTGATTAGTATCTTGCCTACCACGTTTCCTAGTTATAGTGTTCACTGCTGTTTTATTTTGCATGTTCAGATGATATAAACCATTCAACAATGTAGCTGTTCCAACCAATTTATTTCGAAAATAAATTTTACAACTGCCATTGCCAATGAAGAAACAAAATCCTTTCCGGTCCAAGACTGGAATGGATACAATGGTTTTATGCCCCTTGGGCAAAACAAGTACTTCATTTAATGTCAAAATAAAACCAGATTCTAAACCCAGAAGGATTGATTCAATATCGGTTGCCTCGACACTTTGTCCGCTTCCAACAGTGAGGCTGCCAAGCTTGGCTCGGCCAGGCATCCCTCGGGTTTTTGGCCCGATTTTGAATCGGGCCGCGGGCTGGGCCTAAAACCGAATTATCCGGGACTCCGTTTTAAGTTTATATTTCGTTGTAATTATTTCCCAAAATTTATATTGGATTTTAATTTGACTAAATTAATATTTGGAATATTTTTTGTGTTAAGGGAAATAAATTAAACGAGAATATTATTTGGCCGGATTACTTCGAACGAATTAAAATGATGAATATTAGTATTAATTAGATTAATACCATTAAAATTAAATAGATTAATTTTATATTGATTGGATTAATATATTAATTGATTATTTAATTTTAATGCCACTTTATATTAATTTTATTAATTTAGTAGAAATTGATTAGATTAATTTATATTAAGATTAATTGTTTAATTTCGTTGCCATTACATGTTGTATGGAATCCTTATGTGATGGTGATATAGCTCGTGGACTTAGTTTTTTGATTTGTTCGATTCGATTGGGTTGTAAAGGCCGTTTTGAGCCTATTTATATTTACTAGAAAAACTTGTATAGGATGCAATTTTTCAATGATGTAATTATTATTTTGGGTATGAAGAAGACCGAAGACAACCGACCGAGAAGACGAAGAATCGAAGACTGCTTTTTTATTGGGTCATTCGCTTGCCCAAGATTTAGGAATTAGGTCCATGAGCTATATGTTGGTAGTAACTAGGTTACTCTTTTCTGTTTTTCATTTTAAATGATTGACAAACCAACAAATGCGCGTATAATTGAATTAATGTGCAAAGTGTAACATTAATCGCGAAATTCTCCCGACTACAAACAGACTAAGTTTGAAAAAGGTTACGAGGTTTCCTACCCTCCATCAAACTCGTAGAAAATTGATACCCGAGCTGGTGTGCTATGCTTCCGAGTTATCGGGGTAGTACATTTGGTAGAGGTTGAAAAATTCTTGAGTGCATTAGATGCCTTCGGTTGGTGATAAATTTCGCCTAGAAACACGATAGGTTGCGGGTGAGATTCAATAGTCAAACCGATAGACGTTGATGGTCAACAACTTAGATAGTCTGGATTGCCAAGAAACCCGATAGGTTGAGGGCATGAAGACTAGGGGTAAAAGAAGATCAAATCATCCGTTAGACGGGTTGGTGTTAGACACCACTAAACAGAAATTACTTGGCAAGAAACCTGATAGGTTGCGTCTGTTAAAATTTGTAAAGAACTTGATCACCACTAAGAAGTCGATCTAACCATGATTTCCGGATTATAACATGGGAGTGTATAATTCCGATAAAATTAGTGGGAGCCGAGATAAGAATTATACAAGCCCTTAAGTTCTATACTCGGACATAATTAAACAAGTCACTAATTTAATCTTGTCTAAATCTTTGCAGAAAATGAAATTGAATCTCTCTAAAATGGCTAAAAACCCACTTGCAATACTACTTGAAAAGAATCTCCTAACTTGCCCTAACTTTGTTGACTGGTTGCGGAATCTGATGATTGTACTCAGTATGGAGTCTCTGGGATACGTCTTGGAGGCGGACATTCCACCGACTCCAATCCGGACTAGGGGTAATCAGGAAGACATTGACGTCCATGAAAAATGGGTCAAGGATGATGTGCTAGTCCGTGGTTTTATGATGGGCTCAATGACTAATGAGTCTGCGAGAGCGCACGAGAAAATGACTTCGCTGGCGATTCTCGCACACTTGACCGAACTTTATGTAGAGCACGGTAGATCGCTAGATATGAGATATCAAAGCGGTTGTTCAATCTTAGGATGAAAGAAGGGGAGAAAGTGGGAGACCACGTCCTCAAGATGATCTCTATGATTGAGAGGCTCGAGGTGCTCAACTTTAATATGGATTTATCCCTTCAAATTGATCTCATCCTTCAATCTCTACTCGACTCTTTCACGCGGTTTGTAATGAATTTCAAGCGTAATGAAATTACATGCACATTAGTGGGCTAATGAATAAAGCGTGACGGCGCAGTCTAACATGAAGACTAAATCGAGAGAAATTTGCTCTTGTGATTTCTTACGGGCCTAAGAGGTCCAAGAACAAGAAGAAAAAGACCTACGAGCGATCTGAAGTTACAAACCCAAGAAAGGGGTGCAAAGGAAAGGGCAAGGCCGAAAGGTTCAAAAGGTAGGCGGTCAAAACCTACGGACAAATGCCTTGAATGCGGTGGTGGAGCCCTTTGGCGAAGGACTTGTCCCAAGATTAATGGCGCATCGTGTACGGAACTTTTTGTTTTTGAAACTAATTGTTCCGCTCAGTATATTACGCTTCATGGATTACGGATTCAGTGCCACTTCTCACATTTGTACTATGAATCACGATCTGGAGCAGTAGAAAACTTGAAGTGGGAAAATAATGATCAACTGTTGGAAGCGGACAAAGTGTCGAGGCAACCGATATTGGATCAATCTTTCGGGTTTAGAATCTGGTTTTATTTTGACATTAGATGAAGTACTTGTTTTGCCCAAGGGGCATAAAAACATTGTATCCATTCAGTCTTGGACCGGAAAGGATTTTGTTTCTTCATTGGCAATGGCGGTTGTAAAATTTATTTTGAAATAAATTGGTTGGAGCAACTACATTGTTGAATGGTTTATATCATCGAACATGCAAAATAAAGCAGGTGAACACTATAACTAGGAAACGTGGTAGGCAAGATACTAATCAAGCTCTTAAATGGCACCTTAGACTTGGTCATGTTGGTCGGACCAAGGTTCGAAAATGGAAAAGATGGACTTTTAAGTCCGTTGGGTGTAGAACCTATCCAACTTGTGAATCTTGCCTTAGAGGCAAAATGACTAAGTTCCCCTTCACAGGACTTTTGAAAGAGTGTAGATAAACTTGGATTGGTGCATACCGATGTTTGTGGTGCTTTAGAAGTAGCCCAAGACGGATATCAATATTTCATAACGTTCACAGATGATCATACTAGGTATGGGATTGTGTACTTAATGAAACATAAATTTGAAGCCTTTGCTAAATTCAAAGAATTTAAGGCCCTAGTTGATATAATAAGTGGATGTCATATCAAAGCACTTCGGTCGGACCGAGGTGGCGAATATATGAGCACTGAGTTTGATGAATTCCTTAAGGAACATGGAATAGTTTCACAATTCACGCCTCCAGGAACCCCACAGTTAAATGGTGTTTCAGAAAGGAGAAATCGGACTTTGTTGGACATGGTTCGCTCCACGTTAAATTACACTGATTTACCTATTTACAGTGGGGTATGCCTTACTAACATTGCCTATATCCTAAATAGATGTCCTTCCAAATCTGTTCCTATCACTCCATGAGATGTGGAAGGGTAAGAAACCAAGCCTTAATCACATAAGGATTTGGGGATGTCCACCTATGTCAAAAAGGCTAAGGTGGACAAAGCCAAGCGAGGTCCATAAAAGGACGTTTCATAGGATACCCAGAGGACTCGATGGGTTATCTATTCTACATGCCGGAAGACCATAGGGTCGTTGTGGCATTACAAGCGCACTTCCTTGAGGATGAATTCATTCAGGAAGGTGGCTCGGGTAGAAATATCTCTTTGGAAGAGCATAATGAAACTCCTAAGGAGACATCTGATCAGGGATCAAGAACCGAACCTATTGTAACATAACCTCCACTTCGAAGGTCTGATAGGGTATCTCACTTGCCTGAGAGGTATGGCTATACACATGTCGAGGAACTGGGTCTCCACGACACACCTGATAGCAGTGAAAACGACCCTGTCACCTATGACCAAGCGATAGTGGATGTAGACTCTGATAAATGGCAAGAAGCAATGGAAGCTGAGATAGACTCGATGCATACCAATCAGGTCTGGACTCTAGTAGATCTTCCAACTGGCATGAGGACTATTAAAAATAAATGGATCTATAAGAGAAAGACTGATGGGGATGGCAAGGTTGATGCCTATAAGGCCAGGCTTGTGGCAAAGGGTTATACCCAAAGGGAAGGAATCGATTATCATGATACCTTCTCGCCCGTAGCTATGATAAAGTCGATTCGCATGATGCTTGCCATTCTTTATTATGATTATGAAATATGGCAAATGGATGTCAAAACGGCTTTTCTAAATGGATACCTCGGAGGAAATCTATATGGAACGACTAAAGGTTTTGTGTCCAAAGCTAATATTCATAAAGTGTGTAAGGCTGCGAGCCATTTATGGTCGAAGCAAGCTTCTCGGAGTTGGAACCTTCGATTTGTGAAGCGATTAAGGACTTTGACTTCGAACAAAATGAGGAGGAACCGTGTGTTTACAAAAAGATCAGTGGGAGCAACATTGCGTTCTTAGTACTATATGTAGATGATATTCTACTTATAGGAAATAACATAGCAATGCTCAGCACTGTGAAAGCTTGGCTTTCTAAAACGTTCTCCATGAAAGACTTGGGAGAAGCTTCCTATATTCTAGGGATCCGTCTTTACAGAGATAGACCGCGAAGAATGATAGGACTTTCCCAAGCCCTTTATATCGATAAAATCCTGAGAAGATTCAAGATGGATGAATCTAAAAGAGGGTTCCTTCCCATGGATATGGAATTCATCTCACCACGAAAATGTGTCCTAAAAGTGAGGAAGACAAGAGAGAGATGAGTAAGGTACCCTATGCCTCGGCAGTGGGTAGCCTCATGTACGCTATGTTGTGTACGAGATCAGACTTAGCCTACGCTGTGAGTATGGTAAGTCGATTTCAAGCAAACCCGGGAAGAGAACATTGGACTGCCGTAAAGAACATTCTTAAGTACTTAAGAAGAACTAGAGATTTAGTTCTTACTTATGGTGGTGGAGAACTGAAGGTGATTGGATTCACCGATTCTGATTTTCAAGGAGACAATGATGACTCTAAGTCGACATCTGGGTATTTATTTACTCTCAATGGAGGAGCAGTATCTTGGAGAAGCTCCAAGCAAACCGCTACTGCAGATTCCACCTGCCAAGCAGAGTATCAAGATGCCTCAGAGGCTAGCAAATAAGCATTTTGGATGCAGAAGTTTATACAAGAACTTCAAGTGGTGCCTAACGCGGAGTTGCCTATATCACTATTCTGTGATAATGATGGAGCTCTCGCCCAAGCCAAGGAGCTGAGGGCTCACCACAACACCAAGCATATATAGAGAAAGTACCACATCGTTCGAGAGATGGTGGAAAAAGGATATGTTTCATTGCAAAGAGTAGACTCAGAAAACAATGTCTCTGACCCGCTGACTAAGCCATTATCTCAGGCCGTCTTGGAAAGACATCTGAAGAACATGGCTATTGGATATCATGATGTGTGGCATTGAGTGCAAGTGGGAGATTGTTAGGAATATGCCCTCGAATGCCACTCAGGGGATGAGAGAGTAGGGGCATTGTACTTGTAATTATGGAATAAATAATAAAAAGGCAATTCGATTCATTCACTGTTTATTGTATTTCAATTGCATTCTTGACTTGGTAAACATTGAAGTGAAGTCCATGTAAATAAACTGAACATTCCATTCTCGTTATGGGATAAGAGAAAATGCACTGGAAGTGTTTAAAGTTTATTTACGTAAATCGTTCGCAAGTCAATAAACTTAAATGGGCATTAAGTTTTAATAAGACTTGTATAACTGATGCTAGGACGTGTGCACGTCTTGATAGCATAGTTATAAAGTATATTGGTGGGACCAATATACTCGAACACGACTCATACTCGATTCAGTCACACGGTATTCACTCTCGAAGAGTCGATGACGAATCAAAAGGTTGTGATAGTGTATGTGGACCTTTGACTTGAGGATTCAGTAGAAGATGTGCCTGTGACGTTTAGTTTGTCATTAGAGTAGTTAGACTCATTTGCTTAATTGCTGAGTCGACCTCGAAGTGCGGACTATACGGGCAGGTAGCAGTCTTTATTGTATGCCAAGAAAGGATTTTATCTCCTGTTAGTGAGCAGCCGTATGTCCTATACGGTTAATGGCAAATAAGATCATGAGTCTTTGGCCAAAGCATTCTGATATAGTCGTATTAGATACACTATTAATCAGTCGGTCTTGATTTGCATTAACACATGTATAGAGTCTAGTCAATAGTAGGGTTTGACTTTACCGTGACCGAAGACTTGACCGACATCGATAAAGGGTCTATACGTATATAGTATTCACGACATAATGGTTACGGAATGATCCCTTCATTCGTTCTCGATCGGGGTTTACAAAGGCGGCCGCTAGTGGCTAAGTCTTTGCCGCACTCATTAGTTCCTCCCAATGCCGGTGAGACAGACCTACGAGTCGCGCATCAGGAGCGTTGACGGATAAATGTGAATTTATTATCTCTCTATAAATATTAGATATTGGATATCTAATTATGATTTATTAGATAAATCAAAATAGCGGTCTTATGAATTAAAATTAAGTTACCGGGTAATTAATTTAATTCATAAATTATATTTCTTAGAGAAATATATTTGTATTTGATATTATTAATTAATTAGATTAATTTATTAATATAAATACATTGATGATTAAATGGAGTGTATTTAACGGAGTCGTTTGACGAACGACCGATACACGAGCCGAGTGATTCAGCTCGTTTCTAGGAAAATTCCTCCATGGGCCGCCCCCCCTCACATGGCTCATCACTTTTGCATGTTGTAGTGATTGTCTTATCTTTGTAATAATGTATGGAGATTCTTTTCTCTCATAATTATTATTACATTATGAGTTGTTATTATAGAGATATAATATTACCAACTCACATGTTTAAAAAGAAGACTTCACATCATATTGTTGTAATGGTGAGCTGCCTGCCGAGAGCAATTAAGTGAGGAGGGAGAGAATTTTTTTTTTTTCAATTTTCATCTTAGATGTGAAAGGAATTCAAGAAAAAATAGAGAGAAAATTCCTACGGTAACTTCCTAGCCGTGTTCTTGGAGAACGAAGTTACGTCGAATTTTCCGGGCAACTTCCGACGCGTGTGAAGTAGAGGCTTCGAATTTTCGGTGCTTGGAACGAAGGGATTTCGTGTTCGGGACGGGATCGTGATCATCGTCTACACTTTACGAAGATTTATTTCAAAGGCTTCAAGGGTATGAATCTTTATCTTTGTATTTTTTTCGTATATACGTTACTTGATCGATCCTGTTTGGGATTCGTATTTATTTTCGTATTTCGTTTTATTTTCGGAATCCCAACACTTTTCTACCTCGGATCGTCATGTTAGATGGCAATCCTCGACGGTATATGTTGTGACGGGGGTAGGGACGCGTTGTAATATCCGCAATTTCGATTTTTCGGTAATTTTCTTTTTTCGATGGAAGTCCGTTTTGACGACTCGCTCATGACCGTTTCGTCACTCCGAGAATATTTAATTATGCACTTTTTGTCATCCGAGTTCGTTTCGGTATTGTTTTGTTGAGTTCCGTGTTCTTAAACGGCTTTTCCGCACTCGAGTTCGATTCTTGCGAATCTCGTCCGAAACTGTTGTTTCGAGTTTCTCGTAAGTTCATTTAATGTTATTATTCATGTTGTGAGCTTTGGCTTGGTGTTTCGATCGTGTATCGTGTATTTCGGACGTTTTGGGCCATTTTCGTAATTTCCCAAAGTTTGGGGTAATTACTTTCCGTTGTCGAATTTCGAGCCTTCGGGTGGTCGGAATCGTGTGTTCTATTAGCGCTTGGATTCGTCTTTGCGAGTACGTCGTAACCATATCTTCGATTCATACTCAGGTTCGGGTTTCGGGCCTGTCCGGGCCGTCGGAGTGGCCACGGCCGGGCACGGTGCAGCCGAGTTACGGCCGTAAGGTGCGATTCTGCCGTCGTGCTCGGCGAGCATGGCTTGACGAATGCCGATTACGGCCGTAAGGGCCGGAGATTCTGGCCGTGCTGGTGCAGGCGGCTTCTGACGAATGCGATTACGGCCGTAAGGACATGCCGCACGGCCGTAAGTCTTGAGTTACGGCCGTAAGTCCTTGTCGATTCTGGCCGTAGCGATCAAGTGGCGGGTTTTGACGAATGCGATTCTGGCCGTAAGTCTAGATTCTGGCCGTAACCCATCGGCCATATATAGGTGTGGACTGCCAAACCCTCATTTTTCATCATTTCTTCACCTCGTGCGGTGGCGACGGAAAAATCTGGAAATGGAGTTTTTGGTCGATTCCACTCGATTCTAAGCGTTTTTGAGGATCCTTATCGATTATATCAACATCAAATCATTGTTCTTCGTCGGATCGAGGTAATTTCTTGAAATCTCCTAGGATTGGATTTTTCGAGATTTGTTTTTGATTTTCGATTCTAGTCCGATTTTGATGAATCGGTTGATGTTAGTAAACATTGTTAATCGTGTTCTATGGATTGTATATCCATATTTTCGATTCGTTCAACCCGATTGATGATTCTTAGGCTCTTGAGGAACTTTGAACATTTAGTGTTCGATTAAATGCCTCAAAGAGTTTCTTTCGATCGTTATGATGATTTCGATTGATATTGTGTTATTGAATGAATTGTATTTCATTCAAGGTGGTTCGAGTACTTGTGTTTATCGGAGGATGCCGTTCGTTGTTCGTGGAAGGATAATTGTCACCGGTGTTGTGTAAGTTAATTCTTACTCGGTTAAAAGGATATTCATTCCTTTCGTTGTTGTTCATTCATAATCATAATTCATTCATAAAGTACTAAACGTTTCAAAACTTGTAATTGTCACTTCATTACTTCATTCACGAGGAACGACTGTTCCAATTATTTCATTGAGCTATCATTCATTTCACTGTCATTTCATCTCGGTGAGTCATTATTGATTTTGATGTCACTTTTGGTTATATCGTGGCATTCCGGGTCGCACTGGCGTGCCGGTTGGTATGTGTAGGATTTTCATGTCGGCCACATTATAGTCGTGTGTTGGTTGGTGGCCTCACATTGGACTGTGCACACGAGTTGATGGCTTCGTGAGACTGATTAGGTACAAGACCATACGTGTATTCGATCGATACTCGTTGGTGGCTTGTGCACGGACACATTTCCATCCCGGGCATAGTGTGGCGCCATTCCTTTGATCCGTACTGGTAGTTGATTCATATAGCATGTTTGATTGCGTATGTTTCGACAGGATATTTCATAACTTCAGTTATATCATGATTGTGTATTTTCAACCCTTGAGGATTGTTGTTACGTATGGCGGCCGGTTGGGGATTACATTTTTAGTCATGGCAAGGCAAAAGCACGGGAATAGCATGTTGGCGTCGAGTCAGTGATACTAGTAGGGGCCCCGATCTTTCGATTATCCATGTTGTTGTCCTTTAATTTCCATTGCATACTTTCATTTGGATACTCCGTTTCATTCGGTGTTGTGTATTTTATCTTCATATAAAATATACTAGTATTGATATTGTCTGGTGTGTTGTACTTAAACTCCTCATCGGAGTATTTGGTAATATAATGTGGTTCGGTACTACAATTATATTATTTAATTCATCATTTTCATTCGCTGGTGGGTCCCGATCGGGGATTCACGGCCGTAATATCCGCCTAGTTTGGGGTGTTACAGAGTTGGTATCGGAGCGTGGTTTTGAATACTACCTTCCGAGTCATGTCTCATTTGAAATCATCGTCATCGGACTAGTATCATTGGACTTTCGCGTCACGTGTGACCTGTGCAAATGCCGAGCCAATCAGACCGAAAGAACTGTAAGATTTCTAACGCCATGGTATAATTTCTGGCAATTATCATTCATTCATAATTCATCAATTAACAATCCTCAAACATCATCATTCATTGTGAGTAGGACGATCATGTTAACTCATTAATCACTTAATTCATTTCATTACTCAGTTAATGATCAGGACGATCATATTAACTCATTAATCACTTAGTTCATTTCATTACTCAGTTAATGATCAGGACGATCATATTAACTCATTAATCACTTAATTCATTTCATTACTCAGTTAATGATCAGGACGATCATATTAACTCATTAATCACTTAATTCATTTCATTACTCAGTTAATGATCAGGACGATCATATTAACTCATTAATCACTTAATTCATTTCATTACTCAGTTAATGATCAGGACGATCATATTAACTCATTAATCACTTAATTCATTTCATTACTCAGTTAATGATCAGGACGATCATGTTAACTCATTAATTACTCAATTCATTTCATTACTCAGTTGTCGATCTGGATGATCATATTATTAATCTTGTTAAGTTGTTCAAGATAATCATTTTAAGAATTTCATCAGATAATCATGTCACTTCAGTAAATCATTCATATAATCACTAAGTTAGAGCATGTATACTCATTTTCATCATCTCATGACATAATCATAACGTGATAATCATGCGGGAGATATAATCATTATGCGACCTTCCTACTTCAGTATGGAGAGAACTGTCAGGGGATGCACGGGGAGAGGCCGCGGTGCGGGCCGAAACCCGGGAAATAATCACTCGCTGTCGGGAAATCGTGCCCAGGACTCGGCTCGATCAGAAGATATTCGGGTTGATCCACTCACTTTTATGCAGGCCATGATGACCCATGTGCAATTGCTCAATCATCATTGCGCCACTCGCCGGATTAATCGAGAGAACTCTCCCGTATGAGCCAGTGCTAAGGAAAGTGCTGAACAACAACCTTCATCTCACAAGAAATCAACAAAGCGTAATCAATCCGGCGGTCAGTCAACCTTCAAGAAGCCTCGTGTGAGTCCTATCGTTTCTGAGCGACCTCCTACGGTGCATAATCGTGCGGGATCTCAGTCCCGAGCACGTGTGACCTGTGTAAGCGTTAAGGATCAACTCCTTCATCAGTTAATAATCCTCAATCATCATTTTGATCTCAGTTAATTCATTCACCACTCAGTCAATATCATTTATCACTCAGTTAATTCATTCATCACTCGTTAATTCATTCATCACTCAGTTAATTCATTCATCACTCAATTAATTCATTCATCACTCAGTTAATTCATTCATCACTCAGTTAATTCATTCATCACTCAGTTAATTCATTCATCACTCAGTCAATATCATTCATCACTCAGTTAATTCATTCATCACTTAGTTAATTCATTCATCACTCAGTCAATATCATTCATCACTCAGTTAATTCATTCATCACTCAGTCAATATCATTCATCACTCAGTTAATTCATTCATCACTCAGTTAATTCATTCATCACTCAGTTAATTCATTCATCACTCAGTTAATTCATTCATCACTCAATTAATTCATTCATCACTCAGTTAATTCATTCATCACTCAATTAATATCATTCATCACTCAGTTAATTCATTCATCACTCAGTCAATATCATTCATCACTTAGTTAATTCATTCATCACTCAATTGATTCATTTATCACTCAGTTAATTTGTTCATCACTCGGTTAATTCATTCATCACCCAGTCAATATCATTGCTCAGTTAATTCATTCATCACTCAGTTAATTCCTTCATCACTTAGTCAATCTCATTGTTCAGATTAATTCATTAATCACTCAGTTAATCTCATCGCTCAAATTAATTCATTCATCACTCAGTCAATCTCATTACTCAAGTAATTCATTCATTACTCAATCAATCTCATTATTCAGTTAATTCATTCATCACCCAGTCAATCTCATTGCTCAATTAATTCATTCATCACTCAGTCAATCTCATTACTCAATTAATTCATTCTTCACCCAGTCTATCTCATTGCTCAGTTAATCATTAATCACTTATTCAATCTCATTGCTTAGTTAGTTCATTCATCACTCACTCATTGCTCAGTCAATTCATTAATCATCCAGTCCATCTCATTGTTCAGTTTTTGATCTTGTGGATCGAATTTTCAACCTTGTTAACTTGTGCAAGGTAATCATTTTAGGAATTTCATCAGGTAATCATGTTACCTCATTTGATCTTTCATGCGATCTTATCATATTCCGGTGTCACGTGGACGATCATTTTACCGCATTATTAATGCATTCATTGTGTTAGAGCGTGTATGCTCATTGTTATCATTCCGTCTCATAATCATAATGCGATCTTCATACGAGATCTATAATTATCACGTGACTTTCCTGCCTCGGTATGGAAAGAGCTGTCAGAGGAACATCGGACTCCGACGTCCAAGAGATCGTTTTCTAGTCGTCTTTGTGCTGGGAGAGCATCTTCATCTCGGACGACGAGTTTGACTGTTGTTGCTTTAACTGTGATACAATAGGACATTCATCACCGGTTTTGAGCAAATTAATTCTTGTTCGGTAATAGGATAATCACTCATTTCATTTGTCGTTCATTCATTCATATAAGTCATTCATCATATATCAATCACGTTGAGACTTATAATTATCAAACTAATCATTCAATTCACGGGGAACTATGGTTCCAATCATTTCATTTGAGCTGTCACTCATTTCATTATCATTTCACCCCGGTGAGTCATTCTTGATCCTTGTTGGATTTCAACTCATTATCATTCATTGTGATCATTCTTGTTCGTGGTTATCTCGTTGATTTTTTTTCCTGGCGGGATATTGCTTCTCCCTACTTGTTTTTAAGTTTCGGGACGAAACTTCTTTTAAGGGGGGTAGTATGTAATATTCGCAATTTCGATTTTTCGGTAATTTTCTTTTTTCGATGGAAGTCCGTTTTGACGACTCGCTCATGACCGTTTCGTCACTCCGAGAATATTTAATTCTGCACATTTTGTCATCCGAGTTCGTTTCGGTATTGTTTTGTTGAGTTCCGTGTTCTTAAACGGCTTTTCCGCACTCGAGTTCGATTCTTGCGGATCTCGTCCGAAACTGTTGTTTCTAGTTTCTCGTAAGTTCATTTAATGTTATTATTTATGTTGTGAGCTTTGGCTTGGTGTTTCGATCGTGTATCGTGTATTTCGGACGTTTTGGGCCATTTTTGTAATTTCCCAAAGTTTGGGGTAATTACTTTCCGTTGTCGAATTTCGAGCCTTCGGGTGGTCGGAATCGTGTGTTCTCTTAGCGCTTGGATTCGTCTTTGCGAGTATGTCGTAACCATATCTTCGATTCATACTCAGGTTCGGGTTTCGGGCCTGTCAGGCGTCGGGTAGCCTGGCCAGGCCGGGCCAGGCTGCAGCGAGTTACGGCCGTAAGGTGCGATTCTGGCCGTCGTGCTCGGCGAGGCATGGCTTGACGAATGCGATTCTGGCCGTAAGGGCCGAGAGTTCTGGCCGTACGGGTGCCAGCGGCTTCACGACGAATGCGATTCTGGCCGTAAGGACACTGCCGATGCAGTAGTAAGTCTGAGTTACGGCCGTAAGTCCTTGTCGATTCTGGCCGTAAGCGATCGGCCGGGCTGGGCGGGTTTTGACGAATGCCGATTACGGCCGTAAGTCTGCCGATTCTGGCCGTAACTTGATCGGCCATATATAGGCTGTGACCGGCCAAACCCTCATTTTTTCATCATTTCTTCACCCGGGTGCGGCCGGCGACGGGAAAAATCTGGAAATGGAGTTTTTGGTCGATTCCACTCGATTCTAAGCGTTTTTGAGGATCCTTATCGATTATATCAACATCAAATCATTGTTCTTCGTCGGATCAAGGTAATTTCTTGAAATCTCCTAGGATTGGATTTTTCGAGATTTGTTCTTGATTTTCGATTCTAGTCCGATTTTGATGAATCGGTTGATGTTAGTAAACATTGTTAATCATGTTTTATGAATTGTATATCCATATTTTCGATTCGTTCAACCCGATTGATGATTCTTAGGCTCTTGAGGAACTTTGAACATTTAGTGTTCGATTAAATGCCTCAAAGAGTTTCTTTCGGTCGTTATGATGATTTCGATTGATATTGTGTTATTGAATGAATTGTATTTCATTCAAGGTGGTTCGAGTACTTGTGTTTATCGGAGGATGCCGTTCGTTGTTCGTGGAAGGATAATTGTCACCGGTGTTGTGTAAGTTAATTCTTACTCGGTTAAAAGGATATTCATTCCTTTCGTTGTTGTTCATTCATAATCATAATTCATTCATAAGGTACTAACCGTTTCAAAACTTGTAATTGTCACTTCATTACTTCATTCACGAGGAACGACTGTTCCAATTATTTCATTGAGCTATCATTCATTTCACTGTCATTTCATCTCGGTGAGTCCTTATTGATTTTGATGTCACTTTTGGTTATATCGTGGCATTAGGGTCGCCGGGCGTGCCGGTTGGTATGTGTAGGATTTTCATGTCGGGCACATTATAGTCGTGTGTTGGTTGGTGGCCTCACATTGGACTGTGCACACGAGTTGATGGCTTCGTGAGACTGATTAGGTACAAGACCACACGTGTATTCGATCGATACTCTTTGGTGGCTTGTGCACGGACACATTTCCATCCCGGGCGTAGTGTGGCGCCATTCCTTTGAGCCGTACTGGTAGTTGATTCATATAGCATGTTTGATTGCGTATGTTTCGACAGGATATTTCATAACTTCAGTTATATCATGATTGTGTATTTTCAACCCTTGAGGATTGTTGTTACGTATGGCGACCGGTTGGGGATTACATTTTCAGGTCATGGCAAGGCAAAAGCACGGGAATAGCATGTTGACGTCGAGGAGTCCCAGTGATACTAGTAGGGGCCCCCGATCTTTCAGTTATCCATGTTGTTGTCCTTTAATTTCCGCTGCATACTTTCATTTGGATACTCCGTTTCATTCAGTGTTGTGTATTTTATCTTCATATAAAATATACTAGTATTCGGTATTGTCCTGGTGTGTTGTACTTAAACTCCTCATCGGAGTATTTGGTAATATAATGTGGTTCGGTACTACAATTATATTATTTAATTCATCATTTTCATTCGCCTGGTGGGTCCCAGTCGGGGATTCACGGCACTGTAATATCCGCCTAGTTTGGGGTGTTACACGCATCACACTGTTCGGGTCCACCAAGTTAGATGATGAACCTTTGGGGGCTGGCGAGCGTGTCCACAGATTTGTTTGGAGGGTCCTTCGGCTACGCTCGCCTTGTATTTAAACGAAGGGCGAGCGATCGCAGCCCAAATGAACCTTGCATGGATGAAGCAGTCGGTTCCATCGACTTCCAGGACCATGGCTGCACTCTTCTACCTCGGATCGTCATGTTAGATGGCGATCCTCGACGGTATACATTGTGCTGAGGGAGGCGATCTCGTGCCTAGGTCCATCATGTTAGATGATGAACTTTAGATGGCAAGCGAGTCCTCCATTTTCGGAGATGTTGCTTGGGCAGCATCCTTTTGTTGTACTATAGCCTTTGGGCGACCGTGTCTGATTCTGGCGATCGGACTAGGAGACTGGCGGTCGTCGTTCTGACGCCGATCACGGCACTTTAATCCTTTCTGCCCGGGGTTCCGGCTAAGTTACTAGACTGTCCAACTTGCCCTCCTCGAACAATCTCCAGAGTTGTCTCAGGAGGTCGTGGCATTGATCGGTGTTGTGACCGGGACTCTTGTGGTAAGCATAAAATTTGTTACGGTCCAGATGACCGTGGTCCCTTACCGCCTTCGTTTTGCTTAGCCGCTCGTGCCCCTGGATGGCGTAGAAAATATGAGCCGGAGATAGATTGAGGTTGTGGTAGAGATGCGCTTCCACATCCTCGAAGGTCCTGAAACCACCGGGTGGTTTGGCGACCGCTTTGTTGGTATTGGCGATCGCCGTCTCTGCCCCCTCGTCCTGGCGAAGGGCGAGCATCATCCGCCTGGCCAAAAGGTCTGCGGCCTTGGCGCGGAAGATTGCGTAGGTCGGGGGGATGTCCTTCATAAGGTGCCTGAACATGGGCAAAAGACCATTGAATCCCCCTAGGACCGAGTAGAGGGCGATCTCGTCGCTTACGGGCTCGCCGTTGAGGATTATCTCATCCACCCGGTTGATGTAGTCTGCGTCGGTCTCGGCTTCCCCCTGCCTGATTTTCATCATGCGGTGGGGACCTTCTGGTCGAGCGACCTTGGCGGCGAAGTAAGTTGCGAAGTCGTTCGCCAGTTGTTCAAAGGAACTGATGGATCGCGGTGGTAATGAGACGTACCACCTATGGGCCAGGTCGCTTAGTGTTAACGGGAACATACAGCACCTGGTCGCGTCTGATGCCCCACAACCGGTCATGTAGATCCGGAATTTACTCAGGTGAGTCTCGGGTCCGATCTCCCCTCGTACAAAGGTGTTTGAGGAGGAGTGATCCTTGGCTGCACGGGGGCGAGTTCGATATGGACCGCGAGCGGCTCGCTCGGCCCAGCGATCTTTCTCTTGGCGCCTGCCCCAAATTCTAGGAGCGCCTTCATGCCATCGAGCTGGCGTTGCATTGCGGCCATTGCCATAGCTTGGTCGCTCGTGGTTTGTCTCTCGGAGCGGGAGCCGAGGCGATCGTGTACTGATCTCTTGACTCCGCGGTAGGCGATGAGGTCGTCGCCGCCGATCTTGGTTCTTCGGCGAAGAGGATCCAGATGGTTGTCCTGCCTTCTGGGAGTTGGATAAGCTGATCTCTTGGTGACAGATTTGGGATCCATCGTCTCATGGCTGGGGCCAGAATGCCCCGGCCGCCATGACGGGTCGCTGCCTAGGCGGTTGAAAATGGAACCGTCCCGCCTCGCGAGTGCTTCTGCTCGTGAATCGGGGCTTCCTGACGATCGCTCGTCAAGTAACCCCTTGAGCTTCCGTTTGCCCGCATGGTGGATGGCCGGTGGGGTAATTGTGGGCACATCGAATGCTCTCCGTCGCTCCCTCAGGATGGCCATAGCCTCCTCGATCTGTTCCGCAGTTTGGAACTGGTCGAGCGAAAGGCTGGGGCCGTCCCTCAGGTGCGGGATCGAGAGTCTCGCGCCGCCGTGGCTACCCTCCGCCGTAGGTTGGGGCTCGGATTGAGCCATAATAAGGCTTCTAGCGGATCGGAGAGTGGCTCTCTTTGATGTGTTGGTAGATGTCATGACTCAGAAGGTTTTTCTTTGAAGAACAGTGAGTGTTTCTTCAAGTATATGCCCCGGAGAACAGTGAGCGTTCTTCGAGACGGTCAGAATAAAAATAAAGGTTAAGATGCCCTCCTTCTAGCGCCAATTGTTGTTACCCAAAATGTAATACCCGAGATTTCTGTTATGTAGTTGGAACTTGTGATATTGTAATGATTGTACTTGATTTGAGTATTATTTTCCGTATTTCATAATCCGATGTTGTCGAGCGTTTAATTCCGTGATTTGGAATTAAAGATTGTAAATCTGCGCATGTAGCGCACGCTATCAGCTATGTTTAGCGTGCGCTAACGTGGGTTCATAGCGCAGGCTACTGAGTGTCCTTAGCGCACGCTATGCACGGTCAAATTGATTGAGACGTGCGGTAGGTGAGAGTCGCCGGGACCCCGCTTGTTGGTGTCGGGATGTACCGGGCGTCTTTCGGGAAGAGCCGAGTCAACGCCTTAGCGCACGCTACGGTATATGCGTAGCGCACGCTAAGTGCCGAGTACGCTTTAGTCCAAGGAGCCGTTAGCGCACGCTACGAGCGGTGGTCTAGCGCGCGCTAATAGCCATTTATTATAAATAGACAAAGATCCTATTCGTGATTTCGATTCTCTCTTCTCCCATTACCCGAGTTCCTACACTTAGAACATGTCTTCCTTCATCCTAAACATCTCATATCAACATCCCGATTCGTGATTGAAGATCGTTTATCATTGGAGATTGTTGTTCAAGCTTTCGGTGTCGGATTGCTTCATTTTCCTCCGTGTTCTTTACTACTTGAGGTAGGTGATTCTTCACTAATGTTAGTAATGTTCTTAAAGACGTCGATCATGCTTAGATAGCCGCTATTTCGTTTATGATCGGTCATCACATGATAGAAGGATACTTTGACGTATCGGCACTATCTATCTTATGAACCTTTGAACCATCTTAGTAGATTGGACTCCTAAGCGTTTTCAAATCAATTTATGATCGAATCGGATATTACCCGGTTGCTACGTTGTACACGTTGGAATCATGTGTTTTGGGACTTGGAATAATCTAACTTAGAATACTTCGAAGATCTTAGAAAAGATATGATATTGAGATGACTATCCGTATATTTGTATTTCACGATCATAAATCTTCCACAAACCTTATTAGCATGATTTGCCGAAGATAACTTGTATTATCACGGTAGAATTCATGAGTTCTTCACCATTCAACCTAGTTTTCGGGTTGTAGTATTCTGCCATGCAATATTAGCGCACGCTAACACATGTGAGTTAACGTGCGCTATCGGTCGATTAACGCCCAAACGTCGTAGCGTACGTTATGAGACCAGCCGATCGCGGACCATGGCTAGCGCACGCTAGTCTTACACGATAGCGTACGCTAACAAGCCTGCTTAGCGCACGTTACGTAGAGTACGTAGCGCACGCTAAGCAGTTCAGGCAGATTGTATTTTATGAACTTTTGTCCGTGAATCAAATTGTTAAACATTCATGCGACGTGAGATAAATCCTATATCATTTCTTTTGTTAAGGTTTGGCCTCGTTACGTGATTGATTGAGGAGGACGACCGTCGAGTGTTCATTTCCGTGGAAGTATTGTTATTATCTTCAAATCGAGGCAAGTACCTTGATATACGAATTATAATTACGTTGAAATCATTGTTGCTGAAGTATATGAATTATGTCATGAATATCTGTATTTATATTATATATATATATATATATATGTGTGGATATTTATGTAGTATTAATTGATAGAGTTGAAGGCCTGATGTGCAAAGTCTTGATGAATAACGTGTGAGTTATTGTTTATTCTGCGTAGTTGCGTACTGGCGATTAAATTATGTGGATTGATGAACTGATTTGATAATTGTGGAAACGATTGACTGTGTGCTTGGTATTTGTAATAATGTGAATACTTGTTATGAGAGACGTCATATCCGGTACCTCGAGGGCGGGCGTGCACTCCGGCCTGTTGTACGCTGCAATGAGCGGCTCCATATGATTGGTGAACACCGGTGTTACTTAATGCGCGAGCAAGGGGCGGCTCCTGTGGGAGTGAACGCCGGCGCGGTGACATGTGCAATGGGCGGCCAATATAGTGGAGTGAACGCCGGTACAGTGTGTAAGGGAGGCGCCTGGCGTGCTTATTGGTAACGGATATTTGAGTGATAGCTAAGACCCCGTTACCAAATGATTTTCGAAATTTAAATCCTTGCAACTTGCTTTTAATGTTGGTCTTGATGTAGACCGCGGATTGTGTTTCTGGAGTTCGTTCCAACTCGTTTTAAATGTTGGTATCAGAGTTAATTAACCAAGGATATTTGACGAGATCTCCGAGGGTTAATTAACCAGGGGTCTTGAGCAGGATTTGTCGAATGAGAGGCTGTGCCTTTGATTGTACTGTGTTGATTATTCTGTGTATTGGGTCGAGGACCCCGTGAGATGTTGAGATTTGATCTCGTGATGATATTATTTGGATTGGGCCGAGAACCCCGTGAGATGTTGTAATGATTCACTTGTGATAGTGTTTTATCATTTGGGTCGAGGACCCCGAATAACGTTGTAATGGTTTTCTTGCAAATTGTTTTCCACATGTTGGGTCAAGGACCCGAGAGCTTTTGAAGTATTTTCTAAAATATATTTCCATCTGATTTTCAAAATCCCAAGATGGCCCGAGTCAATATTAATGTGTTCGAACTTTCTTATCAAAACACTTTTCATTTTATTAAAAGGGAATTTTCGACTCCTTGGGCTCGTTTAAAGTTTCATTTGTGTTATGTTCTCAGACGGAGAATATGACAATGTGATTATCTTTCACCTTGTGTATGTAATACTATTCTGTGTTAGCCATTTGAATGTGTGGGTTGTGTTAAGGTTTCACATTTGTTGAGTTTGTGTTATTATTATTCGTATATCTTGTGTGTTATGTACTTGCACTAGCAAAATTCCGGTTGCTAACCCCGAGTTTTCTGGGGTGGGTGCTGTTATGCGCTCAGTTTTGGCAATGGGAGCAACACAGGATTGGCCGAAGGAGATGGAGGACAATGATACTAATCACACCAGAGTTAGAGTCTTTTCTTTTGTTTCATTTTGGTCAGTATTTCTCTGCTCGAGTATTCACCCTTGCATGGGTGTAGTTTTCATTTATTAAATTGAATTGTCGTTCTTTTCTCGTGTTCATCTTTATTTTCATCATTGAGATGTAAAGTTCATTTGTTTCGAATTGTTTAATGACCTTGTCGGTCTGTGTTGTATTTAGATTGACCTAGGTCGGTCACCATTTTGTAGTCTAGTAGAGTTTAGCCTTGTAGATCCTTGTAAGAAGGGCCTACGGCGTGTAACATTTCCGGATGTATTCTGGGGGTGTTACAAATATGGTATCAGAACTTAGGTTGGCGAAAAACCTAGGCCGTTGGGTCAAGTCCATGTCTTGTGTAAGTCGCGCGCGTCAAAGTTGTGATTAGTATCATGGTTCCAACATCATCTTCAAGCAATCCGTGATGGTAAGCCTTCCGAATTGTAAGTCCCCTTATATACGTATTTGATTATATTGTGCTTAACGTGAACCTAGGATTTGAACTTGTTAGAGATTATATTGTTTTATGATATCACCTGCGTATACGGTTCGAGTGAGAATGGTTATGTAGTATACTTCGGTAGTCGAACATATTTATCGGTTTCTACATTTCAGTAGGATAAATCTTTGAGTGTTAATTTTATCCGCTGCGTGAGTATTTTGAAATGACTCTTGACATTTTGGCATTTTTAGTCTTGCACATTTTAACGGTATTTTTATGACGGTATTTAATATTTTACAAATGATTTTGTAAGTTTTGGAAAATGCTACCGTCATCGGCTTTTTGGCATATTTTGAAATGAATTTAAATGGTTTTTAGCCTGGTAGGTTCCGGCACGTAATCCCCGGCATGTGATATTTCCGGCCGAATTACGAACATTTCAAAGTAGTGTTTTAAAATTTTCCTAGCATTGTAAACCTCATGATTTAATGTAGTCGTGTCGAATAGTCACGTATTTTGCAAAAAGTTCTTCGAATAAACATTTTGGTAGAAGAGGAAGGATTTTCAAAATTGTGGTATTTGGGACTCAACACTTTTGAAATATTTTAAATTAGTTACAATTCGATTTTCAATTTTCTTGTAAGCATTACTCGAAAATAAATTTTTAGAGTCATTGTATAAACTTCCTCTTCCAAAACAAAGGACAAGATTTACAAGTTTTGAGCACAACGTGATTCGACTTTTGTTTCAAATTTTTTAAAAAAGCATACGCATAATGATCGCCCGGACGAAGGACCGGAAGTTGATTTTAGAAAATTTCGTGCTTTACGATATTACCGTTATTCTAAGGATGCTAATTAAACCTTATGTTGATAATTGTGGTATACTGCACAACCGACTATGTGATAACAATAGACGGTACTATCTCGCATTAGCATGACGAGCCACAGCGGATGTAGACATAATATAGGAAGCGGAAGAGGTGAAGTGGTTCGTACGACAACGATTCATGTTACGGTGAAGGAATATCAAGATCAAACGATAACCTATGAAACCTCCTCGGACCGAGCCAACGAGCGGAGAAAAGAGACCGAGGACATCCGGAAAATTTTTGGGCGGTGAAGAGATTAAGGTTCTCAAACCCCACGCCGTTCGAATACGTCATCTTCGCGGTCGAGAATGAGCATCGGAATCCTCAACAAGACGGTGACTTTGAAGAAGAGAGTGTGCTTCAACCGCAACCGCACGGGACATATCCGTGTAACCGTACCTCCCACTCTTGACTTGTCATCGGTGCGGGTGTGAAGGCCATCGGAGAAACATTGTGAGATAATTTCCGAATTGGCAAAGAATGCTACGGCTTATGAGCGAGCAAGTGGACGGAGAATGACCCGAAACCTTATGTCTTCAATGAAGAGCCTATCATAGGCGAATGAAGATTTTGTGCCGTGTTCTAGTCGTTCGTTTCCAACAATCGTGATTTTGATTGTTTTTCATTTTAATTGCTTTTCGCTTCCAACTCCCGCCTGCTTTAAGTTTCGGTGACATGTCTTCTTAATACGGGGACACGTAGTAATCGTGCTCTTCTTAGTATTTCCGATGTTAGGAGACTTTCATTGTTGATGATTCATCCGTGATTCTCTTGACAATTTCAAACTACCATGTTCTACGAACCTACCATCATTCGAACGAATTTGTAACCGATTTGTTAGACTCTTTGAATTATTGTGGTCTATTCACATCTGAACTTAATCTTTGCAGAATTTTGTTCGAAACTATTTGTTCCCATTCGTATGATTAATATTTCCAATGTGTTATGAACTTGAATACGGTGGGTCGAGCTCGACATGCGATTTTGGTACATCTGAGCCATTTGTGAATTTCCTTAATTCCGTGAGCTTCTACTTCTCCACTCTAACTTCTCGTGTACGCGTATAACTTATTGCCTCAATTGACGTGTCTGATACTTCCTAAGTCCGATCATCGTATTTCTTTTTGAACCTTGCATTCGCGCATCGCTCGTGATATTTTTGGGTTGAGCAAGTAGATACTTTTCCTTGGTGGTTCCACCACTCTACTTTAAGTTTCGGGACGAAACTTCTTTTTAGGGAGGAAGGATGTAATACCCGAGATTTCTGTTATGTAGTTGGAACTTGTGATATTGTAATGATTGTACTTGATTTGAGTATTATTTTCCGTATTTCATAATCCGATGTTGTCGAGCGTTTAATTCCGTGATTTGGAATTAAAGATTGTAAATCACGCATGTAGCGCACGCTATCGGCTATGTTTAGCGTGCGCTAACGTGGGTTCATAGCGCAGCTACCGAGTGTCCTTAGCGCACGCTATGCACGGTCAAATTGATTGAGACGTGCGGTAGGTGAGAGCTGGCCGGGACCCCTGTCGGTTGGTGTCGGGATGTACCGGACGCTCTTCGGGAAGAGCCGAGTCAACGCCTTAGCGCACGCCATGTATATGCGTAGCGCACGCTAAGTGCCGAGTACGCTTTAGTCCAGTGAGCCGTTAGCGCACGCTACGAAAGGTGGTCTAGCGCGCGCTAATAGCCATTTATTATAAATAGACAAGATCCTATTCGTGATTTCGATTCTCTCTTCTCCCATTACCCGAGTTCCTACACTTAGAACATGTCTTCCTTCATCCTAAACATCTCATATCAACATCCCGATTCGTGATTGAAGATCGTTTATCATCGAGATTGTTGTTCAAGCTTTCGGTGTCGGATTGCTTCATTTTCCTCCGTGTTCTTTACTACTTGAGGTAGGTGATTCTTCACTAATGTTAGTAATGTTCTTAAAGACGTCGATCATGCTTAGATAGCCGCTTATTTCGCTTATGATCGGTCATCACATGATAGAAGGATACTTTGACGTATCGGCACTATCTATCTTATGAACCTTTGAACCATCTTAGTAGATTGGACTCCTAAGCGTTTTCAAATCAATTTATGATCGAATCGGATATTACCCATTGCTATGTTGTACACGTTGGAATCATGTGTTTTGGGACTTGGAATAATCGGAACTTAGAATACTTCTGAAGATCTTAGAAAAGATATGATATTGAGATGACTATCCGTATATTTGTATTTCACGATCATAAATCTTCCACAAACCTTATTAGCATGATTTGCCGAAGATAACTTGTATTATCACGGTAGAATTCATGAGTTCTTCACCATTCAACCCGCTTTGGGTTGTAGTATTCTCACATGCAATATTAGCGCACGCTAACACATGTGAGTTAACGTGCGCTATCGGGGTCAAGACGCGAAAGCGTGCGTAGCGTGCGTTATGAGACCAGCCGAGCCGATCGCTGACCATGGCTAGCGCACGCTAGTCTTACACGATAGCGTCGCTAACAAGCTCGCTTAGCGCACGTTACGAGAGTACGTAGCGCACGCTAAGCGATTGCAGATTGTATTTTATGAACTTTTGACCGTGAATCAAATTGTTAAACATTCATGCGACGTGAGATAAATCCTATATCATTTCTTTTGTTAAGGTTTGGCCTCGTTACGTGATTGATTGAGGAGGACGACCGCCGAGTGTTCATTTCGTGGAAGTATTGTTATTATCTTCAAATCGAGGCAAGTACCTTGATATACGAATTATAATTACGTTGAAATCATTGTTGTCAAGTATATGAATTATGTCATGAATATCTCAGTATTTATATTATATATATATATATATATAGATATGTGTGGATATTTATGTAGTATTAATTGATAGAGTTGAAGGCCCGATGTGCAAAGTCTTGATGAATAACGTGTGAGTTATTGTTTATTCTCGCGTAGTTGCGCATCGCGATTAAATTATGTGGATTGATGAACCGATTTGATAATTGTGGAAACGATTGATCGTGTGCTTGGTATTTGTAATAATGTGAATACTTGTTATGAGAGACGTCATATCCGGTACCTCGAGGGCGGGCGTGCACTCCGGCACGTTGTATGCCGCAATGAGCGGCTCCATATGATTGGTGAACACCGGTGTTACTTAATGCGCGAGCAAGGGGCGGCTCTGTGGGAGTGAACGCCGCGCGGTGACATGTGCAATGGGCGGCCAATATAGTGGAGTGAACGCCGGTACACAGTGTGTGTGCAAGGAGGCGCTGGCAGTGCTTATTGGTAACGGATATTTGAGTGATAGCTAAGACCCCGTTACCAAATGATTTTCAAATTTAAATCCTTGCAACTTGCTTTTAATGTTGGTCTTGATGTAGACCGCGGATTGTGTTTCTCGGAGTTCGCTCCAACTCGCTTTAAATGTTGGTATCGAGTTAATTAACCAAGGATATTTGACGAGATCTCAGGGTTAATTAACCAGGGTCTTGAGCAGATTTGTCGAATGAGAGGTGCCTTTGATTGTACCGTGTTGATTATTCTCGTATTGGGTCGAGGACCCCGTGAGATGTTGAGATTTGATCTCGTGATGATATTATTTGGATTGGGCCGAGAACCCCGTGAGATGTTGTAATGATTCACTTGTGATAATGTTTTATCATTTGGGTCGAGGACCCCGAATAACGTTGTAATGGTTTTCTTGCAAATTGTTTTCCACATGTCGGGTCTAGGACCCGAGAGCTTTTGAAGTATTTTCTAAAATATATTTCCATCTGATTTTCAAAATCCCAAGATGGCCCGAGTCAATATTAATGTGTTCGAACTTTCTTATCAAAACACTTTTCATTTTATTAAAAGGGAATTTTCTGACTCCTTGGGCTCGTTTAAAGTTTCATTTGTGTTATGTTCAGACGGAGAATATGACAATGTGATTATCTTTCACCTTGTGTATGTAATACTATTCTGTGTTAGCCATTTGAATGTGTGGGTTGTGTTAAGGTTTCACGACCGTTGAGTTTGTGTTATTATTATTCGTATATCTTGTGTGTTATGTACTTGCACTAGCAAAATTCCGGTTGCTAACCCCAGTTTTCGGGGTGGGTGCTGTTATGCGCTCGAGTTTTGGCAAATCGGGAGCAACACGGGATTGGGTGGGAAGGAGATGGAGGACAATGATACTAATCACACCAGAGTTAGAGTCTTTTCTTTTGTTTCATTTTGGTCGGTATTTCTCTGTCGTTCGAGTATTCACCCTTGCATGGGTGTAGTTTTCATTTATTAAATTGAATTGTCGTTCTTTTCTGTGTTCATCTTTATTTTCATCATTGAGATGTAAAGTTCATTTGTTTCTGAATTGTTTAATGACCTTGTCGGTCTGTGTTGTATTTAGATTGACCCCGGTCGGTCAGTCATTTTGTAGTCTAGTAGAGTTTAGCCTTGTAGATCCTTGTAAGAAGGGCCTACGGCGTGTAACATTTCCGGATGTATTCTGGGGGTGTTACACAAAATATTATCCGGAGATAGATATTGCTGGAATTGATGAGTAACAAACAAAATGCGAGAGCACGTCCGTGGGGAAGTAAATAACACAAGATTTGCTGGGTTTGTTAGGCCCGGGCTTGAATGCTCTCGCGAGATGTTATTAATACGAATATGTTGGAGTACAAATATTAATGTAAGAGCACAATTACAATGAGTGTAAAAGACCCTAGTTATCTAGCTCTTGAGTGCTGCTCTGTGAGTTCTTGAACTGCAGGGAGTTCTTGTCTCTGCCGACCGTCTTTTGGTTAAGAGGTTCTGAGAGGGAAAAGCCGAGAGAAAAGCAGCCAGAAAAGCAGACCATGTTCAAGTGCATGAAGACTTCTATTTATAGGAGGAGCTGAGATGTCTTTTCCTGACGGGCGATCGTCTTTCCTGTATTATAATAAGGGGGCGATCGTCTTTTAGCACATGGGCTGATTGTCTTAAAGTCTGCTGCTGCTGCTGGAAGCCAGCTGTGCGGACCAATGAGAGGACCACACGCGTCTCATGTCGCTGTCCCGGGAGGTCCCACTTTGGACCTTTCGGCGGGTCTGTCGGTAGGTGAGAAGATGGTGACAGACTGTGGTCAACGATCCATGTTCTGCGGCGCCATTCACGGATCTGCACATGGGTCCTTGCTTCGAGTTTCGGCCTTCGCAGACTTGGCGGACGTTGGTTTCGCGTGGCATGAGGCGGTCGTCCATGATCGGGCACCTGGGACGATCGCTAGTTGGCGGGAGACGATCGCCTTGGCAGTCGATCGCTCGGTGCTGGGTCCTGTTCTGGGTCCTTCGATCGGCAGTCTGCCTTGGTCTATTTGACTCTGGTTCGGTCGCCCGGTCTTTGTGCCGATCGCCTGTTGAGGTGTATAAATCTCGACACAACACAATCCAACAAACTTGGAGTGAGCATTATCTGCATGCTAATAATAGAGGTTGTCCGAGTTTTTTTTCTGGCAGTCTATTATAACTCGGAGTCATCAATAATGGTTCTCGGTTGTGGTGTTTTATGATAAATATATAAATAAAAATATTAATATTTTTATCCAAGTTTGAGTCTATATACTTATAAGTAAATAAAGTATGAATTTATCCATAAATTAGTGAGTGCGAAATTTTACAAATAAATAAATGTTAATGGTAGTTGAATTTAAATCAGTTGTAAATTTTACATGCGAAATGATAAGTATTTCTGAAGCTATAAGAGTATAATTTTGATTATTTTAGGATAATATTATTTTAGGATAATATTATCATCTTGAATTTTAGGATAATATTACATGCAAACAAGTCTTTCTATGTAAAAGCCTTTTTCAAAATTAACACTTTGGACCAAAAAGTTAATCTAAACTTCTATTTCCCATCTCAGGTAATTACATATTTAACAAATTTAAACAAATTCATATAATTAACATTCTTTCTAGGTAAAAAGCTCATATACCCAATTTTTCAAAACGAAAGTTTTGGACCAAAAATAATATTAAACATGTATTTTACGTTTCAAGTAATTAGATATTTTATAAATTTAAACGAGTTCAAATAATCGGCATGTATTATTATACGGGTTTCAGATAAAATTAATAGTAAAAAATAAGTTTTTAACCAGTTTCGCACGAGTACGAGTATACATTAAATTCTAAATAAATTTTTGTAGATTGTATTATTTCCAAATTAGTAATTTGAATATTTTTAATCTTTCACCATTTATACTATTTGTTCTTAGCGTTTATATTTTAGTGTTCACATTTTATCGAGATGGATAACCAATTATCCAACTATTTATATTTGTTTCTTTAAGTATACTTTAAATGAATTTGGGTAAATAGGGGGTTATACTATATGGATTTGAGATGGAAACGAGTAGTAAAATCACATTTCAATCTGATATGGTACAAGTACGAGTATACAAATTATAAAGAGATCTAGGTGGATGAAGTTTATACTCATTATTTGGGGTATTACTATATGGTTAGAACTCAAACAAGTAGTAAAGTCAGTTTTTAATTGAATTTAAGACGGGTATATAAATTTTAAATGGATTTTGGTGGCAAAATCCTAATACTATTATTTAATACATCCGTTCGCATAGTAAATAATTTTTGATATTTGAAATCTAGCTAAATATTAATTTATTTATTATATATATCCTTATAAATTATACTAATAGATTTTGATTTTCCGATGGGTTGGATACTTCTTTTTTTTTTTTTGGAAAATAAGGTTGGACACTTAATCTATATATCATATATAATGAAAGATTGAGTCCTACAAATGATTGGGGAGTATTAATGACATCAATTTTGAAACATTTATTAGGGTTTTGCAATTTAGCCCTCACATTTTCCTGCAGCTTTCAATTTAACCCCGTATACTTCAATTTAAACCCGTTTTGATTTATGATTCTTCGATTTTAACTCAGTCATCTTCTCAACTCTTACAACTTGACCCCACTCAACTTTAAAACCTACAATTCAGTCCCATTTTGACCAAGATATTAAAATGTTGACCTTTCAATTAATATTAATAATTAGTTCGATTTTATGCATATATATTTTAATTTCCGTCATTATATCGTAATATTTTATAATGATTAAAATATTATTACATGTAGACTTTATCAAGGATTTACGGGCTTAGGCCTGTGAGTCGAGCATCTCCATATTCAAGTCAGACAACATCATTTATTCATGGGAATTTTCACTATCATTTTAATTGCTTTAATTGGATTGTATATGTGATATTCAATTCAATATGTGATATTCAATTCATGTTTAAAAATTGACGATACATGTTGTGAATCAGGCTCTGTAAAGAGGCTATCTTAAGATATATGTTATTGCGGGGATGGAAAATGCTATACTACCCACTCTACAAGTCCCTAATTTCCCCCAACATCTTAATTGGATGGATTCTAATTGGACCCCTCATGTATAAATATGAGTCCTGCGAATAAAAACACGACACGTGTCATTCAGTACATATGTTGGGACCAATTTTAGGGGTGTATAGCACAACTCTGCGGGGACACCTGCGCAACCTCAATATTCACATCCGTGCTCGATTCATGTTATATGTGGTATTTTGTGTATGTTTCATGTTGTTGCAGGGACACCTGCGCAACCTCAATATTCGTGTTATGCGTGCTAGATTCATGCTATACGTAATATTGTATGTATGTATTCATGTTGAGGAAAAGATATGATAGATTATTCATTTTATGCTTTCCACGAGATTATATATTACTGTGATAAGTGAGATTTCCACGTGCTGGAGGAAGCTCACCCCACCTTTATTGATCCGCGAGTTAAACCGAGCCGGATGAACTAAGGAGCGAGCGAGAGGGCATATGAATGAAATTTATTAAATGATGTTTTTCTTATGTCAAATGTTTCGAAATTCTTTTGGGGAAACTTTTGTTAGAAATTAACAATTTATAATTTATTCTTCCGACGCAAATTTTATTTCGTATCTATGACGTGTTATTGCCTTAATTAAAGGTATTTAATTTATGTTAGTGTAGCAACTCGACTTTGTAGGCGTTATTCTTCGTCAAATTTACCTTTTTTTATTTTCCCCAATAATTATCCCTAGAAAGCCGGGGCGTTACATAATGATATAACTTATATTACACACATTAACGCAACCTTGATATAAAGTATATAAACATCTGCACAAATATTATGTACAAAACACGTAGATATTCAACCAAAAGCACAGCCGGTGCATCGCACGGGTTTGATATCTAACTCTTTTATATCTATATCTATATATATATATATATATTATCATATATATAATAAAAGATTGAGTCCTAAAAATGACCGGGGAGTATTAATGACACCATTTTTGAAACATTTATTAGGGTTTTGCAATTTAGCCCTCACATTTTCCTGCAACTTTCAATTTAACCCAAAAATTCTGTATACTTCAATTTAAACCCATTTTGATTTATGATTCTTCGATTTTAACCCAGTCAGCTTCTCAACTCTTACAATTTGACCCCACTCAACTTTAAAACCTCCAATTCAGTCTCATTTTGACCAAGACATTAAAATATTGACGTTTCAATTAATATTAATAATTAGTCCGATTTTATGCATATATATTTTAATTTCCATTATTATATCGTAATATTTTATAATAATTAAAATATTATTACATGTAGACTTTATCGAGGATTTACAGGCTTAGGACTGTGAGTCGAGCATCTCCATATTCAAGTCAGACAGCATCATTTATTCGTGGGAATTTTAACTATCACTTTAATTGGATTGTATATGTGATATTCAATTCATGTTTAAAAATTGACGATACATGTTGTGAATCAGGCTCACATGTATAGGTGTAAAGAGGCTACCTTAAGATATATGTTGTTGCGGGGACACCCGCGCAACCTCAATATTCACATGCGGGCTCGATTCATGTTATATGTGGTATTTTGTGTATGTTACATGTTGTTGCGGGGACACCTCCGCAACCTCAATATTCGTGTTATGCGTGCTAGATTCATGTTATACGTAATATTGTGTGTATGTATTCATGTTGAGGGAAAGATATGATAGATTATTCATTTTATGTTTTCCATGAGATTATATATTACTGTGATAAGTGAGATTTCCACGAGCTGAAGGAAACTTACCCCCACCTTGATTGATCCCGCAGGTTAAACCGAGCCGGATGAACGAAGGAGCGAGCCGAGAGGGCATATGAATGAAATTTATTAAATGATGTTTTTCTTATGTCAAATGTTTCGATTCTTTTGGGGAAATTTTTGTTAGAAATTAATAATTTATAATTTATTCTTCTGACGCAAATTTTATTTCGTATCTATGACGTGTTATTACCTTAATTAAAGGTATTTATTTTATGTCACTATAGCGACTCGACTTTGTAGGCGTTATTCTTCGTCAGATTTACCTTTTATTTATTTCCCCCAATAATTACCCCTAGAAAGTCGGGGCGTTACATAGTGATATAATATAATTTATATTACACACATTAACGCAACCTTGATACAAAGTATATAAACATCTGCACAAATATTACGCACAAAATACGTAGATATTCAACCAAAAGCACAGCCGATGCATCGCACGGGGTTGTAACGCCTCGTATATATAAAGAATGAGTTTCATGTTTTAATGTGAGCATTAATGACATTAGCTAAGAAACTCTATTATCATGTATGTCAATACATAATAATCATGTGTAAGTTTTTTTTATCATGTTCATTTATTAAATAGGCTCATTCAATTACCGTAATGCACAAATTTCCTTATTTATTTGTTTGTTATCTTTGGTAAAGCTGAAAATGTAAATACACATTTTAGTATTGGAAAAAATTGTCATTCTAATTCAGCTTGAAAAGGACAATTAAACTAAAATATATTTAAATATTGGATACAAAAAGATGTTTGGTTTATTGAACGGTGAAAGATTGTACATGTTTAACGTCAATTATCTTACACAAACAAACATAGTAACAAACAAATACAATAAGACTCTCCGAACCACAACAGAAAAAGAGTCATTGCGTACTGATGGAACTTTCCATCTTATACTAAAACTATAAGATATGAAAAATAAAGTGGAAGAGTAGTAAAGTCGATTTAGGAATTTTTAAGACCATGGTTATATTTTGACATTGAGTTTTGGTACAAATATCATCAATTCATAAGGTCACTAATATGTGTTATAATCCTTTCAACTATTCAAATTCGAGAGTTGTGTTTTGACAAAAGTTGTGTAAGTAATCTCAATAAATAAAGGTCTTAATGTTATGATATTACCTTTTTTTTCTTCTTAAAAAGGTCTAAATAATGACGTATTTTCAATAGAGAACTGTTGCGTATTTTACATTCACGATTTGTCATCTACTGCTTTGAACCCAAAAAGTGGAAATAGCTCAAGCCATGAAAAAAGAAAGTATCTTGGTGTGTAAGTGTTAAAAGTGAGATGCTAATGTGGCTATTTAGTTTAAGCCACTATACCGTGTCCTTTAATTAATATATAAATGTTGAGTTTCATCATTAAACGTAAGTATTTATCTATATATATAAAGAATGAGTTTCATGTTTTAATGTGAGCATTAATGACATTAGCTAAGAAACTCTATTATCATGTATATCAATACATAATAATCATGTGTAAGTTTTTTTTATCATGTTCATTTATTAAATAGGCTCATTCAATTACCGTAATGCACAAATTTCCTTATTTATTTGTTTGTTATCTTTGGTAAAGTTGAAAATGTAAATGCACATTTTAGTATTGGAAAAAATTGTCATTCTAATTCAGCTTGAAAAGGACAATTAAACTAAAATATATTTAAATATTTGATACAAAAAGATATTTGGTTTATTGAACGGTGAAAGATTGTATATGTTTAACGTCAATTATCTTACACAAACAAACATAGTAACAAACAAATACAATAAGATTCTCCGAACCACAACAGAAAAAGAGTCATTGCGTACTGATGGAACTTTCCATCTTATACTAAAACTATAAGATATGAAAAATAAAGTGGAAGAGTAGTAAAGTCGATTTTAGGAATTTTTAAGACCATGGTTATATTTTGCCATTGAGTTTTGGTACAAATATCATCAATTCATAAGGTCACTAATCTGTGTTATAATCCTTTCAACTATTCAAATTCGAGAGTTGTGTTTCGACAAAAGTTGTGTAAGTAATCTCAATAAATAAAGGTCTTAATGTTATGATATTACCTTTTTTTTGTTCTTAAAAAGGTCTAAATAATGACGTATTTTCAATAGAGAACTGTTGCGTATTTTACATTCACGATTTGTCATCTACTGCTTTGAACCCAAAAAGTGGAAATAGCTCAAGCCATGAAAAAAGAAAGTATATTGGTGTGTGAGTGTTAAAAGTGAGATGCTAATGTGGCTATTTAGTTTAATCCACTATACCGTGTCCTTTAATTAATATATAAATGTTGAGTTTCATCATTAAACGTAAGTATTTATAATCACAAATTATATTTTTTTTAATGTGTTTAATATTTATGATAACCTCTACTATATTATAAATCATTTGTGACTTTTAGGGAGGTCTACAATGCATCAAGTTTAAAGACTTGATGCATTTAATACATATTAACCACAAGGTTTGTGCAATGGAACTCGCTTCATTATCACGCATCTGGGAGAATTTTTTATTCAAGCAAAACTCACTTGGAGACGTAACGACGCAATCGTTACAAATGAAAGACAAAACTCGAAGCTGGTACATCAATTTTGGTGTAAGAGACAAAAGAAAAAAACCTAAGTTGTGTGTAGTATAAATTTTATTTTTGAAATAGCATGTATTGCGTTATGGTGATGAAAGTCACTCATGTATTTGATACATTTTTATTGAAATAATTCTATTTACAAAAACTTACTTAAACAAATTTCTTTTATTCAGTCGAGTACCCCTGATCGAAACTAAGCATAATAACTAAATACGCATAACCCTTGCAAAATCGATAATTCTTTACGGTGAACAAAGCCCGTGCATCGCACGGGCCATGATGTCTTGTAATCACAAATTATATTTTTTTTAAAGTGTTTAATATTTATGATAACCTCTACTATATTATAAATCATTTGTGACTTTTAGGGAGGTCTTAAAATATTAAAATACATACTTAGAGCATCTACAATGCATCAAGTTTAAAGACTTGATGCATTTAATTCATATTAACCACAAGGTTTGTGCAATGGAACTCGCCTCATTATCACGCATCTAGGAGAATTTGTTATTCAAGCAAAACTCACTTGGAGACGTAACGACGCAATCATTACAAATGAAAGACAAAACTCGAAGCTGGTACATCAATTTTGGTGTGAGAGACAAAAGAAAAAAACCTAAGTTGTGTGTAGTATATATTTTGTTTTTGAAATAGCATTTATTGCGTTATGGTGATAAAGTCACTCATGTATTTGATGTATTTTTATTGAAATAATTCTATTTACAAAAACTTACTTAAACAAATTTCATTTATTCAGTCGAGTACCCCTGATCGAAACTAAGCATAATAACTAAATATGCATAACTCTTGGAAAATCGATGATTCTTTACGGTGAACAAAGCCCGTGCATCGCACGGGCCATGATGTCTAGTTTCGATAATAATCGAATCATGGCCTGAACCAGGATATAAATGCCCCTCTGCTTCTCTGTGGTTCAAAGCTCAAAACCTCTCGTTTTCTCAGTGTTCTCACTGATCAGGTAAAACCACCACAGATATGGCGATCGACACCGTACCGCCGCTCATTGCCGGCCAGATTAATTATCTTCTTAGCCACTGTCCTTTCTCCGTCAAGGTATTGCATTTCATAACCCCGAAATATATGTATTTCTGGCGTGCTTTATATGCACTGTGTGCACCTGTGCACTTAAATCTTTATTTGGGCCCATGTATATATATATATATATATATATTATATATATATATATAATGGTTATCTTGAATTATGATTTTCTTTAACTCAAAAATAACAAAAATTCATGTTGCAGGTGGAGCAAATGTGGTCGGGATGTAAAAACCCTAGCTTACTTGATCGCTTTACTTTAATCATCCCGTTTTGCCTTGATCATATCAAATGTCAGTGTTCGTATATTGATTTTTTATGTTCATTCTAATATTTTTTTGGTTTATAATAGGCTTTAAACTTATTATATATATTCGACATTTTGAATTATGAAAGGGGATGTTATATACAATGCAATGTATCCGTTGTCGGCTCCGGATATAATATTTGGACCTGAAGATGAAAGTTTCCAGCCATATTCCGGTGGCACTGAGAAATCTTCTAAGAACAGTTTGGCTGATTGGAACAGCAAGGATCCATCTCGGTTGTTGTCTCTTATTATTGAGCTTAGGTGATCTCTCTCTCTATCTATCTCTCTCTATCTCTCTCTGTGTGTGTGTGTGTGCGTGCGTGCGTGTGCGTGCGTGTGCGTGCGTGCGTGTGTGTGTGTGTGTGTGTGTGTGTGGAGAACTGCAGTACTCTGAAGAAAATGATTTTTCGCATGTAACTTATGGGATGTTGGCACTGAGATCACAGTGTTTTGTTTGATTTATATTCTAGGAATGCATATATGGCATACCAAAGAAAACGAATCGGGGAGGTTGATGATGAAAGATTGAAATTCGAAATAAGTACTATGCTCCCAAGAGAGGTTAGTGTTTGAACGAATTCTATGTTGAAGGAAAGGGCTGTGCGTATTATAGCTTTTTGTTGTCTTTCCAGGTACATAACCAGGGTCTGGTTTCACTGTCCTTTTGGACATTGATCTGTCCTTTAATCTGTTTACCTGTGCTTATCACGCTGTGTATTTCTAAACGCGCAACTCGAAGTTCTTTTACTGCACTTGTGATTTTCATGTCAATAAGAAATTTGAAAATTTGATGTTGGAAGCTCAATTGGGAATAGATCGGACTTCTATTGGATCTTCTTGGGAAATATATCCGGAGAATGTGTCTGGGAGAGTGTATTGAAAATTGTGATGTGTTTAGGTGGGGAATGTAGCAAAATGCAAAGCATATTATCTCTTGGCCCCATGATGTTTTTTGTAATTACCATGGTATCTTAGATTTTAGCAGATTCTATTTCCAAATACAAGGAACCAATATCATATGAATTGCTGAAACTTATTCATTTTTATTTCCTCATATTTTTTCCATTTTGGTGCTATTGTTTCATGTAGAACTCTGAAGTGCTCTTTGTCTTGACAGTTGATACATTTCGAATTTCTCCAATTTGTTACAGGGAATTGAAATGTATTTGAGTTCAGGCACCGATAAGGTAATTGTCGATGATGAGCATGTTAGATCCTACCCATAACATTTTTTTTTTGTCTTTGCACATTTAAAAATGTCACATTGCTACCTGATCTAACCTCCATGCTGGTTATTTCGCCATTTGATTGTAGCGTAGCCCGAAGAGGTAAGATTTGCAGTTCCTTTACTGGATATGGATTTAAATAAATTGGTTGCTGGGTCTACATGGAGACATCCACAGAAGATCTGCTTACAGGTTGGTTTAGGAAAAAAAAAAAAAAAGCCCTATGCCTTGTGTATTTTTCCTAGAAAAGAAATAATAAAGCGTATGATATAATTTCAGCTTCCAGCTAAGCTAAGTTGAGTGACTGCCAAAGGTACAATGTTGGCAGGATTTCCTGGATTGCATCATTATTTTTCTAAAAGAAATGATATGAAAAAAGAAGAAAAAACCACATAAGCACTCAATTCTTCGTGGTGGAGTTGTGAGAAGGTACAGATGCCAAACTGGCCGTATCATGTGATATATGAGTGCTACTATATTATCAATTGATGTAAAATAACTGATGCATATTCATTTTGGAAAGAAAGATTTAGTTTCTAAAGTTTTGAGTATATACCTTTATTTTGAAATTGAAGTGTCTTTATATTTAAAGAGCGTCAAGTTATGTCACAGTTATTTGTCCTAGATTTAAACATGTCAGAAACTAGCTGTTTGAGCATTACGCATAATAATCCTATTATTTCCTTCTCAAATGATACATTCACTTATCAAATTCTACTTGATGCTCATCACAGTCACATTTATTTTACATAGTTCAGGCAAATGTGTTTTTGTTTTTGCACTCTATACACTGCAACTTATTTATTTGTTTCTTCTTTGTTTTACTTTCCATTTTCTCTAGCAAGTCATCCCTCCTTTCGCTCACCAGCATTTACTTTATAATGACTGTAGATTATATTTCCGATTGGTAAAAAGTATTCCACTGCTCCACCAGCACGTCTAAAGTTGATTTCTTCTGCGGAGTTGAAAGCTTTATTTTCTATTGAAGATTTTAGACTTCCTCCTTGGTTGGATGGAATGTGAGTATGTACATATGTTCTTGGTTATGTTTATTCAACTGTTGTATATTATTCTTGTTGGTTAGGTTTGTTGGATGTCTTACTCATCGGACATTTAAATTTGTCAAGTCTATGTTGTCTTCATTTTCTATTTGATCTCTATCCATATGCAGGTGTACAGCTGAATATCTCCCAACGTTGGAGGATATGCTAGGATCACAGGTTTGCTACATTTCTTATCCATTTATGCTCATAACATAATCTTGAGTTCACGTTAATCATAATGGTATAGGCTTGTTAAGATCTATATTGTAAATTTGTAATGCTTCTCTTTGCTTTGACAGATTGAAGATGCGGTCGCATCCATTGAATCAAGAAGGAAGTTCATCATGGCATTGGCACCTCTTTTTGGAAGACCAGTAGAAGCTGATCCAGTATGCATTCTTCACCTTTGAGCAATTGAACCACATACGGTTTGGTTCTTATTTCTCAATGGCTGCTCTCTTTGTTCAATGGAGATAATGGTGAGGTTTATGTTTTGTATTCGCAGGTCTTCTGCAGGAGAGCAACATTCCTGGCTTCTTCTGGGGTATTCAGTTTTCTGGTATGGATATATGTATGTGCACTTTCCAAATAATGGGTCTGTTTGGCAAATGGTTGTTGGTTGTTGGCAAACGGTTTCATTTGACTGATTTGACTAGCTGATTAAATCAGATTTACTGACTGTTTATATTAGTTGTTTGACTATTCATAGATTGTAGATGTGTTTGGTAAAATCGTGTGTTAGTTGTTCTTAGTTGTTGACTGGGTTATGTAAATTGTTATTAAAAGGAAAAAGCTATTATCATTTTGGCTTAAAAGCTGATTTTTCATTCATAGAAAAAACCACTTACCAAACACTTTGATTAGCTAGTTGACCATATCAAAAAGCCAGAAGCCAACCTAAAAACCACTCAAAAGCCATTTACCAAACACCCATTATCTGTATATTATATTGCATGAGGTATAACCCTTGCCCAACTTTTCTTGGAGAAAAAAGTGTGATGCTACTGTTCGTTCTCTGTGTTTGTATAATGAACTTTTTGGCAAAAGCTTAAAATAGAACATTTTTACCAAATTTTGTTCGCCCCCCTTCAACTTTGGACTTAGTACTTATAATAGATATATTTGTAATTTTTACCCCTACAAATACTTATATTTTGTCAATTCTTTACCCAATTGTCTCCTCTCAAATTTCTGATAGTTTCATTTTTAATAGGTACATTATGAAGGTCTTAAAAAAGTTCCTCTTCTGAATGGTTAAATTGTCTTTTTTAGACAATATCAGTTGGACATTTATGCTCTCTTTTTTGTACACATATATAATTAGAATTTACTTCTATATTTCGCATCCCCCAGCAAAAATTTGAGTCTGTCCCTCTTTATGTGTCCAGGGGAACAAACACTCTGGTGTCACATTGTTGCTGTTCGCCGAACTCATATCACATATGTTAATCCTCGATATTGGCTAAAGCCTCTGTATAATCTTTAGCTGTTGGTCATTACATTATGTGTATCTTCTCTGCGTAATTATTTTCAAATATTTAGGCATATTTATTTCTCCAAAACCCCTCTTGTTTGTCCTACCCCATTCACCCCCCATGCCGTGGCATATGAAATCCTGCCCCACAGTACATTTCCTCATAAGATTGTAAATATGCAACTTTGATAGCCAGGTTATAATTTTACCTGCTTCTCTTCCTTGCTTGAAGTTTATCAAACACTACCTGGAGCAACGTTTATTCTGTTGTGATGGTGGTTTTTGCTACATTGTTGAGAGTTCTGGACTTTGGCAAGTTCTAACTCATATGATCTTGTTATGTCAGGTCCATTTTTCCATCTCACTACAGTTCCCAAGGCAGCAACCAGCTTTAATACTTCAAAGTTCTCAGGTAAGGTTTTTCCAACAGATCAGCATAAAGTACAGAAGCTACCATTGATCTTTAGCCTAATTACACAATAAATCAGTTATTCTTCAAAGTTTACACATATCCAGTTACATTGTTACTAACTTTGCCTTGAGTTTTGAAAGCACAAATACCCGAAATAAGTCGAAACCTCAGGGGTGCTTTTTGTTGGGGCTATAATTGAACCAAACCGAACCGAGTATTGGAGAGTTGAGCTGGATTTTTTATCGAGTCATACTCGAGCGTAATTTATCGAATATATTGTTATCCTGAGCTTTTTCGAGCTTACTCGAGCATAAACGAGTTAGGTAAATCTAATTATAAATCAAATTATTCTTCAATTTATCACATAATAAAATATAATATTTCTAAAATACACCATATCTATCAGAATCTTCATATAAATAAAATTTATTCAAATATTTCTACATTTATCACAAGTACATGTATAAAAATTAACATTAAAATCAAACTCTTAGTTTAAATTATACAAACTTTTTAATGAGTGTGCCAACCCACGAGTCTGCTCGCGAACGAACTATCGTTAAACTTGAGTTTGGATCGTTAAACTTGAGTTTGGTTCTTTTGTTTTAACGAGCATCAATAATGAGCTCGAACGAGCTTTTATCGAGTTGAGATCCGAGTCGTTCACGAGAACAGTCCTTTTTGTAATATTCCGGTAATGCTCAGTGTTGAGGTGCTGGAACTGTTTGTAAATTCTGGTAAAAATGATGCAAAGCAAATCTTGGTTGCATCTTATCTGCAGCATTTCAACTCCCATGGCGTGCCTGTGAAATCACCTACTATAACAGAATATCCATGGAGCCCCAGATGGGATCCGTCGAAAATGGCCGACCGCCTCTTGTGAGTAGCTAGCTGTCTCTTACCAAAAATTGTGTAGCAGATAAATTTTTTGTTTTCCTTCCTAAAATACGTTTCTTGTGATCTGTCGTTGCAGTGAGTTCCTGGCTGGAGAGTCATTCAACTTCAAGAAGTACTGCAATCAGTTGAATCAACAGTAAGGCTTAATGCTTTTGGAAGCTTTGCGGCTAAATCTTGAGAAGTCCCTCCTTGTCTCACCTTTTTGGTTTTATTCGGCATGTTCCGCTTCTCTCGTTGCTGTTTGTGATTGTGCTGTTTTTTTTTGTTTAAACTAATTAGGTGTGTATTTTCTGAATGCAAAGCTGGAACTTGTAATTTGTATTTAGAGCTTCTAACATGATTTGTCTTGAGGAAAATTGCCAATACAAGGCCGAAAATAAAATTGATAGTTTTTTATTGATAATTTCAAATCTTCGGTCCTGAAATGATACTTTTCTATCTTTTAGGCCTCAAACTGATAGGAAAAAAATTCCAGCTTCCAACTGATAATATTTTTTCTATGCCCTGAATTAAAAAAAATTCTCTTGAAAATAAGCTACTGAAGAAGCAGTAAAGCTCCTCACATCTTAGTCTAATAAAAAATGGAAGGAGATTTTCAAATTTCACTGAATATTTATTGGACTCCGTTCGAGTTTGATTCGAGCTTCATAACTTGCGAGTAACTCAGTGGGTATTTAAATTACTCTTTAAATTAAATATTTTTAATATTTTAATTATTTATTAATAATAGTTATATTTATTTAAATAAATAGCTATTTTATTATTTTTAATAAAAAATAAAAAATAAGTAAAAGAAATATTCAGTGATTGGATCCAGATTACTCACTGCTTGTAAGATTATTCATTTATTTTGGGGGTATGTTGAAACTTAATAATCATAGTGATCTATTCGTATATTTGCTTTTCATGGCATATGATTTTCGTCCTTCAGCGTTCCATAATAAGAGAGCTGTTTCCCCCCCTAGTGACAGCCGTATCCCCCTCGAGTTTTCTTTTTCCAACTTTATCAGTTATATATATATATATATATATATATATATATATATATATATATTCGCATTCTTTATTTATTTCTCATGAAATTAAATTTATTTGTTCTTTTTTCTTTGAATTTTTATTTTACTTTATTATTATCAAAATTAATAATTTCTACTATTTATTTATTTTTATTTATATTATTTATGATTAAAAATAATTGCGATATAATATAATAAATAATAAATACGAAAAATACGATCAACATTGATAAATAAACTATTAAATTTACATTATCTAGTCATCAAATCTAATCAAGATTGTATCATTCTTGCATATGGATAAACCATTCTTTACAATCTTCACTCACATTATTCCACCATAACATTGGGATTGGTGGTACAGGATAATCGGAGTTCAAAAAAACTTGAACAAAATGATTATTATTAACTAATGCAATTGATATATGTTGACGTTGTTGAAACGGAATAGGAGCAGACCTAAATGGCAAGTGTGTAAAACAACTTCCACTAACATAAGTAAATGCATGCAACGCAATATTATAACGTGTTGCAATGACAACCCATGCATAATGTCCTTCCAACTCCATTGTGGTGCCGGAGATTCGAAAAAATTTAGTGCTCGCATCATATTATTGGCAGCACCTCGTTCAAGAAAAACACGATCGTAGAACTCCATATTTTGTTCAATTCCATAGTAAAGATCTGCCCGAACCTGCTTCCAACCATCTTCTGAATTATACCCGACTTGTGCGGCTATCGCCTATATCTACAGTTACCATCCACAAGAACATCAACTGTATGACTAACGTGACTCCAATATGCACTTGGCATTTGTCTGATATATGGATCATTGATTCCTTCTGCAGAATTTTGTGTACGAGCGTTCGTAGACTCAAAGCAAGAACGCATCATTGGCTTACATGGCAAACCATATACAAATTTGAAACTACAACTACAATTGTCCATATATTGTCCGTCGACCTTCTTCAACTCTTTAGAGATCAGGTGGAGTGCCTCCAAGGATATGCAGCCTAGTAAATTTTCGTAGATTTCATCATTAAAAATATGACATCTCATAATACGCGACCTTTCAAATGATGCTCTGATATCTCCAAATTCCAGAAGCAACATCTTGTCGATTTTTTCAACAAATGTGTCGATCGAAGATATCGTATCACCCAAATTTTTTTCAATGTTGAATGGGCTGACTCTACCCTGGAAATTTATAATATTGTGTTAGAATATGAAAGCAAGATGGATAAATACTAGTATTTTAAGTACATATCATAATACCTTTGACTTGAACGACATCCGATGTGCATATAATTATTCGTCCAAGCATAGATAAACCGATCACTGTAAGGCAATAACCATGTTGACCATAGATATTCTATCACTTTCGGGTACGATTTATATTCATCTATCAACTTCCATTCATGTTCAAAAGAACCCAGATCAGATAACATATAAACTTTGTGTCAAGACTGATGAAAGTTAGTCCATTCGACACCTAAGAAGGGACTGCATTCTTTCATGACATTTTTATTTATGTGCCATATGCAGAGAATGTGATGTGCGTTTGGAAAAACTTCTTCTATTGAAGATGTTAGTGCCAAATCTCTATCTGTAACAAGCACAGATGGCATTAACGCCCCTTTTTTCAAGCATATTTTTTTGCAATTTAAATGCCAAGTGTATCGTTCTTGGACGTTGCTTAATAAACCCTTTTTGGCCTTCCGTTCGCTTTGTACTGCATTGTAAATACTTTTAATGCATGTAGTATTAGACGTGTCACGTTCCTTCAAAGCGCTCAGAATAAACCGAGGAACAATAATCTCGGTCATTTTACTCACAATGCACTTTTCATCTTGTGTTAGTCTTGATGTGTACTCATGACCCTCTAAATATTATGCTGGGGCATGATTATGCTCCAACACGAAAAAAAGGACATTTATACACGAAGTCATACCTGATCAGTGGTAAATTCACACGACATGTTCCATTATTTGCTGAATTATATTCTTCCATTTATTATAAATAGAATAGTGTTTCAGAAATGTGAACAAATAAGTGATATTACATGAGAAATTTAAAAGAAAATATAGAGAGATGATGAGTTAGTCTTCTTCTTCACTCCCTATTTATACTAATTTAGACTACTAAATAATAAAAATTATTGACATGACAATTCAATAGATAGTATAAATTAGGGAACTATTTTGTTGAAAAACTTTGAAATGACAATTCAATAGGTAGGTATAAGTTAGAGAACTATTTTTTTGAAAGATTTTGAAATGACAACTCAATTGGTAGCTAATAATAATTATAATAATATATCTCAAGATAATAATATATAATCAGAATAATATATATATATATATATTATTTGTATAGATGATTATGTAAATATTTTTTTAGATATAAATATATTTAGGTAAATTAGAGATGTGAAAGAGTTGTATTTTTAGCAAAATTTGGAGAGAAGAAAAATTATAGTCATAATAATAGGTTCACAAAGAAATAAAACTAAATATAAAATAGTAAAAAAAAAATCGAAAAAATATCAGTAAAAAAAATTAAAAAAAGTTATATATATATATATATATATATATATATATATATATATAGGAAATAGATCATATGAAAACTAATTACCTTGTGAAATCTAGAAACTTTTGTAGGCCATTGATATCAGTGATCTGACGGCTGCAAATGAGTAGAATTATATGCATTTATGTTTTTTTTATTTCATTATTTATTGCATATACTAGCGACTAATTTGATGCAATAAATAATAACAAATATGCAGTGAAATTACTTAATAATACAATTGGTTTCTAGATTTCACCATTAAAGGTGTTTCCACCATAGTCAATCCCTATATATATATATATATATATATTTTCCCTATTAAAGAAGTAAAAGGATAAAATGAATATTTTCCTCTTTTATTTGTCAATAGGGGTGGGGTGGGGGGGTTAGTAGTGGCCTTCCACGAATATTATGCGGAGATTAGTTTGTCAAGGTTAGAATTAGACCTGGCAATTCGTTCGTATCGTGTATTTTTGTGTCATGTACTTTCGTGTTTCGTGGACCAAAAGTCCAAACCCATACACGACACTAAATGAATTCGTGTCATGTCGTGTCGTGTACCGCATAAATTCGTATCGTTTCGTGTCGTGTTTTCGTGTCAGACACATAATATAAAATAAATTATAAAAAATAATAATTTTAATATTATAATATTATTTTTATAGGTTTTAGTAGACAAAATGAAATAAATGGCAACGAAAACACGAATGTTTACACGAAATTTATGAAAATTCACATTATATTTTCAAATTTTAAAGTTTAGTATAAACAGAATTCATAAAATATATATTTTTAATAAATCAAATATAAAATATTATATTTATTTATATTTCGTGTACCTCGTGTCGTGTCGTGTACCCAAAGGGTAAACACAAAACCGACACTAAATCTCGGTCGTGTACTTTCGTGTTCGTGTATTTTCGTGTCGTGTACTCAAAATGCAAACCCAAACACTAAATTTTCGTGTCGTTTTCGTGTCGCGTGTTAAATTTCCGGGTCTAGTTAGAATTGAAAAATCGTTCGTGTCGTGTATTTTCGTGTCGTATATTTTCGTGTTTCGTGTACCAAAAGTCTAAACCTATACACAACATGAAATGAGTTCGTATCGTGTCGTGTAGCGCGCAAATTCGTGTCGTTTCGTTTCGTGTTTTCGTGTCAGGCACATAATATAAAATAAATATTAAAATATTATAAAAATAACCATTGTAATATTTTAATATTATTTTTAGAGGTTTTAGAAGACGAAACGAAACCAATGACAATGGAAACACGAATGTTTACACGAAACTTATGAAAATTCGCATTATATTTTGAATTTTAAAGTTCAGTACAAACATAATTCATAAAATATACGTTTTTATAAAATTAAATATAAAATTTTGAAATTATGTTATAATATATATATATATATATATATTTCGTATGCCTCGTGTCGTGTCGTGTACCCAAAGGATAAACACAAAACCGACACTAAATCTCGGTCGTGTTCTTTCATGTTCGTGTATTTACGTGTCATGTACTCAAAATGCAAACACAAACACTAAATTTTCGTATCGTTTTTATATCGTGTTTTCGTATCGTATAGTAAATTGCATGGTCTAATCCAGGTGCAACTTAATAGTTAGAAAAACAATTTGATAGATCTTCTTAGAGAATTAGAAACAACCTAATTATTTCTGTGAGACGGTCATAATGTTAGACGTCGCTTATTTGCTTGGAAACCCCAATTTTTTCTCTAATCACAACAACAACAACAACAACATCTAGTTCTTTACCCAAAATGATTTTGGGCCAATACTTAATCAAACTTTGAAACCGTCGATAATCGTTACATAAATAACATAAAAGGAAAAAGAGAAAAGTAGAGAAAAGCGAATAAAAAAGAGAATGAATGAAAAAAAAAAAAAAAAAGAAAAAAAAAGAAAAAAAAAAGATAACATGAAATAAAAGAAAATAGGAATTAAAAAAAAAAAAGAATCAGACTCCATCCACCATCCGTATTCTTTCCCGCCACATTTGCCTCTCCATCGCCATACTTTGTCCAATTCCAAGAAATCGCATATCATTTTCAATCATCTTTATCCAAGTTTTCTTGGGTCTTCCTCTACCTTTCACAACATTACTTGCTCCCCAACTTTCTAGCCTCCTCACTGGGGCATCAATAGGTCTTCTTCTCACATGACCAAACCATCGTAATCGATTCTCCATCATCTTGTCTTCTATAGACGCAACTCTTACCTTCTCTCTGATCACCTCATTTCTGAGCCGATCCTTTTTTGTATGACCACACATCCATCGTAGCATACGCATCTCTGCCACATTCATCTTTTGAACGTGACACTGTTTTACAGCCCAACACCCGGTGCCATATAACAGCGCATGTAACACCCCCAAAACCATCCGGGATATTACAGCGCCGTAGGTCCCGCGCCGGAACCCACCAGGCTAATAACCATTTACAAAACCATTTCAAAAACGTTTAAAAACGCCAAAAGGCCAATGGCGGTAATATTTTAAATACTCAAATATTTTCAAAAACGTAATTTTGAAATACCGTCATAAAATACCATTTGAAAATACAAGGCGAAGTGCCAAATCTCGACAGTTCAAAGTGTACGTTAAGACACCGCTTAAACGTACCGATAAAATAATTTGGGAAAAAGAGTTTGACGAAAATAACTCAAGTTCACAAAATGCCAAAAGGTCCATTTAAAATACACACACGCAGCGGATAAAGATACCGAAAAGCCATTTTGAAATATACACACGCAGCGGATAAATATAGTTCAAAATACACATTTGCAGCGGAAATAAATAACCGGAAAAGAATACTCAATTCTCCGAAAACAAGCCACAGCCAGTATCACATCGGGAAGCTCACCCCTTCACGACCGCTACTAGCTCGATCCCCGAGTACCTAAAAATAAAGCCCACGACGGGGTCAGCCACAATACTCAATAATGATATCGTTCACATCAACATAAATAATTACATACCAATGTAATAATATAGTAAGAATACTACCAAAGTAATCTTACCGTCATAACCTTACCAATCCATAACAATCCAATCCTTACCATAATTCACATTTCGCATCCTCGAATGACGAAATGAACTTAACAACAATTATCTGTATTGAATTCCAAAAATACCAATAATCCTCAAAACATCATCAAAACTCATAAGTGCGGGAATAATCCAATCTGTGCAAACTCCTGTCCGTCGGATTACACAATCAAATCTCAACATGAATAAACCAATAATACACAACATATCTGTAGATCAACTACCACTTGACAATGAATACAAATCCCGAAAACATCGACATATAGTCCGAATGCTTATACGATCAATAACCAGATCAACCGATAAATCAACTGAGAATATCATCGACATGATAACTCCAATACGACCAATAAAGGATCACGATAACTAAGAATACCATCAACATGATAGCTCCGACACGATCAACAAAGGATCAACAATAGCAGAATACCATCAACAAGGTAAACCCCAAATGATCAACAAAAGACCAATAATAACTGAGAATACCATCAACAAGGTAAACTCCAAATGATCAACAATAATGGATCTCAAAGAAATAACTCTGACTGTCGAACATACCCCTCGGGCGTATGAACAACCAGTCACAAACCGTCGAACATACCCAACCATAAAATGGAGGATGAACGACCAAACAATATGGCTCAAAGATGGAAATCATAGTACGCCCGATCCGGAAATGTGTCCGTGCACAAGCCACCCCGGGTATTGATCACATACACGTGTGGTCTTGTACCTAATTAGCCTCACGAACTACGTCTCGTGTGCAGTTCAATGTGGAAATATCAACACATAACCATCATGTGCCCGGCTAAAAATCCTACACAATAACCAATCGACACGCAGATATGACTCCAGATATGTCACGATGCAACATGACAACGAAACTCAAAGAAATACATATCCAATAAGGATCAAAAGACTCACCGAAGTGAACAACAACAAACTGACAATGAAAAGTCGACACGACTAATCAATATCCAAAACATCAATCCTGGGATCATCATCCCCAAATGAATGACCAACACGATCTACGATCTCAAAACAACAGTCCTGGGATCAACATCCCTCAACGAATAACCGATACAAAACTCATTACACGAAACCTCAACATATACAACAACTCAACATACTAATTATCCACATGACTGAACAAATACTTAGATTACCTCAAAGCCGAGGACCATATCCATCAACATCCCCCAATGAGACGATCAACAAAACCATTAATACCAACAATAGTCCTGGGATCAACATCCCTCAACGAACAACCAAGATTTAATCTCAATATACAAAGCCTCAACATACAACATATACAACAACTCAACATAATAATTATCTCATAACCGAACAATACATAAATTACCTCAAAGCCGAAGACCACATCCTTTCCACGAACAACATCCCCTGACGAATACACAGCTTATACAAATAATCTCAAATAAGGTACCATCCATTCGGTACTAATAAACCTTTATCCCGATACTTATGTCATCACGATAACTATCCTCGATATCCGATATTCTATATCTTTGACCAAAGATAACTCCGTCTTCCTTAACACAATTAAATCATATACCTTATGATTTAATACAACCAAACACGATATACAAACCATTATCCCGACAACTTACATTTCTAACAACATTGCTATACGAATTATAAATGAAATGAAAAGCGAAACCATTCATCAAATATTATAAACCGAACAAGTATAAACTTGCCTCGATACCGATACCACGAAGTCGTTGCAAAATCCATTGCCTTCATCCACGAGCTCTTCACCCGAACAAAGCAATATACGAACTCTTCGACCTCAACCGCAACACAACGGTCATAATCCACGATCAAAACATATCAACCTATTGCAATAACCGATTAACACACATTCGATAAAAATCAATAACCGACATACTCAACCAACAAACTCAACGGTTCAACGAAACCTCGATCATATACATAATACCAAATAATCCAACTCAACAAATACGAACCCATATCCACGATACAAGCCGTAACTCGATGATCACAAATAAAAATCAATAACCGATCAACAACGGTTCTACAATATCCCGATTAAACACATATCCAAACAACCAAATCAATCGATCACGAATTCAAAACCACAATACGATTCCACAATCCGAATATCATATCCATAATCTATTTAAACCAACAAGGGTCTAACATTACCGATTCCAAATTCAATCTTAAAAACAATTACAAGTTTCCTCCTTGTATAATCATAATAAAATCAATTACGGTTATCATCATCAATCCGGACAATCCGATCAATTCAACATTATAGATAACCATATTCCAAAGGTTTCAAATAATTCCATTATCCGAATTGAACTCTTGTTAAATACCTATGAATTCTCAAACTCAAAAGTGAATCATAAACTTATCAAATCCGAAATCATATTCGTATTCCTATACGAATATTGTACCAAAACACATAACTTAGTTCTAGATATGAATATTCCATATTCATATATAAAACACCAACACCTTAAAACGTATTCATCAAATCAATGATCAATTCATCTCGACATTAAGGATTTTATAACATATTCGATTCCAACTTCAACTCCAAATACGAAGACAAAACTCCTTCTTGTTCATACTTGTAAATTCGTAGAAAACAATTTACCGATTATTATCGTGAATAATCACATTCCAAATTATCCGAAATCCTTCCAAAATCATAACATGTAACTCAAGAGTTCTTTAAGAACACGAATTATCCAAATTCACGTTCATAATCCATAAAACAACATAACTCGATGTTTTCTAACATCTAAACAACCCTTAATCATAATTAAAGGTGTATAAATCATGTCCTTCAACATATACTTCTCATAAAATCATGAATCGCAACAAACCACCAAGAACATCGAGAATACTACGATTCCATAATCATTACAACATAATCGAATCATTTGATCACCAATTCATTATCTTCCTTTAACAAAATTCCCATAATTACCAAGAATCATCACAACAATATCATTTCCATCACCATTCATACGAAAACGTGTAGAATTTTCCAAGTTCTACTCATTGAGACATTTCATCGAACACTTTGAAGGCATAGTCCAATTCAATCGATTATTCAAAGGAATACTCGAATTCTTTCCACAAAACTTCAAGAACAACGAATAATCTCAAGAATACAACAAGATTCCATCAATAATCTGAGTTAAAACAAATCAAATCGGCCAAGACATCAAGAAATCCCAAGAACATCCAAAAACCAAAAGTTTAGGTGTTCTTACCTTCGATCCGGGTGGAAGATGATGTTAATCCATGATTCCAACTTCCAAAACATGTTGCTAGATGATGATATTACTCAAATACATCCACTTTGATGAAGAAATCGCCAAAAAACGAAGAGAAAACATGAAAATGGCCGGATGACTCGGTCGAGGCCTTTAAATAGGCGGACCTGCCGCACGTTACGTCACGTAATCGCCATCGCCTTACGTGCGTAATCGCCATGGCACAGTCATCGCCGATTCTGCCGGAACCCTTACGTACGTATCGGCACTGGCTTACGTACGTGCGCCCTTACGGCCAGAATCGCCACGCCTTACGTCGTAATCGGCCGATCCTAGCCCCGGTAGTCACCGCGACCGTGATCGGCCACCCCCACGAATCACTGCCGACCATGCTCGGCCATTCCAACGAGTCACGACCGGCCATGCTCGGCCATCCAGTCATCTCGCCACGACTCGACGGCTACTCCGTAACGCACGTAACACTTAATCCGTTGCGTCGTAATACGTGCGTTGACTTGCTACAGATATACTCGTATTACGTACGTAATACACCCTGTATAACGTACGTAACTCCGTCCGTTGACTCACCTGTCCACATCCGCGCCGAAAGCTGCCGACACCGGGCCCCACTATCCGATCACAAGTCTGATTCCTCTTGTTACGTACGTTATGTACACTATATAACGTACGTAAGCTAACACATTTTACGTACGTAAGCTCCAAGGCTTAACGTACGTAATGGCTTTTATACTTAGCCAAAAATCCAATCGTTTCTGTCACGCCTCGACGTACAAAATACAAACATACGGCATACGAATACACATACCGAATCCAAAATATTCTCATACGATATACCTGATATCCAAATCAGTTTAGCACGATACAACATATCCTGAATATATCTCACAACCAAAAACGATAATCACACCAAGATAATCGTCTCGGTTCTCAATTTATTTTATCCATACCGTATAGATACCAAACTATACAAGATATCTCGAATAAAATAACGCGAAAAATTTATACTGAAAATTCGGGTATTACATACTACCCCCCTTAAAATAAGTTTCGTCCTCGAAACTTGCAACCTGTCGCCAACAACAGATAAGTCCAAAATTTTCCAACTCATCACAAAAACAATCAAGTGTCGCCACAAGCGAAATAACCAAACCAATATACTTACAGGTGCGTGAAGCCGATGATCTCCCGTGATACTAGCACACGACTCCCATACGAAGTCTCAACACAACCAACGCACACCAATATCACAAATAGCAGTTTGAAAAGAATCTCGAAAATTTTGGAAACTCCAAAAATCAATTTGACTCAAAAGTCAGAAAACTCATTTTCAAAAGCCACGCTACTACCGTACCGGTAGAGCCACATAACACACACGCCTGGGTTTCACAAAACCCAAGCTCCGATACCATCTTCTGTAACACCCCCAAAACCATCCGGGATATTACAGCGCCGTAGGTCCCGCGCCGGAACCCACAAGGCTAATAACCATTTACAAAACCATTTCAAAAACGTTTAAAAACGCCAAAAGGCCAATGGCGGTAATATTTTAAATACTCAAATATTTTCAAAAACGTAATTTTGAAATACCGTCATAAAATACCATTTGAAAATACAAGGCGAAGTGCCAAATCTCGACAGTTCAAAGTATACGTTAAGACACCGCTTAAACGTACCGATAAAATAATTTGGGAAAAAGAGTTTGACGAAAATAACTCAAGTTCACAAAATGCCAAAAGGTCCATTTAAAATACACACACGCAGCGGATAAAGATACCGAAAAGCCATTTTGAAATATACACACGCAGCGGATAAATATAGTTCAAAATACACATTTGCAGCGGAAATAAATAACCGGAAAAGAATACTCAATTCTCCGAAAACAAGCCACAACCAGTATCACATCGGGAAGCTCACCCCTTCACGACCGCTACTAGCTCGATCCCCGAGTACCTAAAAATAAAGCCCACGACGGGGTCAGCCACAATACTCAATAATGATATCGATCACATCAACATAAATAATTACATACCAATGTAATAATATAGTAAGAATACTACCAAAGTAATCTTACCGTCATAACCTTACCAATCCATAACAATCCAATCCTTACCATAATTCACATTTCGCATCCTCGAATGACGAAATGAACTTAACAACAATTATCTGTATTGAATTCCAAAAATACCAATAATCCTCAAAACATCATCAAAACTCATAAGTGCGGGAATAATCCAATCTGTGCAAACTCCTGTCCGTCGGATTACACAATCAAATCTCAACATGAATAAACCAATAATACACAACATATCTGTAGATCAACTACCACTTGACAATGAATACAAATCCCGAAAACATCGACATATAGTCCGAATGCTTATACGATCAATAACCAGATCAACCGATAAATCAACTGAGAATATCATCGACATGATAACTCCAATACGACCAATAAAGGATCACGATAACTAAGAATACCATCAACATGATAGCTCCGACACGATCAACAAAGGATCAACAATAACCGAGAATACCATCAACAAGGTAAACCCCAAATGATCAACAAAAGACCAATAATAACTGAGAATACCATCAACAAGGTAAACTCCAAATGATCAACAATAATGGATCTCAAAGAAATAACTCTGACTGTCGAACATACCCCTCGGGCGTATGAACAACCAGTCACAAACCGTCGAACATACCCAACCATAAAATGGAGGATGAACGACCAAACAATATGGCTCAAAGATGGAAATCATAGTACGCCCGATCCGGAAATGTGTCCGTGCACAAGCCACCCCGGGTATTGATCACATACACGTGTGGTCTTGTACCTAATTAGCCTCACGAACTACGTCTCGTGTGCACGGTTCAATGTGGAAATATCAACACATAACCATCATGTGCCCGGCTAAAAATCCTACACAATAACCAATCGACACGCAGATATGACTCCAGATATGTCACGATGCAACATGACAACGAAACTCAAAGAAATACATATCCAATAAGGATCAAAAGACTCACCGAAGTGAACAACAACAAACTGACAATGAAAAGTCGACACGACTAATCAATATCCAAAACATCAATCCTGGGATCATCATCCCCAAATGAATGACCAACACGATCTACGATCTCAAAACAACAGTCCTGGGATCAACATCCCTCAACGAATAACCGATACAAAACTCATTACACGAAACCTCAACATATACAACAACTCAACATACTAATTATCCACATGACTGAACAAATACTTAGATTACCTCAAAGCCGAGGACCATATCCATCAACATCCCCCAATGAGACGATCAACAAAACCATTAATACCAACAATAGTCCTGGGATCAACATCCCTCAACGAACAACCAGCATTTAATCTCAATATACAAAGCCTCAACATACAACATATACAACAACTCAACATAATAATTATCTCATAAGAACAATACATAAATTACCTCAAAGCCGAAGACCACATCCTTTCCACGAACAACATCCACGAACGAATACGATTATACAAATAATCTCAAATAAGGTACCATCCATTCGGTACTAATAAACCTTTATCCCGATACTTATGTCATCACGATAACTATCCTCGATATCCGATATTCTATATCTTTGACCAAAGATAACTCCGTCTTCCTTAACACAATTAAATCATATACCTTATGATTTAATACAACCAGAAACACGATATACAAACCATTATCCCGACAACTTACATTTCTAACAACATTGCTATACGAATTATAAATGAAATGAAAACGAAACCATTCATCAAATATTATAAACTGAACAAGTATAAACTTGCCTCGATACCGATACCACGAAGTCGTTACCAAAATCCATTGCCTTCATCCACGAGCTCTTGACCCGAACAAAGCAATATACGAACTCTTCGACCTCAACCGCAACACAACGGTCATAATCCACGATCAAAACATATCAACCTATTGCAATAACCGATTAACACACATTCGATAAAAATCAATAACCGACATACTCAACCAACAAACTAAACGGTTCAACGAAACCTCGATCATATACATAATACCAAATAATCCAACTCAACAAATACGAACCCATATCCACGATACAAGCCGTAACTCGATGATCACAAATAAAAATCAATAACCGATCAACAACGGTTCTACAATATCCCGATTAAACACATATCCAAACAACCAAATCAATCGATCACGAATTCAAAACCACAATACGATTCCACAATCCGAATATCATATCCATAATCTATTTAAACCAACAAGGGTCTAACATTACCGATTCCAAATTCAATCTTAAAAACAATTACAAGTTTCCTCCTTGTATAATCATAATAAAATCCAATTACCGGTTATCATCATCAATCCGGACAATCCGATCAATTCAACATTATAGATAACCATACTCCAAAGGTTTCAAATAATTCCATTATCCGAATTGAACTCTTGTTAAATACCTATGAATTCTCAAACTCAAAAGTGAATCATAAACTTATCAAATCCGAAATCATATTCGTATTCCTATACGAATATTGTACCAAAACACATAACTTAGTTCTAGATATGAATATTCCATATTCATATATAAAACACCAACACCTTAAAATGTATTCATCAAATCAATGATCAATTCATCTCGACATTAAGGATTTTATAACATATTCGATTCCAACTTCAACTCCAAATACGAAGACAAAACTCCTTCTTGTTCATACTTGTAAATTCGTAGAAAACAATTTACCGATTATTATCGTGAATAATCACATTCCAAATGATCCGAAATCCTTCCAAAATCATAACATGTAACTCAAGAGTTCTTTAAGAACACGAATTATCCAAATTCACGTTCATAATCCATAAAACAACATAACTCGATGTTTTCTAACATCTAAACAACCCTTAATCATAATTCAAGGTGTATAAATCATGTCCTTCAACATATACTTCTCATAAAATCATGAATCGCAACAAACCACCAAGAACATCGAGAATACTACGATTCCATAATCATAACAACATAATCGAATCATTTGATCACCAATTCATTATCTTCCTTTAACAAAATTCCCATAATTACCAAGAATCATCACAACAATATCATTTCCATCACCATTCATACGAAAACGTGTAGAATTTTCCAAGTTCTACTCATTGAGACATTTCATCGAACACTTTGAAGGCATAGTCCAATTCAATCGATTATTCAAAGGAATACTCGAATTCTTTCCACAAAACTTCAAGAACAACGAATAATCTCAAGAATACAACAAGATTCCATCAATAATCTGAGTTAAAACGAATCAAATCGGCCAAGACATCAAGAAATCCCAAGAACATCCAAAACCAAAAGTTTAGGTGTTCTTACCTTCGATCCGGGTGGAAGATGATGTTAATCCATGATTCCAACTTCCAAAACATGTTGCTAGATGATGATATTACTCAAATCCATCCACTTTGATGAAGAAATCGCCAAAAAACGAAGAGAAAACATGAAAATGGCCGGATGACTTCGGTCCAGTGCCTTTAAATAGGCGGACCTGCCGCACGTTACGTCGTAATCGCCATCGCCTTACGTCGTAATCGCCATGGCTCGTCATCGCCCAGATTGCGGAACCCTTACGTCGTAATCGGCGGTGCTTACGTACGTAATCGCCCTTACGGCCGTAATCGCCACGCGCTTACGTCGTAATCGGCGATCCTAGCCCCCGAGTCACCGCGACCGTGATCGGCCACCCCCACGAATCACCGCCACCATGCTCGGCCATTCCAACGAGTCACGACCGCCATGCTCGCCATCCAGTCATCTCGGCCACGACTCGGCCGGCTACTCCGTAACGTCGTAACACTTAATCCGTTGCGTCGTAATACGTGCGTTGACTTGCTACGATATTATACTCGTATTACGTCGTAATACACCCCGTATAACGTCGTAACTCCGTCCGTTGACTCACCTGTCCACATCCGCGCCGAAAGCCGCCGACACCGGGCCCCACTATCCGATCACAAGTCTGATTCCTCTTGTTACGTCGTTATGTACACTATATAACGACGTAAGCTAACACATTTTACGTACGTAAGCTCCAAGGCTTAACGCACGTAATGGCTTTTATACTTAGCCAAAATCCAACTGTTTCGCCCAACGTCTCGACGTACAAAATACAAACATACGGCATCTTGAATACACATACGAATCGAAAATATTCTCATACGATATACACGATATCCAAATCGGTTTAACGATACAACATATCCTGAATATATCTCACAACCAAAACGATAATCACACCAAGATAATCGTCTCGGTTCTCAATTTATTTTATCCATACCGTATAGATACCAAACTATACGGTATATCTCGAATAAAATAACGCGAAAAATTTATATCAAAATTCGGTATTACATACTACCCCCTTAAAATAAGTTTCGTCTCGAAACTTGCAACTGTCGCCAACAACGGATAAGTCCAAAATTTTCCAACTCATCACAAAAACAATCAAGTGTCGCCACAAGCGAAATAACCAAACCAATATACTTACAGTGCGTGAAGCCGATGATCTCCGTGATACTAGCACACGACTCCCATACGAAGTCTCAACACAACCAACGCACACCAATATCACAAATAGCGGTTTGAAAAGAATCTCAAAATTTTGGAAACTCCAAAATCAATTTGACTCAAAAGTCGAAAACTCATTTTCAAAAGCCACGCTACTCCGTACGGTAGAGCCACATAACACACACGCCCGGGTTTCACAAAACCCAAGCTCGATACCATCTTCTGTAACACCCCAAAACCATCCGGATATTACAGTAGTAGGTCCATGCCGAACCCACCGGGCTAATAACCATTTACAAAACCATTTCAAAAGCGTTTAAAAACGCCAAAAGGCCAATGGCGGTAATATTTTAAATACTCAAATATTTTCAAAACGTAATTTTGAAATACCGTCATAAAATACCATTTGAAAATACAAGGCGAAGTGCCAAATCTCGACAGTTCAAAGTATACGTTAAGACACCGCTTAAACGTACCGATAAAATAATTTGGGAAAAAGAGTTTGACGAAAATAACTCAAGTTCACAAAATGCCAAAAGGTCCATTTAAAATACACACACGCAATGGATAAAGATACCGAAAAGCCATTTTGAAATATACACACGCAGCGGATAAATATAGTTCAAAATACACATTTGCAGCGGAAATAAATAACCGGAAAAGAATACTCAATTCTCCGAAAACAAGCCACAACCAGTATCACATCGGGAAGCTCACCCCTTCACGACCGCTACTAGCTCGATCCCCGAGTACCTAAAAATAAAGCCCACGACGGGGTCAGCCACAATACTCAATAATGATATCGATCACATCAACATAAATAATTACATACCAATGTAATAATATAGTAAGAATACTACCAAAGTAATCTTACCGTCATAACCTTACCAATCCATAACAATCCAATCCTTACCATAATTCACATTTCGCATCCTCGAATGACGAAATGAACTTAACAACAATTATCTGTATTGAATTCCAAAAATACCAATAATCCTCAAAACATCATCAAAACTCATAAGTGCGGGAATAATCCAATCTGTGCAAACTCCTGTCCGTCGGATTACACAATCAAATCTCAACATGAATAAACCAATAATACACAACATATCTGTAGATCAACTACCACTTGACAATGAATACAAATCCCGAAAACATCGACATATAGTCCGAATGCTTATACGATCAATAACCAGATCAACCGATAAATCAACTGAGAATATCATCGACATGATAACTCCAATACGACCAATAAAGGATCACGATAACTAAGAATACCATCAACATGATAGCTCCGACACGATCAACAAAGGATCAACAATAACCGAGAATACCATCAACAAGGTAAACCCCAAATGATCAACAAAAGACCAATAATAACTGAGAATACCATCAACAAGGTAAAGTCCAAATGATCAACAATAATGGATCTCAAAGAAATAACTCTGACTGTCGAACATACCCCTCGGGCGTATGAACAACCAGTCACAAACCGTCGAACATACCCAACCATAAAATGGAGGATGAACGACCAAACAATATGGCTCAAAGATGGAAATCATAGTACGCCCGATCCGGAAATGTGTCCGTGCACAAGCCACCCCGGGTATTGATCACATACACGTGTGGTCTTGTACCTAATTAGCCTCACGAACTACGTCTCGTGTGCACGGTTCAATGTGGAAATATCAACACATAACCATCATGTGCCCGGCTAAAAATCCTACACAATAACCAATCGACACGCAGATATGACTCCAGATATGTCACGATGCAACATGACAACGAAACTCAAAGAAATACATATCCAATAAGGATCAAAAGACTCACCGAAGTGAACAACAACAAACTGACAATGAAAAGTCGACACGACTAATCAATATCCAAAACATCAATCTTGGGATCATCATCCCCAAATGAATGACCAACACGATCTACGATCTCAAAACAACAGTCCTGGGATCAACATCCCTCAACGAATAACCGATACAAAACTCATTACACGAAACCTCAACATATACAACAACTCAACATACTAATTATCCACATGACTGAACAAATACTTAGATTACCTCAAAGCCGAGGACCATATCCATCAACATCCCCCAATGAGACGATCAACAAAACCATTAATACCAACAATAGTCCTGGGATCAACATCCCTCAACGAACAACCAGTACGAATCTCAATATACAAAGCCTCAACATACAACATATACAACAACTCAACATAATAATTATCTCATAACTGAACAATACATAAATTACCTCAAAGCCGAAGACCACATCCTTTCCACGAACAACATCCCTGAACGAATACACAGTTATACAAATAATCTCAAATAAGGTACCATCCATTCAGTACCAATAAACCTTTATCCTGATACTTATGTCATCACGATAACTATCCTCGATATCCGATATTCTATATCTTTGACCAAAGATAACTCCCGTCTTCCCTTAACACAATTAAATCATATACCTTATGATTTAATACAACCAGAGCACGATATACAAACCATTATCCCGACAACTTACATTTCTAACAACATTGCTATACGAATTATAAATGAAATGAAAACGAAACCATTCATCAAATATTATAAACTGAACAAGTATAAACTTGCCTCGATACCGATACCACGAAGTCGTTACCAAAATCCATTGCCTTCATCCACGAGCTCTTCAGCCCCGAACAAAGCAATATACGAACTCTTCGACCTCAACCGCAACACAACGGTCATAATCCACGATCAAAACATATCAACCTATTGCAATAACCGATTAACACACATTCGATAAAAATCAATAACCGACATACTCAACCAACAAACTAAACGGTTCAACGAAACCTCGATCATATACATAATACCAAATAATCCAACTCAACAAATACGAACCCATATCCACGATACAAGCCGTAACTCGATGATCACAAATAAAAATCAATAACCGATCAACAACGGTTCTACAATATCCCGATTAAACACATATCCAAACAACCAAATCAATCGATCACGAATTCAAAACCACAATACGATTCCACAATCCGAATATCATATCCATAATCTATTTAAACCAACAAGGGTCTAACATTACCGATTCCAAATTCAATCTTAAAAACAATTACAAGTTTCCTCCTTGTATAATCATAATAAAATCCAATTACCGGTTATCATCATCAATCTGACAATCCGATCAATTCAACATTATAGATAACCATACTCCAAAGGTTTCAAATAATTCCATTATCCGAATTGAACTCTTGTTAAATACCTATGAATTCTCAAACTCAAAAGTGAATCATAAACTTATCAAATCCGAAATCATATTCGTATTCCTATACGAATATTGTACCAAAACACATAACTTAGTTCTAGATATGAATATTCCATATTCATATATAAAACACCAACACCTTAAAATGTATTCATCAAATCAATGATCAATTCATCTCGACATTAAGGATTTTATAACATATTCGATTCCAACTTCAACTCCAAATACGAAGACAAAACTCCTTCTTGTTCATACTTGTAAATTCGTAGAAAACAATTTACCGATTATTATCGTGAATAATCACATTCCAAATTATCCGAAATCCTTCCAAAATCATAACATGTAACTCAAGAGTTCTTTAAGAACACGAATTATCCAAATTCACGTTCATAATCCATAAAACAACATAACTCGATGTTTTCTAACATCTAAACAACCCTTAATCATAATTCAAGGTGTATAAATCATGTCCTTCAACATATACTTCTCATAAAATCATGAATCGCAACAAACCACCAAGAACATCGAGAATACTACGATTCCATAATCATAACAACATAATCGAATCATTTGATCACCAATTCATTATCTTCCTTTAACAAAATTCCCATAATTACCAAGAATCATCACAACAATATCATTTCCATCACCATTCATACGAAAACGTGTAGAATTTTCCAAGTTCTACTCATTGAGACATTTCATCGAACACTTTGAAGGCATAGTCCAATTCAATCGATTATTCAAAGGAATACTCGAATTCTTTCCACAAAACTTCAAGAACAACGAATAATCTCAAGAATACAACAAGATTCCATCAATAATCTGAGTTAAAACGAATCAAATCGGCCAAGACATCAAGAAATCCCAAGAACATCCAAAAACCAAAAGTTTAGGTGTTCTTACCTTCGATCCGGGTGGAAGATGATGTTAATCCATGATTCCAACTTCCAAAACATGTTGCTAGATGATGATATTACTCAAATCCATCCACTTTGATGAAGAAATCGCCAAAAAACGAAGAGAAAACATGAAAATGGCGGATGACTCGGTCTGTGCCTTTAAATAGGCGGACCTGCCCGGCACGTTACGTCGTAACGGCCATCGCTTTACGTGCGAATCGCCATGGCACAGTCGTCACCGCCTTCTGCCGGAACCCTTACGTGACGTAATCGGCACTGCTTACGTACGTTCGCCCTTACGGCCAGAATCGCCACCGCCTTACGTCGTAATCGGCCGATCCTAGCCCCTCGAGTCACCGGCCGTGATCGGCCACCCCACGAATCACCGCCGACCATGCTCGGCCATTCCAACGAGTCACGGCCGCCATGCTCGGCCATCCAGTCATCTCGGCCACGACTCGGCCGGCTACTCCGTAACGTCGTAACACTTAATCCGTTGCGTCGTAATACGTGCGTTGACTTGCTACAAGATTATACTCGTATTACGTCGTAATACACCCTGTATAACGTCGTAACTCCGTCCGTTGACTCACCTGTCCACATCCGCGCCGAAAGCTGCCGACACCGGGCCCCACTATCCGATCACAAGTCTGATTCCTCTTGTTACGTACGTTATGTACACTATATAACGTACGTAAGCTAACACATTTTACGTACGTAAGCTCCAAGGCTTAACGTACGTAATGGCTTTTATACTTAGCCAAAAATCCAAGTGTTCCTGTCCAACGTCTCGACGTACAAAATACAAACATACGGCATACTGAATACACATACTGAATCCAAAAATATTCTCATACGATATACCTGATATCCAAATCAGTTTAACCTGATACAACATATCCTGAATATATCTGTCAACCAAAAACGATAATCACACCAGTATAACTGTCTCGGTTCTCAATTTATTTTATCCATACTGTATAGATACCAAACTATACAGTATATCTCAGATAAAATAACGCGAAAAATTTATACTGAAAATTCGGGTATTACAGCGCAGGCCTAATTGTCGTGCGGTAAAATTTACCCTTTAATCTATGAGGCATGCCGGGATCACATAAAACCCCTGTGGCACTCTTCCACTTCAACCACCCTGCCTTTATTCTGTGAGCCACATCACCATCTAGCTCTCCATCCTTTTGGATAATAGATCCAAGATACCGAAAGAAAGTGGATCCATGAACAACTTTCCCATCAAATGTGATCATCCCCGCCTCTCTATCACTGTTTTCGCTAAACCTACACTCCATATATTCAGTCTTACTTCACTCACCTAAAGCCTCGAGCTTCCAAAGTATCCCTCCAAAGTTCCAATTTCTGTTGCACTCCAACCTTCGTTTCATCAATCAACACAATATCATCTGCGAACATCATACACCACGGAACGTCATTTTGAATTTCTCTTGTCAATTCGTCCATGACTATGGCAAAGAGAAAAGGACTAAGAGCAGATCCTTGATGCACCCCAATCGTAATAGGAATTCTTGTCCTCCCAACATTAGTACGTACACTTGTACTAGCTCCCTCATACATGTCCTTTATAATGTCAATATATTTCCGCGATACACCCTTCTTTGCTAAGGCCCACCAAAGTACTTCTCTTGGTACTTTATCATATGCCTTCTCTAAATCAATAAAAACCATATGCAGATCTTTCTTTTTATCTCGATAATATTCCATCAACTGCCGGATAAGATAAATTGCTTCCATGGTCGATCTTCCAGGCATAAATCCAAACTGATTTTCTGTTATCTTCACACATTTCCTGATCCTTTGTTCAATCACTCGTTCCCACAACTTCATGGTATGACTCATTAGTTTAATTCCGCGATAATTAGAACAATCTTGAACATCACCTTTGTTCTTATACAAAGGGACGAGAATACTTTTCCTCCATGCTGACGGCATCTTATTGCTTCTCCAAATCTTATTGAAAAGCATAGTTACCCATTCGATCCCTCTCTCCCCCAAACACCTCCAAACTTCAATAGGTATACCATCTGGTCCTTGTGCTTTCTTTGACCCCATCTTCTTCAATGCAATTGTCACTTCACCCTTTTGGATTCTTCTCTTAAACTCTCGGTTAACCATACTTGAGGGGATGTTTAAATTCCCAATATCTTGTTCTTGATGGCCATTGAATAGGGTATCAAAGTATGACCTCCATCTCTCTTTTATCTCTTTATCTTGAACCAAAACTTTTTGGTCAAGATCTTTACACATTTAACTTTTCCAATATCTCGCGTCTTCTTCTCTCTCATTCGAGCAAGTTTATAGATATCTTTTTCCCCTTCTTTAGTATCTAATCTTGCATATAATTCTTGATTGACCTTTGATCGGGCATTTCGCCTTTGCCTTTTTAGCTTCATTCGAGCTTTCTTGTACTTCTCATAATTCTCATCGCTCGAGCATTTACCCAAGACCTTATAACATTCACGTTTGGTCTTTATCGCTTGCTTAACTTCATCATTCCACCAAGATGTGTCCTTACTTGATGGTCTGCTTCCTTTAGATTCTCCTAGGACTTCTTTGCAACTTCCTTTATGTTGTGTTCCAACAAGTTCCACATCGAATCTATATCCATCTCCGTGCAATCGGACCAAATACCACTATCGCAATCTTAGCCACAAAAGTATGTCGACTCTCCCTTGGAGCTTCCACCACTTAATTCGAGGGTCAACTTGTGGTCTTCTCTTTCTTAAGTGCCTCTTACCTCGAAAGTCAAGCACCACAACCCTATGTCGTGTTGCGGACTCTCACCGGTATTACCTTGCAATTAGTAAAACTTTTCCTCCAAACATTCCTTACTAAAAAGAAATCAATCTGACTTGCATTACCTCCGTTTCTATATGTCACCAAATGAGAGTCCCTTTTCTCGAACCAAGTGTTCATAATACCCAAGTCATGAGCTAATGCGAAATCCAATATATCATTTCCTGCTTCATTCGTGTCCCCAAAACCAAAGCCACCATGAATGCTCTCAAAGCCATCTCTACTAACACCGACATGCCCATTGAGGTCACCACCAATGATCAATTTCTCACCCATAGGAATTCGTTCGACAACCTCTTCCAAATCTTCCCAAAATTCTTGTTTGATCGATGCATCCAATCCTACTTGTGGTGCATAAGCACTTATGATAGTTAGAAACTCATCCCCTATCACAAGCTTAATACTCATTATTCTATCGCTCTTTCTTGACACTTCCACCACATCATCAATGAATTCTTTATCAATGACGATACCCACTCCATTTCTACTTCTATCCTTTCCAGAGTACCAAAGCTTGTAACCCCAAGGAGCTAACACTCTTGCCTTCTCGCCAACCCACTTAGTCTCTTGTAGACACATTATGTGAATTCTCCTCCTTTTCATAACCTCCCCACTTCGCCGATCTCCCCACAAAGAGCCAACGTTCCAAGTTCCAAACCGCACCTTACTACCCTTACTAGCCGCAAGAACTAACTTCTCTGTCTGTCCCGTCCACGCTGCAAGGATTCTTGCACATTTGACACCACACCCATACTTCGAGGTGGCGCGCCGCTTCCGGCGACGACCTAGCAACCCTTGCATATTTTCCACTACACCCGGGCCTATGAAGTGTAGCGCATCCTTGCTCATTTGACACCACCCTCAGATGTAAAGGTGGCGCGCCGCTTCTGGGCGACGACCTAGCAACCCTCGCATACTTATCACTGCACCCGGGCCTATGAAATGCAGCGCGTCGCTTCTGAGGAGACGCCCCAACGATTTTCAATGTTTGATTCATGTCCATGGAATGTGATGAGTTTTACGCTGGCTGCCACTAACCTACCGCAACCCTCCTCTTTTATCCGGGCTTGGGACCGGCAATGGATGTCAAGAAGACACCCACAGGCAGAGTTTTTTTTTCTCTAATCACAGTTGAGAAAAAATCGATTTTGGTCCTCTAATATTACCTCAAATCAAAATTGGTCCTGTAATTATACTTCAATCGGTTTTGGTCCTCTAATATTATTTTGTCTTCACTTTTGATCCTGTCGCCGGATGGTGATACACACGCGCCTAACTCCGTCGCCATAAATTTTTCCGGTCACTCACACGTTTTCATTTTTAGTCCTGTAATGTAGCTTGCAATCAATTTTGGTCCTGTAATTGAGCTCTCAATCGATTTTGGTCCTATAATTGAGTTCTAAATCGATTTTGGTCATATAATTTAACTTTCAATCTATTTTTGTCATAGAGAAAATTATCAAATTGGTCCCGTAAGTGGGACCAATTGGCCAAAAAGCCTCATCTGTTTCCGGCGGACCAAAAAACCCCACATCTCTCCTTGATTTCGCCAATTTAGTCCTCATCGCCGGCCAGAGTATTTTCCGGCCATCAGAGCTGACGTGGCTGACACGTGACAAAAATAGCGGGTCCATGTCAGGCCATGTGGCTGACACGTGGCAAAAAAATTAAAAAAAATTGTTTTGATAATTAAAAAATTAAAAAATAAATAAATAAAAAATTCTAATATTTTTATATTAATATTCCAGAATTAAAAAGCATTTGGAATGTATTTATAAAAAGTTTTTTATGTAAAGGAAACTATTATTTATAAACAGTTTTTTATCCTCATTCATAAGAGCATAAATTATTGATACCATTTTGGTTGAAAAGATTAAAGTAATTTTACTTTCTACCGAGTGGATATCTAACGTGCCCACGATCGCTTTACATGATCACATCCCATTGTGTGCAGCGATCATGTCTTTGCACACGATCATATCCTACCGTGTACAGAGATCGTGTCCTTGTCCATAATCGTTGCACAAGATTGCATCCCACTATGCGGTGATCGTGTCTAAGGATGGAATTATGCTTCAATCAATTTTAAGGGTATTAGTGTTCTTGGTATCAATAACTTCTACTATGTGGGTGTTTGGGATTGCGTTTCGGTTTAAATTATTTGATTATTACGTTTCACAAACGCAAATAATCTATTTATAGTGTTTGGCAAAGATAAAGTGATAATTGCTTTTCTGCGTTTGACTTGCTACAAAACCACGTTTTGTGGCAGTAGGGAGGTAGCTCCAGTTGGAAAACGCAACTCACTTTTTAAGGCAATATTACAAAGTTACCCCACTTATTTCATTTTTCTTTATTTTTGTGTGGCAACTTTGGTCATTTTACTATTAAGCTATGAAATAATCCATTTTGCCAAATCCAGACACTATATTTTAAAACCACGTTTTGTAACAGCTGATTATCTGATTATCCGTTTTCAAAACGCATAATCTATTTTCAATAAGCAATCCCAAACACCCCCTATTATAAGTGATGATTTATAACTTGTATCGTTTATTAATTGATATTAAAGAAAGATATGACCCAGTATGCTTTGTAGTATTCAAATCTAGCACATAATACATAATGCACATCACAAATCTCAATATTCATTATTTTTTTACCTTTTATATGTGCATAAAAAGTCTTATCCCTGGTGGACTTTTTAATAGGTTCAAATGAGTTTCAATATGTAAAAATAAGTTTTAATAAGTATAATTCGGTAACTTCTATAATAAAATACACCAGCAATCAGTAGAAACTAATTTGGTTTAGTAAAAATGAATTCCATTCGGTAACCATTATGTTTAATCAATTAGAATCAGTTTTATCAGTAAATTAAATCACTTCACCAAAAATTAAGTGAAGAAAAAAGATGCATTGGTCATGTTCTATTCAACTTAAAATAATTATTTTTAGTAAAAATAAATTTTGATTAGTAGAAGTCATTTTTAGTAGTAATAATCAGTCTAGATCAATAAAACTCAGTAACTACATAAAATAAAATATTAATGAATCACATGATTATTACTAATTTTAATTAGGAATAATCAGCACTTCATCCCTTCAGATCCGTGCATCTATTTCTCAATAGATTATCAATACGAGCAGTCTTCTTCTTCTTCTTTAAATGTACTTTCCTCCTCTTAACTACTACTGGATTTTAGGGTGATTTTTTGAGCCGAAATTTATCAATGAATTTATGCCCTACCAATCAACGTGAGAAGATTGAGAAGACGACTACAAAAAGTATCAAAACCTGATTTCTTTTTCCAGTATTTTGAAGATAGTCTTATCGTACGGTTTGGTCCAGATTTTTCCCAGTTTAGATTTATTGTTGACTCTATGTTATTAAGTTCTATTTAGCTGAATTTATTTACCAACTTTTAAACTTCATCCATTCAGTAATATCCAAAATTTACTAGGATTTTCGTTTCTAATTTTTTCTAGGAAAGATAGGGAATCCTTATATTCAGATAATGACGACGAGATAATTGTTTATAGTGGGTCTAATTCATGTAAGGTTATATCAGAGGATGTGGTTGATAATGTTAATGGAAATTTAGCTCAAAATGAAGAAACTATGGCCCAGATTGAGATTGGCATGAAATATAAGGGTGTTGAAGATATACTTCAATATTTTAAAAAGTATGCCAAGTACAAGGGATTTACAATAAGGAAAAAGAGAAGTAAAAAAAATGAAGATGCGGTTGTAAGGTCTATGACATTTGCTTGTTTTTGAAGTGGGAATCCCAAGTGTACGAAAGGTGTTGAATTACTTGCTTGCCCAACGAACGAAACAGGTGCAAGGTGAAACTCATATCAAGTTTAGGTCGGGATGGTTCATGAGGGATTAACCAGTTAATTTTTCAACACAATCATGATCTGAGTCCTAGTAAAGCTGGGTTGTTTAGATGCTATCGACAAACTGATGAACATGTGAAACGACAACTAGAATTCAGTGTATTGCATGGATCAGGCAAAAAAAAGCTACAACCAGCTTGAAATTGAGGTGGGTGGACAATAAAACTTGTCGTTCATAGAAAAATACTGCAGAAACCATATTGATAAGGCGAGGAGGCTAAGACTCGGTGAAGGAGATTCCATTGCAATTCAAAACTATTTCCTAAGGATGCAAGCACAAAATTCGGACTTCTTTTTCAGCATGAACTTAGATGAAGATGTACATTGATGAATGTTTTTTGGACATATTGTAGACGTAGAGAGGCTTGCAAAGATCATAACGTACGTTTCAGATGACCATAACGTACTTTATGTCCGTCACGTAACGTACGTTATGTTCGTCACGTAACGTACGAAATCATGTTAATCAGCAACACTTCTCCGTCCGATTGATGAAATATCTATACGACGGAAAACGCTCAAGTATTAACAATCCCAGAAACCTCTGTCCGACATATACGAAGCAAGCTCGGGTCATAACCTAAGAAAATTGAAAGAAGGACAAAAATACATATTACACCCGAAATTTCACACGAACCGCATAGTACATAATGTGAAAGCTACGTGACGATTTAATATCATTTGATATTATTGGTCCCTCTTAAGTATACACGATACAGCTTGGAAAGTGTTTTAAACAACAAGTTGTACGGTTTTCTAATCTGAGTGCGTAGCGGAAGTCTTAAAATAGTAAATTGCTGTCGATACAGCAACTCGGTCTAATCTCTTGTTAGCTTGGTGCGTACAGGGTTTTGCAGTGTATACTTATATAAATCACAGTTTATGAAAACAGTAACGGCAAAAGGTAAATAACACAGTATTTAAGTGGTTCGAGGTAAACCCCTCTACGTCCACTGGTCCTCCACACATGAGTAAAACGTTTATTATAAATACTGCGTACACAACTATGTATTTATAATCAAACCTATCCTTGTATCGTTCACACAGATAGATACAAAGACTATTACTTTCAACCGTTCACACAGATTGGTTAAAGCTTCCACTTGACTTGCTTCTTCACACACAGTTCCAAATCTTCGTCCTTATTCATCCCACACAGGTCAGAATAACTTGTTGAGTTCACACAGAGTTCAGTTTTTACACAATGGTAAAAGGTAGGTAACCAGGTAAGAACAGCAGTTTGAATATGAAGTTCTTGAGCTGATGATGGCTGTTCTTGATGACTGAGTATATTTCTTCTTTCTCAGATATGGATTGATGCTAGAAAGAAATATACTTGCTCTTGTAAGCTTGATCGGATGATAATGAATATTCAGTCTTTCGATGGTTTGAATATCGCTTGTAAGCTTGTATATGTTCATCTTCGTATTCGTTTCTTTGATTTTCAAACTCTGGGGATATATATAGCCTCTTAGATATATCCGTTGAGATAGATCCATTGAGCAAGATTCTGTGACAACTTGATAGTTGACTTGAATAGACTGAGATCCGGATATTGCGGGATTTGAAGATCTCTGACGGATTCAGTATCTAAATACTTTATCCTTTCAGTGTTTAAATACTTCTTTATCAAACGGGACTTTGACTTTAGTGAATACCAAATATTCTTTTCCAAACGGTCTTCAGTCCTGTTCCGATGTGAATGCTGTATCCAATTATGCTGTAGGCATATTGGAGTAGTCTGGTGCTGTATGGAAGGATGCTGTATTCAGATAGCTTCCATACTTGGCGTTTACTTAGACTTTGTTGTTGTATCTTGGTAGCGCGAGAGCTCGCTGTATGCTGGAGCTATGAAAAAGTCTTCGATACAGAGTCAACAACTTTGATCGTCTTTCGATACAATGGCTTGCTGTATGCTGGACATTTATTGTAACACTCCCGAGATATTCAAGGCATATTACAGTTTCGTGGGCCCTTACATGGGACCCACCAGGCTAGACACAACTTACCACAGTGAAAACACACATCATCCAGTTGAAAATCAAATAACGCGCCCGGTACAACCGGCGAAATAATCCACAATGGCAAATATAATTAACTTCAACGAATGCAAATCATAATCCGAAGAGAAAAGCCTAAGTACTCGCGAGTACGATCTATAAGTTTCAAAAGTAGACAACAACCATATCGAATGGACCAACGAAAATAGAAGGACTCAAGTGCACATGTCAACGACCCTGGCCAACATCCTCGTACTGTCCCAGTGCTCGCTCGTCCGGGTGATCATAAACTGAAATCCATAACAAGAATTTCCCCAAAACGGGTCCCCAAAGGGGTTAGCAATTACGCTAGTACAAGTAATCAAGGCAAACCATTCGTTTACACGTTTTATAGTACAATGCACCAAATCATTTCAAAACCAAAACCAGACATGTATTTTCTGGAAACAAACAGTCAATCACAATTGCCTAGGACCGGGACGAAGCCACAAATCCCACTCGAGGCCTCTATGGACCCTCCCGAGCTGGCCATATCATAAAACAAATCACGCACATGCATCGCCTAGGACCGGGATGAAGCCACAAATCCCACTCGAGGCCTCTAAGGACCCTCCCGAGCTGGCTAGCTAAACACACTCATGAATCCATGGCTAAAGCCATTGGATTCCCTCCGTGATCCCGTCGGATCCTCCCGAGGTGAGCAAATCACACACAAATATGCATTGCCATTTCACGTTAAGCATAAAGGTTTCCAAAAATACTTGCCTTGAATAATTGATGACGCAACGAACGGAGACGAACGCTAGGAACCAACGGAACCGGACCTAACGATTCGAAGAACATAATCACAACCAATTCTAAACGAATACGGAAATAGATTACACCCGAAAACCGGCCTACGATTCATGGATATTCGTATAGAACTAATAACGAGGGCGGACCACAACCGAACCCTCTTGAATACGCAACAACCACGAAATATACCATGAATCCGTAGGAAAACCAACAATACCAACAAGATAAATCATATTCCTCATGAATTAATCTATCATACGGAACGAATCGGACGAAAACGTGAAAACCCCCAATTTACCTAAAACAAGGTTTTAGGAGTTTACCTCGAATTAAAGACGAAGAATACGATTAGATGTTGATAATATACTCCAAAAACTCGAAGAAGATGATGGCTCGGAGTTTCTAAGCTTCAAATCGCCGTAAAACACCAAGAAAGTCGCTGGAGTCGGAGAGAAGGGAGAAGAGATGCAAAATGATCGAAAATGGTCAACTCTTGGGTTTATAAACCCATGTCGAGTTACGTACGTTAGCCGCAGGTAGCTAAAGTACGTTAGCGTGTTAACGTACGTAAGTTGCCCCACGCTTATGTACATAACGAAAATCGCAGAATTCCCTGTACTATTCTACACCCACTGTTACGTACGTAACAGAAACATGCATTACGTACGTAATGCTCCTTTTGGGGGAGTACAGGCCGCAACCACTGGCAAGGAAGGAACCGAAAAGATCGAAATGCAACGGTGAACAACTCATGATGATACGAACGTAAAGGATTCGAGGCGACGAACTTAAGTGTTGAAGGAAAACATATCCCCGACTACCCAACGTATCAAAAAAACAACAACAACGTAATTATCCCAAAAATTTGGGAAATTACAAAACGGACCAAAGCATCCGAAATGTACGATACATGGTCGAAACATCAAACAAAAGCTCACAACACGTATAATAACGTGAGATGGATCCTCGGCAACCCCGAAACGGCGGTTCCAAACGACGATTTACGAGAATACCCGAAATAGCGACGAAAACAACATAAAACACCGAATCGAGTAAAATGAGTTCGAAACAAGCTCGAACGACAAAAAGTCTAATATTAAATATCCTCGAAATACTAATACGGTTACAAGCAAGTTGCTAAAAACGAAAATACACCAAAATGAGAATATCAAGAGAAAGGAAAAATGCGAATATTACATTTATCATCTTGCTGTATGCTAGCTTGCTGTATGAAGCTTTGTTTGTTTGGTAATTATCAAAACAACATTGTTTTCCCCAATAATTTCCCCCTTTTTGATAATTTCCAAAACTTCTTGATCATGCCAAAACTTTGATGCCAAAACCTCTTTAACCTAAAACAATTTCCCCTTCTTTTTCGATAACCACTTGTTGGTAATTTGAGAAGACTTCGATACAGGATTTGTTTATCCCCACTGTTTCCCTCTTTTTCGATAATGTCAAGAGAAAACTTCTTGATCTTCTGTTCGAATGATCTGGTCTTCAGCACTTAGTCTAAAAGAAATGTGAACTGCTTACAGGCAAGTTCTAAAGTGATAGCATCTAATAGGGAAGTGTATTACATCTTAAACTTATGATTGGCGCGCAGGCACAATATTACAGTGTGATCTAGTTGAGTACAACTGAACCTATGAACTATTCGCAGACAAGTTCTTACAGCTTAATACTTAAACTTGTTGAATTGCAACAATAAAAATTGAGTTGAGTTTAAAATTCGCGTCGTTGAGATAGTGAAGTCCAGATGTCATGCAAAGCATTAAAAAAAAGTTTGAATATAAAAACAGGGCATGTGGACTTAAAACTATTTGCAGTATACAGTAGAATAAGACTATCAAGTATAATTAATGTCCTGTAGTGTAAGTACTGTATCCACGAATAATACAGCGTTCCCCCTTAAAAGGTACATACAGGATTCAATTCTTACATTAATGTTCAGATTAACACTGTATTCATGGGTTGTACTGTATTCCCCCTTAATTAATGCACACATCAACTGTAGGAAGGTTTCATGCCTTCTCTGTCCTACAGTGCTGTCTTGACTGTTCTGAATGTACAGTTAATTAATAGAAGATACTGTATTCTTGGGTCTTACAGCATTCACCCTTAATTAATGAGTAAAAGCATAAGAACTTATAGGGAGTCTAGCTGTAGCGTTCCCAATTCTTGTTGAAGCATAGAAATCAAGTAAATTTGGGCCCTGGTGTGATAGTGCCTTTCGGTACCCAAATTTTCCGGACAACAATTGGTTTGTTGTAGGCTACTTTTGGTCCATTATTTCAATATCTACGTGGGGCAGACACGTAGTTGTTGTAATCATGATGATTATAATGCATGAAAAATCGAGAATTATAGTTGTTATTCCAGTACGATTGTCGTCTCGGAGGCGGAGCCATTTTCATAGACCTTACAGCTTGCCTCCTGGGTCTCCAGTTGGATTCCTAAATCTGTTGTTGATACTGCGTTGCGACCTGTTTTCTTGATGGATAACGGGGCTCCTGTATTCAATATCTAGGCGCGCTGTACTAAAAGTACTGCCGTGCGGGCCTTTGATATTTTGATACAGTCTTCCTTCTGAATGGTTGTTGGAGCTGTTGATATGCTCGGGGAGCATCCTGTTGAGTACGCCTTACAGGTCTGAATGGCTGGTGATTCCGCTGTCTGGAATATGACTGTGGTGGCGGAATGACAGCCTTTGCTGTTCGCGGTGCAACTGGTTCCTTCACAGGACTCGGAACTTCTTCCGATACAGGAATGTATTCCTCACTTCTGACGAATACCGTACTAGATTTTTCTTTGTTGGAGAACGAGTTGTACCCTTAGACACGTTTATCATGAGCATGTTTCCCAGTGCTTAGGATCTCTTCCATTCTATTAGAGGATTTCTCGAAAGAATTCAAGATTGTCTCTAATTCCCCTTCACGTTTCTCGAGCGATTTTACTTTGGATTTGAGTAGAGCCAAATCATTTGTCTTGCTTTCAAGATGAGACTTAGTCTCATTTAGATCATGAGCAAGTTTATGATTTCTCTTCATGAGTTTTTCTAAATTGACTTTGCTGTTTTCGCAGTCGACAGACATATTTTCGTAATTATCCTTCAGCAAGTCGTTTTCTTCTTTCAGCTCTAGGTTAGAAATTTCAAGCTGTATGTTTTCTCTTTTCAATATCTCATGGGCCTTTTGAATGTTATTGACTTCATTCAACATATTTTCAAAGATATGAGATGTATTTACAGGAATAGTTGAGGTAGAGCTTACCTCATCATCATCGCCGTCTTCATTTTCCTCGTTAACTTTGGCCATAGAGCACATGTAGGCTCTATCTTTTAGCTCATCATCTGACGAGTCACTGTCAGTGTCCACCTGAATACATTTAGTCCTTGTTGATGCAGGTGAAGCTTTTGATTCTCCAATGAAGGCCTTGAGTTTGTTCTTCATTTTGTTTCTCCAGTCATCAAACTCGTTAATAGAAAACATTGGTACCTTGTTAATCAATGAGGTATCCATGTCAAAGTTTTCAAAAATAAAGTGATTTTAAGGATCTGATTCAGTTAAAATACGACTGATTCTTTTTAGAATCAACCGCTCCGATACCACTTGTTGGTCCCTCTTAAGTATACATGATACAGCTTGAAAAGTATTTTAAACAACAAGCTGTACGGTTTTCTAATTTGATTGCGTAGCGGAAGTCTTAAAACAGTAAGTTGTTGTCGATATAACAACTCGGTCTAATATCCTGTTAGCTTGGTGCGTACAGGGTTTTGCTGTGTATACTTATATAAATCACAGTTTATGAAAACAGTAACGGCAAAAGGTAAATAACACAGTATTTAAGTGGTTCCAGGTAAACCCCTCTACGTCCACTGGTCCTCCACCCCTCTACGTCCACTGGTCCTCCACACAGGAGTAAAACGTTTATTATAAATATTGCATACACAACTATGTATTTATAATCAAACCTATCCTTGTATCGTTCACACAGATAGATACAAAGATTGTTGCTTTCAACCGTTCACACAGATTGGTTAAAGCTTCCACTTGACTTGCTTCTTCACACACAGTTCCAAAGCTTCGTCCTTATTCATCCCACACAGGTCAGAATAACTTGTTGAGTTCACACATAGCTCAGTTTTTACACAAAGGTAAAAAGTAGGTAACCAGGTAAGAACAACAGCTTGAATATGAAGTTCTTGAGCTGATGATGGCTGTTCTTGATGACTGAGTATATTTCTTCTTTCTCAGATATGGATTGATGCTAGAAAGAAATATACTTGCTCTTGTAAGCTTGATCTGATGATAATGAATATTCAGTCTTTCGATGGTTTGAATAACGCTTGTAAGCTTGTATATGTTCTTCTTCGTATTCGTTTCTTTGATCTTCAAACTCTGGGGATATATATAGCCTTCTTGGATATATCCGTTGAGCAAGATTCTGTGACAACTTGATAGTTGACTTGAATAGACTGAGATTCGGATATTACGTGATTTGAAGATCTCTGGCGGATTAAGTATTTAAATACTTTATCCTTTCAGTATTTAAATACTTCTTTATCAAACGGGACTTTGACTTTAGTGAATACCAAAGATTCCTTCCCAAACGGTCTTCAGTCCTGTTCCGATGTGAATGCTGTATCCAATTATGCTGTAGGCATATTGGAGTAGTCCGGTGCTGTATGGAAGGATGCTGTATTCGAATAGCTTCTATACTTGGCGTTTACTTATACTTTGTTGCTGTATCTTGGTAGCGCGAGAGCTCGCTGTATGCTGGAGCTATGAAAAAGTCTTCGATACAGAGTCAACAACTTTGATCGTCTTTCGATACAGCGGCTTGCTGTATGCTAGGCATTTATCATCTTGTTGTATGAAGCTTTGTTTGTTTGGTAATTATCAAAACAACATTGTTTTTCCCAACAGATATGAAGTTCAAACATCAGGAAAAATCGGGAAATACAGAACGGGAAAATACGAATATTACATTGATAATGACCCAAATGCCTGAAGCAACCCCGGTAAGGGATCATGTTCTAAAGATGATTTCTCATCTAAATAAACTTGATATCTTAGGGGCCACAATTGATGTGGAAATGCAGGTCGATATCATCCTAGACAGCTTACCTAGGAGCTTTGAGTAGTTCCGCCTAAACTACAATATGAATCGTAGGAAGTATACCTTGGCGGAATTGCTGACAGAGCTTTAAGCTGTGGAAGGTCTCTTCAGACAAGGGTATAAAGTTCTTGCAGCTCCTGGTGTTTCGACTTATAAACCCAAGTGTGGGAAGAAGAAGAAACAAGTGGGCTAGAAGCAAGTGGCAACTCTCAAGGTAAAAAGCAAGGCTCCTCAGCCTGAGTCGAACAAAAAGCCAAAGGGAAAGTGCTAAAAATGCGGTCAGAGAGAGCATTTTAAAACGGACTGCCCTGCTCTTAAGAAAGGTAGGTCTCGTGCACTAGTAGTCAAAATATGTTTGGTAGCTTGTTCTTCATTCAGGCTCCACTGATCATGTTTGCTTTGACTCGCATGGTTTTCAGTAATCAAGCAGCTTAGTGCGGGCGAGATCACCATCATCCGGGGCGATTATTCCAGGCTTATGGCTGTTGCAGTGGGAGTCGTGCAGTTGAAGAATAATGATAAAATACTAGTCCTTAATAATTTATTATTAGTACCAGATTTTAAAATGAATCTGATTTCGGTTTCTAAATTAAAATGTGATGGTTATTTAGTTTCTTTTGATGATGATGCTATTATCAGAAAAATGTTGAATATATTTACAAAGGTATTTATACTGATGGACTGTATGTCATTAATACTGCATAAATTCCCATGTATAAATATAAATCGCTTAACTCTTTGTCTAAACCTAAAAATAGAAGAGAATCGAGCATAAACCAAAAATATCTGTGGCATTTATGGTTCAAGATTGGTAGATGATGGCCCGTTGGATGATCTCCAAGTTGATTCATTTCCAATTTGTGAATCCTATCCGGAAGGTAAGATGACCAAAAGGATTTTTAAGACCAAAAGTGTTTTTAAGACATCCAAGGATTTGCATGTGTTTGGTTGCTCTACATATGTGCATCAGAAAAGTGATAACTTGAACCTTATTCTGTGAGATATATTTTCCTAGGATACCCGGATAGGGTAAAATGTTGTAGCATTTGGCAGAAAAGACAACTTTATAATTCTTGTCAACCGTGGTGTTGGTTTTAATGAAAATAAGTTCCCTTACCTTCTACCAAACTCGAAAATTCCCCTGCTGCATCTTTCTTTTAATAATCCTAACGATTTGCAAATTGAAATTGAGCATGATAATCATGATATTGTTGATTTGCATGATTATCAACTTTCTAGGGATAGACCTGGAAAGGATATTAAGAGACCATCTCATTTAAATGATTTTCACATGACATCATATGCATTCAATATGTCTGAATCAATTTATAATAGTGAATTCAAGTCATACGAGGAAGCTTTGAATTCTGAAAATTCAGAACAATGGATATATGTAATGAATGAAGAAATAACTTCATTGCATACAAATGAAACTTGGGCATTTTCATGCCAAAATTACTTTTTTTGCATGGAAAATATTTATATGAGTCAACGTGAGGGTTTTGTGGATCTTAAGCATCTGAATCATGTTTGCTTGCTTAAAAAGTCTTCATTTGGTTTAAGACAGTCCTTTAGACAATGGAGTAAAAGATTTGATGAATACATGCTTTCACTTTATTTTACTATGAGCAATTATGATCATTGCCTGTATTTAAAAAATGATTCCAAAATTCATGTTTTCTTACTCATTTATGTGGATGATATGTTCTTAGTGAGCCTTAGTATTAAAACTGTAGATAATATCATTAAGTGCTTAAGTGTTAAGTTTGACATGAAATATTCAAAGACGTATTCTTGGTATGAATATCCATCGTAAATTCGTAATAGGAAGAAATCTTCGAATGTTTTAAACCAGGATACCTATGTGCACAAAATTCCATCTAAATTTTCTTTGCTTAGAATCAAAACATACTAGTATGCCATTGGCTGGTTATTTACTGCTCAGTCTCCTAAGACTGACGACGACATAGATACATGAAGATTATGCATCATTGTTAATGTTATTGCATCTGTCATGTATTTGATGATTAGTACAAGACGTGGCATCGTTTTATATAGTAAGTTGTCTTAGCCGATATATGATTAAATGGGATATCTACCACTGACAAGCCGTTAAATGACTATCGTGCATTAAGATAAAATCCAAACTCAAATCTAAATCACGCTATTGTGATTTAAAGAACAATGCTACATCTATACTATATAATACTTATCCCCCTTAATTTAATGTGGAAGGGTGATTTAATTGTAACTTTTAATTGTAAATATATGAAGAGACTATTTTAATTGTAACTTAATGTAAATAAATTAATTTAAATACAAAAGTTATGATAAACATCACAATGCAAATGCACCTTCTAATACACAAGGTGATTAAAATGAACTTTTAAATGATAGTATAAATTACAATATGGTTAAATTTTAGCTATGAAATTTTAGATATAATCGGTGCATCGCACGGGTTGAATAAACCAAAAACAACCCCGGAGCAACATACGGGTTAGTAAAGCCTCATTTCATATAACTAATTACATAGACTAAAATAAAAGGACAATAACAATAAAAAAACATATAAACTTCTCTAAAAGGCATTTAAATTCTATCATCTGCTCATTCAACCGCCTGCCCCAACATTACGTACAAAATACGTGCACCTTCTAATACACAAGGTGATTAAAATAAACTTTTAAATGATAGTATAAATTACAAGATGATTAAATTTTAGCTATGAAATCTTAGATACAATCGGTGCATCGCACCGGTTGAATAAACCAAAAACAACTCCGGAGCAACATACGTGATTTCATATAACTAATTACATAGACTAAAATAAAAGGACAATAACAATAAAAAAAACATATAAACTTCTCTAAAAGGCATTTAAATTCTGCCATCTGCTCATTCAACCGTCTGCCCTAACATTACGTACAAAACACGTAGATATTCAACCAAAGACCGTGCATCGCACGGGTTGGATAATGCCTCGTATACACATAATATGTATAATATTTGTAAACACAATAAATAAATGGATGAAATACACACGTGTACAAATATATGTAGATATTATTTGTATATGTAGCATTAAACTGATTTAAAACACATGCAATCTCATTTCCCAAAAATCTAAAATAGATACATCGAACTTGGAAATGAAAATAATATATATGAAAATAAATTTTTGTCAGAACTGTTTTAGGAGAAAGTAAAAAGACTGTAAATAGAGTCAATCAATTGCATTCATAACACTGATAGGCATTACAATAAGAGTCCTTCCATACATAGGATTCATAGATAAGGTAAGACATCTGATAGGATCCTACTACCTCTAGAAGGATCTAGAACCTTCCATCTATGTATCTACAATTAGTATTAGGTAAGACACATCACGGGAATAATAATTCCCGGAACACTCCCCCTGTGTCGAGCACTAATACAACAATGGTGCAGAAGATGTTGCCTTCGTAAAAACCTATTCCAAGCCAAAACAAAACCCCATGGGAAAAATAAAGGCTTGATGAGGAAAAGATTGCAACGCACCAACACAACATGTCATGTATACTCCCATGATGTATACATAATGACTCCCCCTGATGAGTACCTCAAATCATAGGAGTCAGATGCCAAGTTGCCCTCACAACTATACCAAGAAAAAACCCAGTGGGAAAAATATCTCTTGGTCTAAGTTGAACAGAAGTACAATGCATCATTGTATGGATGTTCTCATAGGTCGCCTCGTTAAAAACCATACCAAGTGAAAACCCAATGGGAAAAAACAAACCTTGGTCTAAGGACAAAAAGAGCGCGACACATCCAAAGTGCAGAGTCGCTAAAGACTTACCAAGTTTTCTAAAGTCTTGACCTCCATGCACTAAATCAGTCATAACTTCTTCGATTCAATATGTATCGACGAAACTGTAAGAACGAATGAAAATTAGACACCCATAGCTTTTCATTCACATACAGTACGTAACTAAGATCGACCTGAGCAAATCACAAAGCTCTATCGAAGTTGACTCAGCAAATTACCGGACATATCCTGTCCTATTTTGCAACAATAGTCATATGTCACTCAACATGATGGATGTGATCAAATGGTTGGTTTCCTTGGAAAGTAGACACAAACCTTTCCAATGGCACCAATTTCACCATTTTTCAACAAGTGAGCTGCCCTGTAGGTCATATGGGAGATAGACCAATACATTCTGGGCAGATTCGGGTATCGGTTTTCAAGTGTCCTTTTTATCGAGATAGAGCGAGCTTCAAGCTTCTTGTCAATCACAGACATTGCGTGAGCGCATCCTAGGCCATCATCACAGTGGCTTTACCGGATTATTACGAATGAGTACATCGAGTCAAACATGAGTATATAATACCGTACTTTTCTCTTAAGACTGCATCATTACTTAAGTGAGCCAAGTCTTATGATGACTTCGACTAGTCATTGGGAATCATATGGGCATTACTTTATCGTCTCTTAGGAAAACCGTCCCTTAGATTGCCTTAAACCGATTGATGAATACGCATCATCAAGTGTCCCAAGATCCTTTCATTCTTAACTTTGGAATTAGCGGAATCTCTTAATCTCACAAGAGTACATCACTATAAACCCTTATTTTTACACGCAAAATCTTCATATCTCTTCCAAATCAAGTATATACTTAGTATGCGTTCCCGACAATCACTTGTCGACGCGCTCCGTGGTCAGGAGCCACTTTATTTGAGTCTGATCCACCACGAGATCCTTACATCACTTAACTTAGTTCCCCACTAAGATAAGATTTAACTACAAGCTGCATGTCAGTTTTTGAGAAACTATCTAACTGAAAAGATAGTGGATGCTATAACATCCATTACGATAGCACAACTAAGTTTCGTGTCATCGTAGTCAATTCCAGTGCGTTCATGAGAAATCTCGCGCCATGAGGTGAGTTTAACTCATTCTCTCACTCGCTTGACAAAGTATATGGATAGATCTTATCTTTGGAGTGTCGGCACCACTTCAACAAAGGGCTATCACTTTGTTTATACTGAAATCGCATACATTTCCATTTTAGGCCAAGGCTGCAACGTTGTATATTTTCAACGAAGTATGGTTCGATTAAACTCACATTCCACGTCCTCATGAACCGGCTTTATTCATATAGTACTCTTTATGGATTGGCATTCATTGAGGTGTCCCCCAATGATGACTATAATCCAGAATCACATGAGACGGATGAGTTCATTTGATCAGATGATCAAGTTTCATGTACCAAGCTCGCATAAATTCTTAGCGAGAGTATTTATCGAACCAAATGGCATCCCAATACTCGATGAGATCCACAGCCTAGTAACACCATCTACCACAATTTGTGGTGTTACCATATCACCATTTATAGGTGACGAACATCCATGACCGGACACAATCCTTGCAGACATGTTTGCAGCATGTATTTAATCTCGTCACTTTAGGGAACTTGGTGAGACACAGTAGGGACAAACTACGACAATTCCAAGTCGTTCTACTCGAACATGATCGTTCGCATCTCCCCCTAACGACGGGAAGACTGGCTCATCAAAGTGACTTACGAGATCGTCTGCCAAGGTATATTTTAAGTGGACTATGAGTGAAAGCGCATGTCATATTCATCATTTATAACCCGTCATAATGCGTTGTGGTGACGCATTTTGGCACATGAACATGTGGACGATAAAGGTTTTCAGTGTTAACGCAATCCAGTTAACAAAATGCATACTGTTACACTCGTAACTTAACATTTGAATGATGATAGGTATAGGTGAATATGACATGTTGACCGATGCTACATAACCGTAGCTAATGGTCTTGAGAATCCAACAAAACCGCCACCATGCACCACCGGGATCGAACATAAAGAAACGATTGAACCGAATGATAGGCCGTTGGTCTTATCGAACCTCTAGTGCTTTATTGAAGAGTTCACTCCCTTCACCAGCCCCAAACACCTCAAAATTTCATGAGCATGTATAAACGGGTGTTTAGGATTCTAAAATCATCAACCTTGTGGTCAAAAACTGGTCGAAATGACATCGAACTGGTTGTTCGGACGGCTGGTGGTATGTGAAAACTTCATTTAAGTGGTTCACCTCCTTCCAAATCTCCAAATGGCATAAAAATTTGTGAGAAGGTAGCCTTGGATGTTAGGAAGTACTTGTTAAAATTTCACTTTAAGACTTGGTCTAAAAAGTGGGTGAACCGACCTTTACAATGACTGGCCCGCAAGTTGGACAACCATAACTCAGGTTTCATCAACTTATCAATCATTGTCAAAGGAACAACATAACATAAAATGTTATTACTTGAGTACGACCATTTGTGAACACCATCATAGCATCATAAGCCACCCAGGCTAATACTTATGATCATGTATGTATAAGGACTCGGTGAAAAGGGAGGACTCAGCACCATGCTTATGCGAGTCGCTACATTATTCTCTTTAGCATAGGAGGGTGTCATCTCCTATTCGTGCCAAAGAATAGGCTTAAATCAATGAACATGGCGAAGAAGGATCATTGGGGGGGGTCTTTGGCATTACACATGTTTATGAAAACAAGACGCGGATGACATAAATATCATCATCGGTCATGAGCCCTGCTCATGACTCCACCAACTTACTTTGGTGTCTTTGATCCAACTAGTTTCTTTGTTCAAAGAAAATGATATCCACGACAATACCGTGGTATATGGATCATCAAATTGTCCAAACTCCGGACTATTAAAGCCTAAATGTGTCAATGTCCCAATACATCTTCTGGTTACACAAACCGATGCAAGCCGAACCATATTGGCTCATGAATATTTTTCCTTTCACATATTCAATACAAGTGATGCATAAGATTTTATTTCTCACAAATCATAATGAGATGCTATGAGTGATACACTTTGGCATATGTATCATCGAGTCATAACATGGTTCAATTGTTACGGAACATATGTGACTAGAAAATGGCATTCTGCATGTAACAACTTGAGCATTATACCACTCATTGATTGTGATGACCTATTCATCATAGTCACAATGGATTTATAAATCGAAATCCAAAAATATTGTGTTCCTTGAAAATAGCTTAATACGCACTCAATTTCGCTTGCAAAATTTTACAAATATGAGCATAGCGAACACTCTAACAACATAGAGATTTTATACCAGATACGATCAAAATGATCTATCATATTGAGTGCATAACATGGCAAAGTTATATGCCTAAGGGGCAAAATTACGACACAAGCATGGTGTAACACTACCATGCACACGCTCGACCTTCTTATAAGGGTACGTATTTTGGGCTTCCCCAAGGAAACTGTTTTTCAACATTTGAAAGATGATAGTTTAGCGTACAATGCATACCAAAAACTGCATCATCTATGGCAAATTTGGCCAAAAAGAGGTTGAAAAATATGTGTCATAAGACCACTTGCAAATTTAAGATGGGAACCAAGTTGGTTGGGACAAAAGTTAGCACAATCGCTGGAAATAAAATTCCGCGCAGCTTGATCTTTGTTCACTAAAACAGCGATAACTCCCTTGTTAGGAAGTCTATGGAGATGTTCTGGAAACTATACTTTCGTATCTTTCTATCCATATATTGTGCACCACACGGATCATTAAACTCCGATCACAGTGCATGTTTTAATTGGCTGCTTTAGTATTTCCCAAGTTTAGTGAGAAAACAAGGTTGAGACCATATCCAATGGTATAAGTGTTGATGCAAAAACATGGCAATGACAGCTATAGGTGCGTTTAAACTCAGCAGGGTGTTCGATTTCTTATCTCGACTGATGATCCTTTCGGTAACTCCAACTTGGTAGACTTGCAGAGAAAGTAGGAATGTCGGTACAGCTAAGGCTGTTTAAAAACCACTGATTCTGTTTGAACTTTCAAAGCATAAACAAATACCAAGGAGGATGCGCCTAGTCATGATCAAAGTGTAGAAAAAATCCACCAAAGTGCATCAAATCAACCAAGAATTTTAATTCTCAATTTGCAAGTATACGTCATAATAGCCATGTTATATAGATACAACGCAGTGCATCATAATTAAGCATTTTGAACCATGAGACATAATGAATATACCATAACCAACTTGTATTGACCATCCAATAAGATCGACTAAACATAGTCAAATGTATAAGGCACATGCCTTTACAAATACTCGGAAAAGTATTCAGACCTATAGTCATACGAACTATATCGAGAACAACGAATTCATGTATTTACCGCAATATGCCATTGCTTTACATATTGAAATTCATGAGAATTACTCTTACACTCTTTCATATATTATATTGCAAGGAGACGGTGCATGACTACATTCACATGCAATATTTTATTTTAATAGGATGAAAGATGGAGTTTCCCAAGTATGGGATTTGGTCAAGACCAACGTGGTGGTCGATCAATTCATCGTGACAAATCCGTCACAAATCGATTTTAACCACGACATATCCGTCGCAATCGATGTTTGTCCCATTTGTACGTCACAATTCCGTGACTAATCATGAACAAGTCATAACTTTTCCGTTACTGACAATATTCATTTTATTCAATTGTTGGTTTAAAATCGACAAAACGGCGACGTCAAATCGCACCCAAAACGTGGTGTATGCAACAACTACAAATATCGACTTTCAACAATTATCCGTGACTCCCCCAGGACCGTCACACCGTTTACTTCGACATATAAGAGTGATACCACCTCTCATAGTCTCATCCACCGCAAAGTAGCGTGGGAGATAAAGAACCCAATTCCCCACTTCCCAAAAAAAATTCCCAAAAGAGAGATTGAAAAACAGGAACTTTAATAAAATCTTACGGGTACTTGATTCCATATTTGCTTTGATCCTTGAACGGGAGCTTCTCTCCATATAAGAAACATATTTTCGTGATACTCGGTTCCATATTTACTTTGATCCTTGAACGGAATAATAAATATGGCTTTTCTCCATAGCGTGCACATCATCATGAGCGACGTATTTTCCTATATACACATAAAACATAAACATGGTAAGATTCATAAGTGTACAAATTAATGAACAAATGAATCATTAATTAAGAAAAGATGGAGAGTTGAGAAACGCCCGGATAGGGCTATTGGGCTCGATAATTCGTCCGAAAAAGGACCCGAGCGCGGCGGTGCAGCCGCTCGGTATTGGATGAGGTTGGATCTCCAAATTTCCTCGTAAAAATATGTTTGTTTTCGCAATGATTCGAGAATCCAAGATACTCAGAATCCGATCTCCACCGTTGAATATACAGATATTTGTGTTGGAAAGTTGCTGTCAAAATTTCACATCGATCCGACAGTTAACGAATCGAAAAAAATGTTTTTAGTACGACTGCGCTGTGCAGAAAATTTACGCGCGGAAATTCTCGTTTCTCGTTTTTTTTCTTTCAATTTTTTTAGGTTTTATCTCGATTGCACTAGGTTTTCAAACAGTAATTATCACGTGCATAAAACCATAGGAAAATCCGGGATGCTCGATCGATCAGTCGCAGACTTTCGACAAATACCGGACGAAAATGGTCCAAAACGGATCACGGGCGGGTCGGATCGGGTCAACAACCGAGTCCAAGGCTGGACTGGATCGCAAGTTGGGTTCGGACGTGCCGAAAACTGGGTTTGCGAACGGGTTAGGGTTGGCCTGCTCGTTGAAATAAGCTGTTTCCGGTTCAGCCCAGACTTGTCAAACTCCCACAAGACCACTAACACAATCAAAGAAAATAGGCCCAAATAATTAGCAGAAATTTGGCCCAAAATAAAGCCCAAATCAATCAGACGTCAATGACTGTTGAAGGTGCAACCCCGTCTTCTTTCATCGCGACTGAAGAAGGCGACGGGCAGCCGGCGGGTCACGCTCTGGCGGGGAGGCGATCGACTAGTTGCGATTGGAACGGGCGATCTGGATCGGACTGGGACTTGGCTGCGTCTTGGGCGGAGAAAGTATGCTACGAATTAGGTTCGGCGGCGGCGGATCCGATCTGGGCTGGGGGCGGAGCGGGCAGGCGTCAAGCGAGCCTGGAGGCGAGCCGCGATGATGTGAACGGACGGATGGTTTTGGATAGTTGAAGAAGACGGCCGGTCGGAGGGGGGTTGCTGGTCGAGGAAGAAGAAGATGACTTTTCTTGCTCCAGCGGCGGCGGCGCCCGAGGGTTAGGGTTACTGTGCAGAAAATCCAATTTTTTTTTTCGGGATTTTCAGAAAAAAACGGGAGAAAAAATTTCTTACTCAGTTGGGGATTACGTGCTGATAACGTGTTTCAGGAGAAAGTAAAAAGACTGTAAATAGAGTCAATCAATTGCATTCATAACACTGATAGAGGGGCTTTATAAGCATTCTGATGAGAGTCGCCCATACATATGATTCATAGATAAGGTAAGACATCTAATAGGATCCTACTACCTCTAGAAGGATCTAGAACCTTCCATCTATGTATCTACAATCAGTATTAGGTAAGACACATTACGGGAATAATAATTCCCGAAACAAGAACAATATATTTAGGGCGGTTGGGTCCCACGCAGAGGCAGTAAAAATAACCTCTCCCTTGTCAAGTTGGTTAAACTTGTACCAATACAACTCACCTGCATCACTTTTTAGTGGGGCCCCGGTCCAGCGGTGTTTAGTTATCACATGATACAACAGACATCACGATCCCTCCAGTTATCTCCAATTCCATCTGAAGAAACGCGATTCTCCACATAATAGCCCCGCACTTTTCTGGTTTAACTGCAGAGAAAATCACGGGGACTCTTCAAATTATCACCCTCTCCCTCCATTTCCTTCCTAACATATTTCTCTCTCCTGTCTTCACCATCAATAACTACCCCATATTTCACATTTAATCACAAGCCCTCGCATATCCAATTCCCCCACTCACCGCCCCCAACACACGCACAAGCACCAAAAAACACGCAGTGAGGGAAGAAGGAAAAAGAAAAAAATAAACGGCTGAAGAAAAATGAGGGAAATATTGCATATTCAGGGAGGTCAATGCGGGAACCAAATCGGATCAAAGTTCTGGGAGGTGATTTGCGATGAGCATGGTGTGGATCCGGTCGGTAAGTACAAGGGAGATGGATCGTCCGACACGCAGTTGGAGCGGATCAATGTGTATTTCAACGAGGCGTCCGGCGGGAGGTACGTGCCACGCGCGGTGCTCATGGATCTGGAGCCGGGGACCATGGATTCTATCAGATCCGGTCCGTTCGGGCAGATCTTCAGGCCGGATAACTTCGTGTTCGGGCAGTCTGGTGCGGGGAATAATTGGGCGAAAGGTCATTACACTGAGGGCGCGGAGTTGATTGATTCGGTGCTCGATGTTGTGAGGAAGGAGGCCGAAAATTGTGATTGCTTGCAAGGTAATTCTAACACGCATCTTCCATCATTCGTTTCGCTTTAATGTGCTTTTTTGTACGTTTTTTTCCACTTAATTTACCTGCGCTCTGTTTTGTGTTTATTAATATGTTAGAATTCATGTTTTAGGAATACGAGTGTCAGCATTCTGTATGCATTTTTTTTTTTTTTGCTCTGTTCTTGTAATCCGTCAATACCTCGTTTTAGAGTCTTTCTACGTTTGTAGGATTATGTACAAATGTTATGCATTTAAGATGCTTAATTATCATAAACTTGTATTTTTATTTTCATGTTTACACTGAAATATAATCTGATTCAGATTTAGGGAGATCTAGTATGTAATTTCACTTGTATTACAATATTTAGATGCTCATTTGCGTTGATTCCAAAGGAGGGCATATGTTCTCTAAAGTTGAATGAAGTGTATTATATATTCAGGGGTAATGATTGATCTCTATTTTGCAACTTAAGAATATTTTGGCAATAGACATTTTAACTAGAACTAATTTTTGCATGTCTGACTGAATTCCTGAGGAGTTAAGAACTCTTCAATATCTCATTCTACGTTTTGGTCAAAAGAGTATGCAGATTAGATGATAAGGCCTGAGATCTAACTCTAGGATTGCAATTATGCATGTTTTGTTTGTCTGCTGATGCTGCAGTTTCTACGGTTCTGCTTATAATTTTCTTCACAAAATCAATCCATTTCAAATTTGAAACAATACATCATATTTGGAAAATTATTTGGATGCTCAATTTATTCCACCGACACTTTCTGCAATGGCCATATCTCTGAATTATTAGTAATTATCAGGCCCTTGCACTAATGGTGATGAAACTGTTGCACCAACCAGATGTAGTCTTTTATTTTTCTGTCCTCATGTCTGTAACTTTGTTGCCAAATTGTTTATAGGATTTTATGACCAACCATTAGGATTCATATAGATGTCTCTTTTGTCAACAATAATTTGGATAGTACTATTATTGAGACTTTACCTCTGTGTTTGGAGATTATTAATTGAATTTATTACTCCACTGTATAGTTTTAGTTCTTGAATGTTTGATGGATGCACTGTATGCACAATCCTTTTTTAAATTAATGGAGGCATGTGCCACTTGAAAACTACATTTAATGATGTGATCACAAAATCTTAGGCCCGTGTAGATGGGAAAGTTAAATTTCTTGTAATTTCCTACCTGCATTTTGTGAAGTGCGTGAATGACAAAGGAAAATGGGTATTTCTGTTTATAAGAAAAAAGTGCGGGGTATATTTTGTCTAAAATTTCTGTAGTTAATGTTGGGAGAGCGTAAGGGAAACTGAATACCACGGTACCTGATGGAACCAGTTCTCTATCTATTTTCTACACTATACGAGAAGTGTTTCCTTTATTTGTGTTTATCAAACAAAGGAAAGAAAACATTTTTCTTTTCTGAATGCCAGAAGCTATGAAACAGACGGGGTCTTATAGTTTTATCATTACAATAAAAAAAAGTTAGTAGTCTGTCTTGATTAAGTCCTTTTTATGATAAAAAAAAGAAAATTTCTGTATAAATTTATTTGGTTTTCATGTCGCCAGGATTCCAGGTATGCCACTCACTCGGAGGAGGCACGGGTTCTGGCATGGGCACCCTCTTGATCTCAAAGATCAGAGAAGAATATCCAGACAGAATGATGCTTACGTTCTCCGTTTTCCCTTCACCGAAGGTCTCCGACACTGTTGTCGAGCCATACAACGCCACACTCTCAGTTCACCAGTTGGTTGAAAATGCAGACGAATGCATGGTTCTCGACAATGAAGCTCTCTATGACATCTGTTTCAGAACTTTGAAGCTCAGCACTCCAAGCTGTGAGTACTTATAGTTCCATTTACGCTTGATTACAAAAACTGCCCCTGAGATTTTAGTCTAAATACAAAAAAATAAAAAGCTGATCCTTTTTTAAAATTACAAGTAACCTGCGCCATCGTGACTTCTCTTGAGGGTTCATAAGATAAATATAGATGCCTGGGGGATATTTTACTATAACTTATAAAGAATGAGTAATTTGTGTAATCATCCTTACCATTTACATAAAAAAACAGCAGTATTATCTTGTAGTCATAACTGCCCTTCCTTTTGATAAATTATCCGCAGTTGGTGATCTGAACCATTTAATATCCGCAACCATGAGTGGTGTGACATGTTGTCTGAGATTCCCCGGCCAGCTCAACTCCGATCTCAGGAAACTGGCGGTGAACTTAATACCTTTCCCCCGTCTCCATTTCTTCATGGTGGGTTTTGCTCCGCTGACATCCCGTGGATCACAGCACTACATCTCTCTCACGGTCCCCGAACTGACACAACAAATGTGGGATGCAAAGAACATGATGTGCGCAGCTGATCCACGGCACGGGCGCTACCTGACTGCCTCCGCCATGTTCCGTGGAAAAATGAGCACCAAGGAGGTTGACGAGCAGATGCTTAATGTCCAGAACAAAAACTCATCCTACTTTGTTGAGTGGATACCGAACAACGTGAAGTCGAGCGTTTGTGATATTCCGCCCACGGGTCTGAAGATGGCGTCCACGTTTGTCGGGAACTCGACCTCAATTCAGGAAATGTTTAGGAGAGTGAGCGAGCAGTTTACGGCTATGTTCAGGCGGAAGGCGTTTCTGCATTGGTACACTGGGGAAGGAATGGATGAGATGGAGTTTACGGAGGCGGAGAGCAATATGAATGATTTGGTGGCTGAATATCAGCAGTATCAGGATGCGACTGCCGATGAGGAGGAGGAGGATTACGAGGAGGGTGTTGAGGAGCAATATGAATGAGGGTCTTAAAAAAAGTGTGGTTATGATATAGTTTATTTCTTTCGCACTGGGTTTGATGTGGTGTTTGTACTATTATTCAGTGAAGTGTTGTGTTGTGTTGTGTTGTGTTTATGCTTTTTTATGTGTCTTCTTATCTGAAGTTATATCAGCGACATGGTTTTTGTTTGTTACTAATGATGATATTGTGCGTTTGTTTGGTATCAAGGCGGTTTGTTCGTTTGATTGGATGGACATGTTATGTTGAGATAATTGAGATTTTTTTCTAAACCATAGTAGAAAGGACGATATGATTCTTTTATTGAGAAAAAATTATCTAATTAAAATATGACTTTCAATGAGACGGAGCGAATAATAATTAAATTCCTGAGAATTCCATGTTACGATGAATTTATAAATAAAAGAAATTAAGTGTGTAGCCTTTTGTGAAAATAATGTTTTTTGAGTATTTATGGATTGAAAGGATAATATTAAAAAGAAAAACAAATATTTGGATGAGACCGTCAATTTTTTTGTAGCGTGAAATAGAGCTTTAAAATTAGATTTGTAGTAGTTTCTTTTTTTTTTTTTTAAGCTTTTAGGTGGGTATTTTTCGTTTTTTTTTTTGGTTCTTTTATTTTGTTTTAATATTTTTCATTTTTTTGGTTGAATAAATTTTCAGTATTTTTTATACTACTTTTTTAAATTATTTATTTATTTATTATTTTCATCCTTTTTTAACTATTTTCTGTGGTTCATTTCATTTAATTCTTTACGATGTCAATCAGTAAACATATTATCATACTTTTACGATTTTAATTAGTTTAGTCTTTTTAGAGTTTTGTATTTTTTTTTTTTGATAACTAGGTGATCTCAGCTTAGCCGGACTAATCCTAATCTCTCAATGAACTCACTCCTAACCCATTGAGAGAAGTAAATCGCGAGTCGCTCGAACAATTCCAGGGTTCCCAATGCTTTTCTCAGTACATTCGCACAAGCGAGAAACTCTTGGCGATTAAGAGCGCCGTGCTTCAAAGACAGCTTCTGGAGAATGTACCATCGACAAGACCTCCGGACTCCCAGCAAGAAAATACTCCCACACTGTCGTTTGACACGAGATTAAACATTGATTAGCGGTCGCTCGAGCTAGCCCCGGAGAGCTAGAGAATCATAAAGTGAAAAACTTCTCCTTTCACCTCCTTGGTGGGGTTAGAACCCAAGACCTCTCCCAAAAGAGTGTCTTGAGATTAGGCGTCCTACAACTGAACCACCGATCCTTCCCCTGAGTTTTGTATTTCTTAATATTCTTTTAACTGTGTTAAATTAGGTCTATATAACACCCTACTCTTTGGGATACAATGTGAATTAGTAAAGCCTGCCGTGCATTGCATGAACCGTAAAGCCTCATGTGCGTTTTATCCTTTTTGTTTTCTGTGGTTGATTTTTAATTCTTTAGGGTATACTTTTACTATTTTAATTAGTTGTGTTTTAAGGGGTGTATTGGATTGAGACTCCGTAGGATTTTAAAGGATTTTGAAAGTTTGGGTGTATTCGATCCAGACTTTTAAAAGTTCTTTAAAATCCAGAAGTATTCAATCCAGACTTTTTAATGTCTTTTAAAATTCAGATATATTCAAATTGGACTTTTTGAAGTTTTTAAAAATCTGGTGGTATTCAACATTATGTGGATTTTAACAATCCATGGATTCTGATGGATTTTTCAAAAAATTTAGAAAGGACGAAATCTGAGCTTCACACATGAGATTTCGATGGATTCTGCCTCAGCGCCCGTTGTCACCCAACGGTCGCTTATGTCATTTGAGCTTCCCCCTTATATCCGCCGCCACTCTCTGCCTTCGGAATCTCGTCGGACCCGCCCACACTGCCATCAACGTCACCATTGTTAAAATTATCGCTGTTGCTGCCGGATCTGAGAAAGATGAATCGGAGCCGTGATGGAGGCGGGGTTGTCGAGCGTCGCCGGAGAAGAAGAGGGTGTCACCAGAAATCTAAGGGAGTCCATCCCAGCCGTTGTTGATGTTCAACGGCTGCTGGGAGTACATTCCCACCCGCGGCTGAGACCCAGCGCGAGCGTTGAGTTAATGTATTTGACCTCTAACAAGCGAAGTCGATAACAAATTCCCCAAAACTCCACGCGGAGTCTATATAATTCCCCTAAACTCCATGCATAGTCTATAGATTTTAAAAGTCCATGGACTTTTAAAAGTCCAAAAAAATTCTACTGAATCGTATTTCTTAATATTCTTTGAAGTGTTTTATGTTATTAACACACTCTTTTGGGATACTGTGAATTGTGACATTGTGAATTCCTTACGGTATGCTTAAGCCACGCGTTGAATCGCCATTCGCCGATGCATAATTTTTTTTGGGAATGTGATTAATAACTTAAAAACTAAAATAATTAAAGTGAAGAGAAATTCTTCAATTAATTAATTTCTCCCAATAGCAATAGGTAGATTATTTAGACAGTTACACCTTCGGGCAGTAAATAAAATCTCAAATCAAAACAAATTCCAAAACCCTATCTTCTGTTAACATATTTTTACTGCCGTAAAGAAAAAAGAAAAAAAAAGAGGAAGTGTGACTTTGTAAATGTCATCTTGTTACTGGCAATTCAATACCACAAGCTCTCCTCATCGACTTAATCTTAATTATTCCCTTTCTCATCCTTCTAGCCTCGGCAAATATGGCTCGTCTATCATCAACGACTCTGATTGCACCCAACGGCTGGGATGGGTCAAACCCAAAAGCCTCCCCAGCAGATATGTTCAGATCCGGGATGCCAACTGGGCCCACGCCGTGGACTGGTCCAAGCCCATTATAAGGTATGTAGTATTGGGCTCTAGCTGGCCCCGATGAAGTCGCCATACTATGTTGAACATGATTTTCTTGCATTAATTCCTTTCCAAGATTCGTTTCTAGACTTACTCCCATATCGGGCTTTTTTTTCTCTAGGCGAGACTTCAGCAACTGCGTCAAGATTAAAATAAAAAATAAATAAAAAAAAGAGTTCTAAAGTATACACATCGCTGCATACATGTATATGTTTATCTAAAACTACATATACATACTAATTACTAACTACATCATTTTAAATATGACATGAGGAGCATCTCGATAGATGCTCCTAGAGCTGTCAAAATAGTTTGCTCGGCTCGACCATCGAGCCTAATGAAAAAATCGTGCCGCCCCAGGCCGAAAAAAGTCGGACCGCTATTTTAATGGCCCAGCCCATCTCAAAATTGCCTCGAGCCTGTCGTGCTGCCCAGGCTTGCCTGGCTTGGCGAAGAAGTCCGTAGTTTTCGGGCCAGGAAATTGAAGCCCAGCCTAGCCTAAAGATCGGGATGGTTGGGCCAGTCCACGGATCGGGCTTTATTTTGACAGCTTTAGGTGTTCTCGGGAGTGGGGTAAAATAAGGGATATCAACTTTATCCGTACCCAATCCTATTATTCAGATAAACACGTAGGGTCGGTATCAGTCGAACTCGAATATTTTGATCGGGTATGGGTAGAGTATGAGCATAGTATATTACCCAATTATCCGACCCGCATACTCGTTTGAAGTATATAAATTATTATTATTATATGCTATATTAGATATTGTGTTATATTATATATTACATTTATTATTACACAATATATAATAATTTAAACATTTGTTATGCTAATTTGAATATATTAATTACATTATATGTACATATGATATATATTAAAAAATATTTATATTCTTAAATATAAGTTATATGGATACCCGAATACCATTGAGTACCCGATTATCCGATGGACAGTACCTGAATCCGATCTGATCCATTGACATCCTTAGGTAAAATTTACCACATTCAGGATGAAAATCTTTTGCTGCCGCTCTAATAGTGAATATACAAGCAGATATTATACACATGGGTCGAATTTTCAAAATATAGAAACCAAATAAATTAAGAGTCTTCAATATCTATAATAAAAAATTAAAAAACAAAAAAAGATTTGGAAAGATATATTTTCTTTTTGATATATTACCTTTTGTTGCCGTTCCTTTAATTCATAATTGTAGGCCTTCAACTTGTTGTAATACTTTGTCACATTCTCAATCTCCTGTTTATTTTAAGAAAAAAAATAAGAGACAAAGAAAAGATAAAATAGAAACCCCCAAGTACAATAAAATTGTGCTTCGCAGAAAGTAATAAAAAAAGATAATGGGAATTTTCTACCGTCCGGCCAGAAAAATTTGACCTGACATTAGGTCGGTATTAAAATTACATATTTTTTCATATTTGTAAATTCCAATTTGTATATTCTTCTTGTTATGGTTGAACTGTACCGATTGGAATCAACAAATATGAAAAAATATATAATTTTAGTACCTGTATAATATAAGACCAATTGTTCCTGACCTGACGATAAGAAAGTACATCTTAACTATACTATATATTTGTTCATATTTGTCGATTCCAGTTTGTACATTCTTCTTGTTAGGGTTGAACTTTGCGGATTGAAATCGATAAATATGAAAAAATATGTAATTTTAATACCGACCTAACGTCAGGTCAAATTTTCAAGTCCTAGATAATATGGGATAAAAATCAAGAAAAGACAAAATAAACAGCTTGATTATTATTATTCAATTCTTGAGTAAGAATTTAATAGCAAATACATGAATATCAAATTCGATATTAATTTTTAAAATTAGTAAAAAAAAGCACGAATTGAAATTAATATACGAAAATAAACTTACCCCACTAAGCAAATCCCTGCGCTGAGTTAACTCTTCTATCAAATCCATGTACTTCTCCCTCAACTGCAGAAATCAATGAAAAAAATAAATATTAATAAATTCCAGTATATATAAATAAAAATGTCTCAAGTGAGAGAGCGAAAAACAGGTAAACGCATACTTTTTGTGAGGATACGTAGTTCGAGTTCTGAAAATAAATAACTTTTTTTTTGGAAAATTTTCAGACTCAGCATAAAATCATGAATTAGGACTAATGTGACGAGTCATCGTATCATCTTCAAGCCAGGAAGATTTTATTCGAAGTTAATTAAAAAAAAAATACACACACACCCTTGTTCTCGAACTTTTCTTGAAAGCGTGCCTTGACTTTTCTTCATCAGATTCACTGGGCGTAAAAGAGAGCGGCGTGACGGGGCTTCCGGCGGCGGATTCCTTCTCCGCCTCCGCCTTGGCTACGGACTTTCTCTCTTCAGTCTTACGAAACGACGGCGAAAGCGACGATGGCGCACGCGAATATGATGCACCCTCATCTATTCTAGATCTCCTCCTCTTGGTGCCCCATTTGAATTCCAGACGCGATTTGTTCCGTCTGATTATATTTGGAAGATCGAGCAGAATTCCGGCGACGCAAATCTCATCCTCTGTGGCAGAAATAAGCGGAGAGCTTCTCACGCCTCTGTCAATCGTTGTACACTCGTTCATCGTCTAAATTTTTTTTTTCCTCCAGTTTTTATCGTTTCTTATTTCTTGAGGAAAAGATTTCAGAGTTTTATATATATATATATATATATATATATATGGAAGCAGAGCAGAATGAGAAGGTGGCTTTCCGGCGAGAGAGGGAGAGAGGGAGGGATAGAAAGATGAGAGAGAGAGAGAGAGAGAGAGAGAGAGAGAGAGAGAAGGAGAGGAGTAACTTGGAGAGGACTTGTAAGGGAAAATCCACAATGAAAAGGGAATTGCTGATGCCACGTGCCACACAATTAGAGATGGAAGGGTGGTTTAGGGTTTGCGCCCAATATGTATATGAATTCTCGCGTGTGTTTTTCGTGTGTGTTTCCCCTTATATAATTGTTTCTTGAGTTCTTCTATTTGTAACTATTAGGAACAAACCGATTAATTTTTAATATTACGATTCAATAGTCATATCATTATAAAGACAATCTCATAATATTTCATATTGTAATAAATCTAATATTTGTTATAAAATCGATATAATAGAGAGAGAAATTAGAGAATGATTCTGAGGTGTGTTTTTCATTAATAACTGAAGTCCTATTTATAAGAAAACTTCGGATGACACAATCGTAATTATATATTTACATCAGGGGCATAATAATCATTCACACTATATAAAAACAAAGGGATAATTGAAACGTCACTTTCGTGTTATATTATAACACTCCCCCTTGAATGACTATTTACATAAATATCTGCTGAACTAGTTTGAAGAAAAACTCAATGGGAGAAAAATTTTCAAACTGTTTGTATTGGAGCTTTTGGCAATCATATCATGTTGCATCATAATGTTGGTAGGAAAGTTCTGTTGGATAAAACTTCAGCAATCTGTAATCTCATAAATTTGCTCCCCCTTATCTCGATAGTTCTTGTATGAATATTCTTGTGCTGTCTCAGTAAAACCTCGTGGGACAAAAACCGAGTGAATCTGTCATGTATATCATTCGTTGTTGGGAGTATCCACGTGTTGCCTCATTAAAACCTTGTCAAGAAACCCAGTGGGAAAAACTTGATCGAAGGAAAAAGAGTACAACTACTTCTTCTATTTTCAAGCTTTGAGGAATAATCTTGATCTTTGTAGTGTTTCTCATTATGCCATGAATATGTCTCGTTAAAACCTTATTAGGAAAAACCCAATGGGAAAAATCCTAATGAAGGAAAAAGAATATATTATTCATACTAGTACGCTATTCCAGTTGCCTCGTTAAAAATCTTGATAGGAAAACCCAATGGGACAAAACCTCAGTCAAGGGAAAAAGAGTGCAACGCGTATTTTATACAAATATGCCCCAGGTATTTCAATGATCCTTCAGGGATTAGTATGAGTATCATCTTCAGTGCAGTTTGTAATATCGAACTCATATTCTTTGCGATATATTCCAAATTTCTTTTGAAAATTTCATATTAGTTGTGATTAAGCTGTCTCGTTAAAAACCTTGCTGGAAAAACCCGGTGGGATAAAACCTCAGTCAAGGAAAAGAGTACAGCAGATAATTTTCGTTCACAACACTTTATTTTGAGTGACTGCACGCACTGATAATATATTCAAAATCTCCTTACGAGTCACTTTCAATAAGCCCATATGTTTCATTTTATTATAAGAGCATATATTTCAATTTCGATGGATTTCAATATCCTCATTTTCACAAATCATGGATTTTAATATCCTCATTTCCAATATCCATATTTCACAGTCATGGATATCATCATACCATTTATCGATATCCCCTTTCCAATCATTGATATCCTCATTTCATTCATAGCGCTATATTGTGTCGATACTTTTCAATATTTATTTCCCCATAGCAATATAACTTGCCGAGATATCTCATTATCAATCATCCATTGCATTGTGGTTATATCTATATACTTCTGAAAAGTATATGCCTCATTTTATCATTTGCTTTGATTCATATTCGGGGAATTATTATGTATTTATCAAAGCAGTTGTAGTTGGTACCAAAGATTAATAATCTGTCATGCATCTTTGAACTTCAAGTTCATATTTCAGTTGTGAGGATACAGTGTGATGCATTTCACATATTTCCAACTACCAATACTCCCCCTGATGCTAAGAGATTTCTCAAGCACCAAACTCGTATGTTAGTATCTCAGTATTCATCTTCATTCATGGGAGTTTATATATTATGTTCTCGATATTGGCTGGAGGACTTCGAATAGTATGCCAATTGATATCCCACTTGTATGCGCATATCTTGACCCTTTCTCGGATCTATTCAAGTTTATTTGGGATATATTACTAGATTTATCTGATTTGGAATATGTGCTCAAATCGTGAGCAAATCATCTCGTAAATTTCTGATTACGAGTCATATACACATGTGACTATCTAGTGGATCCATAATATCTAGTAGTTCACATGTAGAGGAAGTGGGCCCATACCCCCCCTTAATATATTCCAAATTGATTAGGGATTCATTCCCAATATTGGCTAGTAGTGATATTAATCGAGAACAAATATTTGAAGACGATGTGTCTATATCACCATATAGATATTTTACCGGCATATCACATCATCTTTCGGTGCCATTTTGCACATCATTATCAACATGGAGTCGTTGCTCCCACATGTCATATTATGTTCATTATTCAAATATAGAGCCGTAATTCATACGCTTCAGGACGCGGAGTCAAATCTCATACGCGTATTCCAATCTATAAATAGATTTATCATTGTATTCACAATCACCCATACCGAGGGTTTAAATATCATAATGGATTCAATGCTTTCGAATCTTCGTAAATATTATCCATCTCTTCTAGTGAATATCATAAAAAGAATTTATCGAGCTCGACTCGAAAGATTAAGGGTGCTAATGAGAAATGGTATCCCAGAAGATATTCGATGGTTAATCGAAGCACAAGTTCGACTATCTGGCGAATTTTCAAATTCATTTAAGTACATGCCAGGTACAGGTAAGAGTAGTTTTGCAAAGAAACAGAGAGCAAAAAGATTAGGTGGGTGCTATAAATGTGCTCGGTGGACATGTGACACACGATGCAAATCTGTGGGGTTTGTATCTAAAAATCGAGAAGATAAAATAGCATTTATCAAGGATGGATTGAGTAAGGAATCTATGGATCATGATATTCAACAGATTCTTAATACACATCCCAGCGGATACGTTCATCGTGAACTAATGGCTTTGTGGATACAATTTAAGGATGAACGGGAACGTTATAGTCATGAAAAATTAGTCTCAAAAGATCCAGTTTGTAAGTCCGTTCTGTCAAAGTTGGTATAAGGTAATAATGCAAGTTGATGAATATTATTTTCCAATATTTAAATTTCTCAGTTGCCGATCGGTAACGTCATTTTCATTGAAAAATATTATATCATATCTTTCGTTTTCTTTTGCAATTTTGTCAAAAGTAATGTCTTATATGCCGCTCCTTTTTCAATGAAAATAGTGAAGTCATTTGTCATTTAGCAAGAAATTTGTTCTTTAAATTTGGGATCCACAAATCAGAAAATATATCTCTCATAAAAAGTATTTTGAAAGTCTAGTGTAGAAAGATGGAGTTCTCAGAATCCTCATATAGATCTCATACAATTAAAACTATATGTATTTTAGGTGGATCCAAACTGATAGGTCATATACAACATATAGATATGGCATATTAATTCGTAAAAGAATTAGGAAAACACAAAATCGATATATTGTATGGTGGGAGTAATTATAGATTTTTGGGTTATCTTTTAGAGGCTGCACAAAATGGGAGAATAAGAGTAACAAGTGCCTTACACTTTCCCACAGTTAGAACCAGTAGTATAGGGGGTTCAACTGGGTTGATGCTTCAAGCACAGTATGTGCATGATAGTTTGATGTATGTGGTGAATAATAGTGATACCTTTATTGTTCTTCCAGGTGGCTATGGAACACTCAATGAGATATTCAACATCACGTCATAGGCTGAGCGGGACTTCCAAACCAAACCTATATGTTTGTTGAATATTAATAATTTCTTCAACGATTTGCTTGCCTTTCTGGATCAAGGAGTAAATCACAAGTTTATATCTCAGCCATCACGAGATGTAATAATATGTGCTGACACTGTTGCTGATCTACTTATAAAGTTTCAGGCATATATTTCAGTTAAGAATTTGGAAGTCAAGGCTCATCAGCCACAGAGTATTGGCGCCAAACGAAAAAGAAGTTTAGATCCTTTAGGTCTTTCATTATAAACCCTGATGACAGGGGGTGGCAGATTTACGGAGTTGTATACTCTTGAGACGCACCCCTTCTCTTTTTATGGGTTTCATATGTATTTTCTTTTTCGCGTTTCATATTGTCGAGTGTTTATTGCTTTTCAGCTAGTTTCGATATTTTCACTTCAACTACTGTGTGCTTCTTCCAGAGCAATAATAAGATCATCTTTTGCTTTTATGCAAATACATTATTTTCACGAATATGTGATATATGCTTCTCAATAAGCATTTTCATGTCAATATGATTTTAATGATCCCACCATGTAATATAATCAACATGGGATTTATTGAGCAATTATTTTTCAGTGATAGTTTTTCATATCACTTGTCAAATGATCCCACCATGCAGTTTGCATGGGATTTTCTTTAATTAATCGCTGATAGCTTATGATATCACTTGCTCAATTTTCTCCGTTCGTGTTTAATAATCATAGAGATTGGATATTATTTCCATCAACTGCTTCTTCTTCGAGAGCATGATTTGAATCATTGATCAACTACTTTTTCATAGTAGGATTTAGTTTTATTAACTGCTTCTTCAGGAGCAGGATTTAGATAATCGATCAACTACTTCTCTAGAGTAGGATTTATTTTTATCAACTGCTTCTTCAGGAGCAGGATCTATGAACTATTCTTGTGGTATAACCAACCATGATGGTGATATATAATATATAAATTTCATATGTAAAACCATCCATATTGTGATAATTGAACTCATCACATGGGAGGTATTATAATTATATAAAATAAACGCAATAAATATGTGGTTTTAAACCACCACTTTGAGATAAGTAAGAGACATAATTTAAACTGCAAAATAGCAGGATCGTCCAATCAATTCCTCAAAATAGTCATCGTCAAAGTATAGGTCGGAATATCGACTGCCGTTAATAGCAAGTGTAATGGTATGTATAACTCTTTGTGATTTCCGGAGTTGGATATTAATTCGTACATTTAAATAATGACATATATGAAAAGAGTTAATACCCATATCAATATTAGTGTCAAATTGAAGCTCTCGTGAAATGGGTCACGATGATATCAAGAAAAATCAATTGTGATATCATATGTATCTTATATTTAAGAAAAACCGGATTAATGATTTAATGAATTAAAAGGAATATAATATTTTATTTTGTTTTAATATTTGCTTCAATATTCACGTATCGGTCCAAAGCCAGAATATGTTGACCTAGTTCTTTTTTTCTTCATCCTTGTTCTCCTTTTTTTCAAGCTTCTTCTCCGTTCCGCTTTTTTTTATGTTCTGTAAATCAATACATATATGTATAATTATTGACACGGAGAGATAGAAAAAAAAATACATCACAAGTGCAAATAGCTCTCCTCCACCGGTCAACGTTGATTCAGATCGAATCCCCATAGATAATTCAAAACAAGTGTTGCTTATTTCTCAAATCGGGTGTAGCTGGCCCAGATTGATCGGAATTTGCTCAAATCAAAACTAGAGTCGCTGGATCCAAAAGGAACGCCGGTCGCGCGGGGAGGCAAATATTTGACGACGTCCGAACCCGCCTCCGGACCACCGACAACCGCAGCACCCAAACCCAAAGGGACACCCGAGGGAAAAACCACTGGAGAACCACCACCACCAACAGCTGCAGCAACAGGATCGGAAACCACCGACGAAAAAAAAAACACCGCCAATCGATGCGTAACCCGAGCCAACGACGGCCACCGACGAATCCAGCCAACCAAACTCGGGGAACAGCACGCCAACCGCCGTGGGAGAAGGAGCAGCAACCCCACGGCTGCAACCCGCCACCGAACCCGCAACAGACAACCGATCCGGATGAAACTCCAGATCGGAAGCACCACCGACCGCCTCCTGCACGAGGGAAATCCTAGACGCCGAACCGAAAAGAGGAGAACCCACCGGACGGACGACCGAAGCTGACCCTGCAACCGGAAACAACGCGCCGACTGGAAGAGACACACTAGACGAAGCACCACCCGCCGCGATTTGAGAAAAAGATGAAGAAACGGAGGCGATTTGAGAGGGCACCGCCGATTTTATATCTCCTAGGGACATGAGAGATGTTTGGACAGAGAGTAATGAGGACGGTGCAATATTAGAAGAATCAGATGCAGATCTGATATAATTAAAGGCATCTCGATCTGCTAGGGGAGTTGACTGGGGGTACTCCCCAGATGAGATATGGGGAATCACCTCACATGTGATAGACATATCAGCATATGTTTTTTTATTCTGAGCATTTAACTGGGGATCCCGATTTGATGCTCCGATCGAATTAAATGATGGAGTTCTCAGAATAGTGTAGTCATTTGCCGTTTATGTAATCATTTCAATGTATAGGATTCGTGCTGATAACGTGTTATAAAATCGATATAATAGAGAGAGAAATTAGAGAGAGAAATTAGAGAATGATTCTCAGGTGTGTTTTTCATTAATAACTGAAGTCCTATTTATAGGAAAACTTCAGATGACACAATCGTAATTACATATTTACATCAGGGGCATAATAGTTATTCACACTATATAAAAATAAAGGGGTAATTGAAACTTCACTTTCGTGTTATATTATAACAATATTGAAAATTTTCAGCCATTGCGTTTGTTCTATTTTTCGACATTTTCTCTTGTTTGCTCGTCTGTTTCCCTGCTCGCATATCTCGAAAAGATCACATTACATAATTCCTTCGAATAAGGTTGAGTTGTGTTCGATAATTGGCCCTTCTTATGCTGACTCTCCACAATGGTGGCCCACTGACCAAATTTCAATTCTAAGTTTTCATTTATTTTCCGACCGTGGTCAACAATCGAGTCATTTGACTCTCAATCCTGTCCAAATTCTACTCATCTATACTAAATTGATTTCGTCTCACTCATGAAAGTATTAGTTTGGATCATGAATGATGCGAGAATGTTCTCGAGGTCCGCACTCAATTTTGGCTCTTCCACAACTTCTCCATTCGACACCTTAAATCCCGTCGGTGGTCGCAATACATTATTTTTATTCCACTCGAAAGATTTTCATGATTATGATTATTTGGATTATAAAGGCTCACAGGTTGGTTAGTTCGATAATTGATATAGTGCATTTTCTCCATCAGATCCACCATAGAACACTCTCATGGGCTGATCCTTTCATCAACACACTCAATTGAGTAGTCAAAATCGATCGCTAGTATTTTGATAGGGTCGAAACTTGAAACCTCAGCTACTCGTCGAGCATTAGATCACTCCGTTGGCCATTGATGGAGATTTATGTTATTTGTTCTAGCAGATTAAACACATTCTCGCAACTCATATCCAACAACGCCCCGCTGTCCGAATCATCCACAAAGCTCCTTGTGTCCCCCATTGACCTATTGTAGAAGAAGCATAGTTGATCGTCCAAAAACCATGGCGATGGCATTGAGGTCCTTGTACCTTTCCCATGCCTCGTACAGTGGCTCCGAACTCATATGCTGGAACTGGGTGATATCGCTCTTCAACTTCATTGTCCTACTTGGAGGAAATAAATAAGAATATCTCACTTCATTCCTCTCAAGTATTAATACTGCCATGAGCTAAGGTTTATTTTGCTTTCAATTATTTAATTTTATCAATTTAATCATTTATTTATTTTGCTTTAAGAATTTTAATTTTCTCGTCATAGAATGCAAGAAACATATCACACATCTATTTATACATGTCATCCAAAATGAAAAAACCAAAAAACCGAATAAAACAATTATATCTAATTATCATGGTCTCCATCTCCGATTTGAATCCAACAAATTCTTCAACTCGATCTCCCACTAGATTAAGCATCTTGACACCTCCTCCCAGGCCGAGCCGCAAATTTTCGAGTTGAGACTTTTTTCGAGTTTAGAATTTTTTTATGCAAAATAATTACATAAATATATTAAATTAAAATCCTATCTCACAGGCGGACGCAACGAGCGGTGATAAAATGGACATGACCATGCACCAGATGATCCGGCCTGAACCGAAAAACCTTCCCGAACCAGCCCAACCCACGGCCCGACAATCGGTTGGATCAATCTACAGGAAGCCATGTGCTGCTCGGCAGTCCAATCGATTGGCCGTGGCCAGCTACCGGACTCGACTGTGTCTGAAAATCCCAATTTATTCCGGATCTTTTTGTCTTGCTTTACCTTCTCCAACTCGATCATAATTTGGTCAGAATACATCGAATTTACATATAAATTACATTGAAAAATGAATCCTATTCTACCCGTGAATTTTCTTACCGGAAGAACCAACACATACCTAAAAAATAGGTAACACCAGTAAATAGGTAAATGAAATTAAACCTTTCACGCATCCATGCTATTTGGATTCATATTTTCTCTGCAAGATAATTCTTGCAAAAATACTCCAACAGAACATAAAATATGAATTTATAATTTGCTAGTAATTAATCATTAAATATTTAATAAAATTAACAAAAGTCTAAAACCATCTCTGATATCAATTGTTGGATGAAACAACGAAAGCGTAGTTTGTGCATTTATAAAATCGGTCATAGTCAAAACTATTCTATTTAGACTTATTAATAAATTAATTATCTAGATTATTAAGTAATTTAAATAATATAATTATTTTCATATTACATATTAGTGTTATTATATATTCTAACCTAGATCGTGAGATCATAGAATATTTATCCCTGAAGCGTCGTGGTCGTTCTTTGATCTCTACCTCAAATCTTCTAAAATATCCACCCACTATCACTTTCAGTACTTTAGCCGACGACAAAAGTTGTCGGCTAAGGCCGAAAGTCGTTGGCTATACTACTGGATTGTCGGCTAAAGTCCCGTCGGCCGATATCCGTCGGGTAAGATTTAGCCGACGATATCCTGGGGGAACCATCGGCTGAATCTGGGACACGACGACTACTTCATATGTGTCGTAAGCTAAAATATGAAGTAGTCATCGGCTAAAGTATTGGCATTTTAGTCGATGGTCTACTGTCGTCGGCTAAGGTTTGTCGATACTTCGATCGAAGACATGTTGTCGTCGGCTAAAGTTATGGGACTTTAGCCGATGACTCAGCCGAGGTTTAGTCAACGACATGACTTACAGTCGTCGGCTAAATTGTTTTAGACGATGACTTATTTACTTGCCTTTTTGTTCTGAATGTAGTGTGGGCGACAAACTACTGGATCTACTTGGATAGTTGGGACAAATCTGCCTAAATCACTACAGAGAGTGCCTCTCGATTTCTTTTCTCTATTTTTTATGATTTTTTTGATAGAATCAAAGACACAAGTCAAGATCCATAATTAAATACAGTGTAAAAAATCAAAATCCTCTTGTATTGATAGACGATCCCCCATGTCCTTTTATAGACATCTTGGGCTACCATAAGAATCTTAAAAATGATTAGGACAAGGACTCCTACTAGATCTCAACTTCTCATATTAAACTTTTCTTAAGTTGATTGAGTCTACTAATATTAATTCAATTTACTAAAGAATTTGTTTCACTTCCTCCCCAAATTCGAATTTATGAAGTCAGGCTCATTGATTATTTTCCGCATTTAAGGTATCGAATTTTCATTAGCTAACTTAAGCAACTGACAATATTTATTAATTAATCTCTTGTCCAAGAGTACACCCAAATCTTAATATTATATCGAGAATTAATCCACCTGCAGAATTTAATATAATAAATTCGAGCTCTTGAAGGGTACAATATCAATCCGAACGATTTAGGACATGATTTCTAGATAAATGATACTATTATCCAAATATCGAACATATTGAGCCGATCGATGAGACTCTTACACATGATATAATTACATCAATAAATATTATAAATACATAAATAAACATTATACATTAGAATTAAGAAGTAATAATTATCCGAGATCTTCGTTCTTCATATAATAAAATATCTTAACGTGATCCAGTTCAATGTATCTCAAATACGTTAATTTAGGTCAACAGGCAAGCACAACTGGTCTTAAACATACACTACAACCCTCACATAATTTTCTAAAATTATATAGGTTTTGGATTACTTATATAGACACGACAATATGATCTTCCGTGTGATATCAACACATCACGTTATTTATGATATAACATAATATACGATATTTGCTAACCATAAGTGACTTAATATGTAAACATGTGATGAAAATGTAATTAATAATCTCATTAATAATACATGGGAATGATGTTGGAAATTAAACGCAGCGGAAGTGGAGTTCGAGAAAATTTGATAAAAGCATTTTATGCATCCACGAGCAGAAAACCTATTTAGACATGCTAATTAATTAACTACTAATATTAATAAGAAATTTAAATACTATTTATTATTTAATAAATAATCTTGTTGGTAAATTCAATATCATAATCTAGATTAAAAGATCATACGATATTTACCTCTTGAAGTGTAGTAGTTGCTTTCTTGATCTCTTCCTCAAAAACTTCAAGAGTATAAACCCGCCTTAATCCGGACGTTGTGTGGGCAACGAGCTACCGAATATTGCTTGAACTACAAAAAGGATCGGCCAAACTTTTGTTTCTCACAAATCTCGATTTTCTTTTCTTCAAGTAATTCTAATTTGTAGCAAGAATTAAAGTGTTATCTCAATTATGGAATCAAATACACAAGTCAAGATCCACAATTAAACACTTGCAAGAAAAGTCAAAATCCTTGTGTAGGATATAATACATCACGGCCGAACCCCTCCCCTATGTCCCTATTTATAGGCTTTGGACTACTTTAGGGATCTTAAAGAGGATCAGGGTTAAGACTCCTAGAGCAACCCAACTTTTCATATTGAGCCCTTCCTAAAATGGTTGAGTTCACTAATATCAATTCAGTCCACTAAAGAATTAATATTATACTTCCAACCCAAATTTCAATTTATAAAATCGGTCCTTATTTAAATATATTATTTCTCGTATTTAAGATATCGAATGTCCATTAATTAATTTAAGCTACTGACAACTATAATTAGTTAATTTCTTATCCAAGAGTAGTACCACTCTAACCTTATTATTATATCAAAATTAAATCCCCCTGCATGGTTTAATATAATAATCATTATCGATCTCTTCAAGGGGACATCATCAACCCGCATGAGTCGGGACACGATTTCTAGTTATAATAATAATTATCATATAAATAATATTATTGCCTAAGATACGAAACATATTGAGTCAATCACTGCGACTCTCACCCATGGTAAATCAAAGCAATAAATATTATAAATACACAATTAAATATTATATACTTAGAATTAAGAATAATAATTATCCGAGATTTACGTTCTTCTTACAGTCAGTACAGAAGACACTATCTCACTTTGATCCAGTTCAACGTATAGTAATACACTAATGCATGCTAATAGTCAAGACCAACTAATCTCAAGCATACATTACAACCTTTCACATAATTTGTCTAGAATTATATAGGTTGTGAACTACTATATTATTTTATAAGGCACCGATAATATGATCTTCCGTGTGACACCACCGCACCACATTATCTACAATATAAAATAATTTAGACAATACATTTTCATAACCATAACGTGAATAAATATGCAAAACATGTGATTAAATATAAGTAATATTCTCATAAGTAGTTACAGGAAAATAGGATAATACAAGCATAAAGTATGCTTTGCAATATACAACCCTAACAATCTCCCACTTATACTAAAAGCATGATTTTAAGTATACTACTCTATTACATAGTCTCTCATATATCTCACTTATACTCAAAGCAATGCTTCCATACACCGTAATCTCATTCCTTCCATATGCCTTTCAAAATCTTTGAAGGTAGGCCTTTCATGAAAGGATCAGCAAGATTATCTTCCGATGCAACATTGGCTATAACTACGTATCCTTCCTTTACGAAGTGTCATATGATATGGTACTTGCACCTGATATGTTTACTTGTCTTGTGGTCTCGTGGTTCCCTCGAATTTGCGACTGCACCGGTATTGTCACAATAAAGTGTAATACCCTTTGGCAAATCGGGAATCACATCTAAGTCCTGTAGGAAGTACTTGAGCCATACTGCCTCTTTGGATGCCTCATAGGCTGCCACGTACTCGGCTTCCATGGTAGAGTCTGAGATGCATTTTTGCTTCACACTCCTCCAACTAATGACTTCACCTCCTAGAGTAAACACATAACCTGAAGTAAACTTGAACTTTTCTTTGTCTGAAGAAAAATCTGAGATAGTATAACTCACTGGACATAGGTCATCTGATTGATATACTAGCATATACTCCCTAGTACTTCTTTTGGTGCTTGAGTATGTAACACCCCCAAGACATTCAGGGCATATTACAGCGCCGTGGACCCCACACTGTGGAATCCACCAGACTAACTTACCAACAAGACATTCGTCAACGACACCAATCATCAATAAAACGACAATTCAAATATAAGACTACAACCCGACGAATAGAATCCAACATCAATCCATTTCCCAAAATGGGAACACAACATTAACAATTTGGAAAAAGGAAGTACTCGAGTACTTAAACCAGTTTTATAATACAGAAACCCCAAAACAAGACATCAAAAATAAGTGACATAACTGAACACCAACAAATGTCTACTGAACAGTATCATGCTTGCCCCTCATCTTCATACGGCTCAAGTGCTCGTTTGTCCCCACGATCGATACCTGAAATACAAAAAGTATTTTCCCCATTTAAGGGGTTAGCGACAACTGCTAGTGCAAGTACAATCCATTTGAACTACATTCTAATCAGATGAATATATGCGCCAAAAAGTCATTTTAGAAAACATTTTATATTCCGGAATATTTATGATGTACAATCACAAAACACATTATCTCCAACAAATCACAATTCAAAGTTAACCGTTGGTACGAGACTCTACCCCGCAGAGCCCCGTCGGACATCCCTGGGTGGCTAACCACAGTTCACGATACGCACACTCACGGCAATACGTATCCCTAGAGGCCCCGTCGGACCGTCCCTAGGTGAACATACACATAACCATCCACAACAACCACGATACAACCATAATTCAAATACTAGAACATGTAAACAAATGTAAAGTACTTGCCTTTGAGACATTCTTGAAGAAACGGAAGTGAAACACAACTACGAACGGTCCGGGTGGAAAACGACGGTTCCTAAACGAAGGATCAACATAGTTCAGTCCCAACGGACAATAATAACCGATCGGAATACACCCATAATCCCCGATTACAAGTCATGACAAAAACGTTCAATCGATACGGGCGAGGGTTTACGTAAAATCTCCCCGTATCAATAATTCGCGGATTAAAATAGAGAAAAACGGATTGGGAATCACCCAATAACGATAATCAGTGGAGAATATCACAACATACTAGAATAATTCGAGTCCAATTAGCAAAACCCGGAAAACCCCCCAAATTTGACGAGTTAGGGTTCTAGACGAAAATACCTTGAATTCGGACGATGGATAATGATTATGCTGATGATAATATGTTAACACGACTCTACGGTGATGGAATTTGAAGAGAACTCCGATCAGTACCGGTGGAAATCGCCTCTGAGGTCGCACGTCGAAGAAACGAAGAGAAAAGAATAAAACTCATTGCAAGCGCATTGACTTATATAATCATGAAGTTAGCGCAAGCTAATCGCCATATATGGCGCGCTAACGGGGCGTGGCAGTCCAGTGGCTCGCCACCATTCGTTAGCGTCGCTAACAATAGGGGTTAGCGTCGCTAAATGCTTATCGGTAGCGCACGCAAGGTAACGGGAGTAGCGTGCGCTACCTACAGCAGATTGATCTGCGATGTCACATCGCAGTGAAGTCTGCCGAGGTACAATACGAAACGCACGACGAGACCAGAATCCAGGAACATGAACGCGAAGCATACAAGACGACGGAGCTAAGCGCTGAAAGAAAAATATAAATCCGGCCACCGAAGGGTCCGTAATGCGACAACGAAAACGAGATTTCCCTAAACTATTAGAAAATTACAAAAATGGCCCAAATGACCGAAAATCACGAAACGACGTCGGATTTACAAACCGAAAGTCTCAACACGACCAACTCAATCATACGAACTTGTACAAACCAAGAAACAACAAAAACGAACGAGTTTTACAAGAATCGAACGTTCATACGGCAAAACATGTCACAAAATGAAATTACGTGAAAACATCATCAAAACTCGTCCAAATGGAAAAACTCCAAGAACAAAGTAGATTCGAAATGTCGAAACGGTTACAAGCGAGTCGATAAAGATGGACATACAATAAAAATGGAAACTGCTAAAAATGGAAAATTACGGATATTACATTCTCCCCCTCTAAAATAAAGTTTCGTCCCGAAACTTAAGAATCAAAAAGCTCGGGGTGTCTCGAACGCATATCCTCCTCTAGCTCCCATGTCGCTTCTTCTACTCCGTGCCTCGACCATTGCACCTTAACCAAGGGAATGGTTTTGTGCCTTAACTGTTTGTCTCGACGCTCCAAAATCTTGATGGGCCTCTCTACAAACGTAACATCCTTCTCGATCTCCACGTCCCCAAAGTCAATAATGTGGGACGGGTCCGGAACGTACTTCCTCAACTGGGAAACGTGAAATACGCTATGCACATGACTCAGCGACGGAGGTAAAGCCAAACGATATGCCAACTCACCGACTCTCTCCAATACCTCGAAAGGTCCAATATATCTCGGGCTGAGTTTCCCCTTCTTCCAAAAATGGAAAACTCCTTTCGTCGGAGACACTCTCAACAGAACATGATCTCCCACCTCAAACTCCAAGGGTCTACGCCTAACATCCGCATAATACTTTTGTCGACTCTGAGCAGCCAACATTCTCTTCCTAATCAATTCAACTTTCTCCCTCGTCTCCAACACAAGGTCCGGCTCGGTGCCAACCAAATCGGACGGCTCATCCCAACATATCGGTGATCGGCAACGTCGACCATAAAGTGCCTCATACGGTGCCATCTTAATCGACGCGTGCCAGCTATTATTATAAGTAAACTCAATTAAGGCCAAATGCTCCTCCCAGTCACTACTCCAATCTAACGCACACGCGCGCAACAAATCCTCGAACGTCTGAATGGTACGTTCGGGCCCTTATCGGATGGGGATGGAGCGAAGTGCTCAAACGTAACTGTGTCCCCAATGCCTTATGTACCGCCTGCCAAAAGTGCGATACAAATCGGCCATCTCTGTCTGAAATAATGGTCCTCGGTGTACCATGAAGCCTCACTATCTGTGCGATAAAAATACGAGCCAACTTTTCTGGACCCCAAGTATCCTTGATGCCCAGAAAATGTGCCGACTTAGTCAGTCGGTCTACAATCACCCACACCATATTCATACCAGTCTTCGTCCTCGGCAAACTCGTGACAAAATTCATAGAGATGTCCTCCCACTTCCATTCCGGAGCGAAGTGGTTTCGATATCCGGTGGCCGATGATGCTCAATCTTGACTTGCGACAAGTCAAACACTTAGCCACAAACTGAACTACCTCCTTCTTCGTATCGTTCCACCAGAAATTTTTCCTCAGATCTTTATACATTTTACTCGAGCCCGGATGGACTGAGTAAGGTGACGCATGAGCCTCTCGCATGATACTCTGTCTCAATTCTGAGTCGTTCGGAACGCACAACCGACCTCGGAATCTCAACACTCCGTCCTCATGAATAACGAATCCCGGGGCTTTCCCCTTCCCTACACTCTCTCGAAGCTGAATAAACATCGGGTCCTCCAACTGTCCCGATTTAATGTCTTCGATCAGAGATGAAGAAATCTCAATAGTACGCAACTGCCCGGAACTCTCTGGCAGTACAATCTCAATGTTCAACCTCATAAACTCTCGCTGAAGTCCCAACTGGGCCGTGAGTAACTCAAGCGCCCGAAGCGATAGCGATTTCCGGCTTAAGGCATCTGCTACCACATTAGCCTTGCCCGGATGATAAAGAATCTCGAGATCGTAATCCTTAATTAATTCCAACCATCTCCTCTATCTCATATTGAGCTCTTTCTGGGTGAAAATGTACTTTAGGCTCTTGTGATCGGTGAAAATCTGACATGACGAGCCATACAAGTAATGACGCCAGATCTTCAACGCAAATACGACTGCGGCCAACTCAAGATCGTGTTAGGAGTATTCCCTCGAATGCCACTCAGAGGTTGTTGAGTGAGGGCATTGTACTTGTAATTATGTAAACCATTTATATAAGGCAAATGAATATTTCTTTATTTACTGGTAGTTACTGGCATTCCTAACTCGTAAATAAACATATAGAAACTAGTCCGTATATTTGAGAGCAAAACGTTCCACTCCTTATTGGATAAGGGGGTCGGCACTGGAAAGGTTATAGCTCAAATACTTAATCGTTCGCAAGTCGATGAAACTTGACTGGGCGTTAAGTTTATGTGAAGACTTGTATGACGTGTTCTTTGACATGGAGAGTGCCTGTCGAACACTAATGGTTAGTGGGAGCACACGTTATAGGTATGCTAATTGGATTAGTATACTCGAACCGACTCACCCTCGATTCGTCACACGGATTTCACTCCGGGACAGTCAATGACGGAATCGAAAGGTTGTGATAGGTATTCGTGAACCATCGACTTGAGGATTTAGTAGGGATGTGCTTGTGACGTCAAGATTTTCATTAGAGTAGTTCGACCCTGTAAACCGGAAGGCGGGGGTCAACCTCGACGTGCATCTTGACGGGCAAGTAGCGAGTCTACATGAATACCAAGATAGAATTCTTTCTCCCGTTAGTGAGCGGGTTATATGTCCTATGCGGTTATTGGCAGATGAGATCATAAGTCTTTGGCCAAAGCATTGGAGCTAGTTGTATTAGATACACGACAGCTCGATGATCTCGATTTGCATTAATGAATGCATAGCGTCAAGTACAGATAGGGTTTGACTGATCGTGACTCTATAACTTGATCGTGACATTTGAAAGAAGGGTTTATACGTATACTGGTATTCACGACAGAATGGTTCTTGAATGATCCCAATCATTCGTTCTCAGTTGGGGTACAGTGTAGGCCGCCAGGCTGGCTAGGTGGTGCTACTACTCTTTGGTTCCTCCCATTCTTTCGAGACGGACCTCTGAAGTCGCAATAGGATTGACGACGTAATGAATAAAGCTAATTCTCTCATTATGAATATTAGATATTGGATATCTAATTTTGGAACATTAGATGTTTAAATCGATTTATTTGATAAATTGATTTACGGCCTAATGAATTAAATAAATTACTGGGTGATTAATTTAATTCATATATATAATTATTTCTTGGAGAAATTAATTATATTATTTTGTATTTGATATGATGAAATTAATTGGATTAATTAAACTATACAAATACATCGGAACGGAATTGGAATTTATCTGTTTGGACTCTCGGGAGTCCGAAACGAACCAAACTCATCCGTTTCTCCATGGGCCGCCCCCCCATTTCTAGCCACCTTCTTTTTGGACTTATGTCTCCATTCTTTAATGTATGATAATGGTGGAGGTGGGGTTAGATTCCCACATGCATGAGTTGTTGCTAGTGGTGGGGAGTTGAATAAGAGGAATGAAGACATCTTTCATTTCAACCTACACATTCCTACGTGAGAGTGAGATAGAAAGAGAGAGAGAGAAAAACCATTTTCTCAATTGTCTTCATCATATTCTTCATATCATCTTAATTGTTCTTGGAGAAAATTAAAGATATATTGAGAGATATAAATTAAAACACTTAGAGTGTCATAACTAAAGTTTCATCACTTGATTCTAGCCGTAACCTTAGAGGTTAATCGAGTGTTGTCATTCCGTTCGTTTCTCCGACGTGTGACAAGTAGAGACGCGGTTTTTCGGCGTTGGATCATCCAAGGGCTTGGAGCATTTTGGATCGTTTGGGAATAGCTCAAGAGAAGAAAATCCATATAATCAACGGACGACAAGGGTATGATTTCGAATCTTCCTTTGTTTATTTTATATTCGTATATACGTAGCTCGATCGATCCTCGTAGGGATTCGGATCGAATTAATTTTCATTTTACCGCTTCCGCTGGGCCTTCGTTTTAGGCACCGAATCCCAACAGTGGTATCGGAGCGAGGTCTTGCGATCGTATATATGATATTTAGCATTTGGAATGCTTATTTTGCGATTTAGAATCATTTTGATAATCGTAGATATTTTATTGTTAAAGTAGTGTCGTTTTTCCGTGATTTTATGTTATGGTATAAATCGGGTTTTTCTTGGAAATATGATTTATATTAATAATATTCAGATCGGGAATAACAAGATTTTAGAAATCTGCCCGAAAGCAGTATGTCGAATCGTTGGACGATTTTCCATCTTCTTGCCGAGTATGGCCAGCACGTCGGCCGTGGCGGCAGCTTCTATGTCTGAAGTCCGGCCGAGCGCGTTGCTGTATCGAGCCGAGTGCTCGCTGGATCCGGCCGGACACTTGCTGTATCGAGCCGAGTCCTGCCGGGCGTGTTGCTGTATCGAGCCGAGTGCTCGCTGGATCCGGCCGGACACTTGCTGTATCGAGCCGAGTCCTGCCGGGCGTGGTGCTGTATCGAGCCGAGTGCTCTGTGTATCCGGCCGGGTAGTGCTGTATCCTGCCGGTCGTGTCCGGGCATGGCCGGGGCCCCCTTTCCTGTCTGGAGCCGGGCGTGGCCTGTAGGCTGCCGGTCAGGGTGCCTGGTGCTGCTGGGCAGTTTCCAGGCTGTCGGGCACTGGGTCTCGTTTTTCAGTATATTTTCGATTATTGAATTTTCCTGTATTAAAATCATTAATTTAGAATTTTTGATGAAGGAAAATTCAAAGAAAATATTTTAAGGGTACACTACGGACGAAAATTAAATTGTCGATTATTGTTGAATTGATTGGATCAATTCTATTTATTGTTGATTATTGATTGGATCATATGTAATCTTCTCGCTATCCATTTATTGAGTATTTATTGGATGAATGCTTTTGAATGGGGATGTGGTTCATGGACTTAGTTTGAATCATTCGTTTTATTCGATTGGGTTGTAATGGCCGTTTTGAGCCTATTTATTTTACTAGAAATATTTGTATCTAGGATGCAATTTTTCAATGTAAAATTTATATGTAATGACGAAGACCGGAGGAAGATCCGTTTTGAGAAGACGAAGATTCAGGACGAAGACTTGTAATTAGATTACGGAGTTTTTGTTTTCTAGGAACGGTCCATGAACCACATGTTGGTAGCAACTAGGTTGTGAATGGTTGTTACATATTGTATGAATGCAACAAACGCGCTAAAATGATTAATGTGCAAAGTGTAACGTTAATCGCGAAAATTCTCCCACAACAAATTATTAAGTTTATAAGGTTTCAAGGTTTTCCTTCCCTCCATCGAGCTTTCGGGAAATTGAAATCCAAACCGGATGTGCTATGCTTCCGAGTTATCGGGGTAGTCGTTCGGGAGGATGGATAAATTAAGGAGCGCATTGGATGCCTTCGGTTGGAGCAAATTTTATCCCTAGAAACCTGATAGGTTGCCGGATAAGATTCAATTGTGAAACTGATTTGCGTCGATGGTATAAACTTAACTTGTTCATGAACCATAGAAACCGTATAGGTTGAGGGGGTGAACAAGGGGAAAAAGAAGATCGAATCATTCATTAGATGGGTTGGTGTTGGACACCACTTTATGAAAATTAATAGACTAGAAACCTGTTCGGTTGCCCTCTATTATGATTTATAAAGAACTCGATCACCACTATGAAGTAGAGCGACGATACTTCCGGATTTCACATGGGAGTGTGTTGTTCCGATAAAAATAGTGGGAGCTGGGTAACAAGAATAGAAAAGACCTTAATTCTATACTCAGATCATAATATAACAAGTCACTAATTAATCTGTTATACTTAATGCAGACATAACTCTCAATATAACAATGAATCCACTCGCAATTCTACTCGAAAAGAACACCTTAATGGGACCTAACTTTGTGGATTGGCTCCGCAATCTGATGATTGTCCTCAGTATAGAGGCACTGGGATACGTCTTGGAGACGGACATTCCCGCGCCTCCTGTGCGGACCCGAGCTAATCAGGAAGAGATTGAAAACCACGAAAAGTGGGTTAAGGATGACGTGAAAGTCCGTGCTTATATGATGGCTTCCATGTCTAATGAGCTTCAGAGAGCTCATGAGAAAATGACTTATGCTAGGCAGATTCTATCTCACTTAACCGAGCTTTATGGTGAGCACGGTGAGCGCAAGATATGAGATATCCAAGCAACTGTTCGGTGCAAGGATGAAGGAAGGTGAGAAGGTTGGGGAACACGTCCTCAAAATGATATTCATGATCGAGAGATTGGAGGCTCTTGATTTTAAAATGGATACTTCTCTCCAAACCGACCTTATCCTACAGTCTCTCCCTGATTCCTTCTCACAGTTTGTTATGAACTTCAACTGCAATAAGATTGCATGTAATTTAGCTGGGCTAATGAACAAACTTGTGACCGCTCAGTCTCAGATGAAGACTCCGTGGATGAAGGAGTCGGCCCTTGTGATTTCTTACGGACTTGAGTCTAAGAATAAGAAGAAAAAGACCAAGAAGCGGACTGGACCACAAGTTAAGGACCTTAAGGGAAAGGGCAAGGCCCCGATGGTTCCAAAGAGTAAGAAGAAAGACGCTTGTCTCAAGTGCGGTGACCTGGTCCACTGGTCTAGAGAGTGTCTGATTCTTTATGGCACTTCAGGGAGCCTGGAGCTAAAGAAGTAATGGTCACTGTCGGAAGCGGGTATAGTGTCAAGGCAACCGACATAGGATCACTTCTTTTGGATTTAGAATCCGGATTTGTTCTGACTTTAGATGATGTACTTGTTTTGCCCAAGGGGCACAAAAAAATTGTATCCTTTCCGGTCATGGACCGAAAAGGTTTTTCATTTTTCATTGGTGATGGTTCCTGCAAAATTTATTTCAGAAATAAATTAGTGGGTACTGCTACATTGTTAAATGGATTATATCATCTAAATCTCAGCAACAAAGTAGTTGTGAATACTATGACTAGAAAACGTGGTAGGGATGAAACCAATCAAGTTTTGAAATGGCATCTTAGACTTGGTCATGTTGGTCAGACCAAGGTTTACAAGATTGAAAAGGATGGACTTATGGGTTCATTGGGATCAGATCCCTTTCCTACTTGTGAATATTGCCTTAAAGGTAAAATGACTAAGTCCCCCTTCACAGGGACTTTTGAAAGAGCCGCTGATAAACTGGGATTGATCCATACTGACGTTTGTGGTGCTTTGGAAGCAGCACGTGACGGATATCAATATTTCATTACGTTTACAGATGATCATACTAGGTATGGTTATGTATACTTAATGAAACATAAATCCGAGGCTTTTGAGAAATTCCAGGAATTCAAGGCCCTAGTCGAGAAACAAACTGGTAATCATATCAAAGCACTTCGGTTGGACCGAGGTGGCGAGTATATGAGTACGGAGTTTGACGAGTTCCTTAAGGAACATGGAATAGTTTCACAACTAATACCTCCAGGTACTCCTCAGTTAAATGGTGTGTCAGAAAGAAGGAACCGGACTTTGTTGAAACATGGTCCGTTCCATGCTGGGCTATACTGACTTACCGATTTACCTGTGGGGGTATGCACTCCTGACTTCCGCCTACATCTTGAACAGATGTCCTTCCAAATCTGTTCCTAAAACTCCACATGAGATGTGGGAGGGCAGGAAACCAAGTCTTAATCACATTAGGATTTGGGGATGTCCCGCTTATGTCAAGAAGACTAAGGTGGAGAAGTTGGAAGCTAGGTCCGTAAAGGGACGTTTCATTGGATTCCCATCTGGGACGATGGTGTTGTGTCAAGATTTAACACCTTCCGACCGGCAATCGCCTCCGAGGCCGAACGACCGACTTACTGCCGAGCGGCCAAGGCAGATCTGCCGAGCAGCGACCAGGCGACCGAGCCTCAACCCAGCGGGCCAGCTAAATCGGCCAAATGAAGGTCCCAGGACAAGTCCCGGTGCCGAGCGATCGACCTCAGATACGATCATCACTCGGCACTCGGCGACCGACTCCTGGCGATCGACTAGCGGACGATCCTCTCTCGGCATCTGCCGATCGACCCTTGGTGACCGACCTCTCTGGGCATCTGCCGATCGACCCTTGGTGACCGGCCATTGCCGACCTTCAGTGACTGGCCGATGGCCATCCAGTCGGCCAAGGCCGAGCAAACAGACGGACCCACGTGCGAGATCCACAAAAGGCGCCGACAAACTTGTCACCTACCTCACCTACCAACAGGGCCCTGACTGCGAAAGGAGGAGCCGACGGGACATGTGACTACGGCTGTCACCTACCCCGACAAAGTCCGCCGAAAGTAACAAAGTGGGACCTCCCGTGATGCATTTCCGACACGTGCCGGCTCCTCATTGGGCCACTCACTAGCTGCCATTGGATCTATGGACTTTGGCGGGCACCCACGTGCCCTTTAGGACGATCGCCCGTTACATTAAATGCCGAAAGGCGATCGCCCACTAGGGACAGGCCCTCGGCCTCTATATATACAAGGCGCCCGCACTTGGACACTTCTTGACTTTCTTGACTTCCTTCTGCAATATCGCGATTCAAGCACACCATACAGAAGCAAAATACTTGCACTTGGCTAACCTCCAACTCTTGGCAACAGCTTTCTTTCGGTCTTACTTCTCCCGGCCTTTTCTCCTCGAGCAGATTATCGGCGGGACGAAGAACACCATGCTTTGCTCAAGAGCCGGATTAACAGAGTCTTTTTACACTCATTGTATTTAGATTTCTCACATTAATACTTGTATCCACGAATATTTGTATTAATAACATCTCGCGAGAGCATTCAAGCCCGGGCCTAACAAACCCGGCAAATCTTGTATTATTAATCTTCTCTCGGAAGTGCTCCCGCAATTGTTGTTTGTTGTCCGTCTTCCAGCAGTATTAATCTTCGGATAAATATTTTGGGCAACAACAATTGGCGCTAGAAGAAGGGGATCCAACCCTCGATTTTTTACACCTACCGTCCCGAAGAACACTCACTGTTCTCGGGGCAGATATTTGAAGTGACACTCACTGCACTTCAAAAGAAATCCTTCAGAAATCATGTCTTCCGCCTCCGCGTCGAAGAAAGCCGCTGATCACCGGCGGACCCCTTTTCCGTCCGGCCCGAGCCACAGCCGATGGTGGAAGGTAGCCGCCGCGGTCAGAGACGCTCGATCCCGTCCCTGGACGGCGGCCCAAGCCTCTCGCTCGATCGTTTCCGAACCAAGGAACAGATCGAAGGGGCCCTGGCCGTCCTACAGGAGCGACGGAGTGCTCTCGACGCGCCTCCAGCTACCGCCCCCCCGGTCTCTCGCCGAAAGATCAAGCGGAAGCTCAAGGCACTACTGGCCGAGCGATCGCCAGAGGCTCCGTCCGCAGAAGAGGCGCTCGCCCAGGGCACCTCTGCCTTCGATCGCACAGGCGTGACCCGACTCAAGCACGGGCGCCCGGCCCGGCTACGAGACGACGGAGTTTGAGTCCGTCACGGGAGCTCGGCCTACCCGACTCCCGGAAGGCGCCCAGCCGTCTGGCTCCACCTCGCCGAATGCCGAGCCGGGCGGCGTGAGCCCGAAGATCGGTACACGATCGCCTCGGCTCCTGCTCCCAAAGCCGATCTGCAAGCGACCAAGCCACGGCGATGGCTGCAATGCAACGTCAATTCGACGACATGAAGGCGCTCCTGGAATCCAGGGCAGGCGCCAAGAAGACGATCGCCGTGCCAAGCGAGCCACTCGCGATCGACATCGAGCTCGCCCCCGTGCAGCACAGGATCGCTCCCCCGCAAACACCCGTGTACGAGGGGCGATCGGACCCCCAAGTGCACCTGAGGAAGTTCAACATCTACATGACTGGGTGTGGGGCATCGTAGCGACGCGAGATGCCGAATGTTCCTCCGACGCCGGACGACCTCGCCCACCGGTGGTACACTTCATTGCCACCTCGGTCCATTGGCTCCTTTAACGAGTGGCGCACGGCTTCACCGAGTACTTCGCCACCGTGGTCGTCTGCCCGAAGGTCCCTTCGCTTGATGCAAATCAAGCGGGGAGAAGAAGAGTCCGACTCGGACTACATCGACCGGGTAGACGTAATCATCCTCAATGGCGAGCCCATAAGCGATGAGACCGCCTCTACGCGGTCTAGGAGGTTTTCGTGGTCTTTCGCCTATGTTCGGGCATCTTACGAAGACCCAACCTACGACTCCACGCAGCCTTCCGGCTAGAGCCGCAGATTTTCCGGCCGTGCAAAGGTTTCTTCTTAGCCTTGTGAGCAGCGCGATCGGCACCGGACGACGATCTCCCGCCCGATCGCCAATATCGACCTACGAATAAGCGATCGGCAATGAGCGACGATCGCGCCTTCCGCCCGATCGCCGATCATCACGCTACATCATCCGCATCGAGGACACGATCGCCATCTACATCCAAAGATATAACATGACGGACTAAAGGCATAAGATCGCCCACCGCACATCATAAAGCCATGGTCCTGGCAATCGATGGAACCGGCCGCTTCGGCCATGCAAGGTCCCTTTCGGCCAAGATCGCCCGCCCTTCGTTTAAATACGAGGCCGGCGTAGTCTGAGGGCTCTCCAACATTAATCAGTGGACTCATTCCACAACCCCGTCTCAACGTACACCGTCGAGGTCGGCCATCTCCATGGCTGGCCGAGGTGGAAGCAGAGCTAACAAGCCGCGGGCGTGGAGTAGATTCATCCGACGCTGCCCTGCGCAAGGACTCCTCTCGACCGAGACCGCACGCCCATCGTATAAATACGAGGCGGCGCACCTAACAGAGGACCCTCATAATAAAGTGAGTCACGAGACACTCATTGTCTTCGCGCACCAAGACACGGTCATGGGGTCGGTCCATCGATCTCCGCGACTGTGCACGATTCCTCAAACAAAGCGAAACCACCAAGTTTCCATGGGGGATCGGCCAATGTTGTTTTTTGCAGGTACAAGACCGAAAGATAGCTAAGCCAATCGACTATGTTAGCCCAAGTCCGAGTCCTAAGTCGGCTCAGATCGCCCGTCCTCATCCAGACGCGATCGCCAGCAAGAGCCACCTCGCCCCATGTCTTCAACATAGGAGCAAGCTGGGGGGCAATTGTTGTGTCAAGATTTAACACCTTCCGACCGGCGATCGCCTCCGAGGCCGAGCGACCGACTTACTGCCGAGCGGCCAAGGCAGATCTGCCGGCGACTGTGCGACCAAGCCTCAACCCAGCGGACCAGCTAAATCGGCCAAAGGAAGGTCCCAGGACAAGTCCCGGTACCGAGCGATCGACCTCAGATACGATCATCACTCGGCACTCGGCGACCGACTCCTGGCGATCGACTAGCGGACGATCCTCCCTGGGCATCTGCCGATCGACCTTTGGTGACCAACCATTGCCAACCTTCAGTTACTGGCCGATGGCCATCCAGTCGGCCAAGGCCGAGCAAACAGGACAGCACCCACGTGCAGATCCACAAAAGGCGCTGACAAACCTGTCACCTACCTCACCTACCAGCAGGGCCCAGACCTGCGAAAGGAGTTGGCGGACAAGACATGTGACTACAGCCTGTCACCTACCCTGACAAGGTCCGCCGAAAGTGACAAAGTGGGACCTCCTGTGACAGTACTTCCGGACGCGTGCCGGCTCCTCATTGGGCCACTCAGCTAGTCGCCACGGATCTATGGACTTTTGGCAGGCAGCCCACGTGCCCTTTAGGACGATCGCCCCGTTACATTAAATGCCGAAAGGCGATCGCCCACTAGGGGACAGGGCCCCTCAGCCTCTATATATACAAGGCGCCCTGCACTTGGACACTTCTTCAGCTTTCTTCAGCTTCCTTCTGCAATATCGCGATTCAAGCACACCATACAGAAGCAAAATACTTGCACTTGGCTAACCTCCAACTCTTGGCAACAACTTTCTTTCGGTCTTACTTCTCCCGGCCTTTTCTCCTCGAGCAGATTATCGGCGGGACGAAGAACACCATGCTTCGCTCAAGAGCCGGATTAACAGAGTCTTTTTACACTCATTGTATTTAGATTTCTCACATTAATACTTGTATCCACGAATATTTGTATTAATAACATCTCGCGAGAGCATTCAAGCCCGGGCCTAACAAACCCGGCAAATCTTGTATTATTAATCTTCTCTCGGAAGTGCTCCCGCAATTGTTGTTTGTTGTCCGTCTTCCAGCAGTACCCGAAGATCGAAAGATCGTTGTTGCTTTACAAGAAGACTTCCTGGAAGATGAATTCATTCAGGAAGGCGGAGCACG